>OZ020204.1:0-600000 GCA_963971245.1 Cladonia rubrotincta | reverse complement strand
ATGCTTGAGACATCTGCCCCATAAAGCATCGCTCAGTCGTGCCCATTCAGCCGGTCCATCCCAGTCGAATAGTTATCACCAATGAATGTACAGTCAGAAGTTCTGTGGCGTTATCCCTTAGGGATCACTTAGACTCACGCCTCATTGAGATCTTCCTTGGTAACCCATAAGTATTTCTTCCCACCCACGAAAGTATACAGTCCAGTCTCCCCCTCCCCACGGACTAGACCTTGTACCACGTCCTTTGCAGCCCTTACACAGTCATTCAGTCCAACACCTGTATAACTGTTCCCGGCAACTCTGAGTCTGCCTCGGAACATCCTCTTCAGTTGGTGGCTTGCATCTTCCATGTTCTTTTGATGGCCAACCGGATATTGTGGTATGCAGTCTTGTTGAAGGCTTACCCTGATCGCACGAGGATGTTCGCTGATGCCCAAATGACGTTGTAAAATAGTCTTCGCCATACCAGCGCCTTCTTCCTCGTCCGGATAAGCAGTCCAGCCATCCCACCAATGACCACCGAGCATAACCGTGACTTTGGTCCCGGGAATATCATCTTGGCCAATAGTGGCGTCAGAATCAAATACGACGCCAAGAGCTCGCTCTGGGTTTTGCTCAAAAGAAACAGTGCGCGGAATTAAGTAACCAAAACCATGAACTGGGAGAATTGCTGGATTGGAGAAATAAAGATTCACTACCATGACTGTGACAGATTTTGTCTTTTGTAGGGACGAAAGCCCGGAATAGCCGTTTGACCCAACAATGCTGGCAAGGTTGCTTCCGGCGATGGTCGAAATAATGTGTGTAAAGTCTAAATCACGCGTTTCCTTGGATGGAATATCTTCAACTTTTAGACGGATCTGTATCCGCGTTGTTAGCCTCGACTCTGGTTTATTTGGAACGTAGCTTGGAAGAAGATTCCGCGCGAAGGAGTTCGCTCATACCTTTGAGCCCGTCTCTTGCGGCCGTAATTCTAGATCTTGCGCCCTCGATTGCATTTGTATGACCACTCTACGATTTCCCAAAAGCTTCGCCTCAAGCCTATTCGCCAATTCGCCAATTCCTCCCTTGAATGTAAAGACGCTGGAGGCCCTTACTGCTTTTAGCGTATCTGAGATTGCTGGGCGGCTGTTGAAGTTTTCTATAAGTCCGACATCCTCTACGGCTACTGGACGGCGGCCGCTAAAATATTTATTCCAGTTATCCTTATTCAAGTTATCGCTCGAACTCCCAGAATAGACTGGCCGCCGCTGTGAATCAAATCCCTGAAGTACAGAGCCGCTCTTCAATTCCGTCTCCCATGGCCCGGGGAGAATGGTCCGAGCACTGAGACTGTAAATATCGCCGGCGTAGATGCCATGAATTATAGCAGAAGCAAGGTTATCTGCAGGACCAGGGCCAAAGCGACGTGAGATGAATGACCCAATCGATTCATCGTCGACACCGTCTGGACGCTCTGGCGCGGCTTTGTAATACTCTTTAATGGAGCCCCAGAGGACCCCTTTGAATACAGGCTCTGATAGTAGATTGATAATATTTGAAAATAAAGACGTCCCTGGACCTGGCATGCGTACGAGGTGATCTGGATAATAGACAAAGCGATTCTGGGCAGCGACTGAGTTTTTAGAAGTCATGAGGATGCGATCTTCCAAGCCCAGGTCATGGACCTAATTCTGTCAGCAAGAAAGAAAGGAAGCGTTCAGATACATGAATCTTTACCAGGTCTAAAGTAACGAGGCCATTGGGATTTGTAGGACGCAAGTTCCGTGGACCTTGCTCAAAGACGACTTTCCCCGTACCTACATCTACCTGTTTTGAATGAAGCCAGCCGCCAAGCCGCGAGCTGGCCTCAAAGAGCGTAATGTTTGCATTTGGGAGGAACTTGGATAGATAATATGCACTAGCTAACCCTGTGATACCACCTCCCAGCACGGCAATGTCTGTTACGTTATGTTGTCCAATGCGAGGTCTTGATTCAGTCGTGTAGTAGCAGCGTTGGGCATGCCTTCCACATGCTGGGTTAGTATAACATTGTCTGAGTAAGATGTCTAATACATTGACTGCGACTCGAGGGTTTGAGCTCAATATAGGCATGGGATCACCTGGAAACCCTAAGGAGATAGCTTTTCTTATAACGTTGAGAGGTGGAAGCGGAATTCGTCCCGAAGATCAACAGAAGTAGACGCGATGTTAAACTTCCATAAGGTAGTCAAAGAATAGTAGAAACGGCAGTCAATTAGAAACGCAGTGAACGGCATGACTTGAGAAGAACAAGCCGGTCTGATTGTTTTTAGTGGCTGATTGAAGTTCTATCAAATGGTCTAAACCCGTGCGAGAGCTTTTCGCTCAAGACCCATCAACGCCGAAGGCAGCCCTTTTAATGGCTGCTCCACCCATGGCGTATCACCATCTTCCAAACTATGTACAGACGTAGCCCAATAATAACCCATGCACCTGACTGATGATTTCTCGTGAAACAAAGTAGCTGACCAGATCCAGTTTCCCCTTTCGGAGTACGCCCAAAATCACGTAACAACCTCCGCTCCCATGCTCGACTGGCTCCCATGGTCTCGGTCCTCCGCCTTGATATCTGCCACTTTAACATCCGGCACGACTAACTCCTCCTCACCCATTTCATCATCCACAAATTTCCTCTCACTAACGTGCTGCTTTTCATCACCATCCGCCGTCCAAACCTTGTCCCCGAACACACCCCTCTTTTGTCCTTCTGCGTGTTTGTAGGGACATTGTGCATTGAGACAGGGATTGAACTTGCACATCGTCTTGACGTGTGTAAACATACACCCCTCTCTCTTACAGTCCGCCCCATTTCTGCACATAGGCATTGTGGGATGTCGAAATGGGCATGTAGGGTTCACACAATGCGGGAAGAATTTACAATCTTGCTCGGATTGGTGGCCGACCTTTTGAGCAGGTGATGGATGACGACCAACGCATTTACGGTTTTTGCAGGCAGCTCCAAATGGACACACATCGCTCACATCGATCGCGGTTCCTGGTGGCGCGGCAGGAGATTGATGAGCATATGGGCAGTCCGCCTTTGTACACTTTAGGTTGAACTTGCACGGCGTGTCGGGAGAAGATTCTGGTGGATTTTGCGAGCCTTCAGCTTCCATGGATGACGAGAGATCACCATTAGAAGAGCTGGAAGTAGGGTCTAAGGTAAATTGAGGTTTGGTGTGTGGTTGGAAGCCGCCTCCATTTTGGTGAGGTCTCTTATTGGGATTCCCATTCTGCCTTTGTGGATTGCCTTCTACTCTCTCAAAGAGCGACCTCCCGGGTTGTTGATTCGGATTCGGAAAAGCTGGACTCATTGCTGATGGCACAATCCCTGCCGTACCATTCTGTTGCTGTTGCGGGGAGAAGATCTGAGAGAACATCCTCGCTTGTTCTTCATACATAGCGATGATTTGCATTTGTTGCTGCGGTGTCATCTGCATCAAGGGAGCGGCCATCCCATTATTTGGCAAACCCCCGCTACTCATGCCAATGGGTCTGCTATTCTGTTGCGTTCTGAGAGGTCGGGTTTGATCACTTCGAGGGCCCTTTGGTGGTTGTCGATTATGCATGTTTATCCGCTCAGTGCCTTGCTGAGGTCGGACACGATGGAGCACAGCGTCGTTTGTCCGGTCCATAGCTTTTGATATCTGACCTATCATTCTTTTGTTTCCATTCCGTGATGTGTTTCGCATTGATCTAGGTCCTGTGGGGCTGTGTGACTTGATTAGCATAGGATCGCAAATGTTATTCGTCTCATGAATTACCCACATTGCATCATTCTGTACACCCTCCATATCTTCTCCCATATCCGCATCGCTGTCATTGGGTTGTCTACCATCGCCTCTTGATAAGCTTCTTTCGTCCTGATAGGATGGTATTGCTTGGTTTTGCTGTGCCGGTGGTGCAGGAACCCCATTCAGCTGGTTATTCAGTATGTCTACCTGCTCGAATAGCCACTTCGAAAAGTCTATCGCACCCGTATCATCTGGAAGGAGGTTGAGGAGGTCGTTTGAGAGTTCAGCGGCGATCTGTTCTTGTGTCTTGCCGTTTACCAGCATGAGTATTATGTACTCTCCAAGTGCCGAGTCGTCAAGACCACCAGTACTCCATCCCACTTCTGATAGCTTCGGCTGGACCACATTGCTGAGGGCCTCAGCCAGGGGCGTGTTGAGGCTCACCTCCACCGTCATGGTGGACTTCTGGGATCGGGCTGTGGCAGTCGAATGCTTGATAACGAGTGGCGATGTCTTCCTGCTAGTGATCTTATTCGCGAACGGTTACAGCAAAAAGTCAGATTCGATTCTAGTTGTCCAAGATACCAACAGATGAACAGGTGGAAACGAGATGAAGGCGGATCGTTAGGATTTCATCTTCATTGTCGGCTTGTACCTTAACTTCACTTGCGTTCTGCCGCGCTTTAGTAATCAGCCCTACCTGGCCGAGGTAGTCATAGCTCGTCTTGGCGCGATCAGTACGTGGACCTGGCACCTATTCTAAGCTCTATCACCGTTGACCAATCCACATTTCTGTCTCCTTGTCCATCTCTTCCTACCTCCTTCCACTTCTCCACACTCCTTATAGCTCCTTGACCTTCTAACCTTTCGAGAATGGATTCACTAGTATCTACTTACAGCCAGCCAGCATTCGAAGATGAAGGTTACGCATCAGACGAGCTACAAGAGCTCATACATACAAAGCCTTCATCATCGCTAAGCTTCGCTTTACCTCCCATGCCAAGGGTGACTTAGCCATGAGCTCTACCTCCATCAAGTGTACTTGCTGACGCCCTTGCAGCCCTCGGCCTTCCTTCGCGCGCTGACAGACGATCATGGAAATCCAAATTGTCCCATCAAGCTCGCTCACGGTACAACGACCTTGGCGTTCAGATTTCAAGGTGGAATTATCGTAGCCACCGATTCAAGAGCTACAGCAGGGAATTGGATTGCTAGTCAGACAGTCAAGAAAGTGATCGAGATCAATAATTGTTTGTTGGGGACGATGGCAGGTGGCGCTGCGGTAGGCTTCGATGTGCTTCATAGTTGATTTTTGGGCTTACGAGGAGCAATGACAGGACTGTCAATACTGGCTGGCTTATCTTGGCATGGAATGTCGACTGCACGAGCTCCGTCACAAGCGTCGGATATCAGTCGCAGCAGCATCCAAAATCCTCTCGAATCTCGTCTATTCATACAAGGGCATGGGTCTGAGCATGGGAACGATGTGCGCTGGGGTGACACCGCAGGAGGGTCCAGCGCTGTACTACATTGACTCGGAAGGCACTCGATTAGCAGGCAATCTCTTCTGTGTTGGTTCAGGGCAAACGTTCGCATATGGTGTTTTGGATGCGGAATATCACTACAACCTTACGGAAGAAGAAGCTTTAGCATTGGGTTCCAGAAGTATCCTTGCGGCCACACATCGGGATGCGTACTCAGGAGGCTTCATCAACCTGTATCACGTCAAGGAGGACGGATGGGTGAAACATGGCTTCAGAGTATGCTCACTTAGACACTTTTCAGGGCTTGTCATACTGACAATCTCCTAGGATACTAATCCCATCTTCTGGAAGACGAAACTGGAGAAGGGTGAATTCAGCAATGTCACCGCAAACCTTTGAGCGTCTTGATCGTAGACAGCTATATCTTATTGGGTACCAGCTGGTGTTTCCAAAGGAATAAGACGGGCATATTATTCTGGCTGCATTGCTGCATTGCAGCATTGCAGGGCGTGGGAAGCTTAGATTACTTTTGTAATTTAATAGCTGTGTTATTAGTTGACTAAGAACTGACAGGTTAAAGCGCTTAGCAAGGATGCATTTTTCCCTCCGAAACTTATGAAGGTCTTCTGGGAGCTAAGTGGTCTCCAGGTATACTCTAAATGTTCTGCACCGCTGGACGCCGTTGCATCTTTTTAACGTGTTTTATCGTACCAAGCTAAAGCCGTTGATTTTTGCCCTGTGACGCGGTGACGCTGACCAAGGGCTAGTGCTGCCGCAATGTGGGGCTTCGTTGCGGAGAAGAAGCAAGTGATCCTCCACTCTGCCAATTATCTTCTCCTCTTATTCCTCTTACTCCATAGCTCCATGCACATCATTTCAAATCGTTGCCGGATTCCATAGCTGCTATGCTACGGATTTATCACTCTACCAACCATGGACTCGGAGATGAATAGCGATCTGCAGCGCCGTCAGCATTGCTCGGACTTACCCAGATGTGATATGCGCCGACTACAAAAGAGGGAATTGTCCCTGTCATTTCATCAATCGCCGTCTCTATGTTGTGACCATATACAATCCTCGGTATGGCTTTTCTGAGCAGATTCGCCCGCGCGCCACCTCCAACAGCGACTGACTTCGTGGAAGAGGACAATGGCAATGCCCAACCCGACACCGAGAAAGCAGGCGTCCATAGCAAAGAACTCGAATCTACAACACATACTCACCAGCGCCATGTCGTGCCCGAAATCGAGAGACGAGTTGTTCGCAAATTGGACTTGAGGGTAGTGCCATTAGTCACAGCTCTCTATGTTCTCGCATTCCTTGACAGGTCCAATATAGGCAATGCCCGAATCGCAGGCATGACCCATGATCTGAAATTGGTCGGAAATGACTATCAATGGCTTCTCACAATCTTCTATATATCATATATTGTTTTCGAGTGGCAATCGCTTATGTGGAAAATCGTACCTCCACATAGGTGGCTAGCTTTCACCGTGCTCGGTTGGGGTATCATTGCTACCTCTCAGTCTGCCACGCAGAGTTGGTCAGCAGAAATGGGATTGCGCTTCATCCTTGGTATCTTTGAGGCAGGATTCGGCCCTGGAATACCTTATCTGCTCTCCTTCTTCTACCTCAGGCACGAAGTCGGCGTACGGATTGCGGTTTTCTTATCTGCCGCTCCTTTAGCGACAACATTCTCAGGAGCGCTGGCTTACGGTATTACATCTGGACACTCACATTTGGCAAATTGGCGGCTACTTTTCTTAGTCGAAGGCCTGCCCACCATTTGTATGGCACCAGTAGCCTACTTTTTCTTACCGGATACACCAGACCAGGCGCGCTTTTTGACTGCGGAAGAAAAAGTCGTTGCGAAAGCAAGGGGCGTGAGGCAGGTTGGAGGGACCAAACGAGTGGGCGGGATTGTTTGGAAAGAGGTTGGACTGGCTTTACTGGATTTGAAATGCTGGTTTACAGCTTTCATGTATTTCAGTTGCAATGTCGGTTTCTCATCCCTCCCAGGTAGGCTCTCCTTTACTAAAAAGTCCAGGCTCAGTAGGCAAATGCTTACCTGTTGCACAGTTTTTCTCCCAACGATCTTGACCGATATGGGCTTTAATGCAATAGACTCTCAAGGTCTTACTGCACCACCATTCTTTTGTTCATTCTTGGTTACCATTTTCTCCACCTGGGTTGCGGATAAAACGCAGCAAAGAGGCCTAACAATTATGGTTCTAACGACGATCGGCGGTATTGGATATGTCCTGCTAGCTACCGTTAAAACGGTGGGAGTACGATATTTTGCAACTTTCCTTGCCGCATCTGGCATCTTTCCAAGTAAGTCATCCTCCATTGTAGATCTCGAAGTCTCTAACACCTCCACCTTCAGGTATCGCAAACATTCTGCCCTGGGTCACAAGTATGCATCCAAACAAATTAACCCGTATGACCAATCACTAACACCCCCTAGACAACCAAGGCTCCGACACCCGCCGCGGCGCCGGAATAATGCTCCTCAACCTTATCGGCCAATGCGGCGTGCGTCCCATCCCCTTCCCTCACCCATTCCCACTAACCCTCCTCACCTAGCCTCTCCTCGGTACCAACTCCTTCCCCACCAACGAAGCCCCCCGCTACATCAAAGGCATGGCCATCAGCGCAGCCTTCACCTTCTTCACCGGCGTGCTCGCCTTCGGATTGCGCTGTCTACTGGTATATGAGAACAGGAAACTAGATCAGAAATATGGGTCGAATAAGGACCGGGTCGTTAACCAGCCGGGTGCTAGAGGGCAGGAAAGTGAGGTCGGGGAGGAGAATTATGGTCCGACGTTTAGGTATGTTTTGTGACCTTTGCTCTATATACGTGAATTTATCCATTTTTTTTGCTTCGACTTCTTCTAACTACAAGAAATCCCGTTCCTCGCTCCCACCAGCCCTCCCCAAATTCCCCCTTATAGCACGCAACACGCACCAATTCCCCAGCAGCAGCTCCATATCGCAACGCCCGCATATCAAACCTGGCAACTCATCCCTTAGAAGCACTGAACTTACATAACTCAAAACCCCAAAACCTCCCCACCTCCCCAATACACTGTTGTTCTCCCCTCTTTTCCTAACCCTCGGCCTTCAATATCACTCTCACCGCTCTTCCATCCTCCCTCATCATTACTCATACCCCTTTCTTCTCTTTCATTACATAATGAATCACCCCCATAAACGCATACGCAAACGCAAAATCAACCCCCCCACCATCTCTCATACCCACACATATCCAAACCTCCCCCGCTCTTCGCACAGCTACAGACATCTATTCCTCCGCAACGTAATCAATTCCTCCTTCCCGTCGGGGTATCATACATAGCTCCTCTCTAAAATCCAAAACTAACCACTAAGAGATGTTGTTCGCCAGGAGTAAAGTAATTGCAACCCATCTTGTCACGTAGCGAGAAAGAGGGCGTGAATGGATTTAAAGTTTTGATTTATGGGTTTCATAGGTTTTATTGCGTGGTTGAGGAAGGGGGAAATGGATAATAGGAACGTGGTTGGTGAGGCGAAGGCCTGTTTTTCTTCATGATTTTGTTTTTGGGGAGGGGGGGTTCGAATGATGGGAAGAAGGTGATGAGGGTTAAGATTTTGGATTGGGAATGTGGTGAGTAGATAGGGAGAGGGGTATGGTCAGACGCAAGGCGTCAAGAACTGCTGACCCGCTTAAGGAGAGAGGTTTGAGAAGCTTGCCTTGGGTCTTTTCTAGTGCTTCTCATATAAACCTTAGTTCGTATTTTCTATATCCAAGTGATGTATACATACTCAAGCCTATATATCCAAGATGATGTATTCACACAATCATGCACCATCGCTCTATGGGGCCTCCCAAGCATTATTCAAAAGCCTCGAATCAAGTCATGCAATCCATCCATCCCAATCAATTCTCCCATCAAAAGCGCCTCGCCGGAGTACACAAGAAGGATTCCCAAAAAAATCAAAAGCAAGCGGGGAATTCCAAAGTAGTGTCGCAACGCCAGGACCCATCGGTAACAATCACACCAAGTCCCAAAAGTGCCCTTCCCACAAGAACAAAGTCCCAAAAATGTCCTTCCCACAAGAACAGAGAATGGAGTTCTCTGGCTAATTCAAACCATCGGCACGGAACACCATGCTTATCATACCCTAACATGGAAGACGGGATACTGTGATCCCCTCCCATCCGTCCTAAGACCTTTCCTGCCTTTCCCTTAACGCCTGAAGCTCAGCCCGTTCGGTTGCAAGCTGTGCCAAAATATCATCCATAGAACAAGCCTGCGCCAGCAAATTCGTAGCATTGAATGGCGTGACCATATTCCTGATGACAAGTGTAGATATACACGTCTAGACAATCTCATGTCAGTAAGCACACCAAACATTGCGCTTGGCAATGAACCGAGGAGATGCTACATACCTCAATCCGGGTAACCTGATGTTCCAAAAAGCCAACTAGGAACCGGTCTGTCACCTCGCCCCCTCTATTCCTCATCCTCTCCAGCACACTCTTCTCTGGCGGTTTGACACTTGTGCACCCCGGACTCTCAAGCGCACTGCACAGCATCTCAAGCCTTAAGCTAACATTCCACAGCGCCCATAAATACTCTGTATCGAATTCAAGAGAGCTGTTAGGTTCCTTACTCGTGGGCTCATTGGACGCGGCGGCGGCTTCGGCATCAGTACGCTGCTGCTGTGCGGTGAGACGGCCTGCGAGAGAGTGTGGGTACATGAGGAACAGGAGCTCAGGATTTTCGAGGCCTTTCAGACTCTTTCTGCCAAGGTCCTTGACTTCGAAACCTTGCGTGCTCAGTGCTCGGAGCTCCTTGCGGATTAAATGGGCCATCGGATCTTCGTTTAAAGAGTCCTCAGAGCCGGTGGAACCAGAACGCTCCCCATCGGCGTACGTCTCATACGAACGTACGATCTCAGTAACGTACTCAGACGATACGTAAATCTGACCCCCATCTGCTGCACCTGAAATTCGTGCTGCACGATTGACCATGGGGCCGAAGTAATCCATACGTCGCGTCACAGGATCTGGCTCGCAGACCGGCTGTCCCCAATGTATGCCCATACGTACCGACAAGCCTCGGTATATCCTGTTGTCGTCTTGGTCGAGCACCTCTGCACAATGTTCAGTATTCAATATTTCAGGTGGCCAATCCACGTCTAGAAGCTGTTGTTGAACAACAAAACACCAAAGTAAGGCTGCCGTCGCTGTGGGGAATGACACCATAAAGGCATCACCTTCAGTCTTGACCTCATAGCCACCAATGACTCTCAATTGGCGTCTCATTAGTTCGTTATGAGACTTGATCGCGGATCTCATTGCAACAGGATAATTCTCCCATAGTGTGGTAGAGTTCTTGATGTCAGTGAAGACCATGCTAAGCTCTCCTGTTGGCGCTTCGACTTCAGGATCAAGCCTCTGGAGTGTTGAATCATCTGGCCGGTTATCTCGTCTCTTACCACGCTTTACCGGGTACGTCTGGTCATCCGACATTTGGGAAGATACCATGGAGAGACTCTGGCCTCGGAAGCGATTACGTTCTCGCTTCTTAAGATCACTCACGCCGATTATTTGCACCATCAACTTTCCAGTTGCTCCAAAAGCCATAGCAAGATCACGCAACTTCTGAGCAGCACGCATGAGGTCTCCTCGTTCGGATCTGGCCACATCCACAACCATGTCAAGACTCATATAATCCCAAAGCTCCTTTGACGCTATCAACACCATCTCGTCCGACTCTTTTAGTGTGATATGGGTAACGTTCGGCGCGGCCATAACAGCCGGCATCATCTGGATATAGCCAAAAGCCCGCGAGACCTCAAGTACATCATTGAGTTTACCATGACGAGATACGAACCCGCCAGCCTCGCGAATACGTTCTCGCTCTTGTCGATCAGCTGGCTCATGCTTGCGTGTCAATATTTTGTGGCAACCATCTGACTGCATGAGCATTGCTTGAGCATCACCAACGTTGGCGACGTAGAGCTCCATGTTGTCTAAGTATATAACAGTGGCAACACCTCCCGAATTCAGATCATCCGAACTCAACGTTTGTGCTGCAATAGATCCGCGATGAGCCTTTTGAGGCGCCCGATGCTCTTTCTCGTCGACTGTCTGGTTAGCTGTTGTAGCTAGGTCCTTGTTCAACGCCAAGAATGTCCTTCGAAGACTATCGCCCGGATTTTCCTGTTTCTTGAGTCTACTGAGCTCTTCAGTGAAGTGGTATTGGAAATTCTCGTGCAGGTACTTCGCAAGTCGTGAACCGCCACTAGACATGTATTGACCATCAAAGATACCAAGTAGAGTCTCTGCCTCATGACCTCTGAATTTTGGAACCACCATATCGATAGTGGATAGATGCTCATGTCTACCGAGGCTATCCGCCATGCCGTATGCCATCGTCCCTGCTAGTGAGCCAGAAGTGCGTACTCTGCGATCCTCTGTCTGGTCCGGCACGGAAGGGATCGTGAGCGTCACGTCCATAAGACCGAGGATGCGAAGATGATGCAGCGATGTGAAGCTGGCTAGGTCCGCATTCTCTTTATTGTTATTGCCAGCGAAAGCGCGACTTGGCCTAATTTCGAGACGTTTATTGCCGGAAAAATTGAGGTACTTGAGGTTCTTGTTCCAATTCCAATTCCAGTCATACGGCCAGTTGGATACGTTGTATTTGAGGGAGTTGCTACCAACATCAAGCACTGTGAGTTTACGGACCTTTCCAAGCTCGGCAGGGAGGACTTGGAACTTGTTGCCATTGATATGGAGAATCTTGAGGGCCGATGCTTCTTCAAGGTCATCGGCAGGCAGGGTCGAGAGCTCGTTACCCGACAGATATAGCTCGGCGAGATACTGCCAACGCCGTAAGGACCTTGTTGGAATGTCGTACAATTCATTGTAAGAGAGGTTCAATACTCGAAGTTCGGGCAGCATAGCGATATCATCAAAGACATCGTCGTTTAATCGGTTATCAGCAAGGTACAAATTACGAAGAGTGCCAGCGAATGTGTTAGCCCGCTGTTGAAAATTTGAATCTTTTCGAGTAATTGGACTTATGTTTCCGTTCGTCTGTGTTCTAGAGACGACTGATTGCTTTCGTACTCCCTGGCCGTAGACGGAGATAATCGATCCCTGCCTCGTACTCGACGCTGGTGAACTAGCAACGCTTAGCAATCCCCCAGAAGCTTGGCTAGGTCTTCGAATCTTAAAATTCCCCAGTTTCCCGGGCTCTTCGTCTTCCGGGGTACCCGCAGGGACAGGGGTGGTTTCGCCCGAGTCGTGTGCGCTATTTGTCTGCGTTTCGAGTTGAGATGCTGGTAACCCTGTTGCTGGTTTTGGGAAGCTTTCCAGAACGTTGGAAGACACGTTCAAGCTATCGAGCCTGTAACAGAACCAGATCTCTGGCGGAAGCCTCTTCAGATTGCATTCCCGAACGTCAAGGAAGCGAAGTTCATGCAAATGACCGATCGATGGGGGTAGACTACTTAGGGGGTTCCTTGCGATGCTAAGATACTCCAATTTTTGAAGCTTAGTGACCTGAGTCGACAGGGTCGAGAAATGATTTTTGTCCAGGGTGAGTTTAGAGACATTTTTCATTCTCTCGAAACAGCTGTCGTCGAGTTGTGATATTTTACATGAAGCGACGTTCAAGGTCGTTAGAGTCGGCACAGGGGCTTTGAAATCAAACCTTGTCATTGGGTTGTGGTCTAAGTGGAGTAGGCGAATCTTTTCAAAGCTCCCCTCGAATTTCGATATCACATTATGCCCAACCCACAATTGCTCGAGCTTGGGTAGCTTGGCGAATACATCGATGTCTGTAATACTATTGAATCGCAAGTCAACTTCCTTGAGATTCCTGAGCTCCTTGAAGCTATCCGGAAATGATCCATGAAGCATGTTGTTCGTCGCCCAGATCCTTTCGAGGGACGTAAGTTGCCCGATTTTGGGTAGGCTTTTGACTGTGTTGAAACTCAGGTCGAGATCGACAAGACCCTTCAGATCACAAAGAAAATCTGGAAATGCTTCGATGTAATTCGAAGACAAATTCAAGCTTCGCAAGGACGTAAATCGTCCAAAATATTGGGGGAGATATCTGAGCTTGTTATTAGACAATTTGATGCTCACTAGATTTGGCAGTTTGTCTAGTTCCGCATGTTCAAGCTGTTCAAGGCGGTTATTTGATATGTCGAGAACCGTCAATTTCGTAGCAAGACTGAAGCTGGCGGGAAGCTTCCACGCCTCGCAGCTAACGTACCGAATTTCTCGTAAACTGGCACAGCTCTGAATGAAGTCCTTCGGGACATCCAATGCAAGGTTTCGGGATAAGTTGAGGGATATGATGTCGGCAGCTTTCTGGTATAGAGTGATTGGTATGGTGACAATGCTACGACCTGCAAGGTCGACATGGCTGAATTTCTGCATCTTTCCAAGGCCTGGCTCTTTCTCCAGACTGTAATAACCACTAAGTTTAGTGGGTACGAAGCTAAAGCGACACAGGTAGCTGTTATCTTCCCGCCCAATCTCTTCGATCCTATCACTAGCCTCGTAGCCCGCTTGCTCAAGAAGCTTCTTTTGAACTGCTATGGGTCTTTCTCCGGGAGCAAGCTGCCTGTGAAGCTCATGTTTATTTAATATAATTTGATAGTTGTCAAGGTCGTCTTGCAGAAATGACTTTCTCCCCAGCACTCGCAAGATTTCTGCAGACGTGGTATTGACCGGCATTGATAGCGTAGCAAAAGTGGCGTCAATCCGGAAGATCCTAACGCAATGAGCTGTGCCGTCGTCTTCCTCCTTTTGCGGAATACCATCATCGTCTATCTCCCGCAGTCGGGTCATGTTCTCATCGTCAACCTTCTTCACCGCCCACGAGTCCGGAGCATCCCACGCAGCTTGCGGATCTTCCTTTATGTCTTTGCGAGGCTCCTCGGGAATGGGTTCTCCAGTAAAGATGCCACCATGAGGGGGTCCAGCTATGGCTGCAGCGTTTGGATCAACAATACCCGTCATATCGTCCAAGTTGGTATCTAAGGCCCACAATGAGTCGTTTGCCAGAGCAGCGTTTCGTGTTTTCTCTGCTTCTTTATCATAGCTGAAAGCTCGCTTTGGCTTAGGCATCTTTGGGTGGCTATGTAGTTTTCTCGATGCCCCACTGTCTTTCTTCGTTATTGGGGAGGCCGAGTCACCAACTGAGTAGTCTGAGGCCTTGGTAGTAGAGCCGCTGTCGAATGTAGCAACACTTCCTTGCCGTGAAGCGTCTTTTGGAGCATAGATATCAGATTTAGAGCTCTTGTTATTTTGGGTTGGAGCATGCTGTAGTGAACTTGTGGATCCAAAGGGATGATGGAGCATGCCATGTGATTCCTGATCGCCTTTGTTCCTTCGAAGCTTGCTCAGAAGTGAACGCTTCCCACTTGATGAATTGCCAGCAGCTGGTGATCGCTGCCCTGGCATGGTCTCGCTACGGCTCACGCCACTGTTGGAGCTTGGTGTTGGGCTGATTCCTCGGATTGGTAGTGTGTTGCGTGATGACATAGGAGACGATACTGTGTCCTTCAGCATACGGATGCTGCTCGCAGAGTCCGTTCTGGAGACTGGGGGTCGCAGGGGTAGGACGCTTGCAGGATCTTTAGGAGGGGGCGTAGGGGGTTCTTCTTTGCTGCGTGTATGTCGATGGTGAGGAAGGTGGATTCGATGTGTATGGTGTGAGTGGTGATTGGTACGGGAAGGTGGGTCGCCGTCCCCGTAACGCTGCTTATCGAGGCCGGCTGGCGACTGCCTAACAGGAGCATCCCCAAATTGTTGGATTTCCTGTGTTGTGACTCTAATTAGCGATCCTCCTTTGCGACTTCCAAATTGAGAACGATCTTGGCAAAACGGGTCTGTGCATCTAGAGGTATAACTGCCTTAAGGGTCCAGTCACCCGTCTTTCGGTTTTCTAGTTGCCACCAACAATGCCGGAGGTTGAACCAGACGGCTGATGCTTGCCCAAAGAGAAAGATGTGTAAGTTTACCTTAAAATCCTGGAAAAGCCATGGCACTACATCACTCGACGGCAACGGCGTCCTCGGCCTTGATCCAGTAGGAGAAGCAGATGCAGTCGCATCGTCCCGACTACCATGGTGTCCATGGCGTATCGACCCATGCTTCGACGATGATGTCTGCTCTCGTTGCAGAGTAGCAGGTATACTAGTATCCGAGCTCCTTGACGACTGTTGCCCATAGTCCTCACTGAAGAATCCTCCCCTCTTGTATGGTGTGCCCCTGTTTGTACTTGCCTTCGAAACTGAATTCGATACCGAAGTTTGGCTGCTTTCTGTTGTTGCTAGAGAAGGACGTCGCTCGTCATTGTCGAATAATGGATCTCGTGGCTCACTGTCGCCTGTATCTGGCCGGATGGAAGATGAGAGATGGAGTTTGGGGGCGTCGGTATTGAAATTGGTGAGGGAGGTGAGACCGTGGGTGGTAAGCTGGGAGAGCCCATCGTCCATCCATGGTGCTATATCGGTGTTGGGGCGCTCTACTGACTGTGAGGGCTTTGATAAAGATGTTGTAGAGAGTTTGGTCCCAATAGGATTCTTGTTTTCTTGCCCATGGTCGAAGCGTGAACCTTTAATTGCTTCGACGGGTGTCGCCTCGTCCGGCGAGTCAGAGAAGAAGGTTCCATTGCTGGCGTGGGTTCCTGAATTGCGAGCTGCTCTAGGTCACACAAGCTCTGTCAGCATTCAAACCCAAGTAATCGTATGCATATTGCACGGTGGCAAGACCAGAAGGGTTCGAGCTCTGTCCCTAATTCGACGCGACGCAGTACGGTGCAACACTTGCTAGAAAGCAGAACGGCGATATATGAACGCACTCACAGATCTTTCTGGCTAGTTAGAAGTCTAGGGTGCTTTTTCGCAGAAGCCTCGGAGCCTCCCATTATCTTGTCATGCAGCCGGGTACTGCCTCTCTTTGCTTTGTCGGATGCATGCTTGTTGGTAGTGGACGAGGTATCCCTCTTGGTCATTGTCACTTATCACCCATCCACCAGGCCGGCATTCGGTTCAGCAGTTGAGGCTGCGTTGGGGTGGGAGGGGTGGGAGGGGTGAGTCCAGGTTTACTGCGGAGAAGAACGAAGCATATCTGACACGAGCGGGATGCGTTTTCTGTCCGAGAAGCGTGCCAGTCACTAGGTTGCTGCGGGAAGCCGTGCCGGAAAAAGGACGCCCTTGTTCAAAGATCGTCGGCGCCCTGCCAGGCAGGTATTATAGAATTTGGGGCGGGTTTGTGCGTGTGGGGGTTTGCGATTGATGGTGTAGCTGCAATTTGGGTGATTGTACCTCTGTAACTGTACCGTATGTGAATACCAACTGGATGGCGTTCAAACGCGGAGAAGCTCTAGAACTAAGCCCTGATGGCGCTATCCCTGTTCGGATCTAGCGGAGGTGCGGAGATCTTGCAATACGATCTTGCTGTTCGCGGATTGGTATTTAATCGTATTAGTGTTCGATTCCTAATGGCGCTGGTACAATGGTGTAGCGGTTATTCATCTTTCTCTTGCCTGGGGCAGCATTCATCGAATATCTCATCAATTTCTAACCCTCAACTATTCCCCAATGGTACAGCGCAATAATTACTAACCAAAGGGAACCGCATTACATGTAATGAACAATACCGAACAAGTTTAGCCACGCTCAAGACCCTTCTCCTTCAGGCACTATGCTCCAGGCAGTTGGTTTATTAGCGACTCGACGCGGCGCCACCTATCAACCAGTTCGCCCCAACTGATTGCAGGCCCTGCTGCTCGAACATTAGTAATTAAATCACCTATCCTTGCAGTAAAAGAAGAGCGCTCGGCTTCAGGTAACATTCTTATCCGTTCAACAAGCCTCGAAGTATCTATTGGTGGAAAAATCGGCGTTCTTCCCCTAGCAGCCATCGGAGAGTCAACAGATCCACTTCGTATCCTCGTGTTGATCCTTGATGGAGCGTGAGAAATTCCCCCCGTCATCTGAGCAGTCGCCAAGTTCGGAGGATCAGTCATGCCTCTACCGTTCATCGACGAGCGATGAGACCTTCTCGATGTCCTCCTAGTGATATTTGACGACGGGCGAGCCCTCCGGTTAGGATTTGACCGACCAGCAAAAGAGCGCCCCATGATTCGGTTCATCAAGGAGGCAGTAGAAATATTTCTGCAGTTTCCCCTATCACTGCTAGCTCTATGGGCAGATCTTCCCCTAAACGTCGCAAACTCCGCCAATGCAATCACAAATGAGTTTCTCTGCTGTATTGACGCGTTGGGGGGAGAGCTTAGACTCCTACTATTGATTGCTTCCTGTCTTCTCCAGCTCATTAAATGTTCGGCGGAATATCTCGACGGGGTCAGACCGGGATGATTCTCGTTAGGCGAGCGCTGCTCTCGAGGGCTTCTAGAACCCCCATCCGTCGATGAATTGGAAAGGGCGGTCGCCGGTGTCAGAGCTCGCGATTGTTCCCGCCCCCTCATCATGAAATCAGGGTTGTCTCTCAGGCTACTCCCAAGCCCATCACTCCTATCGTCCTGCGGCATGCGACCATCTCTACCCGCCGTCACCCAGTCGTCGTCGCTACCTTCACCAAGCCAACCCTCGTCTCGCATACGGCATATGGTGAATGTAAAGGCACGAAAGTCAGTATTGTTTACCTCACAGCCACATCTGCATGGACATCGGTGCCGCTGCCATAATATATATGCATATCTGAGTTCTTCCAACGTAGTTCTCATCCTCCTGTGAATACGAAAGTCCAAGGCGGTCGTTTGATAACCATTTATAGACTGATGCCAGTAGCACAGTCGGAGAGTAAGTCGACGCAAGAAGTTTGGGGCCATTCCATTCTGAACGTAGTGCGCGAGGGCTCTGCCAAGGGGTGAATCACCGAGCAAGTCGTAAGCCTGAGAGAGAGACATGATTCAGGTCTGACCGTGGCTTCTTCTGATGGAGCAGTATTGCTGTGATTGGTTGGGTGCTCAGCTCAAAAAGTCTGATTTGATGTCGATGTTCGTTGGTGGTCGATGAGTACGTATGCGGGGGATATGAAGCAGCTTTTGCGAAGCACTGGTCTGTGAAGAAGAGTCCTTCGCGACTTGGTATCCGCTGGCGACTATGAAAGAATACTCTAAGAAGGGATGTCAGCGAAAGAAAGCTATAAACCGTCTCTAGATGCACTTACGTGGTAAACGAGGGTGAGGACGAGCAATCGATCATTGCAAGTTTACAGATCTCGAAGCCCATCCAAGAAAGAACATGCAGAGGACATACAATCACGATAAGATGTCAACGATAGTGTGCTGATAACTTTCTATGTAAGTATGATGGTAGAGAGGAAGAATGCAAGGTGAAGATGGAGTTTAGGTAGATATAAGTAAGGTTGAGAGTCGTGTCGCAACTTCCCATTTAGTATAACACGAAATTGTGCATTGTCCTCACCATGGGATGCTGGTCTCAACTGCCAAATATTAGCATAGCTTAGAACATCAACGATGACCCTAGGCCACGACGTCTTAGTTGGACTATGAGCCCTCTGAAGCACGGATGATGTTAGACCTCAATCTATACCGTTCCATTCGTCTTAACGTCTAAATTCTTCATCGCATCCTCCGCCCCTTCAGCCAAATCAACTTTCGCCTTCTCCCTCCCCTCAACATGCCCATCAGGCTTTGCTTCAACATCCTTCGCGGCGGTACCAGGAAATCTGGTTCCCCTATCCTTCACTTTCTTCTCTTTCTTCTTCACCTCTACAGGCGGATAAGCCTTTTTATCAATTTCTTGCCATTCGGGAGTGCGTTGGTATTCCTCCTGTATGGGTTGGAGGAGTTCGAGTAATGCGTTCGTGGTAGCTGGTTTTAGCATTTGAGGCATGAGCTGGGGTATCAAGGTTAGTAATAGACGTTCGAAAGTACGGGAAGGATCGGCTTACGATGTCGGCTTCGTAGTCTTTCTTCAGGCTTACAATGTCCGTGTAAATTAGTGGTTCTGCATCCTTCCTCTCTACTACGAATTCGCCTTGTCCGCCGCTCTTTAGAGCGCTCACGGGTAATAACACATACTCCACAAAGCTTATAATGCCATTGCCGTCCACCTCTTTCGGCGCTGCATGAGCTTTCTTCAACTTTCTCCTTACGACATCAGCCACTTCTAATACATCGATCTTGGAGTCTGGGTCCGATGAAGACATCTTTCCACCTGCGAGACCTGGCACCATGGGGTTCATTAAATGTGCCCGTTCTTTGTAATTGACTCTTGGTAATTGCTCAGCCGCAAGGGTGAATATTTTCCGTTGATCAACACCTCCAAACTGTGCGTCTACCCCAAGATGTTCTTCATCCAACGCTTGCATGAGTGGGTAGATGAGCCCACTCAATGTAGAATTCTCGACCTGCTTTACCACTTCCGCTCCGGCTTTCTTCGCATCATGTTCTGTGACGACTGAGCTCAGCCTGAACAAATCCATTGTATACTTTTCCGACAATTGGTAAGAGCTGCCTAGGACAAATTCGAGCCTTTCTATGGGCACCTTGACGGATTTGAGGAGGGCGATAATGACGAATTTATAGTACTCGGCGCGGAACTTGACAAGCTCGATAGGAGCTTTGAGATTGTCCAGGAAGCCATGGATATCGGCGAGCAGAATCTTGACTTTACAGCCAGCTTTGAGGAAATGGGCGATTTTGATCATGGGCACGAAGTAGCCACAGTGTGGTCGACCCGTCGTTGCTGTGCCTGCAGACAATTTCAGATAGAGGTAGACAGGGCAGTAGTGTAGGTGTACCCCAGTAAATTACCAATGGCCTGTTCTGTTTCTTTATCACATCTTCTATGATCTCTGGCTTCAGCACTTCGTGTAATTGTTCGTTGATGAGCGCAATTTTTTCGTCTGCGCTCAAAGTCTCTGTCATCCTGATGATGTGTAAGGAGGTTGGCCACAAAGGAAGCCCGACGGTATAGTAGGTCTATGGCAACTCAGCCTCAGAGTTATGGGAGCTCACTGACTCAGAAATAAACATCGGCTTACTTTACGTAGCGCGGCAAGTCTTGATTTTCAGACTTTAGCCGAGAAGCCAAGCGCAGAACAGGCGGAAGGCTTTCGGGAGCTAATGCAAGCGATAACGATCCCTGTCACTGTGAAGGTCTCTTGAACTCCTCTCAAGTGAGTACTGAATGTGGAAGCATTGCTCTTTAATTGCTGCTAGGATATCGAGCTATCTCGACTTATTGTGCCGTTACGTAAGACACACGTCCCGATGCATCTACACTGCATGCCCCTGGTCCGGTGTTCAAGAAACAGCACCATGCTGCAATGCCTGCGACTCCAGATGCTCCTTGGCTCCACGCTAAATGCACGAAGTGACCATCCCATCAATTCATTCGAAGATGTACAAAGCATATTATGCCAAGTACCGATATGCCGCAGGCTCCCTCTCATCTATCCTTTCCAGATACTCGCGCTCTATCAGGCTCTCTATCCTCTTCTTCACCATGTTGACGTCTGGCTTAAACCTAGCCGTTAACTGCTGTATGACTTCGGCAATCAGCTTCTGGTGATTTAGTTCTTTGCGTTGCCTGTTAACAAATGTCAGCATGCTGCCATCACCGATAGATCGCGCAGAGCCTACTTCATGATTCGAACAATAGCAGCTTCAATGGACCCAGCTCGGGTGTCATTGTTCTTTTTCTCCGTTTCTGACCGCTCAATCGGATCTTCCACCCTGTTGCCACTCGTGACAACACCAATCTTAACCCTCTGGAACTGACTGTAGAACTGTTCATTGAAATAGAATTTGTCGCTGAGCTTTACATCCTTGCTCATGGGCTTCTTAGTTAGCACTTGAGTCTTGCTTGCCACCGCCAAGGACTGTAAGTTCCGGGTTAACTCGTTGATGGGAATATTCGTCTGCGCTTGAATTTCTTCACAGATTAAGAATTGGCCCGGAGGTAAATCGTTGAAGAGGAGAAGAATAATCATGGCGTAGGTGGACACGTTCAACTCCCTCGTCTTCTTCCCCTTCATCTTATGGAAATACGCACGCAAGTCTGCAGTGCCCATGTTCGCTTGCCAAGTTAGCTGTCGCCCATTGTGCTTGTCGAGATAGAATTTTTCGAAACCTTGTTTGACCCTCTCGATTTGTGGTGGGAAATTGCATCTCGGCCTATCCTCACCCTCGTTGTACGAAGGGGCCATTGCTTCGAGAGGCCACATCGTGCTGGTCAACACATTGACCTCGATATCAGCTCTCTGCGGATCTGGATCTCCTAATTGAGCAACATGTCTCTTGTATTGGGAGGTCAAGTCCTCCGAAACGGCCATGTCCTTGAACATCGCCTCAATGCGCTGAGTAAACGTATTACCAACTTCCATCTTCATCTTTGAGATCATCTGTCGTTCAGCGTCCATACTGATAGACCGCTTCATGAGCAGTCTCCTTGACAGGTGCTTCTTGTAGTATCGTTCAAACATGTCCTTGTCTTGGATATAGCGCAATAAAGTGATACCTTTATCAAGCAGGGCGTCCACCTCATTTTCAGTCTTGCCCTTTATACCCTTTTTCATGTTCTCATCGAAGAATAGGGAAACGAATTCGGAGAGTCTCTCGAATGCATTGATGAAATCGGTGAAGCTGCGTGTTAATGCTGTCTGGAGTCCTTGATCTGATTGGAAAGCTTCTGTAAGGAAATTGTCATACTTGTCTTTCAAACGGAGGACACCATCAACCCAGCTAATAGCTGCATTAGTCTGTAGATTGATGGGCTTCTCCGGGGCTTTGTCTTCTGTCTCTGCCTTGTCACCGTTTGGTGCCGATGATTTTGCTGGCGCTTGTGTTGCAGCGACAGTGGCGTTGTTAACGTCCGTTCCTTGTTCCACAATACGACTCTGTACTGCTTTTTTCAGCTCGGTTTTCTGCGGGTCTACTCTTGCTGATAAATCAAAAATCATCGCTAGGTCGCTAGTTCGGTCATTATCCAGCATGTATTTTACTCCGCTTCCTTCAAGAGCAATCACCTCCCTTAGGTGGTTCTTTATCAATTCCGTCTCGACGACTGTTTTAATCTTCCTCAAAGTCAAAGGTGAAAGAGTTGATCGACAACGGTCCTCTTCTTCACTGACCCGCTTCTTAGCATGCCTACAGAATGTACCAGCGTCGGCATCCAGTAGTAGAGTGCTTCCTTCATTCCGGTAGAACTCTTCGCTAGCTCTCAAGAAATCTGGTTCGAAGCTCGTCAGGTATAACTTCAGATGCTCCTCCTCTTCTTCCGTCTCGTAAAGACCCTCGAGCATGTAGACGCAAGACTTGAGCAGCGATTTGTCTACCATGTCACCTTCCCGATCCATGCGCACCTGGTCAAGTATGACTGCATTGAGTACCTGGGATACTGAGACCTGATTATCCGCATGGACAGGTGTTCTGAGCACGAAATCACGAAATTGGCCCATTGAGGCCGTGAAAATTGAAGGCTTCCTGAAATCCTTGCAGTAGACACGATCCTGTGAGATCACCCCGTCAGCCATTCAGTCAATCTTTGGAACTTGAAGACGCTTTGGGGACCCCACCATGTACATCAGAACGTCCGTAGTCATGCTCATGCAAAGGTTGTGGTCTTCCCAAGCCTGCTTTAGAGCTCTCAGAAGCCTCTCTCCTGCCAACCTCTTCTCATTGACCGTCGCGATTGTCGAAGATGTTGTGTCGAACAGCGCGAGGACCGGAGCTGCCACCGCTATGATTCGTGGTCGTACCTCGTTTGTGAGCCATCTTTCTTCGAAGTCTTTCACCCGCTCATAGAGGGTCTCCCCTCTCTTCTTGAGTACTAGCTTGTATGCATTTCGGTATTGCTCTTCGAACGACAACTTGGAAGCGTTTTTGGTGTGTATCTCTCGAAGTGACGCTTCGAGGACCTGCCACATTGAATCGAAGTCGACAGCATCGCCGGTACCGAGACCCTTAGCAGGATTAGCTTTAGTGGCCATGATGGTCAATATTCTGGTAACAGATACGTGGGTAGCATAGAAGCGGAAAAACTCAGAGGTTACATTTTATAATCACATATCATGGATGAAGTGTCAAGCTTGACAGAGCTCATGTGGTCCAAATATCACACAGTGTTCAACTTACTCGTCTTGGAGGCCGGATTTTATTTCTGCCCCTCCCAGCAATCATCATAATGGGCCCTCACCGAGGTTACAAGTGAGTGGCAATGCGAGGCTGTTGGTCTTCATATAATGTCGTGACTATCTTAAACCTTCCAGATGGCGAAACGCGTGAAACAGCTGCGTCATAATGGTTGTAGCATAATGCAAACGTTCAACGCCGTTAGGCTATACAAGGCGGGGTGCTACCGGCCGCACACTGAGGGCGAGGTGAGGCGATGGAAAGCGTTCCTGAAAGCCCCACAAAGTACTTGAGAGCGCCCGAAGTTTCACCGATTGGTGAGGAGCAACCAGTGCCTGACGTTTTCAGCAAAAATATTGACATTCTTCTACATTAAATTTCGTCTTACCACCAGGATTGCAAAGATGAAAACGGACCAGAGCCTCAGCACCATCTGCAGGCAGCTACGATCTTCATTCACCAGAGCAAACATCCAGCGATCGCACTTCCGCCCCTTGTCCCAATTCGCCGCAATCAATCACCCAGTCTCCTCCAAACAGCGACTATTCACATCACATTTACGGCGACTCAACGCCCAATCTCGCCATCCGCTCCCATTCATCCATAACCGTCACAAGTCGTCCACCACCATTTCCTCTCCATCCTCTGCTCCCTCCACACCTGCTCAAAAGCCATCCGCCTACGAGCTCACCTTCACCTGCAAACCATGTCTGCACCGCTCCACCCACAAGATCTCAACTCAAGGTTATCACCACGGGTCAGTGCTGATAACATGTCCCGACTGCAAGGCACGGCACGTCATTAGTGATCACCTGAAGATTTTTGCGGAAAAGTCGTTCACAATCGAGGATCTGATGCGGCAGAAGGGACATATTGTGCGAAGGGGATCGTTGGAGGGGGATGTGGAGATCTGGGACGATGGGACGAAAGTCAAGAGGGGCGATTCTGAGAGTGACATATTGAGATTATCGAAAGGGCTGAACGAATCTGGAAGTTCTGCAAAGGAATCAAAGCAATAGTGAATTTTCATGGCATAGAGCATAGCGTAAGGTGGGGCATTGGGGTCATTGGATCACACTGGCAGCTTGCAACTCCATCTAGAGATGAGATAGTAGGGGCTCTGAAAAAGGTCCATCAGAATGATGATATTGAGAATTATATCCTCCCTCTAATCGGTATTCCTAGTATACCCGGCGTCGAATCTACTAAGTAGTCTAATAAACATAGCTATCACTCGTTCTCATGTGGGCTCTTCGTAGCCGCGATGGTTAAAGATGCTCTAGGCCATCCATTAGGCACGTCCAGGGAGCTCCCAGCTCTCCCAGAACTTCGTGGTGATAGCATGGGAGCCGCAGCTTCGCTACTCTCATCGAGCTCTCCTAATTTCTGAGGTCCTTGGACCCCGTCCCTAGCATCCTTCATCATCTTGGTGATTTTGACATAGTTGTATGCCATAATGCTGAAAATGGTGACTACCAGACCAAATACATTGATTGGGGTCAGTGGATCATCGAAGACGATCCCTGCGGCCGCAATGGTGACGACTTCCTTGAAAATACCGCAGATACTGAGCGTGACGACAGAAGTGCGTTGCAGAAGCGCAAACTCGGAGGATGTCATAAGGAAGGCGAGCGTTCCGGGGAATACCAAGATGCAGAAAGTGGTGAAGACGCCTTTGGCTTCTGCAAGGGTTGCTAGACCCTCGACGAGCTTGACGGGGCCCTCAATGGGGAGCGCAATAAAGATGAGAACAAGAAACATTATAGGTGCAAGGAAGAAGATACTGCTGAAGGGATTACTTGTTGCGGGATTTCGGAGAAGTAGAATCTGTGTCAAAGCCCACCGGAAGCCGGAAAAGAACGCCGCTGCAATGACGAGTATGAAGCCAATGGCATCGAATGCTGTTTCACCAGCTACCATCATGATGACGCCGACGGTCATGGTAGTTATTATAAGGACGAGTTTAATGGAGGGAGATTCGAGACGAAAAAGGAAGGCGAACATGAGGACGAACGCCAGGGAGGAGGATTTGCACATCGCTAAGAAAGTCTATTAGCACCTTAAGATGTATGATCATCGCGAAAGAGAACATACTGTAGAATGTAAGACTGATAAATTTTAAACTCATGTTGCCCAAGCCAATATCAAGGCCAGTGGCAGCTCCGCAAGGACCGATTCGAGTAAAATAGAACATATACGTCATAAGCGGCTTGTCATCTTGTGTTGTGTTCCGTCTGATATGGTAGTGGTTTTGAGGGTTTGTAATACTATCGGAGCGAGGTCGTAACCTTGGGACGCAGTATAGGACGAGCGTAGCTAGGCAGAACTGCACAAGCATGTGGAGGCAGGTTACGAATAGTGGGAATTTGAAGTTGAGATATTTTTCTGTAAACATCCACTTATTGTACTGCAGCATCGCTTAGTATGGTTTCCGGCATACAAAATCCAATGACTTACAATGGATATGGAGAGCGAAAAGAGATACCACGAAGCTATGAGGAGTACATTGATGATCATGGCCTTGAGGACATTCCAATCTGCAACTTTCTGCTCTTGCTTCGATGCCTTCACAGAACCGGCAATTCTCTCATCCAGGCGCGTAGCTTTCCTTCGCCTTCTTTTTCTGTGTTCTTTAGTTTTCTTCGTCAGACCTGTCTCTTCATCGTCTGTAAAGACGTCCTCCTCGGGCAGGCGGCTAAGCTCAAATTCGTCGCCGGTAGACGTGGAGGAGAACTCCGAACCATCATCTGAGGAGTATGCCATATGCTTCCCTTCTTCATCAGGGGTATCTCGGTCCTGGGGCTGCGGTTGTTTCCCGCGCCCTTTACTCCTTGCGTGCCCGTTTTCTAATCCAGCTATTAGTTGCGCTCTCCGTCGTCGGTAGCCATCTCCAACTCCGTCCATATTTGATGAAGAGGAGTCAACATCTGAATCTGTGCCAAGTGATTCTTGGCCGTCGAAGCTTGGTCTCTTAGGGGCTGTTGGCGGTAGTGGTTCTTCTTTCGACGGATGTGGGTCCATCGAAGTCCATCAGTTGAGCGCTCCAAAGGAGCAACCTCAGCTACCTGTAGAGTAATACGATTTCGGTATCATTGCAATGTTCCCATGGGATTCAGCAGGCCGCTAGTCGTATTGAACGATGTTGGTGTTTCTGCAATACTGTCGCAGTTGTTCGAGCCACACCAGAGAGCCAAGCTTGTAACACGTGCTAAAATTGGGGGTCCAGAACCCCTGAGACCTGATCGCTAAGCCGAAAACCTTACGGACAAATCTTCCAACCATGCAATCCTTAACCGGGCGGTATGAAAATATGGTATATATAGTGTATCATATTCATTTACAGATACAGTGATGTTTTGATCTACATACGGTCCTTCATCTGCTAACGTAACGCGGAAGAAGCAGCTCTCTAGAGTATCATAACCACTCGTCTACATTTTAGATCCTTCAGCATCGGATTCTACTTATGCTTGGTAGGTAGATGCCGAGACGTCTCCTCCTCTACCAGTCCAGTTGACGTGGTTGTCCTTACCTTCAGGGTACTTCGCGTTGGCGTATTCTGGCTTGATTTTGAAGGTGTGAGCGCCGAAGTAATCCCTCTGCGCCTGCAGAAGATTGGCAGGGAGGTTCTTGGTACGGTAACCATCGTACCAGCTCAGAGCGGTACTGAAAGCCGGAGTGGGAACACCCCACAACGCGCTCTTACTGACAATATCTCTCCAACCAGCTTGAGCGTTGTGAATGGCCTTGTTGAAGAAATCGTCGAATAACAAGTTTTCAAGATCAGGGTTCTTGCGATACGCAGAAGTGATGTCCTTCAGGAAGACTGATCGAATGATGCAACCTCCTCGCCACATGAGAGCAATAGAAGGCTTGTTTAGCTTCCACTTGTACTCTTTAGCAGCCTAAGTTGAGAGTGAGCATGTCGTGCTACCAACATACGGACCGTTCACGATTTATAATAGTGACTTACATTTTGGATCAACATAAAACCCTGGGCATATGAGATGATTTTTGAGGCGTACAACGCCTGTTCAAGATTGGCGAGGAACTCTTTTTTGTCTCCAGTGAACTTGGGTGAAGGACCGGCCAGGACCTTAGACGCTCGACCACGCTCTTGCTTCAATGAGCTCAAACACCTGGCGAAAACAGCCTCACCGATCAAGGTTACAGGCATGCCAAGATCAAGTGCGTTAATGGCCGTCCACTTTCCAGTACCCTTTTGTCCAGCGGAGTCAAGGATCTTTTCAACCAAGGGTGTGCCATCATCGTCGTCAAACTTCAGGACATCACGAGTGATTTCAATGAGGAATGAGTCAAGTACTCCCTTGTTCCATTCAGCGAATACGTCGGACATCTCCTTTGCGGAGAGCCCAAGACCACGTTTCATAATGTCGTATGCCTGTTTTTCCCTTTAGCTTGGTGGTCTTCGAATAAAGTCCTTTTCGGCGCTACTGGGTCATACCTCGCATATCAATTGCATGTCACCGTATTCGATACCGTTGTGGACCATCTTGACATAATGCCCAGCCCCTTCATCGCCGACCCAGTCACAGCAGGGCTCGCCATCACTCTTGGCAGCAACAGATTGGAAGATCTCCTTGATATATGGCCATGCCTCTTCGTTTCCACCGGGCATGAGACTGGGTCCATAGCGGGCACCTTCTTCTCCGCCCGACACACCCGTACCAACGAACCGGATACCCTTCTCAGCCAAGGCTTTTGTGCGACGAGTGGTGTCAGGAAAATGGGAGTTACCGCCATCGATGATGATGTCTCCCTTTTCAACGAAGGGTAGCAGAGCGTTTATGAAATCATCTACTGGCTTGCCAGCCATGACGAGGAGCATAATCCGACGTGGCTTCTTGAGTTTCAAGACGAATTCTTCCATGGAATGGGCTCCGACAACGTTTGGATAATCTAAGAATCGTCTCAATCCCACTGCATAACGAGGAGAGAGAGGACCAGAGACATCAACAAACCTTTAGCCTCATTGTCCAAGAAGCGATCGACTTTGGCCACGGTACGGTTGAAGGCGACGATGGTGAACTTGTGGTCGGCAATATTCATGATCAGGTTCTGGCCCATCACGGCCAGACCGATGAGACCGAAGTCACCACTGGGATTGATCCGCGCTGGTCCGCCGACATTGATGCCGGCAAGACGTGCGCTGGAGTCAGCCAAATTGCCATCAACATTGCTCCATCTGGCAAGAACGATTCAGGCTGTGGGTTGATTGCGCAGGATGGCACTCTGAGGGTCTCAGAATGTGGTGGAAGGAGAGGGATAAGACGAAGTGGGGCAATTGCGGGAGGAAACTCCAACTTACACTGCTTTTTCCGTCATCTTGGCCGCCTGCGCAGAGGAATGGTTGGAAAGTGTAGTGTAGGTTAAACAGAGTAAGAAAGAATTGATGTCGCTAGGTACTCCTCTTTAACGCATCGAGAAAAAGAGAAATAACAGTGACATAAGTAGGAAGGAAAATGGCTCTAAGATTTCGGCGGGGCTTTGTGTTCCCATTCACTAGCGCGGTATTAAAGCCCGCTGCGAATGGCTGACTAATCGCAGCTGCCAACACTCACCAATGCTTTGGAAATCCTTCCGTAAACACGCCATCGTTCAAGCCGTCAAGCAAGCATCCATACGAGCGGTACACCCGCTTATCCCGCATCAAATAGCAGGACAGGCTATCTGCACGCTTCTGCTTGATCTACTTCGGTTGTTCTTAGCGTTTCAGGCGCGAGGTACGTACTAACCTTCATCCATCCAAGGCTTTCTCGATCACTCGTTCATCATGTCCTATCCACCTCCTCCAGGTCTCAAGCCATCTCAGTCATCCTCCACCTCCTCAACACCACCAGTCCACTCCTCTCTGCCTCCCCGGCCACCGCCTGCTGCTGGTCCTCCGCCGTCCTTTAAATCGATAACCTCCACTACACCCACCTTTACCTCCGCGCCAGGAACTCGAGGCTACAATGGAACCTCGAACGGCGGTAACAGCCAAGGCTCAGGTAGCTTTGGAGGCTTCACAGGATTCCAACCGCGCTCCGTAGCTGCGAACAGCCAGTCGTTCCGTACGCATAGCCCAGTGGTGTCAGCACCACCTGCCCCCCCGACTGGCTTCGCAGCCCCTCAGACTACATACTCAAACAACGCATATCAAGCACAGCCTTCGTATCAACAATCGCAGGCATCTTCTTACTATCAAAAGCCCGCATATGAAGAGCCCTACGTCGAACCTACACCACCACAGATACGCAATCCTTTTCCTCTTCCAGGCCAAGATGGCGCGGGAAGAGGCCGAGGCGCAGGACGCGGCCAAGACATAGACCCAGAACTGGAGGCTCAAATCGCGCAGTGGCAGAGTGCATACGCAGGCAAAGACGATTCAAATCGAAACACAGGCCGCACTTTCGGCAGGTTCGGCACAGGCGGTGAAGGGGGCGCTTCCGCAACAAGCGCCAATACGGCTCCCTTAGGCGTACGGCCAGACGCTGCAGGAACATCAATGAGCAATTCTGCTATGAACTCAGCCGCAAACGCTGACACTGGTGTTGCAGCTGTAGTCACAGGGGCTGACGGCAAGCAGAAGACCGTCGTTCGCAGTGGTGGCGGCCAAACGTGGCAAGATCCATCATTACTGGAATGGGATCCTGCACACTTCCGGCTTTTTGTAGGGAATCTTGCTGGTGAGGTCACAGACGAGTCGCTTTTGAAAGCATTCTCCAAATACCCATCAGTGCAGAAGGCCAGGGTGGTCAGAGATAAGCGAACAACAAAAAGCAAAGGATACGGGTTTGTGAGCTTTATAGATGGAGAAGAATATTTCCAGGCCGCAAGAGACATGCAGGGGAAATATATTGGAAGTCATCCCGTATTACTGAGGAAAAGTACAACTGAGATCAGGCCCACAGTACCACAGGATAAGAGAAAAGGAGGTAAAGGTGGGAAAGGAGGGGGAGGCTCCGGAAACGGAGGTACTGGCAGCGGAGTGCACAAGAAGCAAAGCAAAACTAAGGGTGGCTTAAGAGTGCTCGGATGAGGAATCGTTCACATAATCTAGTACACCTTATCACCGGCGCAAATTGCTCTCGAGCATAAAGATCACGATACGCCACCATATGGCAAGGCGATAGAGCGAGGCCTCAGGAACAGATATTTCGCGAGCAGCCTTCATGTGCGTTTCGATCTACCTTTGTACACTTCGTGCTAGATGGGTCGGCAACACTGGACAAGGACGCGACCCTAGGAGTCAGAAAAGTCTTGGCGATGTTACAGAATGCACCCGCATTCCACAAAGAAATGCATGTATATGGCAAAGCAAGTTAGTGCATTCGTCACAATACCGTCAGTAAATACTCCGACTTTCACTCGTGAGATAACAATATCTTGCGACTGATATAAGCGATCAAATTCCAAGGTGATATGCGCTCTTCCGCTGGAAGACTGTTTGCATAAACTCAAACAAGTGTCCCTTCTCTACCTACCATTTCCATTTCCATTTTCTCTTCTTCATCAAAATGCAGTTCCTCCTCTACACCACCCTGCTCGTCAGCACAACCCTCGTCCTCGCCCTCCCCGCACCCACAGCTTCCTCCATCTTCTCTCACGACTACAACCGCCTCTCCCATATCTCCTCAATCTGGAGCGAAGATGAGCGCAGCCAGCACTTGGGTCATATCTCCCAATAGGCACTCTCCCGACCACAGTCTCTATATTGAATGAGCTGGACCTGGCCCTCGCGAAGTCATCTACGCATGACAGCGGGACAAGGATGACGAGACATGCGATTACCGGGCACCCAGCGTCGAGATTTACAGCTACGACTTCAGTCGTGGGAGGTCGCCGACGCCGGCAGAGATGGAGGCGAAGGAGGCGACTCTGAGACAATGGATTACCTCAGTCTCTCAGACGTGTGAAAATGGGGTTGTCTCAGTACCTCAGATGCGCCGTAATGGGGGGTTTAGAGGTAACGATGATGTTGGCTGAAAAAAAGAAATGTTGAAGTATGCTATCTAGGAAACTTGGTCTGGGGTTGACGATTGGATAGCGTGCAGACCTTTGACTTTAGCCAATTGAAACCTTCGCTCTTCCTCTATCGAAGCGCTTGCGACGTTCTCGCTCAAGAGCTTGATGCTGCGCGGGGTTCTTTTAGTACTCTGGATATATGGGAAGTCTTTTAAGGCACAATGCCGAGCTTTTGCGAAACCTGTTGGACGAGGGGGGTGTAGGATTAGCATCCATGCCAAATGGATGCGCGAGCTTCCTTATAACTCTACTAATACTTCGCTATCACTGCTCTTATCAGCTTCCTTTTTTAACTCTTTCTTCTTCCCGCCGAAGCTCAACTTTGACTGCCCCTTCTCCAACGCCTTTTTATCCTTCTCTACCTTTCTATCAAAAACTTCCTGCAGCTTCTTCCTTTCCTCTGCTCCCTTCTCTGCCAATTCTTTCTCTAACGCCTTAAACTCGTCTCCCTCAGCGTCCATTCCTATCAGTCTCTCCAACATCTTTATCTCTCTAGCCCAGACGCCCTTGTCTTCTACATCCTTACCTGTCTCCGGATCTTTGTGGTCAATTGGCGTTTCTAAAACCATTGGTAGACCTTCGAATCGCGGCTCATTCATCACATTATGAAATGCCTGTAGACCGAGAAACCCAAGACCGATATTCTGGTGAAGATCCCTATGGCTGCCGAAAGGAGCCTTTGAGTCATTGAGATGTAGCGCACGAAGATATTTCATCCCTACGATCTTGTCAAAGTCGTCGAATGTCTTTCTGAAAGCTGTGGGCGTTCGGAGGTCGTATCCAGCTGCAAAGACATGACAGGTATCGAGGCAGACGCCGATCCGCTTCTTGTCTTCAATCTGTGCAATAATGTCACGCAGGTCTTCGAAAGTTGAGCCGATGACATTGCCGCCGCCAGCCATGGTTTCGAGGACAGGCGTGACTGTTTTCGTGGATAGATGAGCGCGATTGAGGGCGTTGGCTATTCGAGTTATGGCGGACGGGCGAGAATGGCTGCCAGTGGATCCGGGGTGGAAGTTATATAGCTTGATACCAAGGGCTTCGCAGCGATGGAGGTCGTCGAGAAAAGCCATGTAGGCTTGGGTAGCCTTCTCGGCTTCCTCTTGGGCAAGATTGACAAGGTAAGAGCCGTGGGGGAGCACGTGGCTGCGGTTCTATGTATGAGCATACTCTGAGGTCCAACAAGGTTGGCTCGGAACTTACCTTGCAGCATCGTATCTGTGATCTCTACAGAGTGAGATGAATTGGTCTCTATGATCGTCCTGCAAAGGTGGATTCTCCCATTTTCGTTGGGACTTGAGAAACATAGCGAACGCATTGCCCCTAAGTAATGATTAACTCTACTAGCGACATGGTCGTTATCTACCTACCCAATATGTACACAATTGGTGACAGTGTTGTGGACGCCTGAGATTTTAATAGATGTTAATTCTATTGAATATGGTAACCATGATACAGGAGTCAACGCCTCCGACTGACCTTTAGCGCAGCTCACATGAGCCCCAACGAACATTTGCAGACCATTGGTCCTTGAAGCCAGTGGCATGGCTTCTGCTTCTTTCTCCTCCTTTGTTTTGCGTTTGCGCTTGATCTTCTTTGGACCTTCTTCCTCTTCCTCGGTTTCCTCCTGCTTCACCTTCTTACGCTGGGCGTTTCTTGGCGTAGGTTCGCCGTCTACAGCCTCTTCCTCGCGTTCTGCAACCCTCCGCTTAATCTTCTTGGGAGACGTTTCACTCTCCGTGATCTTTGCTTCTTCAATCTCAGTAGTCCTTTTCCTTTTTGCTTTCCTCGGACTTTCCCCATCCACCTGTAGCTCTACTTCCTCTTCCTTTATGTTATGCTTGCGACCGATCTTGGCTGGAGACGGATGCTCCTCACTCGGTTCCTCCTCAGGATTATCTTCCTGTGCCTCCTCTCGCTGTATCTTCTTTCGTTGTCTTGATTTGTGGGGGCTTCCGTTTTCGGCTGTTTCTTGCAGCTCTTCCCTAACGACCACAGCCTCAGTCTTCGGCCGCTTATGAGAGCTTACACGAGTTGCCTGTTTGCTAGTTCCGTTGCTGAGATGAACGGACCTCTGAGGCGTGCCGACCTCCTCTGCCGATGTGATTCGACCAGCAGTCGCTACTGGAGGGTTTGCAGCTATCTTTCGGCGTCGAGAGCGGGGGGACGGCCTTGGTGTATCTGTTATAGATCCTGAAGCTGTCATAGCTGCCCGGACCAACGTTATTTGACAACCAGCGGGCTACGAGATGATTTTGATCGTGGCGGAATCTTGTATCGGGCAATGTCTGGCGACGCGATTTCGCGAATCTGTGGCTTGGCGTCTCAGCTCAGGCCAATTAAAGCTCGTTCGGGAAGTGCCGCTTTAGTAAGGGAGCGGGGTGAGCAGGGGTGAAGCGCTATCTAACCAGAACTTTTAATGATACCTTAAGCAATGCTTATTATGTTCTTGATTTATATGAAAAAATTTTGTATAATTTACTGCCCGAGTGTAGTTGGGGATTGCATTTGCGGAAGTAAGCCACATCAACTATGATGAGACTGTCCACAGAGACTCCAGTGCATTCACCCTTCTCTATATAGAAAGGTCTTGGAGCAGAAGTATAGGATCCTTGGCAAGCCTACATTCACGTATTGTAGACACGTCGCCGAAGATAACTCCTTGCGTTCTCGAGGAGTTTGAAGGCTCTAACACCATCCTACTGACCGAGATCTTCGGATCAAGTTCGTCATAGATGTCCTCTTTTAAAGACTGAATAGTTTCAAGGTCGTGGGTGAATACCATAAAACCATCTGTGTAGCCTTGCCTTCGTATAAGGAGCCGTACTCGATTGCCTAGGAAGCAGCGAAGTTCGGATCCGTCAATAATTTGTGCCTCCTGAATAGTCATTTCAGGTTTGAGCGCGACGTGGTAACGTAGATCGAGCTTCGACCCATTCCGGGGTCGCAGATATAGTCTCTGATCGGCAAGGTCCAAGTTGACGTGTTCTCTGACAAATTTCATAATCGAGTGCACGGTATTATTGGGGGGGGTGGGAAGGAAAACCTTCATTTTGATGACTTGGTGTTGGGGGAGCTTGATATTCTCTACCTTTCTGGGGCAGCGAATCATGACCGAGATATAATTTGAAGACTTTTCGACTGCAACTCCGTTACCAACGACACGGCCGTCATCGCTCTCGGCCGCATTCCCGAATTGTGTCCATCTGGAAAAGGCAATTCTTTCTTAGTTGCCGCAGCCTCGTGTATAGCCGATCGATTCAAGCAGCAATCAGTATGCGTGTTGAAATCCTTGTTATTTGCTTTCTGGGGTCGATTACAAAGTGGGTACACCCAAAAGTGTTTAGCAAGTGTGACTTTACGCTTTTTCCCCATGGGAATATCAGAGACACCGATCTTAGAATCGGATTTTTTGTTGTCAGAGTTCCGGTAGATAGGGTCGTGGACTGTAGACTTAGCGTCGTTTGTTTTATTAGTGATGCCCACCTTGTCAGGCGACTGAAAGTCCTCGCAACTCCGAAAGCTTTCTGATGATGTCTCGCTATCATTACCAGATGGAACCTCGTAGTCTCCCCTTATCTGTACATTGCTGAGATGGATCATATCTGGCAATTGTGATGTAGTTGAAGTACTCCTAACCGCATTTATCTCTACGTAGTTTCCTGCAGCGATGAACTTATTGACCATGAGTCTGTCTTTATTCCTGTTCCTCTTCTACATACCTGGAATTAGTCCTGTGTGTCCATTGAGCCGCCCAGTCCACCAATCTGAGGAATCATCCGTCTTCATTATGATCTCGATTTCATCTCCCTTCTTAAAGTTCAGATCCGTAGGAATTTGGCTCTCAAAAGAGTACAAGGCAACAGCGGTCTCAACTCTTGCGATATCAGCATTTTGACCGGCTTGAGATAAGCTTGAAGCACTTTGAGTTGCTAGAAAGCGACTATATTCTCTACTGTGCTTCTCTGACTCCAGTGCAGCTGAATTGCCATGTATGAATATTTCACCTCCGCAGCTCTCTGCTGACACTTCCTTCATATGCGAAAGAAGAACATTCCAATAGTTGTTGTCCATATCTAGTGCATCGCCAGACTTTGAATGCTTGTCATCGACCAGAACCTTGATATAGTTCTTGATGGTGTCCTTGTGCTGCGTGATCTCGTCATGTGAGAACCCTTCCGAGGCAAGCTCTTCCAATAGAAGCGTCCATGCTCTTTCCGACTCTGTCTTTCGCACAGATATTATAGACGGTGCCCTCTTAGGCCTGTCACTCTTGATGTCGTCCCCGAGAATCCTCTCGATCCGTGAAAGAGACTCGCTTTGGAGACCATTCCTAAATTGGGCAAGGTACGAAACTTGACGACATATGTCGACACGCATCTGCTCAAGTTTGAAGGAGTAAATCTGAAACGATCGAAGAGCCGTGCTTCCTTGGTGTCTTCTTTTCCAAGACTTTCATACTGTTTCAGCGGTTTTTTGAGCTTTTCCATCGCGTTCGTTATTGCGCCAACAACCTCCAGCAGCGCCTCCCGGCGCTCTCGTGCATATCGGTTGAGCAGTGACTCAGGGTCAATGGCATCATCCCGTAATGACTGGAGAATAAGACCAAGGGCACTGCCAAACAATCAGCGTCTAGTGCAAAAAGCTCGACAGACATGGGCCGTAAAAAGCAACGTACGAAACTTCAGCTTTAAGACCCTTAAATTTATCCGGCGCATTGCGGAGATGCATAGTAATTTTGTAGCACAAGTCAATGGCAAGAGCGAAGTCAGAAACGCTATAGCCGAAATTGAGAGCCATGATTGATGCTTATACAAGCTCGTTTTCATAAGTGCAGGAGATTGTTCAGGTAAGTAGCAGACCAGGCTGAAGGTGCCCCACAAAGCCCCTAGCTCTAGCAGGGCCGACACCCGCTGCATAGTGCGGAGACCTCCAATATACAGCTATCGACCGACCAGAATGGTGAAAGTGAAAGCTATTGAGTCCACTCATGCTTAGCAATTTATTTCTCTTGCTATCTCCAGCTTGTCGCCGACTCGATGACCCGCCCAAAATAGATTACCAATATCCTCTTCAGCAATTTCCCTCTCACATTTAGTATACTCCTCAACTTAGGATTGGAAAGGAGAAGAATAGTTTTAGGAGGAGCAGCGAGGGAGCAACGGGGCGCAGCAAGGGAGCAAGATGGCATAGCAAAGGAGTATTGAGGGAGCACTGAGGGATTTAGGCGAGTACTAAGGGAGCAAAGGGGAGCGCTGGGGAACCTACAGGGAGAAAGCATGGTAGACAAATGTTCAAACACTCAAAAATGAAACCTTGATGGCTGTCGTGATGCCCACATTTTGAAAGCAAGACAAGAGTCGCGTCAGCTCACAAAATTGTCAACGATCTCAACGACTCTCTTTAAAGCGTCCAGACCCCATTTTCAAGGAGACGGGACCCACAACTATGAGAAAATACTGACAGAGCCCAAAGGAGCTGCACGATGGGTGCCCAAAACCGGGTGCTTTGAACAATTTCGGCTCGCCCAGAAGGGTACTTAGAGAACACCCGATTGGGGAACCTTATTAAGGGGCTCCTAGCATCTGATGTTTGTGTTAATTAAGCGCATTTTGCCTAAGATGACCCCCGGAAATTTGAAGTCCAGGCCTCACAGCACCTTGAAAACATTAACACCCTCCAGGGGCCATGTCCGGAGTTAGGGTTAGGGCTTTGACGGATATAGTTAGCGCAAATCAAGTCTTATCGTGTCATTCTCCGTACGGAGTAGATTATTATGTTTCTTGCTAAATCAGAACGGATTAGTTTTAAAGCTTTGTTCTACCACGTGATACGCATCGTAGCCATAGAGCCAGTTTTGCACTTTAGGGCAAGTCCATCGACTCGGGAAATTTGCTCTTATTTCTCCATGAAGCATTTCAGTCATTAATTCATCCCTGGCTTGTTGTTCTGGTCCGTCTTCCAGATGGAAATCTCCCCTCTGTCCAAAAGCTTCTCTTTGAATCATCTCTACCCTCCCCTTCCTAAGGTCCCGATATGATTTCGCCACTCTTGGCAGTTGCTTCTCCTTCGATCCTCGATTCACTTTCCCCAACAAGTACCCTAGAACTGCGCCGTCTTCCAATGAGGTATTCGCGCCCTGAGCAAGGTACGGCAGCATAGCATGACAAGAGTCCCCAGCCATGATGAACGTCCCCTTGGCGTTGGCCCATTCTGGAACCTCGTTCGCATCCAAATACGTCAGTCTCCATTTCGCCGTGGTTTTCACCTGATTTAGGAACTTCTGCAACAACGGATCCCACTGCTCGAATAATTTCTTCATCTCGAGTAAACTAGCACCAGTCTTAGTGATACCCTCTGGTAGATTGTCAGGACATAGAAGCACTATGTTATACACAGTGGCCGCTCGCATAGCGTATGCAACAACGTGGGATCCTGGCCCGATCCAGAAGTTTGTCACTTCGTCTTGAATGAACTTTCTGAGTTCAGGCGCATCGGGCCCGCTGAGATCAGAGACATCAATCACGATTCGATAGGCCAGATCCCCTGTGGGCTTTGCGGGACGGGAATTTGCAAGGAATTGACTCCGTGTTGCGCTCCAGATCCCATCAGCACAAATCACGACATCTCCTTTGATCTTCTTGCCACCAGTCGACTCGATCTCAACTTCTGCATTGTCGAAATCAACGAAGACGACACGGCTATGGTAATGGATATGGACACCGATATCTTCGCAACGTGCTACTAGAGTCCTCTGCAAGTCAACTCGGTGCATACCCCAGAACGGAGCTTGATAGCGAGATAAGATCTGTTCCTGGAAGTAAGGCTCATGGGCTAGAATTTTGGTTCCATCGAATCGGCGAACCGTCAAAGACTTGTGAGATGTTGCTTGCACACTGAGATTGTCGTAAATCCCCCAATGCTGAAATAAACGGGTGGCGTTGGGTGTTAATTGTAGTCCTGCCTAGGAAATGAAATTAGGGTAAAATATGAAGGGATAGGAGATGAATGATCACAAACCCCTATTTCGTCTAACTTTTGGACCGCCTCCAATACCGTCACTTTATGTTCAGGATTCGCAATCTTGACGGATATGGCGGCTGCGAGACCAGCCAAGCCAGCACCAATGATAATAACGTGAATCGACATTCTTTGTCGAGATGAACCTGCACGGTGTTTTGAATGTGGAGAGAGGAAGCTAGATTCGCCTTGGAAGAGAAAGCCGTTTGTATTTATAGATAAACTATCAAAGAATATAAGAGATTTCAATATTTTAATTCTTTAAAGAAATTAAAAAACTTGTATAGAGTACTAATAAATACTATTATTTAATTTATAATAAATATCTTATATATATTATAATTTAATGTAGTAAATTTAATATAAATTAAAGGATTAAAAGGATTATATTAAATATTAAAGATATATTAAAAACATTTTAAGTATTTATATAATAAAGTAATTTATTAATATTTTTTTAATAATAAATTGAAAAGAATAAGTACTAAATAGGATTATAGAATATTATAATTAAATATTATATATTTATATTATATAGTAGTTAGTATAGACTAGCTCGAAGGAACTTTCGTTGTCTTAGCGGCGCGCGCATGCATGAGAGACTGTGGCAATATAGTGTATTAGTAGCATGTCATCTTTTTTTCAACCTCAGAATATGGGCATTGCTTAACAACCCGGTCCCGTGATTTGGCCGAGCGAGAATGCTTAGCAATTCCATCCCGCTGGCGGCCGCCGTCGGACGCCACGAGATGCTCTGCGACAAGGCACGACGCAGATCGTTCCGAATCTGAACCTGCTCAGCAATCCCATCCCGCCCGGCGGCCGCCGTCGGACGCCACTAATGTAGATGCCCTTTTCTTTGACCCTTTTTTAGTTGATCAAAAGCATGCATACCTGGCTTCTGCACGACTAGGTAACAATTCGTCCAACAATGTCAGCTACTACCTCATTTGGATCACTTCCGACGACGCAGATCGTTCCGAATCTGTGCCTGCTCAGCAATCATATCCCGATGGCGGCCGCCAGGGTCGGACTCCAGGTCAAGTAAAATATATCACGTGATCGTAACACCCAGCGCACTATGTTTGGTTTCTACCTAGGTATCCAGCATCTGAGAAGTGTAGATGGACCTCTATTCTTCATTAACCTTCCATATCATCCTCTTCTATTGAAGACAACGGAACCATCGTTTTCCTATCATCGCCTCCCCCAAGGTTCAATTCATTCTCTCGAGACATACATCCATCCTACATTCATTCGGAACCAGAATGTCTGAAAACAGAGTGGCTGCTAACATGCCTCTCAAAGATCCGGAACGCCTTGACTCATCGACATTGAATAGCAATGGAGTCGACGAGGAAAAGGCTGAAGCTGAAACCCCACCGCCCGAGAAAGCCATCCCTCCCGAGGAAGGAGTCGCTGGCTGGATGTGTATTTTCGGTGCCTTCTTTTCGATCGCGGCCAGTTTTGGCTTCCTTAACGCGTGCGTGTCTCCAAATTAAACATAAAGACATCAATCTAATCGTGGAAATACGCCAGGGTTGGTGTTTTCCAAACTTACTACGAACAGACCATTCTGAAGGACTATACGCCTTCGGATATTTCATGGATCTTCGCCCTTCAGTTGAGCATGATGTGGCTCCCAGGACCCTTTTTTGGGCGACTAGTTGATTCGTACGGACCGCGCCTCGTCTTGATCCCGTCGAGCATTGCTTGCGTCTTCGCCTTGTGCATGACCAGTCTCAGCACAAAATATTACCAGTTCATCCTGGCTCAGGGACTAGTATTTGGTATTGGAGCTGGCGGTATCTTCACAACGGTACTGCAAACTCTAGAAACACTCCTCAATAGGCTATACTGATTTGGGAACTCGACAGAGTTTTGTATGCTCAGGCCAGTGGTTTGTGCGCCGCCGCGGCCTCGCTATTGGAATGGCTGCTGCGGGCAGTAGCTTCGGTAAGACTGGATGGTCACGCTTTTCGCGACGTGGAAAAGACTGATGATTGCAATAGGCGGCGTCATCTTCCCGATCTTCCTAAACAGGGTCCTGAACGAGGTAGGATTTGCCAGCATGGTTCGATATTCCGCTCTATTTGTCGGAATCCTCCTCGGTTCGTCGTGTTTGCTCATCACTGCTCGCCTTCCAAGGAAGAAGTGGAATCCAAAATTGAATTGGATTGACTTCAGCTTGTTCAAAGACCCGGCTTTTGCTAGCTACACAGTCGGCGCTTACCTCGTTATGTTTGTTGCCGTACTCGTTTCCGGCGGCAATTCAGACTAACTTTGCTTCAGGTGGGGACTGTGGTCTCCTTTCGATTTCCTACCAACCATGGCCGAGAGTCAGGGAGTAAGCACGTCTCATGATATTTCAACATAACTATACTGACTTCGTGCCATCGCAGATGTCTGCCTCGTTGTCTTTGTATTTGATCTCCATCATCAAGTTAGTCCTTCCCCTTTCCTTCTCCTTTTCAGATTCGGGTTTGCTGACAATACTACGCAGTGCCGGTTCACTTCCAGGACGTATCATTCCAGCCCATTTCGCCGACAAATTTGGGTTCTTTAACATGATGGTCTTCGTCTCATTTCTAACCGGAGTCTCAATCCTTTGCCTCTGGCTCCCGTTTGATACCCACCCTTCTCACGCCGGCCTCATAGTTTTCGGAGTTGTCTATGGATTTGTCAGTGGGGCTTATGTCAGTTTGTTGATGCCATGTGCAGCTAAGTCTGGCAATCTGGAGACTTTAGGTCAGCGTTTTGGCACATTCCAGACTGTGATTGGAATTGCGTAAGTCATTGATTATTCACCGTTCTTTTCTTTTTCTCTTCTCTTTTCTTGGTGGAATGACTCCCAGCTAAATCATCGACATAGTTCCCTCACCGGTCTCCCGATCATGGGCGCCATATTGGAGACAAAGAGTGGATTTAGAGGCATGCAGATATTCTCTATCATTTCGATTCTTGTGGGTGCTGGCTTCATGGGTGTAGCTCGATACATTCTTCGCAAGAGCTCTCAGACTTTCAGGGTCTGAGGGAAAGCTCATCGCAGCTTAAATTCTCAAGGCCCTCACAAGTCATACTTAGAAAGCGTCCCTCTGGCGATGCACAGTCGCATTCTCTTCTATACGAAGCTTCTGGAAAGATCGCGTTCTTTGCTGAAGTAGTGCAGCTGGCCGCTGGGAGTACTAAAACCGTCGAAAAATATTTCATGCCATTAATACTAGAAAAGACGATTCGATTTGCCTATGGTGTTTTGAGGTGCTCTCATTTCTTTCTCTATCCGAAGCAGATTTCCTCATTCCAAACCCAAAATTGGGTAAAATCGCTCTTGGTCGCGCCTGAAAGTGATGAAGTCTCGAAATAGTTCTATTTGTGAGCTCCATTCGTTGAATCCTGGCATTTTCTTGTTTGAATATCTGTCTCCACCCACCGAGGCAGGTAGACAAAAATGAAGTTAGCAATTGGTCGGGTACTTCACACAAGTAGGATGGCCATCTCGAAATCGAGGTTGGTAGAATAGGGCTGGCAGGGCCCCTGGTAATTGCAACCCAACTACAATACCTCGCGATAGGGCAGTTACGACTGTGTGCTGGGGAGCAGGCACCCCCTACAATCGAGCCCAAACAACTTATAGATACCCCAGGTTATAGGGGGCATGGGGGCCACTACCCCCTTAACAGCCATCCTCCGGACCTGCAGCCCTTGCGTTGGGTGAACTTCGTAGATTAGATCACGTGAGGTACCAGCCAATTAGTATTCTCGGTCTTGGCGCTTGAGTCAATATGTAATAGATTCTCTTTACTCTCCTATGACTTCTTGCGACTACTTTCAGGCGTATGATGGTTGGTGTTTAGGATTGGAGTTGTTCTCACAGGTTCTCGAGGTGGAACTCGAAGTGTTGCAAGCAGTAATGAATCAAAGGTATTATTGATCCATGCAGTTGAGCGTAAAATTCTATCTAATGGACGAAGACCTAGTCTTTGGATTAGGATTTCCGCTCCCGTGACTCTGTGGGATGTTCCTGATCCATATGATGCTCTCTCAAGCTGCAAGTTGACATGCGTTCACAACTCTGCCCAACAGTCAGACACCCAATCTTTGCAATGTTACGCTTCTCTATTCAGAGCTTGCAACTGGAACTCTATCACTTCTGAGTGGGACTGACGTCCATGCCTCGGGAAACCCAGCACCTCTGACGCTCCAATTAAATTGCTTTGTTCCCATCTTGGCGGGCTCCAGTCCAGAGTCGATCATCGCATTTCCAGCGGGTAGGAACATGTGCTGCTTGACTCGGAATTCAGGCAGGTGATCGTATGGCTCGGAGACACGCTGTGCGTGCGCAGTGCAGCGAATCAACTTGGCAAAATGGCCGTCGTCCTCATGCAAACAGGCGCGCTCGAATATCTCTGCCCAGCCTTGATTCGGCAGCTTGGGCGGATGAGAAACAATCCAGTCCAACCTGATCTCCGGACATCCCATCCCCGCGTAGGTCAACATGAACACCCTGCCAGTGTGTTCCAAGAATCTTGCCTTCTGTGCCGGACTGATGGACTTCTCTTGGAGAAATGCACTGTGTCCGATGCTCGCTGTGACACTGTGAAGAAGATAGAAATCGAATCTGCACTCCTTCGGAGGTCGCTGGGCTGTCGCGAGAGTTAGCATTTACGTCTGTCTATCAAGTGAGAGGGGTAGATTGCTCCTGTATCTGGTTGCCTTGAGTAGCAGTGCATCTGGAATCGAAGGGTGTGTACGACTTTGCACCTCAACATCTCTGGCTACTACTCAAAACTACCCCTCGCGAAAGGATGACGTTACAATGAGAGAACGTACCTCCAGCGGTACCGTACACTATCAGATGACTTGAGTCAGCAATGCTCGAAAGGAAGTCCCTCGATCACATTCTCAAACAGAGCGGACTCACCTGAAGTATTAATCAATTCTGCGGTGGCTCGATCAAGGTCATTAGGATCAACTCGGTATCTTGCTGCAATACGGCAAATCTCCGATTTCGCTTTGATCAGAATTCCATCCCTTGCTTGTTCTACGTCCGCGGCCCACTTGCCCGAGGGTCGTCTTTGGGAGTGGTAGTAGTAGCTAGAACTCGAGCTAATTACTGGATCGGCCCTTTCCAAATCAAAGCATGCGCTTAGTGGCAAAGGCGACTCGGTAGAAGTAACCGCCATTGCCTCTGAGGCTGTGAGGTACTCTGTATACCACGGATCATCGTGAACACAAGCTTGAGCAAATGTCTCAGCTAGAAGAAGGGGCTGTTTGAACTCGATTGCAAAATTGAGGTGGATCAGGCTATGGACATATCCTATGTTATGCAGAAACGTCAGCTTTGTTATATCGACATTGATATCCACCGAGGATGTTAGGACATTTACCCATATACATTCGGAAAAGGATGTCGTCTGCAACCTCACTTCCGTCGAAAAGATACTTCTGCAACACTTGCTCGTACCCAATCTCGTTGATCAGGTGCATGAAGAATCTTTCAAAGTTTCTGAAATTCTCCTCCTTTCCCAGACATCTCTTGAAAACTTTTGAGTCTTCCATGTCAAGAACAAGCGCTTCCTGAATAGCAAAGGCGCCTCGCTGAACCAAGGTGTTGCGATGGTGGAGATAGCGAATAGTTTCTGGCTTTGCACCAAGAGCCCAGAGAGTGATATCATGATGGGCAATGTGGTTGTGCAAATATATCTGAAATGGGAATTAATCGGTGGAAATTCTTTGGGGAGAGTCATTTTAGAAATTTACCCCCATCTCATCTTCGGTAGTCTGAAATATGTGGTATTTGGCATTATTGTCATGCAGAACTTCTGCAACAGCCTCAGCACTTTCCTTTGTCAAATTATCGGCATGTGTTATCCCTGGAGTCTTGACCGGATCAAATTGGAACGTTGTTATCTTCTCCATATTGGTAAAAAGCTATCGAAATAGTATCAATGAAGCGATTCGCCAGGAAGACAGGCAGGTGAGTACCTTAACATTGCTACTGCAGCGATTGTCCGCATCAATCCACAGATAATGTCAGCTTCTAAAAGTGGAGCAGTTTTTGGCTCATGGCCCTTCAGGTGCCCATTCCAATTTCGGGAATAAAGAGTCTCCATTCCACCACCAGATGTGCCGCACTCCTACATTCCTCCTTACCCGTTTTGGAATTACCCCTTCTGGGTTTATTCCTTTTGGGGATTCTCCATTGGGCTTTCCATTTAATTTTATGATTTTTTTCAAGGGGGAGTATTGCCACAATCGTACACTCCATGGATACACGTTGCGCATACCATGGCATGTGTTCATGGGGAGGTCGTTAAGTATTGCATTTCTCTAACCTACGATTTTACCAGCGCCCGAAAATTGAAAGCAGTGGTCCATCATGGAGAATTTGATCACGAACATACAGCAAGAGGCTGCTTCAGCTACCTATGTCGGGCGCAAAAAACTTCTAGACACCTTGCGGGACTTGCAATACAGCATCGAGGCTCCCGAGGATACCATGCAAAGAGTGATGCACTTGGTATGCTTCCCAGACCTACGACCCTTTCCTCAACTCCTGTCCCCGCAAAGTATCTCAACCCATCTCGTTTATCTTTGTACTCTAAGCTAAATTTTTCTGCTTAGAATCTTCAGTTCGCTGTAGTCCGTATTGCACTCGACTTAGGTCTTCTCAGTATCATCCGTGAAACTAAGGCGCCCTCCAATCTCCATGACTTAGCAGCAACACTCTCAGTAGATCCTCTGCTCCTCGGCAAGTATTGGAACTTACGACAGCCACTATTCTATGCCACAGGTATTCTAATATTTGTATAGATCGTCTTCTGCGATATCTGGCGGCACTGGGAATGATCAACGAAGTTGGCAAAGACTCTTATGCTCCAAATAAATACACATTCAATCTCGCAAAACCTGAGATACAGGCCGGAGTCAAGTTCTACTTTGACACTTGCAACCCAGCATTTCAAGAAATGCCTCGCTATCTTGCGCAGACGGGCTACAAGAGCCCTACCAGTTTCACAGACGGCATTTTCCAAAGGGGCAACAAAACCGACTTGATCACATTTGACTTCATTCATGGCGATCCATCGAGAAGTGCTGGCTTCAATCTGTTTATGAAAGCACAACGGGGGTCCCAGACCAAATGCTTTGACATTTACCCTTTTGAAGAGGAATCCAAAGGCTGGCCGGCGGAAAAGCCCCTCTTTGTGGATGTTGGTGGCGGTTCGGGACATCAAACTGCCGCCTTCAAAGAGCGATTTCCGAATCTACCAGGCCGTGTGATTCTGCAGGACCTGCCAGAGCCGGTCGAGGACGCAAAAGCGGTTGTTCCTAGAGATGTCGAGCGAATGGCCCAGGATTTCTTCAAACCACAGCCGATCAATGGTAATGAAACCCCAATCTTGATGCCTTACAGATGCGTTTGAAACTGAATGCATAATAGGTGCCAAGTATTATTACCTGCGGATGATCTTGCATGATCATACAGATGAAAACAGCGTAAAGATCCTGCAACATTTGGCACTTGTTATGGAGAAAGAGTCGGTGATTTTGCTAGATGAAATGGTTCTGCCGCGTGAGCACGTTGATGAGGTGTCGATGCAAGCGGACCTGGGTATGATGGCATTTCATAGCGCGATGGAGCGGTCTGAGGAGCAATGGGCGAAGCTTGTAGGAGCTGCAGGATTGAAGATCGACAAGGTGGTAATGTATGCGGAAGGTTTCAACCTAGGGATTGTTGCTTGTGTTCTTAAGTAGTTGTGGATTCCTTGTCGACAGAATTGGAAGAGCAAACACAATTCTATCCAGCCACTACCGTTAAAATTGGGGTCTCATCTATTGTTCTATTTGTGGTTTATCCTCATTTTCCCTGGACCATGCAAAGCCACATCACAGCTATTTTGGTAAACCAAACCAAAAGCTTGCCGTGTTCTTTCCATCTAGCTAGCACCGCTCAATATATTTGCCGCGCTATACTCGAGCTCTTCCACTTGAAGAATCTTTTTCCAGTTCATGGCATGCTTGAGCAATGGCCTTTGATATAGCTTGTATCTGTCCACACGGTGGAGGTTAGTTCTATATGTCATAGTACGAGCGAGTAGCATCACTTACATTCGTAGCATCGAAGGCCTGGAAATGATTGCCTGGGATGTCTGCGTGGGGCACCTTTGCACCTGTGACAATTTCCCATCCCACGATAGAAGTTCTGGGGTCGGAACGATCCTGGAGCCAAGGGTTTTCAAACTCTCCATGATCACTCTCCGTGTTGAGGTCATAGCTGTTTGTTGAACGGAGCAAAAGAGTCCGTGGCGCCGGTCGGCTGGTGCTTGTGGCGGCTTCTGGTTTGAAAGATTCCAGCATCCTCGCGCAGGATGTGAAGCTTTTCCTAACAAGAGTGCGAATAGTGTCACCGACCAACTCACCCTTTCCGCCCCCTCTTACAAGGTCATTTATAATTGCAGCAGAGAGTGGTTTGTGATTGAATGGTGGTGGTGAATCAATGAGAACCACACCCACGACAGCGTGGCCTTCTGCCTGGAGCAATCTGGCAGCCTCGAATGCAACGACACCTCCAAATGACCAACCACCAAGAAGAAGGGGGCCCGAATTTGTTGCTTTAATGATCTTTGCATACGTTCGCGCCATAGCAGGAATCCCAGACCAGAAATCTGGTTCCAGAAACCTGGGATCGTGGACTGCATAGATCGTCCGGCCAAAGGGTTGAATTCGGTGATATGAAAGACAAATTCCGCTGCCATCATGAATGAGGAAAAGCGGTGCTAGCTTGACGGACTTGTCTGCAAGATAGATTGTTCCAAGCGGGTTCTGTAACTTCAGTGTGGCCGAGATCTTCTTCAGTAGCTCAGTGGACAGAGGCTCACTCGTATCTGTGCTTGTCGATGACTCTACGATGTCACGGATGCCGGGAGCTTGATGAGCAATACGTTCAACTCGAGACCTGTCTTCATTCAAATTGGCTACTATTGCCTACAACGAGTCAATGCTGACACCTGCCCGGTCTATGAACGACCTACTAATTTCTCCACATCTCCTACCGTTCTAAGATCCGAAAGATCTTCCAGATTACTGCGAGTCCAGAGGCTTTGTAAACGCGTTTTTAACTCCATCATCAACAGCGAATCGATGCCGAGAGCCTGGAGCTCTACATCTGACGTGACAACGTCGACCTGAGCACCACAGGTTGCGGCAATGATAGACGCAACCTGAGGTGTCACTGGGGTCACTGGTGTAGAGGTCTCTAGTAATGCTATAGGGCTAGTTGTTCCCGCCTCGCTGAACGGCAGTGATCTTTCGCCCGTATCGGCACAAAGCTGCTCGACGTCTCCTACGGTCGCCTGCTCCGTTAGATCGAATGCTTCGAGTGAGCAAAGCTTATGGGCAGATAAAGTGGAAGAAAGTTCTATCATTAGCAGGGAGTCAAAGCCCATCGCCTCGAGAGTGACTTCCGTGGCCATCTTTGCTGCGTCTAGATTGCAGGTTTTCGCAACGATGTCCCTGACTGATGAATGACTTTCCTCGGGAGTCTTATAGTAGCGCAGAGTCAAGGGATTGGAAACAGGCTTCTCAAACCTCCCACTCACAATGGATTCGACCAGATCACCAGATTTTCTGTGCGCCAATTTCATAGCTTGGGTCATCCGGACTAATTCCATCCGTTGAAATGACATGCCTTTGAAAACAGCAATCATCCCTTGTGTGTCGGTAGCGTATACGTCCGCGATAATCAGACTCTCGCTTTCCAGTTCAAAGTTGCTGCAATGAATTTCAAATTTCTCCTCGGATGGAAGCGAATCTCGCACCAAGGTCATAGTTCGGACTTCTTTACAAATGCAAACCTCCCCGTTCTCGACGCTCAAGTTAGCTACAAATCCAGCAACATGAAGGAGAACGTCCATCAGGACTGTGGTGAACCTCGACATATCTTGCCCCATTGTTTTGGGATATCGACAAACTGCAAGTGCTTCGTTTTGGTCTATGCGGATTGACTGAACCATCTGGTACATCTCAGAATATGTGACTACCCGCGTGAAAATCTTTTCGTATATAGCCTTTTTGAGAAAGATCTCCTGCGTTTCCGAACGATCAGGTTGGAAGAAGTATGATTTCTTCCGTTTCGCGATTGCCAAAAGCTTTGCATTTTTCTGACCTGTAAGCGAACGTATCTTCACCTGCCCTTGACAGTGAATCGTTTGTCGCTTCAAATCTGATTCGGCGGTCCTGGAAAATATCTTGAATGAGAACGTTGTCCTTGAATGATTTGTAGGCTCTATAGAGGTTCCCACAATTGCGGAAGATCCTTCGGAATATATCAGGGGCGCAACGAAGGTAACGTTCGAAAGTGACCACACTTGTTCCATTTGAAGATCATGGAGCTTCAGATGCTTCGCAGCAGACAGAGCTATCTCGTGATATACTGACGCGGGGCACAAAGCGTATCCACAAACTGAATGGCCTAGTATATATTCTGCAAAGATAGCAATCGGTGTCTCAAAAATGGCCTGGCTATTGGTCTCCGAAATTGGTTGGACAATCCTGGATAGAAACACGTACGAGGTCTGAGAACCCCGCTCCTGAGTAAGCACAGAAGCGCCGCTCTTGGTGTGCTCATGGGGGTAATGAACACCAAATTCTTGCTGCATAAATGGCATCACCGGAATGGTTGTCATAGCCGCTCGCTTATCGAAAGCTTTTCTCCAGTTTAATCCTGTACTGTTCAAGTAGAAATGGGACAGAAGGCGAGCAAACGATACAGTATCCGAGGTACCTTTCCGTAATGAAGTAAGAAAGACTGTAGTATTTCGATCCAGGTTGGTGCTGACCATTGATAGCAATGTTGGATGAGGACCAATTTCAATCCATTTGGAGATTTCAGCAGTCATTCCGTGACTATGCAGGTCCTGTATCCCTAGTCTCAAGGCAACTGTCTGGCGAGCATGAGCAGCAAAATATTCGCTTGTGAAGCTTTCTTCTCCGGGAAGGATGAGACGGCCAAATACGTTGGACAATACGGGGAGTTTCGGACTTGAGAGCTCGATTGTCTTGGCAAAATCTGTCAGTCGATCCAGTATAGGATCCATTGCCTTTGTATGATAGGCAATTGCAACATCGAGAAGCTTTGATTTCGTGCCCTTTTTGCTTAGTTTCTCTTTCAGACTTCGAATTTGATCAAGTGGGCCGCCAACAACGCAATCTGATGGACCGTTATCACACGCAATAGACAAATCGTGTAGTTCTGGATGACTGTCAACCTCGTCTCTCGTAACGTCTGCACTGAGAAGCACTGCGAGCATTGACGTCGCTTCGAGTTGACATAGTTCATTAATAAGCTTTGCTCGATGTGCTACCAGACTCAAGCCACTTTGTAGATCGAGAACACCAGCAATCACCAGGGCAGCGTATTCTCCAAGGCTGACATTGAACATCAGCATGAGGACTCTGATATGAGTCAAATGGGCTTACCTGTGACCGACCACAATGGTTGGTATAATGCCAATCGAAATCAAAAGACGTGCAAGACAAACCTCCAAGACGAACATAGCTGTTTGAAAAGACTGTAGAGCTGGAGATGGACTGGTGTTATCCTCAATAGACATCATTATGTCAATAAATCCAGGATATCCATTTCTCAATAACCACTGCTCACATCTGAAGATCGTCTTCTTAAACTCAGGATATGCCATCATCATTTCGCGGCCCATACCGAGATACTAAGTAAAGTATTAGCTGTGGCTTTCTGGAAGCACTTTCACTAAGACTTACTTGTGATCCTTGTCCCGAGAACGCGAATACTGCATGTGGTTCTGTATCTGCTGACTCCCGAATATTGTGAAATTGCGCGGTCTTCAACTTGTCAACTAATTCTTCAGTGTTTGAACCAACAACAGCAATGCGATAATCAAAGACCCGACGCCGGGCAGTGCTACTATAAATTACATCACGGAGGGAATCTGATTCGATGGTGTTTTGTAGATGAGATATTAAAGCATCCCGGTACTGAAGGAGGGCGGTATCACTCCTAGCCGAGAATCCAAGCATATAGCTTTGATCCTTGTCCGGATGCTCATGCTCGTCGTCAGGTTTATTGCCACCATACTCCTGTAGTATTAGAGCACCGTTGGAACCTGCTGCTCCAAAGTTGTTAAGTAGCGCTAGCCGCGGATGGCTCAAAGGACGAGGCCAAACGGCACCGTCCCGGCTGATCACAGCACCATCGGTCCCAAGTTCTTGAATCTTGTGGTTGAGCGTGTTGAGAGATATCTGCGGAGGTATTTCCCGATGTTTCATCATGAGCAGCAGTTTTGCCAAAGCGGCACCTCCTGACGCGGCCTCGCTGTGGCCGATATTGGCTTTGATAGAGGTAAGATGGAGAAGATTTGAGGGATCTCGACCAGTACAAAACGCTTTTCGGATACTGATCAACTCATTGACATCTCCTGTTTGAGTGCCAGTTCCGTGAGTCTCTGCCACTGTAATCTATCATGGGTGTCAAACGTCAGCAATCAGGATATAATAATTACAGAGCGAAATTTTAGTTTAAAAGAAAAGGCGAGATGTCCCTCAGGGACTCAAGTCCCTATGCCTAGGCTTTACCTACCTGATGAGGATGAATCTTGCATTTCTTCAGTAATCTTCCAAATAGATCTTCTTGTGTCGGTGCATGGGAATGCGTTATGGAGCGCGCATTGCCACTTTGATTGATCTCAACGCCTCGAATGACGCCCAATATCTGATCGCCTTCGGCCATCGCGTCGTCAAGTCTCTTCAGTACGAACGCGACGCAGCCCTCGGAGCGGCAGTATCCGTCAGCAGATTCATCGAATGACTTGCATTGGCCAGTTGGACTGAGAAAATGAGCTCGGTCAAGGCCAAGATACATCTGGTAATTGTTAGTCGATGTAGCAGGAAACATACTATCTCTCAGCACCTCTCGCGCATTTCCTTCAATTTGATTTAGACTCGCGTTACAAGTACATCATTGAGCTGAAAAGATTCATGACTCACATCAGGACTGGTAATAACATTTACACCCCCAACTAGGGCAGCTCGACAGTCTCCCGAGAGCAACGCCCTCGATGCTTGATGCATTGCGGTAATTGTTGAAGAACAAGCCGTATCCAAAGTGATGGATGGTCCACTCCATTTGAAAGCGTATGATATTCGTCCACTTTGAAAGGCTCGTAATGTTCCTGGGGGGGGACTGATCAGCGAAGTAATGAGAGCTAGGGAGAGCATCATCTACCTGGACTGTAATAAACATCAATTTCATCTCTTAGGTTGTCGGTATAGTCTATTGTGGCGTTCCCAATAAAGCAACCGAAAGTTTTCCGCGAGAATGATGGTGTCGAGTCAGGCACATACCCGGCATCTTCGAGAGCGCGATAGGCAGTCTGAAGCATGACCCGTTGTTGGGGGTCGACAGATGAAGCTTCGCGAGGGGAAATCTGGAAAAGCTCATTATCGAAAAGGAATGGGTTCTCCATGAAGTTGCCATATTTTGTCTTTAGCGTACGGCCAGTTTCTTTCTGATAGAAATCTTCAACATGGAACCTGGACTCGGGGATCTTTGATATTCTAGTCAGTCCGGCAAGCTTGAACTCGCTTACAATCTTGGAAAATACCTCAGTGCAACTATTCAAAGCTTCTTTCAGGTTTCTCCAAAGTGTACTGGCATCAGAAGCTCCCGGAAGGTCCAAGCCCATGCCCACTATTGCTATTGTATCAGATGATGGCAGCTCTGGACCAGTATGCGACGCGATCTTTAGCTTAGTCGTTGCATCAATAACTTTGACACGATCAGGTAGCGCATGTTTCGTTCTTGACATGCCATATCCGGGGCCAAAATTCACGATCTCGTGAGGCGACTCTGTGGCTCCGACCGATTCCCTGACACCAGTAAGGATGTTTTCCTCCATGGCTACCCAATCCACTGGCTCTAATAAAATCATCTCCAGAACAGTCTCACAGAATTTTCCGAAAGTCACAAGTTTCCCAAAATTGATTGGTTTCCCGTCAATGCCAGAGAAGAGTGGACTGACGAGTTGTAAGGGCGATGAAAATAGGCTTTCATTGTGTCGAAGGTCCCCAAGGACTTCTTCTAGGACTATCGAAAGGTGTCGTCGATCATGATATAGACAATAGACATTGGTTGCTCTTACTTTGCACCGCGAAGGCAGACCCTGTCTGCTGAATCGATCGAGATGATCACCTCTTCCGCTCAAAGTAACACAGCTACTCGAGTTGATGGCACTCACGTAGATGTAAGACTTTGGAGCCTATAATTCTGGTTAATCGTAATATTTCACTTGCGACAAGAGAATCTACCTGTCTAGTATGTTCTTGCAGAAGTTCTTGTGCTTGCTGGGCTGAGAGCCCGTCCACAATCACACTCCAAGGCAAGGTTGGTGAACAGGCCTCATCCCGAATCATAGCCTGCTTGTAGCCTTCGCTTCTGATACCTAAATACAATGCGACATAGAAGAAGTCTTGGCCGCGAGAGAGCAGCTCTGTGGTGGTCCGAGTTGTAGCAATCACCGCAGAAGGTAACAGTCCCGCACAGAACCCAGCCAAGCCAAGAACCTTACTATGGCTATCTTTCGAGAAACGTATGTATCTTAAGAGTTGAGTCAAATACAAATATACATGTTGAATAATGCTGTTCTTTCGATAATGAGCAGGTGGCTGTATGAGGCTCTCAGGTGTCATGAAATCCTCGAGGTCAATGTTCACAGAGAAAGTGTCTTTGCGGTTGGCAAAAGCGAATACTGTCTTGAAGACACCATGGCACGCTTCTAGCAAGACCCGAGCTTCTAAAGTGCTTAAGTCTTCTATAGCCAGAGCAATAGCCTGCTCTGAGAACAACGAATTCGACCCCAAGCCAGCAAAAGTAAAAATTCGACTCATTTCGGCAGTGTCAGTCATCATTGGTGAGAAAATGACAAGGTCTTGGAGACGAATCTGATCTTATTTTTCCAAGAGCAAAATGAGAAAAGTGAGCTAGCTCACTAAGCCTGCTTTCTGCTGTTCTGCTGAAGTGGGTATCTTCCGATGAAGCTTGTTTGATACGGCTTCATCATGGGCCGTGGCATCTGTTCGCGAACACATAATGGCGAATTCTCGCCGAGAGAAGCATAGGGCGGGATCAATTGCACATTGTAGATGTCCCTATACTCTCTCTTTTTGGCCAGCCGGTAAGCACAAAATCGGGTAGGTAAGTCGTACCCTTTCGTACAAATTCCATGGAGCAAATTTGGTGCCTGCGAGACAAAGGTACAATCGGCTACAACAGCATTAGTTCAGGGAAGCCTGCAGTCTCATCTTCCATTCTCCTTTGAGAATAGGTTACACTCTAGATCCACTTTGATCACACCCCAATCATTCTTACCAGAAGGAGTGAGCAGGAAGATCCCCCTTCTGGTTTGGGCCAGCCGCAAGGATTGCATAAAGTGACAAAGCTGCATTTTGTTATCTCTGGAGCTGAGTAACGGGAATCTTGCGGCTGAGTGGCGGCACCAGTGGGTCACGAAAGTCATCGGCGATTTTGAAAACTGGACCAAAAATAATATTAATTGCCCAAAATCTATCTTCAGCTTTCTCAAGAAGGTAGAGATACTTTGTGAATTTTTGGAGAATTTTATATGACAGCTGTGGTTATGTAGGCTGTTGTGATTGAAGAGGAGACCTTTGAATATGCGAATATTTAGGTGTGGTGAGTACCGCACAGAGCTGATGACTTTCTGTTACAGGGATTGACACCATTAATCTTGACTTGCGCTAAGCCATTCGTGGCAGACCCTAACCCTAACGCGACACTGGTCCCCTACGGCGTGCCCGTGGTCCCAGTTTCAACGGCTTAGCGGCCATTTATAGGGACTTCGGGCCCCGAAAGCCCTATTTAGGGAGTATCATTAGGCTCGAGACCCGCTATTATCTACGCCTGAGCGGCAGTTGTCTAGGCATGTACGATAAGGTAGAGGGTATCAGGAGGGCTAGAATCTTAGCGCGCCAAGATCCTTAGTATAAATTAAGACTAACAGTAATTAGTATATTATATTATCTAAGAATTTAAAATCTATAAAGAATAGATATTATATAAATACATATTAAGATTTATTAGTAAATTATTTAATAATAATATTATATAAAAATAAATTTAATATTAAAGATTAAAGTAAATATAGTTAATAATAATAAAACCTTAATATAATAAAATTAATAATATAATAAAATTAATAATTATAAAAAATTTATTATAAAAGATTAATTAAGAAATAATTATATAAGTATATTTATTATACTAAATAAAATAATTATTAAATTTAATTATAATTATATTTAATATTATAATAAATTAACTTTTAAAATAACTTTCTTTAATAATATATAATTTATTTATATTTATTATTATTAAATCCTTAATATTATTATATAAAAAATTTTAATAATAAAATTTAAGAAAATAAATAAATTATAATAATTATAATAAAATTACTAAGTACTAGAAAATTATTTTTAAGCTAATTAAAGTTAATACTTAAATTTTAATGTATTTAATATTATAAAAAATTTAATATTGAATCAGGCGATTTAGATGATTTTCTTGCGTGGGGGTAATTTCAGGGCATTGCGCCTCAGTGGGGGGTGGATTGGTGGTGGTGGGTGGCGACGGGGTGGCGATGGGCCAATAGGGGTATCTCCCATGGCTGTCAGGGGTCCCACGGGGCCGTTAGGGGCTGCAGCGCTGATCAGGGATTCGGCGCTGATTGAAAAGTTCCGGCTGACTATTCAGACAACCAACCAAACGTTTGCTTATATTTTACGGTTATATTCTTTCTAACCGTAGAATCTTGTGAAACGTGATGGAAATCTGGTAGCGTAAAGGCAGTTCAGGGGCTATTTTACGTATAGAATAGATTACAGTGAAAACACGGCGAAAACACGATGAAAACACGGCGAGAACATGGTGAAAACACGGTGATTTCAATTGAGCATCGGCCCCTAGATAGCTACGTCAGGATGGACATCGCAGATTGGGAAGCTCCATAAAATGCCATGGACACTATCAGCAGATCTATCTATCCGTATTGCTTCGGGATTTTGCAGATGTAAGCCTACGCCTAGAACTCGAATACGTATGTCTTTTCACCTTTTCTCCTTCTCTCGCTTCTTCTATCCTTCCTCGTGGAACCCATCGCGAGATACTCCTTCCCGCCGAGTATTCTGTCTCAGCAGGGGGAAAAGAAAGCGCTACCAGTAGGGAGCAGATTCCCATCTCCTTTGGCCCGATGTTTCACAATTTTCACCTGGCGGGCCCACCTCATCGGCGTGCCGAGTCCTTGCCCAAGAGACGAGAGAAGGTTGCGCGAGCGTGTGAACGGTGTCGAACCTTCCGGATCAAATGTGGGGAGAAGAAGCCTTGTTCCCAATGTAGGAACGAAAAAGTCCGATGCGTGTTTTCGAGCCTTCCTTCAGCAGAGGAGCAAGAGCAAGGACTCACCAGTCCGGCCTTGGCAGGGTACGAATCCTCTCTCGAGGTTGAATGTGATTAAACTAAGTGGTTACTAAGTCTTAACAAAAGCGCTAGCACAGAGGCCCCTCCTGTCATCAACGCCTTTTTAGAAGATGCTGCTTATCATGTGATAAGTTCTAACACGCCTTCGACATCTGCAGACTCAGATGTAGATGCGATAAGTGAGGTCATTGCGATGGATGAGCCTACGCTGCTCGATCGCCCGTGCTACGCCTTTGCGAAGATTGACGCCTTCTTCACCCACGCCAGAGCTACGAGTAATGCTAGCACTGGTAGAGCAACAGCTGACTTGGAAGAGTCGCATTGCGGTCCATTCCCCGACTTGCCTCGGACGATGGTGTCAATGCAAAGTCGAGAAGCCTTCGCAGAAGAACTTCTCATAGACAACCAACAAACATACTTCCTTCGACTGTTTTGGGAGACTTATCATCCTCTTGTGCAGGTCCCGGACGAAGTTGAATTTCTATCATTATTGAATCTTGATCGGCAGCAAGCCTCTGAGAACCAGGGCGCTGTAAAGGCGTTGACTAACTGCATGACGGCCCTCGGGCTTCAATATGGGCACGGCGCAGGCCTTGCCCCGCGCTCACTGGGTATGAAACATACTGTCGATGTCTCGTTGATAGGATATGAGTATTTTCATCGCTGCCGAGATCAGATTGCGCTCCTGAACCCGCTCACGCTTTTGTCCATGCAGTGTTACGCCTTGATGGCCTTATATCTTTTGAATGCAAACAATTTCGGAGAGGCATATAGCCTACTCGGCACAGCTATACGTAATGGTCATCGAGCCAATCTCCATCAAGAGCCGAGTGGCCGTTCTCAGCCAAGAGATTGTACAGCTCGCAGACGGATTTGGTGGTTGCTTTACATGCTGGATGTGAGATGTTCTCAGCAGCTTGGAAAGCCAGTTGCTGTGCAGTCATGTGCGATAACATGTGCAATTCCGTCGGATGGAGAGCTTGCGACTATGCCAGGGAATGCACAGGTTTGTTGGAAGAATTTGAATGTGTCTACGTACTTCATCCACGCAATCAAACTTGCAGTCTGCTCTGCGGAGATAAAGAATCTTAACTTGACATCTAAATTATGGGAGAACACCAGTAACGCCATCGATCCTGAGCAGCAAGCCAATGCGCTGGCTTCAACACTAGGCGCTTTGGAGGAGTGGCGCAATCAGCTGCCAAAAGAGTTACTGAACCCCAGGAAAGATGCCGGCTTCGCAAATACCATGTCCATAGAAGAGAGCCCAGTGGTGTTATATCTAGGCGCGCCGAGCTGGCTCCACCACCAACGACTGCTTCTGGAAATATACTATCACAATGCATACATCATGCTTCAAAGACCATTCATCTGTTACGCGCGAGTCGCAGACTTCTCTCCTAACCGGCATCCGCAGACCGATCAACATGCCCGCAGTGCGCTAAAGCATGCCATAACCATGGCAATCATCATCCACGATGTCTGCTCCTCTTCCGATGTTCTTTTCGGCTTCCGTGAGATTCTGCATCCATTGTGGAATGCTACAATGACCGTGTTTGCTTTTGCAATAGCAAAACCGTTCTGTTGGAGATCACTTGGTGCAAGGCAGTCCATCCATAAAGCCTTAGCTGTATTTGAAGTCTATGCACCCACCGAACCCTTTGCAGCTCAGGCTAAAGAGATCACGCAGCTACTTGTCCTTAAGCTGGATCACGTCTTGGCTAATCTGGGGCTAAGTTCAAATCAATTGCAGGATAGCGGAATCGCACCAAGTACAATGCCACAATCTTCTTCGGATTCGTTCACCTCCGCCCTCAATTTAGCGGATGGGATGTTACAATCTCATAGAGAAGGTGACACAAGGCAGATGGGTGGAGAGGATGTTTTCATGGATGAAAGCTTTGCTTCCTGGTGGGGGGAACCTGACAGCTATAGTTGTACACTAGGATATCATCAAGATCCTATTATTACGTGACTAGGAAACGCAAGTGAGTGTTTTAGACAAAAATAGATTCAGATTATCAGTTGACACTCACATACTCATTCCTTTCCAATACTCCTATAATCCGCTTACTCGATTGTGATCATGTGGGAATATGTCCGATATATGAAAAGAGTGGGCCGAAAGTCAGGGCATTTAAATAGATTGTGACCCATCTATGACCTTCCAACGATTGTTTAAATGATCTAGCATTTTAGACAATTCTTGGAAATCGTGGCCCCCCACCTCATCTCTCAAACTATTCGTTCCCAGAAAACTGTACATTACCCATCGCACGAGATGTACACACATGAGCGGATAAAGTTCGAGGTCTAGGACAGGCAAGTTCTGGTTGAAAGAAGACGCAATGTCGATGAACATCCTCGTCGTTGAATCAAGGGCTGCTCGAGAGCTCTCCTTGAAAACTCCGACGTCGCCGTCCGAGATAGCCTGATCCAAGAGGCATTGGTGTAGGGTAAATAGAGCCCTGATATTAGTTAGTAGAGAACAAAGTTGGACGATGCGTGTTTTTTTCTAATACTTGAGAATTATAGCAATGGCACCGCAATATGGACCACATATACCTCCACCCTGCATCAAGACAATGCTGAGCAATTGCCGTAGTCGGACATCAATATCTGATAACACTGAATGCCTCGCTTTCAGGTCGTCAATCTTCATACTTACGATTGTGCGCGAGAGTAGGAATGTGGCCTGAGCTGATCGACCAAAACTCCCAACGGTCTTATTGCTCGAACTGGCAAGTGACTTATATTCTGAGTAATTGGTGTCAGGAGTTTGATCTAGGACTTCGTACTCAGCGGGCAAGTCATCTGTCATGCTTGGAAACTCGGTCGAAAAGGGTTGACTGAAGGCTGAACAGCTACACATAATGATTATAATGAGATATGTCAGCATGATAATAGTCAGTGAAACAGGTCCCCATGTACACGACCCTTACCTTTCGTATATCACCAACCCCCACCACAAGTTTCTTTCCTCCATAGTTTCAGATCTTGCCTCACCACTGGTGTGAGCATTGGGCCTCGATAAGTAAGCCATTTTTGAGCATGAAGTTAAGGATACTAAGGCGGCATTTTTAAGGTCATGGGCATACTCAAAGACAGAAATTAGTAGGCCTGCTTGAATCAGCCTTATGCTAGGAGGGAGAACAGCTTGCACTTGTGCAAACAGCATTTTTATGACAACGTGTAGTGTTCCCCGGTCGTCATAAATTCCGGCCTCGGGTGAAGGCCGCCAAGCGACCAAAAACATGGCCAAGAGCAGGATAGAAAAGTCAGCTGGCCATGGGATTTGATTGTTGATGAACTCGGCGTGGAATTTATTTCTGGAGATGACGGGTAGCCACTTATGCATCCCCTGGAAATATCTTGAGGTGATATCATCAAGGTAGCAGCCTCTGGCGCGGGTGAGACGATCAACCTGCGAGCGCAGGACATGATCGAGGCCAAGGGCTTCACCGGACCTTTGGAGACCGGAAAGACGCTGTGGAATTGCCTCCAAGATGGAGTCTACAAATATCAATGATGATTGCGCGCTGCCGTGGATGGTCGTGATTTGGGATGCCTGGCTGGCGGCAGTTTCAACACGATCCAGGGGCAACGCGTCGTCCGAGCGCAGTGAGGACGGGAGAGAGGAGTCCTCCTTGCGATCAGGTACTAATGCGAGATATCGACATGAAAGCGAACGCCTGGTGCAGCATGTCAGCCTTCGCAGCTTTTTCAACCAGCATGGCGGGCATAACCCTGAAGCTTCTCTTACGGTGAACAATATCCGCACGTCGGCAATTGCTTATCGCATCGTTTCTTCCGCGATCGACAGGTGTTGCAAGCATGCGATGCTAGCACTGGAGGCGGCAGTGATGATGGTGCCGGTGATGTTGCTGCCAGATCTGATGCCGTTGACGTCGCGGGTGGCGTTGCTAGCTGTGTTGGTGTTGCTACCATCACGAGAGCATGGGAATGTGTTGATAATCAGGCTTGGTAATGTCTACGCATGTACAGTCGAAGGGTCCCACGGTTTGTTTGTCAAACTCTTAGGAATGTTCCCGGAGGATGCCGCTCTTAGGGTGACCAGGGTCCCTGGGAGGGTCCTTTCGGTGTCCATTCGGGCCGGCTATGGCTGGTTTCTTAGGGCCCGGGCGCATTACCTCAAGGGCCCATTTTAGATGTTCGGTATCAAAAAAAACCCCCAAAGAATAGCACCACGGGCACCCCCCTCCAAATTTCAGCACCCTAATACTGCACCCCCTGGACACCGAGCGTTCTCATCTCCAGCTAACTTTAGAAATGGTCATGAAGCGGGTGTACAAGAGAGGAGTCCCTCCCTCTGGGCTCTGGGCTTCCTTCTGTTCGTCGATTCCGTGGTCTACCTGCCGCCAAAAGATACCCCAGCCCCGGTGCTACACCATAGAGCCAAAACTAAGAGCTACGTCCGTGGAGCCTGCCGAGCAGAAGATGGCGTTGGGAAGAATACAAAGTAGGTATCGAAGGTGAAGAATGATCATAGACTCGCGCTGCTGGTCTACGAAAGTTGAGTATGAGCCACGCTCAATCATAGGACGACCTTTTGACTTACTGTATCTATCACTCTAGATGGTTAGAAGACGAACCTGAAGAGCTAGAGTCTATAAGCCTCCTGAAAGGCCTACCTTCTGGATTGCCGATGCATCATGCTTCACGCATCCGCGGAACAAAATTCAGATTCCGTTCGCAATGGCCGTCTTCTGTTGGACTTGGGCTAAAATCGGCACCTCCTTCCCTGGTGTGAAAGATAAGAATACAATTGGTCTTCAATACCGGGTACGCCCTTTCGAACCATGTTACGAGCAGCCTCGTTGATTGTTGGCAGGATCTTGAGTTGGTTCTGTTACGTACTACCGTTGGATGGAAGTCGGTATACCGAATTGACCAACGCTGGGTGAAGAATAACCGCGATCCAGAAAACATCGTGTAGATTCGCTCACTTGGCCTGATCGTTGTACCAACCAATGACACGTCATCCAAAAGTTCGGTGCTCCGACCAGTCAACACGGCAAACTCGTCTACGACGATACTCAATTCCTACTGGCTTATCCTATTGCAGATAAAGCTACCTTTGGCGTTGAAACTGTCGAAGAACTCTGGGAGCTACGAATACCTCAAGGCCAGAACGAACTTATTCTCCGATGGAATGAGGAGGCAGCAACGCTACCGATACTGCGCAATGCGACTATAGCTTTAGGGGTCACCAAAGATTCCCTACCGCAGTCGACCTTTGAAAGCGTTGTTAAAGATATTCTACAAAGTACAGCGTATTTCGGGCCCGCTACGGTACGTGCCATACGCCACGGTCTGGGCAAAAAGTAAGATGGTAATTTAGCCTTGGAAGCTTGTGCCGAAATCTCGCTAACGAGTGGATCATGCAGTGAGGTGCATCGAGGGTCAGCGATCCCAGCACCTAACGCAGAAAGACACTCGTCAATATGGGCGAAGCTACATAGCAAATACATCCTCGGCTTGCGGGAGATCTGGATTTCTCAACGAAGAGAGTCAACATGATCACATCGATTACTTCCAGTCTCTCGCCAAGGTTCGTGAGGCAGGTCTTGTTACCAAACTCCCCATGGAAAAAGAGGCTGAGGCCACGCGGCATCCAGATTTAGTGAGATTGAAGGAGGAGATGACCCGGCTCAAACACGAGAACGCTAGCCCTTCTGACATCGAAATCGCAAGACCGAATGCCCGGAGTCTTCGTGCGAGCTTGATGAAGAAGAGCTTAAAGCGATACCTGCTGGTCAGTCCAGTAACAAAGTTGTGGTGCGTGCAGAAATCCGGAAGGCAATTCTGCACGCCTCTGTAACAGGAACGGCCCTCGTAAGGCATGGCGAGCAGGACAAAGGGAAAGCAAAGGTCAATTTCCATTCCCAATTATTCGCCTGTACGAACGACCATTGCGTCGAAGATGCGACCATAATCAACTCTCTCATTAATTGCTAAGTCATCAAACACCAATAGGACGTGGAGCCAGCGCGAGCCTGCCTCAGACCGATTCAATTGATTTCGATCCTCAGGGTGCGCATTTTTGGCAAGAAATGTCTGGGCGGCAGTGGTAACCTTCTGTTGGAGCCTCTCTTCGTGCCATCTGCTCGACTCATCGTCAGAAATCTTTTCGATCATATCAAGTAGCGACGTCAAAGCCTCTGCCGACACTGGCTTCAGAGGTATTGGCAGTGCTTCGTACTGCGGACAAGACCCTTCTCTCACCTTATCGGCTTTCGGAATGGTGAATTCAGTAGGGGGCTTTGGCGTATCTGCGAGTACTCTGTCAGGATTGAATGGGAACGCTTTCGACTGTCGTCCGCATGCACGATGATGGAGGGTAGAGAGAGCGACCTTGCCAGGTTCTCCTCGGGAGATTTACGTATCAGGCACGCCAGGAGGAAAGTCTAGCGCCAGTGCCTGACTGGCTCTGTCCATATTAGCTTACGATTGTGATGATGATAGGAAAGGAAGGTAACGAGAGAGGTAGCAGCTCTAGGCTACAGCTTTAGGCAGTGATAAACGCCGAAGAGCAGGCACATAGTTACGCTTAACCTCGTGCGGTGCGCCATAGCATAGATTATATTACACAACTGTTATCTTATGAGACGTTTGGGGGCCGTATTGTACTATGCGGAATCGTACCGCTTTAATTTGAAGGTGCCGATCAGCAGACGGCGTCGCATGAAGAAAGGGCGCCAGAGCCGCCACAAGGCTATAGTTCAGACCGGACCCTTTGGTTAGTATGTTGGTGGAGCTAATCTCCTCTTGTCTCCCTTAAAGAATCCTTCGAATGCATCTCCCTGGCCTTCGCCTGCTCCAAGCTCTTCCTGCACTCCGTGAATACTGGTCAAGTTATTCGCAATGCTTACTTCCTTCTTCTCCCCTTCTACGAAGCCAGGATCGACTGCCCAACCCAGCACGGTTCTCAAGATTTCTCTAACACGGTCTTTGTTCAAGTCGCACCTTCTGTCCCTAGCTCCTTCTTTCCCTCCACGCCACGCAACGTAGCCATCAGGACGTATCAAGACAAAATCATAGTCTTGCCATACTATCTTCGCATGCTCCTCCCCAGGATCGATGGAAACATGAGAAAGCGGCATATTCATATATATCGCCACATTTTTGAATGCCGTCACCGCAGCATCGGCTCCTACACGGGCTGAGCCATTCGCTTGGTGGTGCTTGCTTTTAACTCTCGAGAAATCTATGAGCGTCCACTCTCGCCCGTAGAGATCTATGATGCTCTTATTGGAGTGTCTCAAGAATACATGAGGAGCTCTGTGTCCTGGTCTAGTAGATGGGGTATATTTCAGGTTGTCGAAGGCTGGCTCTATCGACCCATCAGTGACAATGACCTCACTATTCAAATATCTCAAGTCCAATTCCACCCCATGGTCAATGTTTTCTGGCCCAACGGAGTCCAGGTGCTTGGCAATTGCCGATCTTGCTTCCTCTCCATTCGCGCTATCCTCGAGCAAGATATCCTTGTTGGATGCCTTCATCGTAGCCATAATCATCGGCGTAAATTTTCCAATGTGGACATCGCAGCGTTCAAGACGCATCAACATGTTTGGTCGCCGCTCATTCGTGTAGGAGCTGAGAAGTCTCCTTCCACCGAAACCGTTATGAAGCGCTGAAACGCGCCACGCCATAGATAGGGCATCCTCCACGCCACTATTCATGCCATAGCCGCCATGTGGAGGGTTACGATGAGCAGCGTCTCCGCCAAGAAGCACTCGACCCAGGCCCCCACGACTCACATAAGAATCGGCGAGGGCGAAATTCGGGCGCCAAGCATTAGCCACCAGGACCTCGTCAATCTCAAATTTGTACGGCTGACCAAGACCGCCGAGGACGCGGTACGGGACCTGCTCGGGGTTGTTTTGGAGCTCTTTGATGGCTTCTCCGTCCGCAGCACAGGGTTCGTGACATGTGAAGGTGTCGTTGTCATCTTGGTCAATCATAAAGCCGCCGTGGAGGCCGAAAGCATGCCACCACCTGCCGAATGGGGAGAGTTTGCCCAGAGCTTTTGATCGGAAATGAACCATAAAGTAGGCACTTGGTCTTGAGAGAAATCAAAAGCATGTCAGCAAATGACAGTTGAAACAAAATCCAATATGCGTACAATGGCTTTCCTTCAAGATTGATTCCGACACTTTTCCTCACCCGACTCTGGCCACCATCTGCGCCGACAAGGTAGGCTGCTCTGATCGTTTTCTTTTCATTTTTCAAATCTATGAATATTGCAGTCACGCCCGCATCGTCTTCTTCGAGCGAGACATATTTGTATCCATAGTGACATACAATCAGCGGGTGGGCGAGACACTTCTGCTTTAACAAGGTTTCCAGCACGATCTGTGAGCAGCGTTGACCGGGCTCAGCAGGATGTGAGCCATCATTTTCTGAGCCAATTGTGGCTCGGTACGAGTCGTTGTTTGGGATATGCTGAAAGGAAACGTAAGCTTACATTCCGTCGTGGAAGCAAGAAATCCTCCTCAACTAGCATGATACCTAAACGTTAAACCTCCTTTCGAAGTACATCAGGTAATCTTTGAATTTCATGCGAGCCGACGTACCCATCTCGATATAAGTTCTCCCTTCGGTCCACAAGTGGTAAAGAAGATGGTGTCCCAGTCAGTGCACTGAGGCACCGCGCCAGGTTGTAGACGATATTCTTCGACGAGTCCCATTAAACGAAAGATCTCCATGGTATGGCAGCTGTTATGATCCATTTTCGGCCACCGCGTTGTGTCCTTATTCATTTCGCACAGTGTGGAAGGTACCCCCAGCTGTGCCAGCCTAAGAGCCGTCAACATGCCCACAGGACCACCCCCAACTATGAGTGGACCTGGGGAGAATTCTGTGTCTTCGACTCGAATGGATGCCATGTTGTCGTAGTGAGAGCGCAGCGGTACTGAGAAAGTGATACCCGGATCAACTAACTTTAAATCAGAACATACTGGAACATAGCATTGAGATGAGTACTCTCAATGCCAAAAACTGATGCATGTCTTGCTTTGATCTTTTTCCTCGACGAGTTCACCGGAGTCCAAATGGAGAGCCAATGCTTGTTCTCCTATTGGACGCCCAAGCGGCATGCTGTATGTACCTGCGCTAGTACAACTTAGGTTGACCACATGTAGTAAGGTCTGAACTGAGCCGCAGTCTAACCTGTAAAATGAAATCGCAGAAAGGGTACACTTCAATGCGGCAAATGGACGGGGAGGATTATACTAATGGGGATTACATTCAAGAAGCCCCTGAAATCGTAAAGCTAGACAACCCCATTTATCGGATTTGCGCCAAGTTGAGCCCGTATGGGTCTATGGTTGGGTAGGCTTAGGTCTGTCATGTCAGTCGGAGGAAAGGCCGCTGAGATGGAGTCCAGCCACCAGGAGTTCATGCCGCTAATCTATCGGACGACCAGGCGGGACTTCGATCAACCTCGCAGATGACGTAGAGCTTGGAATGGTCAAAAGGCCCAGATGCGGCGCAAGATGAGAAAATCAGGCCTTTCAATTCACAGTTCGTCATTCACGATGCTCTACTTCCGTATTCTGGGCGGACGAAGAAGCCTTCGATCTTTGCTTGTCATTTCGTCGGTCCTCGAACTCGGCACATCCATCAGTTCCTTGAGAATAAATACTACTATCGGGACTGTTCATGGCTTCATCGACGATGCAACGCCAAAGGTTGCTCAATTTCTTGGGATTCCCTTCGCGGAACCTCCTATAGCTTCTCTTCGATTTGCAGCTCCGACAGCGAAGAGACCAGTGGGGAGTGTTAATGCCACCAAATTTGGTGCTTCGTGTCCCCAGACTCGAAGTTCAAGCCAGACTGTGTACACTGTTGATTCACCGGATTTGCTGATCTCGGGACCTACTTCTGAGGACTGCTTGACATTGAACATCTGGGCGCCTGTAACTAGCCATGATGCAAGTCGTGCTGAAAAGCTCCCAGTCATCGTGTTCATCTATGGAGGAAATTTTCAAACAGGAGGAGGAGACACCGCTTATCAGATCCCCAGTCCATGGGTGGAGCGAAGTCAGTCGCATATTGTAATTGGAATAAAGTAAGCTTCGTTGACTCAAATGCGCCTCATGTACTTACTCGTTTAATAGCTACCGCGGAAACATCTTCGGTTTTGCCAATTCTGCCGGACTGGACCAGCGTTATCTGAACGTGGGTCTCCTTGACCAACGCCTCGCTCTCGAATTTGTGCGGTCCAACATTGCTGCTTTCGGTGGTGACCTTGCTCGGATCACTCTTTGGGGACAGTCCGCGGGTGCCTTATCTGTAGATTACTACAACTTTGCTTATCCAGAAGATCCCATTGTTTCGGGGCTGATCATGGATTCGGGAACCGCTCTCTACCCATCAGTTACGCTTGATCCGACTCATAGCAACTTTACATTCGTAGCTGCTCAACTAGGTTGTAAAGACCTCTCTCCAACAGCAGAATTGGCCTGCATGAGAAATGTTAGCAGCATTGCTATCGAGACCCTGATCCAAGATTATGGGGATGATGGAACACAGCCTGTCCTTTCGTTCAATCCTATAACTGATAATCGTACCAAGTTCAGCAACTATACGGCAAGATATTTAGCCCGGAATTTTACAATGCTGGTACGTTTGTTTCTCTTGATACTCGACTGAACCACAGTGCTAATAAATGGAAAGCCCGCGATCATAGGGACGAACACCAACGAAGGAGCGGCTCTCCTTCCCTTCGACCTCAACAATCCCAACGGTCCCAACAAAACCGACGTGGATGCCATAACCTTAGGAGGTTTTTTTTGCCCAGCAGTCCAATCCGCGGTGTAAGCTCTCTCTCCTCCAATTCCTAGTTCCTAGCCACTAATCGACATGGCAGGAATCGCTACGCGGTCTCAGTCCCAACCTATCGATACCTCTACAATGGAAACTTTTCCAACATTTCACCACGTCCCTGGGAAGGTTCATATCACTCTTCGGAATTGCCTCTGATCTTCGGAACCTCGGGAATTGCCCACAGTGCAAGTACGGATTTTGAGGTGGCGCTTAGCCATTTGATGCAGGACCTTTACTTGGCCTTCATCAGCGACCCTTGGCGGGGACTACCTGCTCATGGCTGGGATGCTTATAGGCCTGATGGATCGGCCATTCAGTTTTCGAAGAATGGAAGTCTGGTAGGAAAGATCGAATCGAGCAAGCTGGCGAGTGCGTGTAATGGTATTGTACCAGTTCCCGGCGCTGTGCCCCCCTCCTGAACGGAAGTCTTTTCTTCCAAACAGCCTCAACAAGGATAGGTTGCTGGAGTATGTGTATCAAGAAAAGGTTCCCGCTCGACCTGGTAGACAGTTTCAATCGCCTCCATTTTCTATGTAAGACATGATGTAAAATAATTGATGCACCCGTTCCACGGTATTATTACCAAGAATCTGCGCCTCCGTAAATCCTTTATAAAGCAAAACAATGAAAAGACTTTTCGTTCGAGGTCCTTGTAGCCTTTGTACTTGCGGGATTGGTCCTTGGTGGGGGTATCTGGGCTTTTTAGAGAACACGACTGGAGGTCTGCCGTTTTTCCCTTTCCTCACACCGTTGCCCATCGTGCAGGGAATGAAGGATTGCTTTATGAGAGGACGATGGACGGGCTTTGTCAATGATACGTCTTCCATGTGACGAATTTGGGTCGATCAAGTGCCTGGAAACACTGGCATGCCGTTGATGTCCTTGGGCTTGAAGAGACGACTGAAAGCCATGCCACACAGGAACCATAGCGACATGACGACCAGTGTTCCCAGGGCTCCGAAAATGACCATGCGAGAATGCTCACCCTTAGGGAACCCTGCTTCGGATAGCTCCACCGCGTCATACTGTATCTCAAAATAGTAATACAGGACATCGAACAGAAAGACGGCCCAGGCGGCGCAAAGCTGTGCAACCCAAAAGAGGCCCTTCGTGAAACGATGCTTGTAAATGTCTTCGCTGTCGAGAAAGCTGGAGGCGGCATGTGTTGGATAGATCAATTCTGGGAACACCGAGCTGGCGGCTGAATTGGACCCGTCCAGCAGTATTTCCAAATCGTCGACGGGGAGGGCTTCAGAACATCTCGCATGTTGTGAGGTTCGCAGGCTCTGCTTATGCGGATGATTCGATAAAGTCTTGATATGTTTCGCTGCTTCCTTCAATCTTTCACCTTTATTCTTCTCATCTATTCAGCTTCTCGTTAGTACACTTCATTCCCAGTCGGCCAAAAGGAAGGTTGCCCATACCTGATGCGGCTTCGAGAAACGCGATCATAGGTATGGTCAAGAGCATCAATGCCAAGGATTGACCAAAGCTCCAGAGATTTTCATTCTTGAGGACATCCACGCCTATTGACCTCCTGACTAACAGAAGCTTCAAAGATCCCCAGGCCAATCCAGCTCCACACATCCACAAGGAGACCGTGAGTGATCTAGAAAGCTCGGACACGAACCAGACGAGAGCGTACAAATTAACAGTAAATTTGTAGCGGAGAAGAAGCCAAGTGCGGCGTTGGGTGTCCTTTTCAAGTTCCTCAAGAACGCGGTCAATCTTCCTCGCGAGTCCACCTAGCAGCACAAATTCAAATTTCTTGGCTTGCCGGCTCATACCGAACAATTGCGCCCCTTTGAACATACAGCTCGCGATCACGATCAGGAAGGACCAAAGTGAGTCTTTTTCAAAGGTGCCGGCGTATTTGCTCTGCCAAAAGCAATAGGCAGGGACGCCGGCTGGAAGGTCGCTCCAGTTGAACGCTATCAGAAACCAGAACCTTTTCGTTGTGGGCACCAAGGCAGCGACGAGCATTACAGCAACGATGGACATTCCAATCAGTCGAAGCATCGTCCTAAACCGCCGTTTTGCGTTATCGAATATCCACGGGAGCAAGGTGACCGCACTTAGGTGGGTATTGGACGACATCCACGCCAAGTATATGACCACGTGATAATGATATACGCTGATACTGCCCCATTGGATGAATCCTGCTATTAAGATCGCGCAGCCATAGATGATCTGCTGGTCGGCGTAGCCCAAAATAGCCTTATCGACTGCTTTTTGCCACCATGGTTGGGTAATTGTGCGAGTCCCTGTACGCTTGAAAACCTCTCTATCGGCAGTTCCAAGCAAGGAATACGGCAACCAACCGCAGATGTAGGCGATAAGCATCCAAATGAACACGGCATAGGCCGTTATAAGAAATGCACATATGATCTTCCAAGGAAGTCAGCACGAATTTCATTACACCCGCCAGCAGTGACATACCCCTATCCCAGCAATGTCGGCGTCAGAAGTTCCTTCTATTCGGTACTTCTTATGATCAAAGAAATATACGTCATCTTTTCTTGTAAAAAGCGACGGTATTAGACTGCATACAGGGGTGGGGGAGTCCAACCAAGAGACCGTAGACGGAGCTGCCATGGAAGAGGCCACGGCAGCTGGCGAAATCATTGTAGGGGATTGCGCAAAGGCGTATCCCTGGACTCAAGGATAGCAACATTTGCAGAAGAATGACTTTATAACAAGAACAACGAATGACATAGCCTTCAACACTCCGACCGTTCAGGGATTGCGATGCGACCTTCAGAGCGAGGCACAGAGCGAGGCGCAGAGCCGGCATCGAAGGAACAACTACCACACCACCTAAGGCTGAGACTGAACTGTCTCATCGTATCACACCCTTCGAGATGAACAGCCAGCACAGTCAACATAGAAACCCAACAATAACAATGGACAATAATTCCACATACTTTATAACATTGTTTACTCATGTTTGATACGAGATGAGATTCTTCTTATACCAGTACGATCCCATCGCAGAGACTTGCAAATCCGGATCGTTCTTCTTGAAATGTATTTGCGAAAAGGAAACACAAGCCTCGCAAACTAGCGTGACCCACAGTAGTATCTCGATGACGGTTTTGGAAATGGATGAAACGTCGGGCCTCAGCCTCCGTTGTAAAATTCGTTTACGAAATGTTCAGTCGACCGGGGCTGTGAAGGTATTTCCAGGGATAAAGACTCTCATATCCCGGCTAAACAATATTTGCTCCCATACCCTAAGCGCCGCTTAGCCGGCCCGCATTATAAATAGCATGCTCGGTGATATAATTAGGGCACGTGCCTAGGGGGATGCTTGGGGAGCATGCTCAGGGAGCAGGCCCGGGGGGCATATCCGGGTAGCCATGTTCGGGGTCCATGCCCGGGGCACATTAGGGTGTATGCTTTGGGAGCCATGTTCGAGTGGCATGCTAGGGGGTCCACCAGGTCATTTTGAGATTACGACACATTTGCTAGTAATTTTTGCGGTGCTACAATGTAGTTCGGAACGGGCGCCGTGCGCACCACTATGCAAGCGCCTAGGGTATGGGAGAGAGTACATTGTTTAACTGGGGTATGGGACTCTTCTATCCCGTATTCCTGTCCCACCCCTGCACCAACCTCCCGAGGCATGCCGGCACTTGCAGGTGAATGGTTTCAAACTGCGGCTCCGCCTCCAGCTCAGCACGAACTGTGATCGGATTGCCCATACGAGCCCTTTTGGCCGAAGGAGCCGATGCTCCATTGTTGTTGGATGGAGGAAGCGAAGCGTCATGCGTCATGCGTCAGCGGGCCCAGAGACTGCATTTGCATTTTCCATTCCCGTTCCTACAAAAAAAAGATCTTGCCTGATAGTGCCTCGTGGATTCTCTCAGAGGTGGGTCAGAAATCAGTCGCCTTGGCGGGGGTCCAAGTACTCTTCACCTTTGATACCCGGCACTGAGGTAAATCCCAATACCAGGGTTTATGGATTTAAGCAAGACGTAACGCCACATCATTGCCAGCAGCAGATTCCATGCGCTTCGAAATGCTCTCGAGAGGAGCTGCGCATCACCAGAGCGCTTCCCAAGTCTCTCCAGCATTCAGACGAGCTTTAGAAGTGTCGACTCAATTGGCAAGCCCTACGCTACGTCAAATGATAAGGAGCCTTGAGGGATATATGTATCAATAGGAAATCCACTCAATGGTAACGCACCAGCATGCCGACGAAAATGATCTCCAGTGAGACTACAGGGTACTATCAGGCGCTGGTCGACATTGGAAGGTATGAATTCTACTGACTTTCATTCGGCTATTCCAATGGCGATGTGCCTACATGAGCTGGTAATTCGACGCTTACACTGTTTCTAGCAATGGCATACGCTTTTCAATATCCGACATGTCCCCTCCAAGTTCCCGGACTATGCCGACAATATACCAAGATCGCTCCGGTATATCGCTCTACGATGCCCAGTATTCAACTGGGATGAAAGCACCGATTCCATTCAATGTAATCCAAGAGGTCCTAGCAGCTCTTATACGATTTAAAGGCACCTGTAACGATTTCGGTGTCCTCGACAGCAATATCAGGGTGGTGGCTACAGAGGCTACGAGGAATGCTATCAATAGAGATGACCTGCTTGGCGCAATTAAGCAAAAGACGGGCTGGACAGTACGACTTTTAGCCAAAGAAGAGGAGGGTAAACTGGGCGCTATGGGCATAGCAAGTAGCGTCGATGACCTTAAAGGCATTTGCATGGACATGGGCGGCGGCAGTGTCCAGCTAACTTGGGTCGTTAAACGGCCTACCGGAGACATTGATATGGGTCCTTCTGTCAGCTTTCCCTATGGTGCTGCAGCACTGCTAGCAGAGCTGAGCACTCGGGAAGAAATCAGCCTACAAGAAGAGGTATGCATAAGATTGCAGAATGCCATTGAAAAAGTGCTTGAAATCCCTCAATGGCTGTGGGAGGAAGCCAAAAGTAGCAATGGCTTCAATCTTTACTTGAGTGGCGGTGGCTTCCGTGGTTGGGGTCACCTTCTCATGTCGCGTGCCAGAATTCAACCCTACCCCATACCGATTATCAACGGCTACCGGGTCTCTAATGTAGAATTTTTCCCCAATATCTCAACGCCGCTTGACGGCTCGAAGAGCCATCGTATCTCTACTCGTCGGGCTTCTCAAGTTCCTGCGGTCCAGTTGTTGCTCAGAGCAATGAAACAAGCTCGATTACAGGTTTCACATGCTACATTTGTGCAAGGTGGTGTGCGTGAAGGCTTGCTCTATGAAGGCCTGCCACCTTCCATTCGTGCCGAGTCTGCTCTTGTCGCAGCAACGCTGCCATACGCGCCACCTTCGGCCACTGCTTTCTATCAGTTGTTGGACTGCTTTACACTAGTCACTGCTCCATTGCGAGTTGCCACCATCAATTTACTCTACACACATGGTCCGATTACAAAAGATATCCGAGCTGCTGCTGCGCTGCGAAGTACTACAAGTGGCATCTTGGCCAGTGCAAACGGCCTTGATCATTTCGAGCGAGGCATGCTGGCGCTCATCTTGTGTGAGAGATGGGATGCTGACTTGCCAGATACTGACACCGGGCTCTTGAACAGTATGATTGAAGTATGTGGACCCTACCTCAGTTGGTGTGCTGCCTTCATGGGACGACTAGCGAAGGGTATCGCTAGTCTCTACCCTGCTGGCTTAGTTGGACAAGGAGGGCAAAAGGTCTCCCTTGAGACAGTTTTCCCCGGTGCTAGTCAGGTTTCAGAAAGCAATTCGCCTGCAATACCAGAGAGCTGCCACCTAAAGATAAAACTTCTCACAGAGGACGTAGGGGCCGTAGGTCTAGTCAACGACTGGGCTAGAGATCTTTCTAAGCTCGGGAAGAAGAAGCATTGGCACAACGGTATCAAGGGACTGAATGTCCATATAGAAGTCGTGCCGGCAAAGACCGCTTGATGATAGTCATGAAATACAAGTCAATTGATATGTGCCTATCTTAATCTGCAATACTCAGGCTCGACTAACTCTTTAATATTGACAATCTGTACACAACATCTTTCGGAGCACAATTGTCACACTCCACCTCACTCCTCCTATCTTCTGCAGTAGCGTTAACAAGGGAACTTCAAAAGCCAAGGCGCAAAGACACAAGAAGAAATCGTTAAATTGCTAAAAGGCGAAGATCATCCATCTCAGAGTATCTAACACCAAAGCTCGCATAAGCTTACCAGACGCGTCACCCCTCCCACGGATCCCCTGTACTGGACAATCTCTCCAACTTAGCCCGGCATTTCCACCTGTTCCTCATCCAATATCATCCTCCCCAGCTGCTCCCTCGCCCTCTCCGTCTCCTTCTGCACCCTCGCCCGCGCATCCTCGACCCCCTGCCACCGATGTTGCCACTCCTGGGCACTACAATACACACTCCGCGGAACCACCGTCGACGCCGTCTGATGTCCCTTCTCATACTGATGCAAACTCTTCCTCGCCACTTCACTCACTTGGCTCAATATCACTTTCCCCGTCTGCCGCTTGGTGCTATCGAAGTTTGAGTGGAGCTTTTTCGCAGTAGCATGGAACGTTGAGATGCCTTTCTTATCGTAGGATTTGTGGATGAGGAAGGTGGAGATGGTGGAGTGGAGGATGTGAAGAAGATGGGTGCGGCGCTGGAGGCGAGGCATGAGGGTGTTGCGGAGGATATGGCGTTTCTTTTGAGGCAGACAGGATGCTTCGGCATATTGCAGGAGGTAGAGGATATGTTCTGGGTGGCTGTATTGGTTCAGCGCGGATGGGTGCTGGAGGAGCTTGAAGAAGGTTGGAAGGTGAAGACGGAGGAAATTTTTTCTGCTCTGGGCGTCTTTAGAGGGCTTGATTTTGTTGGGCCATCTGGATTTGTGGAGGAAGGTTTGTATTTCGAGGTTGATGTCGGTGAGAATAGAAAAATAGGTGTATTGGAAAGCCTCAGCGTAAGCAGGGCCTGGTGATGTCCATAGGATATCGATGCGTGTTGACATTGGGAGAGCCCTTACGAGCATGAATCTTTCGAAACTGTCTAGGTGATGAGAGGTCGCGGTCCGTGGCTCAGTCGCAATGGCTGAGAGCTCGTGCGAACATCCATGCAAGATAGCGAGTCTTGGATGATTATGCCTTTCTCCGGATGTATCGTCTTGGGGATCGTTTCCAGGCGAAGCACTTGAATTGCTGATCCCCTCTTCCTCTGGCGCGACAAGGAATCGTTCTTGCGGAAGCTGCTGGCGCAAATATCTTGCGAGTTTAGCTGCTTCAGAGTTGGGATTTACTTTAAGCAAGCCAAACCTCTTCTTTCTCATTGGAAGACTGTAGACATGCATCTCTCGGTCACTGAGGAGCTTGTTTTGCTTGAGTGACTCGATGAGATCCTCCCTTGAATCGAACTTGTTGGAGTCTGGTATAGATCTCGACAGGCTGGCCGTTGAACAAGGCATGGGGAAAATGACCCTTTTTAGCAACTCCTGGAGGGCTGGACTTCCAGAAGACCCAAGGAAGAGGTAAGATGTGTTTTGGGCGCTCGCTTTCGCCAGAATTAGAGGGTCGCACAATTCAACGATAGTCTTTCGTCCTGCTCCGAAGAATTCGAACGGGTCTCCTAGGAAAATGACGGATTTCCCATGGTATCTCGATATCACATTGCTCGGAAGATCCTCATCCTCGTCAAGCTGCTGCTCGAGACCTCCGTAAAGGCAAATGTTCCATGTGTCGAGTTGCTTCTCTAGATTGTCATTGATGAAGTTCTGGATGGCTCGTACACGGCTTCGCGTGCTTTCGGAACTCGTGACCAGTAAGAAGCTTGAATGTGGACTGTAGTTGTAAAGAGAAGAGATCTGGATACGAAGGCTCACTTGTTGTATTAGGTTTCTCCCAATTTCGGCTTCATCATACTGTGCGTCTCCGTGTATTGGATCCTCTAAGTAGACACCCATCCAGATATCCACATGCCGATGGTCGTCCGCGTTGCGTCCGATACGAATGGTTTGTGACAAAGCTGCTGCAGTCCTAGGTGCGGCATTGTCTACATCATGAGTGACTTCGTTTGCCCATTCATCCGTTGGGCAGAGTAATGTCCCGCAATCTGCGGGAAAGGAGCTACATACTTCGACCGTCCTCATGGAGGGACTCGCTGATCCTAGCGTCCTTGAGCCTTTGTTGTAAAGCTAGCTCTAATTCAGTAAACTGATATCACATGCAATGTTTGGTGGCTTACTTCAAACGCGAAACGACTTGTAGAGCCTTGTGCCATAGTTTTGAGGAAATCGAACCCTCTTAGCTCTACAGGGTACTGAATGCTCAGAGTACGGCTGTATTCAAAATGGGGCAAATCGCGATTGAGCCATGGCATCTGTGCAATGAGGGATAGGGTATCCTCTTCGATGAAAAGGCTGCCCAGGGACGGTGGAACGTCGCTTGCTCTGATCAGCACTCTGATGGGGTCATCCAACGTTACAGATTCTCCAACACCAATTGAGCTCGGGATCAGGGCTTGGCTTTCTGTAGGTTCAAGCCACCGAGAGGGACGCACGGTGATGGGGATACGGCAGGTTGGAGATGGCATTCCACCTAAAAATATGTAAGCCAACGATAGATTCAGAACATGATCAATGGTTCATCACTGACCATTGTTTCGCACTCTGATACGTCGAATGTAGATATACTCCCCAGGTTCGAAAATCCCATCGCCATTCTCGTCCTCAATGTCAAAATCCATCAACTCCAGACTGTATTTGGAACTGTATTCTTGCGTATTCCCGTCTCGCATCCTAACAATAATCGTTGCAGTACCTTCTTGGCCTGCGGCTCCAGCAAACAGTGGCGTCGTTCTACTTGCCCCAGGCCTGCCGTCCCGCCCATCTAAGCCCTTTACTCTTTCGAACCTTGTATGGATCGCCACTGGATTACACTGTTCTCATGAGCCTAAGGGCCTTCGCTGATAGGATTTCTTGTAGATTGATCTTACCCCAACGCAGGAAACATTAGCTGGTGCTCCGGCACATTTGCATCTTGCAGTATTAAGATTTTGTCTTTGCTGCTGTAATGCACCCCATCGGGCAGCAGCTCGAGCTATTATTGCCTGCAAATTTGGCCCCTGAACTATTTGCCGACTCAGATTAGCTGCCAGAGCCGTCCTGTCCCCGTTAATTAAGCAATATTGCTCTGCTAAGATTGATAGTGCCGGACAGAACTCACGTTCCACTTCCAATCCTGCTACCCGCCCTTACAAGTGAACCCGAGGTTGACCTGTCTATCTGACCACCTAAACATCTATCTGTACAGTCGTACCTATAACCAACTAACTCATTCCTAAGGTGAACGGTCTATCAATATAAAGCACCCTATTACCAATTATCAAAGGAAGCTCACCATACGTGACCCTGGCCCCCCTGTCCACCGCGGCCGCCTGCCCCTGGGTTTCCATGGCGTCCAGGTGCTCCACCAAGTCCTCCTCTTACATCCCATTTCACCGCATGTAGAAGGTGAGTGTTTTCTTCGTCCACATGTATCTCAATAGCTCCGCCGTCTCCCCCATTGGCCCCATGGCTTCCAAGTCCTGCGCTGAGATTGTTCAGAAAGTTCTAGCACAAAGGATTCGGGGCGTTAAATGGATGAGTATCACTTACTCGCCACCGTTGCCTCCATTTGTACCAGGCTATAGGTAGTTGTCAGGGTGTGCATAATCGGACTAGACAGCGTTGCCGTCTTTGCTGGGCCCTAAGTTATTGAAAAAGGTCTTACCGTTGCATCGACCTCCCTGCTTGCTGGGGACCCATCAACCCCTTCCATTCCGGGCTGACCATCAGACCCTGTGTTCCCATCCTCTCCGGCGCCTCCAATCGCTGTGAATATGACATCTCTCATTGCTGGTGCCTCGACTGAAGATGGTGGTTGCTGTCTCGAACCATGTCTCAGAAGTCGAGCATTGATACCCTCCGGTATAGTCCCAGACTCCCAGAGTTCAAATGCCATGAATCCCGCGGGCGCTCCAGGGGTAGCTGGAGCAGCGTTCTGACCATGGTTTCCATCCCTATTGCCATCATACTGTATGAGCCAATTAGTCATTGATCCTTACTATGCTGCGTGCCATCGAATGAGTATGTCCTCCTTTGACATCGGCCATAATCTATCAAACAATCAATGAATCACAAGTGATAAGAGTGTCCGACAATTCTCAAATTGCGCGAAGAAGGAAAGCACAGAAATTGAATGATTTAAGTTTCTAGGGGCCAATTCGTGAAATTTGGCGAATTGCAACCTATGGCTTTTCATCCCACTTCTCCAATACTGAAGCTGTCGAAGAAATTTGGAGTGTCTCGGGGTCAGACTCTATGTACGATCCGTGAGATAAGAAATCTAAGAGAAGCCCATACATACCCTCACCAACGCATCCTCTCCAACAAAGCGAATTCCTGCGTTTCGAGAGACTACAGCCCCATCCTCACCATTCACGGAAATAGTGATATCGTTAGACATGCGGGTGACTTTCTAAGTCGGAGGCTAAAGAGCATTGCAACTGTCCAGTCTACCGAACCTTGGTAACAGTCAAAAGGCAAATAGCCCTTGAGGCTGAGCTTTCAACTGGTCAAATCAGTTCCAGCAGGTGACCTTAAGAAGCCGCACACGCGAAAGGCTGGAGTCTGCCTAGATGCACTGGTGCCTAAACGTAGGCATGGAGGTAGGGTAAACTTGCAGATGAGGCTAGCTTTGGATTGGTCAAAAGGAGAACCCGCGCCTCGTGGCTTTGAAGCTAATGCGGACTCCATGCAACCGTGCTCCGATGATAAGAACCATCATCTAGCATTGGTCGATCGTCAGACTTCCACCGTCAGACGTCTTACAACTCCAAGTTCTTTTACTTTGCTTCGGACTCAAGTCACGTCATGCCCTAGCTTAGCGAATGGTACGATACAGTTATTCACAAGCGCTTCAGCCTTGTCCTCTAATCGACGATCGAATGACGGCTTAAATCGAAGGACCCGAAGTGCCCAAACAGCTTTTTGAGTCCATTAGCGTCCATCTGCGGATCGCCATCACCCTCCATGACTCGGTTCCTTGGATAGACTCCGGCAGCCTGACACAAAATATCAACCTGCGTCTGATATTGAAAGCGCCTAGAGCATGTTTCATCAGCTCTCAGTGCATACCATCACGGAGGTACAACCCTCTTCAAAGAATTGGATATAATGACGGCTTTGCCGCCTCGACACGCGCTCGATGGAATCGGTCGCAGATCTAGCACCAGACACGTGGTCCGAAAGGTCACGCCTAGAGGGCCCAGGAATGGCGTCCCTAGCACGTCCTTCACACACATCGGAGCGACGGCACCCTCATCTCAAAGCTCAAGACAATTAACAGAGCTGCAGATCAACCACCCGGGGCATCGTAATAACGATACAGAAGCACAGTTGAGGAGCGACTTTGAGTTAGCATTTGACTTAGCAGCAGAAGAGTTCCTTGATAACAGCACAACGAATCAAGCCACTACTGTAGGCTCGCCTGCCGATGCTTCCAGAAGATCCGATGTCGAACCGGACCATATCCACAATAGCTCCTGTGCGAATGATCACGAAGAGCAGCTCGAAGATAGGGCGTATCTGATTCGCAGCAAGCAAGATGAGTGGTATAACGGCATTCTTGATAGATCACGTGCTCGAGATGACACTAGGCGAGCGCTCTTCCAACAGACGAAAGATGAGTGGGAGCGGATTACAAGAGCAGAGTCCGAAGTATACCACAGAGCATATAAGGAGAAATTAGCAGATTTTCGGGCAAGGCTTGCAACGGAAGCAGAACAGAGACGGAATGCTTTGGAACAGGAACAAAGGGAAAGGGAACAGGCCATAGCTGCCGAAGAGGAGCGGAGACGGAGGGAAGAAGAAGAGAGAAGACAACGTCTTAGAGAGTGCGCAGTATGTCTTGAAGATCAGGATATGTTGCTGATGATCGAAACCCCGTGCGGGCACTGGTACTGCCGGGGTGACATTCAAAGTAAGGCAGTGTATGCCTCAAACCGAAGAGTACCGCGAGCTGATCCTTGACAGGCGCTATTGAGGTGGCCTTGCAATCTCGAGCCCCGTTTCATTGCTGCCGGAGTGCCGTGCCTCTTGATAATCTGACGGGCATTCTACCAGAAGACCTTCATAGCCGGTATCAAGACCTCCTCTTGGAACTTGCAACGCCCAATCCAATATACTGTTCCAACCGCTCTTGCGGTGCATTTGTTCCCCCTTCGCAAGCCCGAGGACCAGATCTCACCGAGTGTCCTCGTTGCTGGACGGCTACTTGTCAGCATTGCCGAAACGGGTTTCATCCAGGGACGGACTGTCCAGCAGACGTTGCGACACAACAGGCAATGGCTTTGGCCACAGCACAGGGCTGGAAAGCCTGTCCGTCGTGTTCTCAGCTTGTCGATAAAAAATCGGGTTGTCTTCACATGCAGTGTCGCTGTGGGACACATTTCTGCTATGGCTGTGGAGGATTCTATCCCTGTCGCAGTTGTCCGATATACTAGGAGGTTCGGAAGAACTCAAGAATCGTCATCGCGCGTGTAGCAGCTAGCGTACGAGCTTTTAAGTTCATGGTCGCATATGGACGCGATTATTCTTCGTGCCAATAGGTTTTCATGAATGGGTGGTGCGTAAATACCGTGACCACGTCCGCACTAAAAGCTCGCTGTGGTGAAGGACGTGTTTGGGGTACGACTAGTCCCCAGAGCCAAGCTTCTTTAGCGCAAATCCTATTCCCTAGGGGACCAGTTTTAGGGGTCCATACCTACTAATCGGCCCCTAGGGCACTACGGTTGAGATTGATAGGTCAGCACTTCTAATTGTCTAGGAACCCGTTTTCACGTCCACACATGTCATATGTACGGAGTATCACAAGTGGATTAATGAAACCCATCTTCATCTACAATACTACAACTTAGCTAACACTTTGAATCTTCACGTTCCGTATATAACGTATTTTGGATCCTAATCATCACACCCTAGTTCAGTCCTCTTATCTTTGTGTAAGAGAATGCAGCATATTTCATGCATATGGAAAGGTTGTTAAAGTTAGATTTAACACTTAGTAACGTCCTTTAAAGCAGTATATCCCTTTTATCACATACTTATTAAGTCTAAAAAAGCTATAATCAAGGGTGATAGACCTCTGGAGCTATCAGTTCTAAGGTTGTTACTAGCAATGATTAATCAGGTGTAAGCTCACTATGCATGACTTATGCTCCATTCTCTTACATCACTCCAGGTTACGCATTGGTATTCCATGCGTACGGTAATCCTGAACGGAAATGACGCTTCTACGGCACGGTTATGATTGGCCCACCGAAATGGAATTGACTTCCCCTGATGCCAGGGCCATTGACTCTTGAGCAACGGTCAATTCATCACACCATATGAGCTTCGAGTGATGTCCGTGACTATTGGGCGCCTCAAAATGTCAATGGAAAGGTCAAACAATTCCAAATGTTATCATGTGGGGAGGATGTGAAGGTATATCCATGTCTGCCACCAGGTCGATAGGTGACACCATTGCAGCGGAATCGATCGATCTCGCTGGATGATATGCTACCCAAGTGTGAACCGTGTCCAACACGAAAGTGTTACGGGTCCAGGACAATTCATTGGGAGGCTGATATGTAGGGCAAGGGTCAGATGTCTAGCTAGTGAATCACTAATCTCACGCGTGTAGCACACCAATGTGTTATGCCAGTGAATCATTGACGTTGATCATACAATGTGTTACGGGTCCAGAACCCTTTATCGAGAGGCTGATATGCAGGGCAAGGATTAAATGCCTAACTAGTGAATCCTTAATCTAACGCGTGCAGCACACCAATGTGTTACGCTAGTGAATTATTTGACGTATGACTATATAATGTGTTATCCTAGTGAATCTGTCTTTATGGAAGGCAACCCTGCACCTGCGTTAGCGTAGAAGACAACCCGCAGTAACGCTAAGGTTTGCCTATATAAGTACAGACCTCCCCCGTTCTTCTTCTATATCCTCTGTCACCTAGGAACACCATGCGCTGAGTGCAAGGAGTTCAACCTATAACACATTATCATATTTCAACCTTATCTCTACACTTCAACCTCACTCATTCCAATCCACAACGCTTCTCAACCCTTATATATATCTTATACAATTGTTTCTCATTAAAGGTTTATTTAAAGCTAATATATGAACCTCTATAAATATATATACATAACCTAGGATACTCCGAGGAGGAAAAGCAGTGAGTAGGCACCGAGCTAGAACCCACATGTTCCCAAGAAGTATCACTGAACCATCATGATAGCATTGCTCTGACCCAGACGAATTTGCCGCTCTTCAATGCCGTTAGTCGAAACGTCGCCACTTGGCACCCAAAGAAGTTCAAGCACCCTGTTGTTACGGGTTTCGATACCGGACTGCGAAAATTCTCCAGGCCAAAGATGATGAGCCCATCCCATGTCTTGTTTGCGGACATTCTGATGCTGACCGCCCTGATCAACTTGAGCGGTTGGATCCAAACAAGATATCGACTTTTCACGAACATGGCCAATAAACATTATCTCGATACCAAAGATCGTCGGACATCCACACGTAACCGAGATATCGTCGCCTGATACGAGTTCAACTACCGCAAAACACTCCTACTTCTCATTGGATACATAGCGAGGACGCACGACTCCATCAAGAACTTGTCATTTGTGCAAAACGAGGAACTAACTTGAAACGTGTTGAACCGGATCCTGGAAGCTATGCCAATTTATGAAATATGTGAGCCTAATACATTGCCAACAGTTCAACTATGAGACACTCTATTCGCATGATGTCTCCGATTCGGTGCCAGACCTCTACCTCGAGTGTTCTATTCCGCACAACTTCGCCGCTGGATCCCTCCTCAATTTGAACTCGACGGCACTATTGTGGGTCTAGCTCCAGAGATACCGTTCTCGTATGACCAGAGAAGATTTTGCACAAGAGGAAAAGCCAGACGATGACTATTTAGAGTACGGAATACCTGAAATTACCTTAGTCGCTGACTCAGATGCATCAACCAAGCCTTGGTACGAAAAAAACCATATCATTGGGATAGGATCCTCCGCAGAGTCTCTCCTCAGCAATCAGATGAAGCACAACCAAACTTCCTTCGCCAATTCTCACGAACACACATAGGACCTCGAGAGAATGGACCAAGGATGATCGAGGATATGATCACGGGAAAGACCGACCATTGGGATCTCGCAACCATACTCAATTACCATATCGGGTCAGGAAAAAGCCTCGACAGAAAGTCAAATTTTGGACGTTTTCATTGCTGTAGGAGATGCTCCCAACGCTTATCAGGATTGAGTTTCGCTTCCAATCAAATCAAAAGGCGCAATCGCCGAAGTTCCAACCTGCATGGCTTGCCATGCTGAGACATTTCGAGCGCCACCATATCTTGCCAGTAACTGGATGCTCAAGAAACCAATCCATTGGAAATCAATTAAGCCTTTCGGAGTTCGTTTCGATGAAATGTGTCCTGTCAATCTATTGGGGGGAAAATGTGAAAGCCAGTTGGTCAAGGTTGACCTGAAGGGAGTGTCAAGGATATCAGGTGCTGGGTGATCGTCAAATCGTGGGCAGTGTGGGTGCAACCACATCACTCTTCCAGATCCGTGCAGACGCCGATGCAGGATCCTCACATCACATGTACGCTATTGGGTATAACGAGGACGCCATCATCCCCTACTATGCAAACGTCAAATACACCATCGGACCCACCCTTGGTGGCCCATATTCGGGGAACAAAACAGACGCGGATCCCTTAGGGGATCGTGGGCTGTTACATATATAGATATATACGGTGGTGCTGCCCGACTAATTCACCTCTTGACAACATGACGATGCCCACCTACGCATTCGGTGGCGGTGTCATCTTGCACTTCGAAGAAGATCCCTGTTGTTACTGCATCCGGCACAAGCGCTGGCTGAGGACTGCAGTCCGAGGGGACATCTTTTCATCTCCTGGCAGTAGAGCGTCCAGGAACAGCGCCCTCAATAAGTCGTGCATGACGTACAAAGAGCTTTTGTTGGTGAAGATGCAAGACTAGTGACCGAGTGATAAACTTCAGGAGCTAAAAGAACTCATATATTACGAAGACGAGGATAATTATCGCAATACGCTTAATGAGATTGAAATCGTGCGAGAGAGTAAGAGATACGAGTACTATGCCCGACAGAAGAAGTTATGCAGGGACCGACCCTTCCACCGGTGCCATAAACTTGACCTTCCTAACCACGATCATGTCATTATATTTATCGATCTCGAAGCTGGGTCTAAGCCTACAATAGCAAGCATGAGTCCTGGAGAAGTATCCATCAAGGAGCTCGCAAGATTGGATCTTAGTCGTTTGGGCACAATACCTCGATTACTCCGTTTATTTGGACAGCTGGTAATATTGTATGGAACACCTGTCCGAGTATTTCGAGGAGGAAAGATCGAGAACACAAAGGTGCTTATTTTGGCTCGAAATCCAAAGGTAATCGACTTATTACATGTCGCTCGGCAGAGATTTCGGAGATTATGTGGGTTAAGGTCGAAATATACAACATTCCTACACAATGTCAGCACGTTAGCACGGCAGCAAGTGAAACCGACTCAAGCGGCGAAGCCCCATGAACAAAGCGTCGCAATCCATAGGCCATGATGCCCCCTTTGTCATAAATGCTTATTGTGAAAGCCACGAGGGTAATACTATAGAGTTAGGGCCGAAGCAAATCACCCTCAGGACAAGCATGACTTATGGATATGTCGTGCAAGCCTCTCGGGAATTATTTCCCAGCCGAAACCAGCGTACCCTTACCTCGTGCAGGCGCAATGGGTGGACAGCTTAGGGAATCCCCAAGATTAGGATTTCAGGACCAACAACACAAACTGCTTCAGGCTCTTGACAGCCACCTTCATGGGCACAATCGTGGGCCGTCCGGGCCAAACTACCGTACTTTATGAGATCAGACATGCTCAGGGGTGTCCCAAGGACACACTCAACGGGAGAGGGAGATTGCTCTCACGGAATTTATACGTGGCATTACTATCGTCTTAATAACTTCATTTCAACTGTCGAAAGATTTGAACTTGCCAGGCCTTGAAACAATGTTTGTACATGAGAACTGTCATTCACTCAAACGATCAGACGGAGCGGAGATATGCAACGGCCTCAGCGCTTATGCTGGAAGGCGGTTCTGAAGCTCTAACCTACATACATTCGCACGGGGTCATCCATCATGACATAAAGCCTGCAAACATACTCGCGAGTGTTCCACGGTCGCTGGTCTATATGCAATTAGCCATTGTCTAGAGATAATCCACTCTCTTATATATACCGTACTCTTCCAACGTCAAAAAGGCTGTGTTTACTTTTCGACTCTCGAAAAATCATGCTGACCACGACATGTCAAGGTGGCAATGAGAACTGCCGACTAGGTGGTAGTAAAGTCGATCGATTTTGGATTAGCAAGCCGAAACCCTCAACCTAGAAAACCAAGTGGAACACCACCACATATTAAAGACGAAATGAGAATTGCCGACAAGTTGGTCATAAAGTTGATCGATTTCGGATTAGCAAACAGAGGACCAGCCTGTAGGTCGCGTAGGAAGGATTGGAGATACCGGCAAAACAAAATGATGATTCACCCGAGGTTCCATTAGTATTGGAGGCTTCTTCGAAGCCAGAGAAACGTGGTCGCCCTTCAAAGAACCCTAAAGAGGGTCCTAAGATCAATGACTGTTGGAAAGGCATGAAGGACTCATCTCAACTTATTTTGGAGCCTGAGCTCTCTGTCCTTCAATGCGGAGAGGGATGTGGCCATGGCGCATCCGCTGTCTGATCACCTGAAAATTCATGAGCAGGAGGTTCCAGATTGGTTGGAGAGGATCGGGAATTTCTTACGCATGTATATACCTTCTAGGGTTGTACAAGTCGGCGCATTTGAGGAGGAAGTGAGAAGGTTGAATGCAAAAGCAGAGGAAATGGCGTTCAAGGCGATTTGGAGTACTTATCATGGGTTGTGAGAAGGAGGACCTGTTGCATAATGTCGCTGAAGGACTAGATAAAACCCTCAACCAAGCGTACCGCCCGTGACTTCCCACCATCCAAATTACACTCCTTGAAATGTGGATACCAGTCCCCTTACTCAAGTCTACTTGGGAGTCCATTAAAGCTTTCTATATGAAAATTGTTCCTACAGCTGCAAATCAGTCAGCACAAAACCATGACGGCATGGCAGAATGGGTCCAGGAGATAGCTAAACGAAGCGTTTTTTGAATTTGTCAGCTACATACTTAATGATCCTCGTGGCATGATTGAGGATGGGCAGAAGTTGGGGGATGTGGGTCTGACGCCCGAATACTTGTGTTATTCACCAAGCTTTTCGAACTTATAACAACCAACATCCATACATACAGGATCTCTAAACGCAGACTATTGCTGTCAGTTAGGCAAATTCCCACAAAATCGCACGAAGAGACAACACAGTATGGTGAAGTCAATGTGACTTCGCACATGTCACTACTAAGTGAACCACAACGCTCTTGTATCACAACACTCTTCAAGCATGATCCACTTCACGCACAACTACCTCAAGCCACCAAACTCTCACCCCAAAATTGAAACAGTCATTGGTCTTTTGCATCTGAGGACACGGTAGCATCTTCAATATCAGAGTCAGTTTCAAACCTACATCTCCTTTCAACACGAGTGGAGCTTGCCAAAACCAAGGCAGAGACTGAGAAGGAGGTTAAAGCCGCACGAAGCAGGTCTCACCGATACTGGAAGAAGTCAGAGGCAGACCGTGTGGAACTTATAAAAGCGCAACGCTCGCTCGAGGAAATGGAGAGGCAACACGGGGATGAAATCTTCATGTTGGGACAGAAGCATCTACTCTAGTCATCGCCCGAGCTCTCGGAAATCTACCCAGAAATTTTGAACCCAATGGAATTACTTAAGTCGTACTGGGTCTTTATGAAGCGAATTTGCATCAAGATCTATATATAAAAAGCATTCAATAATATCATCATTATAGATAACTTAGTAGTGTTGAAACAGTATATGTTTTTATTTATTAATCTCTTTAAGTTAATCAAGTTTAGGTCTTAGAAGCACCAATGTGGAGGACCTGAATTAATTGGAATATCTTAAGCCTACCAGGATGTGTAGCTTAGCTCGACATAGCATGGATATCATTACTTTAAACCCCCATTCGCAAAGCATGATCCTTATTCCTTCGCGTCCTTGTTAGTAGATATATTTGATACGGATTAGTTGTTGAGGAGCAGGGGTTACAGAGGTTTGTATTCGCCAGCAATTCGCAAATCCTTCAACGAAAGTTCACCTCCACCGCCTCCACACCGTTTCTTCTTCCACGAGAACTTTTTTAGAGGCTCCCCTTTCCCCAAGGAGTTGAGGGGGAACAGGGGCGAGTGTCTCAGTGCGTTGGACCATGAAAGGAAGCCACCAGAGGGTGGCGAAAGTCACTAGGGACATATTCTGCAGCTCTATAGAATCCGATCTTGGTATTTCCGTGCTTAACGTAACTTGAGATACCTAGAAAAGAGCTTAATATATTGATAACAATGGCATGGCCATAGAGACAAAGCCACACTAGTCAGTGGGATATTGCTTCAATAGTAGATAAAATGTCGAATCTTTTTCGCCTCAATTCGAAAGCTTATACGGTCTACAGGCAAAATACCCCACTCGATGAGCACCACGAGACCAAGTATAGCAACCACAGACATCTTTGTACGGTGTGCAATGCAAAATATACCTCAAAAGATGGTCTTTTCGCCCATCGTAAGAGGAGACACAGCGCCTCACCAGCTAGGTTTGATTGTGTAGATGGGTTGACCCCCCAACTGCATGCACCTCCCTAGGATGCCTAGAGGGGTCAAAAACCCCCTTAAGCTGGTCCCCTAGCGTGGGCATGGGGCTGGTAAAGACATCCGGCTCCGGGGACTAACCCCATCGCCCAGCCGATCAACTCTAGGGCATCTCCAGGGTTATCTCCATCAGCCTTATAAGGCTATTATAGACACCAAAGACTCAACCACAGCATCTGGCCACTACCCAATTATGAATCTACAGTCATCAATTTATAAAGTACTTGTCCATCTATGAGTATTCTCTTAATGATTAATACGCAAAAATGCGATGCACAGCCAAAGACGTATCGTATCTTACTATCGCTCATATTACTTCTTGTTGCAATATAAACCCACATAGCACTGCCAACGATTGGCGGCGCGCGTTGCCTTTTTAGTGCAACACTTCTTTTTACACTTCCCTTGACAACTTCGGTTACCGCAGTTAGTGAAATTTCTGGATTTTTTGGACCATGGTGCCCTGATGAGACGTGAGAATATACGTGAAACGAGTGGCAGCCCAATACCTCGGCCCAGAAAAGCGAGAGGGTGGATGGAAGCAGAGAGTAAAGATGATGATTGTGATGTAGTACTAAATCATCTCTAGTATCAGCTGTGGTCCCTATTGACATCTTATGATTTGCTAGGAGCTTACCATCATAAATAGCAGCCCCACTACTCCCGCCAATTTTAGAACAACGTTAAGAGATATAGCGTCCATCTAGACAAGCTAGATCAATGTAAGAACGCTGACGGTAAACAAATTTTGAGGGTTATGTGATTGATCAACAACTTGTACAGATACAGACATCCAAGCTGAACCCCACCTCGATAGATCGAGAGATTGTACGAGATGGGTGTTCTAGGTAAAGCAGCAGGCCAGATCGAGAGATTTCATCATTCAAGCTCCTATGCAGTGAAGTCGATTATTTGAAGCTTGTCTTGCATGGGATTGCATAAAGTTTTCTCGATAGGCAAATTCAAGGATTTCATGTTCATCACGGTGCATGCATGATTACGCTACGGCATGCGTAAGGATCGCTGTTCTGGAGGGGTGGGTGGGGTAAGGCAGGGTGGACGATCCCCCTCCCCACCAACCCCAACCCACCTTATTGATCGGTAGTACTCCTATAGATAGGGGATGCTCGGGGAGTATCACAGTCAGAAGGGACCCAATCGAAACGGAACACGTCAATTATTTTGATTGAAAGCACCTTAGGCTTGACGTGGTGAGCTAATAATACGCGCAAACGTGATAACGATATTTACGCCGGACATCTATATTCATTGACTATCCGCTCACTCTGCATACCAGCTTTTTGCCTCAACATGGATATTCTTGATGATATACTGATCCATTTGGGATTTATATTGCTAACAATTTCATTCAAAATCCTCGCCGATAATTTCTTCCTTCTATTATTTCAGAAAAATTCTCAATCTCTTTTTCTTTGGTTATCATCGATCCCCGTCTCTCACTCTCTATATTCATGTAATTCTTAGCACGATGGATCTACCGAATAACCCAAGTCATCTCAGCACAAGAGCCGCTTCTCTAATCCGTGATTTGGCGACGTCCTGCAAAGAGGAATATGGCATCAACAACGCTAGTCCAGCGGTCTACGATACCGCTTGGGTTTCAATGGTCGCCAAAACGGTCAATGGCGAAAAGTCGTGGGCTTTCCCAGAGACTTTCCAATACATTCTCAACCACCAGTCACAAAGTGGTGCCTGGGAATCGTACGCATCAGATATCGACGGAATTCTGAACACACTGGCTGCTCTACTCGCGCTGAAAAAGCACGCCGCAGAAGGCCAACATCAGGGTTTGTCCTTTCCTGGTGATATCGAAGGGCGTATCTCACGGGCAACGGAGTCGCTTGGAGTAATGTTGCAGCGTTGGAAGGTCGATGAGACGGATCACATCGGATTTGAAATGCTGGTACCGGCGCATTTAGACATGTTGGAACAATATGGCATCCGTTTCGATTTTCCTGGACGTCAATACCTGATGAGAATTTACATGCAGAAGCTTTCTAAACTTGATCCGCGCTCCCTATCTGGGAAAAAGGGAAGCACCTTGTTGCATTCACTAGAGGCATTTATTGGGAAGATCGATTTTGACACCATCCGTCATCATACCGTACTTGGTAGCATGCTGGCATCTCCTTCTTCAACCGCAGCCTATATGATGGAGATTTCTACCTGGGATGATGAGTCAGAAGCGTACCTACGATGGGTGATATCCATGGGAGCAGGCAAAGGAAATGGTGGTGTTCCGGGAATTTTCCCTACCACTGTATTCGATCTCAGTTGGGTAATGCTCCAACACTTTAATTTGCTGAACGAGAATAACACTAGTCATAGGTAACGTCAAATCTTTTTGAAGGTTGCTTTTCCTCCGAAGAGCTACAACTTGAGCACCTTGACACAATAGGCGGTGAATTAGAGCGCTTCCTTCAGATCCAAAATGGTGTTGTCGGCTTTTGTAAGAAATCAATTTCGCTCTCGCACGATTATTACTAATAATAAATGTTGAAGCACCAAGATTCAACGCTGACGGCGACGACACGGGCAAGACTATATCAGCTCTTAGCCTGCTAGGGAGGCCTACATCTGTGAATCAACTTGTAGTACAGTTTGAAGGTAAAACTTGCTTTCATACATTCCCAGGGGAACGAAATCCTAGCTTCAGCACAAACTGTCACATTTTGAAAGCCCTCCTATGTGGGACAGATCGAGTGAGATACACATCTCAGATTTTCAAGGCTGCTAGTTTTCTATGCGACTCCTGGTGGAATGGTACTGCTGATGACAAATGGGTAAGTAGCTGATGACCATGGATGCCTCTGCCTTTGCTAAAGGACTTAGAATATAACTCCGCAGTATCCAATGATGGCGATGTCTCAGGCTCTGATGGAACTTCTGGATTGTTGGGAAAAAGGATTCCTCCCCAACCTGCCCGACACCATTCTGCGTGATAGAATACCTGTGGTCCTAATCGGAGTCTTAATCCAGACCCTGCAAAGTCAAAACCCTGATGGATCTTGGGGTTCTGTAGCATCAGGCGAACAAACTGCTTATGCGGTTATGACCCTTGCCTCCATCTCTTCTATTCCATGGTTCAAACAGTTCCAGCATCAGCTTAAGGCTGCTATAGATAGAGGTCGTGACTTCATTAGACAGGCGGATGTCGGATCTTCCAAGCCCGAATACTTATGGATTGGAAAAGTTACGTATGGCATGACCTTCGTGTCACAGTCATATGTCCTAGCAGCATTGAATATAACATGGCCAACCCGTCAATTGGGGCCGAGAGTCGATAATCTGGTCCACGTTCCGGTAGAGAAAACAACTGAGTTCACCAGCTTTTACAGCAAACTGCCACTTTTCTCTTCGACTCCTTCTTGGATGATTCAGGCTTCGGTCGTTGAGGGGTACTTCTTCTTGCCTTATTTGAAGAGGATTCGACTCGACGTTTTCCCTCGGCGGGGCATGAAAGAGGACAAGTACTTCGAGTTCATACCGTCATCGTGGACTTCGCCAAGCCGTCTTAACGGCGCCTCGTGTAGTCCGCAAGATCTTCTAGATCTAATGATCATCTCGCTTCTCACTTACCAGGTCGCCGAATATATGGAGGCGGTCGTCGGAAAGTATTTCACAGATAGTATTGACAACGTTAGGCGAGCCGTGGACCTTGCTTTGGCGAAATCGCAGACTTGTTCTAATGGAGCTACAGGTAGCTCTGGCCAAGCCCAGGAATCGCATGAATGGAATGGCGTAACAGCAAAGAGTGGCGATTCGAAAGGTACTGCCGACCTAGTCAGCCTTGACGAAACTCCTATCAGTCTCGAAGAGGTCCAGATGACCCTAGGCCATTTCACCACTCGCATAATGCAAAATGATGGGGTAAAGAAGGCCAGTAGATACGACCAAGAGAATCTTAGAGGTGAATTGAGGTCCTTTCTCTTTGCGCACCTCGTATCTGTTGAGGAAAATGCTCGTCTATCGAAGCAAAATCCTTCTCGTACTAATATAACCCCATTCCAAAGTCCATCGGGGACTTTTTTCGAATGGGTACGCAATACGGCGGCAAGCCATGTGGCTTGCAAACCTTCTTTTGTGTTTTTAAGCTGCCTTGTTGCTCAAGGAAAGCTTGAGTGCTTCCCGGGTGCGGAGGAGAAATACTTTGCACAAGATCTGAACCTTCATCTCGCGACTATGACTCGTATGTATAACGATTATGGCAGCTTGGCTCGCGATCGGCTCGAGACCAACCTCAACAGCCTCAACTTCCCCGAGTTTTGCGATGGGAACGAGAACTGCCGCACTAATGATGATGATGCAAAGGCTCACAGCCAAGACGCGTTGGAGCTGGAGCTCAAGTCTAAGCTCCTCAGACTAGCAGAATACGAGCGAGACTGTTTCAAAAAAGCTTTGAATCACTTAGATGAAATGCTGGAGAAGCGCGTTACGAAAGCGCTGATTTCGTTTAGCAACACAGCAGAGCTTTACGGGCAGCTACACGTTGTGAGGGACATGTCTTCTCAAATGCAACAGAATGGTTGAGGGAGGATAAAGAAGTCGGAAGGAGAGGCGTTCAATAGATAAGAACAGTTGAATATGCGAGACCATGTTCCCAGTCGTCTTCTATGAATTAGTCCTACAGTAATATCGTGTAGCCAAGACCCATATCAAGTTTTACCAAATTACCTATTATAAAGTAAATATTTTTAATTATATATTCTAGTTAAAATTAAATTAATATTAATATATTTATATAATATAAATATTAGTACTTATATTTTAAATAATATAATTAAATTTAAATATATTATTTTAATACTATATAATATAATTAAAACCTAGTTTTAATTTATTTAATATTAATAAGTTAGAAAAAATTATAAAAGTTATAAAAGTTATTATTATAGTTTTTAAATAATTTACCTTTAAATTTATTTTACTTTAATTACTTAATACTTATATATTTTTATATAAGTATTAGTTCTTTTCTATTTTAAAATCTTTTCTTTATATTTATTTTATATATTAAATTTAATTTATAAATAAAACTTAGAAATTTTAATTTATTTATTTATGCTTTATAATTATAATATAATTATACTTTTATATTAATATTTTTATAAAGACTTAATATTATAAATAACTTTATAAGGAGTTATATAATAATTATTAAAAATAAAATACTTGAAAGAAAAGAAAATAATATAAATAATTTAAAATATATTAAGGATATTATAAAGTAATATAAATAATTTAAAATATATTAGGAATATTATAAAATAATATAAATAATTTAGATTTAAATTACTAGGATTACTTTAAATTTAATATTAAAGAAATTAAATATATAAAAAAGGGCTTTTTTTAAATAGATAAGATTTCCTTTTATATATTTAATTTATATAATAAAGAGAAGTTTATAACTAATAAATATTTAATAACTTAATATTATATTATTTATATTATACTTTAATTAATTATTATATTAAAGTTAAATCTCTTTATTATACTTTAAATATTATATTCTATTAATAATATAAGTATTTTAAATTTAATAGTAGGTAATTACTAATTAAACTTTAAAAAAAATATTATTAAGATAAAATTATTTTAGTTCTTAAAAAAGGAATAATAGTAAGAAAAAGTAATATAAAAATATTTATATTATAAAGATTTTTAAGAAAAAAAGAAATACTTAATATATTTCTTAAAAGAGTAGACTTATATATAGTATTTTATATTAACTTTTTTATATTAATAAAGGTTTAAAATATATTTTTTCTATTATATTTTAAAAAAATATAATAAATACTCTTAAACCTTAATTAAAAAAATATATATAATTTTAAAATATTAATACTATAAAAAATAAATTCTTGAAGTTTTTAATAAATAAAGGTTATATATAAAAACTATTAAGATTTTATTATTAAGATTTAATAGAAGTTTAAAAGTTAAAAAAAAATTAATAAACTTAAAATAGAAAGGAGTAGTAATAGAGTATACTATAAAATTTTATAAAAATTTTTACTAGTTAAGTTAACTATTAGTTATTTATATTACTTAATATTAAAATGGCTTAAAAAAGGAAATTAAGAGTAAGCTAGCTTACTTTAATAATATAATTAATTTAATAGCCTTATTTAGTAAAGTTTATTTAATTAATAATTATATATATAAAAAAAATAAAAAAAAAGAGTTTTAATTTTAAGAAAAAAATTAATTTAAAAAAATATTTTTATAACTAATATAAAATCCTAGAAAAAATTAAGAAAGAAAAAGAAATAAAAAAAGATTTATTTAAAGTTAAATATTATAGATATTATAAGAAGGGATATTATAAAAATAAGTACCTTATATTAAAATACTAGGTAGTTATAGTAAAAAATAATTTTACTAGCCTTAAAAACTAAATTATTAACCTAGTAAATTTATATTAATAAATTAAAAAGAAGAGTTACTCTATTAACTATAAAAGCTATTTATAAATAGTTTATTATAATAATAATTATAAAGCCTATAAATTAGAAAAGTAAGGGTTAAAATAATTTTTTAAAATATCTTATTAATAAGTAATTATAATTAATAATAAAGCTTTAAAATTATTTAATCTTAAGAAAAATTAGAACTATTTAATAAATAATAATAAAGGAGAACTTATTATTAGAAGTAAATTCTTTAATAATAAATTTTAAGATAATCTTTAGAACTTATACTAAGCTAATATTAAAATTAAAGAGGAATTAATAGAGATATATTAAAAAAAATAATCCTATATAGAGGAATACGCTATTAATTTAAATAATATATTTTTTGAAGTAAAGAAATTTATAAAAATAAAATCTTTATAAAAATATTATCCTCTATTTAAAAAATAGTACTAATTAGTAAAATTAGGATACTTATATTAATATAGTAGTTTAAAGAATTATTTAAAGTTATAATTAAGGATTTAAGTAAAGGAAATATAAAAAGTTTTATAATTATTAAAGGCTTTATAATAAAAAGAATTAAAAAGATTATTTAAAGGGAATTATATAATATATTAAAAATAATCTATATAAAGGTTTTTAAGGGATTAAAAATTTTTAAAAATAAAGAGATACTTTTATTAAATAAATAACTAGTTCTATAAATAATAAAAAATATAATAAAGATAATTATAAAGGGTATTATAATACTACTAGTATATAAGGAGGATATTTTATTTTTAAGATTTTTATATTTAATAAATTTAATTAAACTTAATACTTTTAAATATAAAGAGTTAAAAAATTAAAAGGTTTTTTAATAAAAAGGCTATACAATAAAACTTATTTTAAGGCTAAATATATTACTATTATAAAATCTTATAATAATATTAGGTTTTAATTTTAGATAAAAGTTAAAAAAATCTAATTAAGATTATAATTAATAGTAAATTAAATAAAAATTTAATAAAATTTAGTATAATAAAAAGGTTTTAACTATCTATAATAAAATAAAAACTATATATATTAATAAACTATAATAAATTTAAGATTAAAATAATTAATAGTTATATTAAAAAATTAAATTTAAAGATAGGATAAAGATATAAGAAATATATATTTAACTTAGTACTTAAAAGAGTAAATAATATTATTCTAAAAATTTAATAATTTAAAAAAATAGATTTTAAAATAAGATAGAGTTCTTAAATTTTAATATTTATAAATAGTTATATAAATAAAATTACTCTAATTAAAAAACTAGACTTTTTTTATATTATTATTTAAATAAAAAATAAAAATAAAAAATAACTTTAAGAAAAAGATATTATAATATTATAAAGTTAAATAGAATTGTTAGAGCCGGGGCTAGGACGGGCTGGTGACAGATGTTATACCAGGAAGGCGAAGATTATAAAACGAATGTTTAATATAATTAGTATAACTAAGTATACTAAACACCCTAAATATACTAAACATGTTTAGTAGGGAGTAGGGGGATTAGTATACTAAATATATTAATTATTAAAGTCTTAGTAGACTTTCCTATATCTATATAGTTAAGGCTCTCACCCACCTTAGATAGATCTCTTTATATTTAATTTATATAATTAATTAATAATTACTCCTAGCCTTTAAAGACTTAATCTTATACTACTAAGTAATATTAAGTTATACCTAGCTTACCCTATCTACGTTGACCCTTAATTGCTCATCTTTAGAAGACCTATATGACGTCAGTTTGTAATAAAGAGGCAGAAGAAGGCTGATCTTTATTAGTTTTAGTGAACTTAGTAATAATAAGCTAAGGATTAAAAGGGTAGAGGCTGGTGGCTTTAAATTTGGAATAGATGTTTTCTAGGGTAAATATAATGTTCTAGGTATACTAGAATAAATAAAAGAAATCCTGTTTAATAATAGATAAAAGGCCCTGGTATTTATCTATAAATATTGTTAGTTGATCTGAATATGCCTGTAATAATAGATAAAACAAACAGATATCTAGGGGCTGCAGTGTATATATTAAATATAGTGGATATACAGCTAGTAGGATCCTATAGCTATTATAATAATTAATAAGTTTTATACTAATATAGGATTTATAGCCATCTAGAATTAGAAGCCTCTAAAATCTTCGCGCTTTTTCTTTTATTTCGCGCTTAAAAATTTACATCAACTATTAAAATCCTAGCTTATTATTCGTCCATCCAAATAGTGATGAGGCGAAGAAACAGCTTTAAGCTTTTAGATCAAAATCCTAAAGCTATAAATCCTAGATGAGGCCTATAGTTGCTTAATAAATCAGCCTTAGTAATAGAGCTGAGCCATCTGTATATATCGCTGCAATAGTACTGATCTATTCGCGATTCCTATCCTGAATGATTTGTTTGATGGATCCTTTTTCAAAATGTCTATAGGAAAAAACACACTTTATTTTTGAAAGAATTTTGACCAAAAATCCTTTTTTGTCTATATTATATAGATGTTACAGCTCCACCTTATACTACTCAATTTTCTTCCTTAATAGCTCAAAATATAATAAGTATTTAAATGCTGAATCGGCCCTAGAACGATTATGGTCTAGGCTTATTATCCATTTTAAAACCAGTTTAACTTGGTGATAATATAGAAAGCGTGAAACCTATTCTTTTCCTATCTCTTTATAACAGATTTCCTACGCGAAATTTTGAATTATATATTTGCTAGGAGGAAGGCCGCGCGTGTATAAACAATCGATGTATTTAACTAAGGATTTTTCTTGTTGGTCGTTGAGATTTCATTGGTTTTGGTATTGGGTATGACGGGATCTGGTAACGCCGCGATATTATTTTAAGAGGGTGGAACGGCTGTATTCGAATTGTTTAGCTATCTTTGTGATATTAATGTGATCATTAGGTGATAGGCTATCGATGAAGGCCAAGGCTGCTTCTATTGAGCTCATAATGGTGGAGGTGTATATGGTGGAAGATGTGGTCGAAAATCGAAAAAACGTGCATCAGGTGGGGCCGTGCACCAGATGACGTAAGCCAGTACTCCGCCAGTTTTCTAGCACGCAGCTTTAATCTTTCATCTTTTAGGAATTTTGACAAATGATACCTTCTGATTCAGGAACCACAATGATTCTCCAACATACCAGTGGTCACCACTCGTCTGCTCGCTAATGCTAAGGGAGAGAATCGTGATTTGCTGGTTTACGATACATCAACGCTACCACTATGGTAACTCTGACCCAATATGACACTGCCCACCTTCTTCTCCCTCGCCTCCGAGGTCCGTCTTCTTATCTACCACCATATCTTCCTCCAGCCCAATGGCGAACTTCTAGCCCTCTCTCGCGAGCCCGAATATGATTTCGAAAACGGACCACCAAGCGACTAGATCGCCGACTCGCGACAGGCCGGTCTCGTCTACAGCAGCGACATTGCTCGACTACAACCTACAAACTCCCACTTCCTCCTCACCTGTCGGCTTATCAACCGAGAAGCTACACCTGCCTTCTATGGTACCAACAAAATCGTCCTACACGCCGAAGACAATAATGACATCTTCTACTAGCTGCTGGACGTTGGGGAGCACAACAGGCAGGCGATACGGTACTTGAAGATTAAATAGGCTTACGGAGTGAGCATCGAGAGCGGAAGGGGGAAAATCCATAGGATACTAGAGGCAATCGAGAGCATGGAGGAGTTAATAGAGCAAGAGGTACAGCAACACTGGTAGCAGCTGATTCATGTGGTATGAAAGCTGGAAAGGAAGACTGCCAAGCTCATCATCCACACCCTGAACCTTTTTATGTCGAATCAAGACCTTGTCAGTCTAGCCGTCTACCTGCTGGGTGTGGATGGAGGCGACATCTGGAACCTACCCAATAACAACCTCTACTTGCGGAGGAGATCTTTTTAAACTCTACCCGGAATATCTACGCATGTATACCGGATGTATTGAATAGGATGGTGGGCATTAAGTCATTAACCATTGGCTACACGGGGGACATCAAATTAGCGGAACAGATTGCGCGGTTGACTGGTGCAAAAGAGCTAAAGGTTAGGACAACTCCCGAGGGAAATATGCTGATGCTCAACGAAAAAGAGAGGGAGCTATGGTTGGAGCGTGGATAGGAACTCAAAGGCAAGACTGCATATAAAACGCTGCAGTCCCAGTAGCTGACGCTTGTCGGCACATCGGTAGATCTCACTGGCGTGGATGCCATCCTCTTCCCATGTGGTGCAGGATAGGCTCTAGTTCCAGGCATATTGGTACTTTTATATGTTCACTCTGATATTCTATCTGATTCGCCTCTCGAGCAACGGAGCATACATAAGGAATTTCATACAATTGTATTTTGTGACGATAACGGTTTGATTATGCGGAAGCTAACTTGTCAATCATTAAAGCCTTTAATATGACTGGTCGCAGCAATACCTCCATGGGTGACGGTGTGACTGGTCGCATCATTTTCTTCCAGATGGCATGACTGGTCAGAGCCAGCTATATGAAGTACGATCATCGACCACAGTCAGTGGACGTAGGGAGTACTCCCCTAACGAGTACTTGCTGGGGGAGTACTCCCTAGCGAGCCCTCACCCTTTAGATGTGGGGAGTAAATCCCCCAACGAGCACTCTCCTCTGACGATTGCTCCCTCAGCGAGTGCTCCCTCTGTGAGTACTTCCCAGGAACCCTCACATTTTGGGATGTGAGTAGTACCTCCCCAGTGAATGCAAGAGGGAGCACAAAATCTAAATTGCAATGAGACTTAGATGTATAGAATGGGGAGAAACAGAAAGGGCGAAATATAGAGTAGATCTAAGATGGAAGCGCGGATAATAAAACTATTGGTATACTGACAAGTTACTGTAAAGCAGATAGAAATGAAAGAAAAGAGCAAGAGGGCAAGAGGAGGTCATAACATGATGGGTGATCGGTTAAGCTATATATGGAGCCTTTAGCATCCAATTCGAGCTGAACGGACGCTCCCATTTAAACTTGCAAGAACAAGAGAAAATGGGAAGTGGCTGAGGGGGAGCACAAGCGAGCAGTGAGGGAGCAGGGGGGAGTAGGGGGAGAGCACGAGCGAGTAGAGGGAGCATGAGCGAGCATCGAGGGAGTAGGGGGAGCACAGAGGGAGCACAGAGGGAGCATAGAGGGAGCAGCGAGGGAGCACATAGCTGAAACGGGCCTTAGCGCGTGAGCAAAGCGGCGAGGCCTAAGTCAGCAGCAGGTCACGTGTTGGCCTGGGTTCGGGGAAACTATATATATCGATGCTCGCTCGTGCTCTCTCGGTGCTTTCTTTATGCTTTCTCTGCTCTCTCAATACTCGCTCGTGCTCTTTCTCAGTGACTTCTCATTTCTCTTGTTCTTGCAAGTTTAAACGAAAGCGTTCATTTAGCTCGAATTGAAACCTTGATAAAGGAAAACAAATCTATCTATTTCTGCCTGAAAATCATAACACAGCAAAATATTCAGCAAATTATGAAGCTTTGCCAGCACAGTAGAATCTCTGGGCCCCACCAAGCTTCTAAGCAGCACAAGAAAATCAACCATAGACCACTGGTGAAAGGCTAAATCTAGGCAGCAGGAGGCCAAGCCAGGCAACAGTATTGTTGTAAATGAAATGAGCAGCTATAGCCGAGTACGAGGCAGCCAATTCAGGCATCCTTATGCTATGCCTCAGTCAACGTTGCCCGTGCTCCCTCGATGCTCCCCCATGCTCTCTTGCTACTCCCTCTAAAGCGGCCTGCTCCCTTTCCCGATCGACAACGGAAATCCCCAATCCTAAATTCGGGGGGTGTATAATATATATAATATAATTGATTTCATTATTGCAGATTCTGGCGGTTTGAAAGGAAAAGGCAGCTTAAGCCGAAGGCTAGAGGCTCCATTATAGGCTCTGAGTGGCTTCCCTACTGCACTGCCTCCTTGCTCTCTCGATGTACCCTCGTATTCCTTTCGTGCCCCCTTGCTACGCCCTTTTGCTCCCTCACTATTCTCTTTAAAACGGCTTTGCTCCCTTTCCTGTCCCAAAATGGCAACCCCCAATCCCCAGTTCGGGCTGTCCATAACATACATATCTATACTTTCTAAACTGGGAATTCGCGATTTTTGATTTCGTCCTGTGAAATGGCAAAGGATGCTTAACGAGAGAAACAGGAAGGCACAAAGGGAGTGTACATGGAATATGCAGGGAAGGGCCCTGTTCTAGCAATCGATGCGAGGAAGACCGAAGTTGAATTGGCTCCCTTGTACAGAGAGTGACAAGATAAGTCTTGACCTGCGCTAGTATAGGATGCCACATAGCGCTATGTTTTTAGCCATATACGCTAACCTTGGGCTCTTAGAGCTCGGGCGCTGATAACGGGGGTAGCCCCTAGAGGCACCCCTAAGTGACCTAATAATCAATGTGGTATGGGCAAGCTCTGTGGCATGGCACTATGGGCGGCGCTCTGCATAGTATGCCACGGGGTCAAGACTTATCTTGTCACTCTCCGTATGCAGGACAAGACTGTAGCTGCCCACGAATAAACGCCTGCCACGTGGTACGCCAAGGTGCTCGTTGCTCGCTGGGCAGAACTGCTGAACCTTGATTGGCGATGAATTCGATGCATCTCGCTACAGTACTTTCAGAGGGCCCGCCTCACACACCACCATTGCTGCCGAGAATCAGGTGATTTCTAATTCAAAGAGATAAGAGATGGAAATCTACTTCGATTGTTGTCTTCCCCCACAATTCACAGAACGGCATCTGCAGGAAGCATGGATATTGAGATGAGTGGGGTGTCTGCCCGACATCACTACGAACGCCTGTCTTCCAGCGCTTTCAGGGAAAGTGTCCCGGAAGAGAGCGCGGACTTAGGGTTACCGGGAGAACCTCGGGCCTCTCACGAAACAGCCGAAACTTCTTATTATCCGAGCAAGATCCGCCGCATTCCTGTTAAGAAGCTTTCCAGATGGGCCGCTACCGTCTTTTTCACGGGTCTCATTGCCCTCGTTTTGGCAATTTTTGAGAAAAATGGCAATTTCACATCCCATAAGATGATTGCATTCAACACGATCATTACAGGCTTGATCCTGGGCTGGGGCCTGAATCTGTTTGTTGGTCTTCGTCCTGCGAAATTAAGCGCTTCTCCGCCCATGGTCGTTGGCTGAACATTTCACAGGAAGCCTGTAAAGAATCAGCAAGAGATGGACGCTGGAGAATCCTGGCGGAAGAGCCCCATACCAAGCGAGAAGCGGATTTAATCTTGGGGATCGAAAACTTGCTAAACGTGATTGCGCTTGGATGGGAATCTTCCAGGACACGGGTTCGTTGCGCCGTGTGGGTGAGTCATCGTTGAACCTTCCAAACCGTTAGAAAGCTGAAATTTAGCAATCTTCAGCTTCTATTTAACCTGGTGAGCATAACCCTGCCCTTGATGTCAATCCTACTATTGACGTACGCGCATTAGGGTCTGCAAATTCAGTCGCCGCCATTAGTTTGACATATAGCGTGGACGATGGGAAAGATTACAACGATACTTATAACAGAATCGGCACGGTTACCGCAGCAAACCTTACGACTTATTTCAATGGAAACCACACTGTACCCTTTGAGGACTATCAGGCCCTAGCTCATAGCTGGGGCTTGAATACAAAAAGTCAGCCTTGCGAGGAATACGAGGACATTACACAGGTCTATAGATCCCGGAATAACCCCCGTTACTTTTGCCGACGAACGGCGGGCAAACAAGAATTTGCCTACCGATTTAGGGAATACAATGTCAATGACGTCGAAAGGATTTACCCATACTTTACAAACCGCCTTATTACCGCATCTTCCGGCGTATGCTTCGAATATACCGCACTTAGTAATTCTACCGTTGATGACAAAATGGATGGGAACCAGTTAAGTACTATTTTTACATATTCTAACTCTACCTACACCTCGACAATCTCGATCCCTATGTCAAGTGAGGGATGGTCTGCGACTGTATATCTCTATCCCGGACCAGACCTTCCCCAATTTACCGAGGTTAACAGCTGCGGGGATCGTTGCTTGTGGATTTGGGCTCATCGAACCTCGATTCCTGGAAACAATGCTTCGATGTTTTTTCAATGCCCCATCGCGATCAGCGAAGTAAGTAACGCAACAAATGATCTGCATGATATCCCGGACTCAGTGGCTCGTACAGCCGCAGCGTCAATCGCCTTATCGGGACGATGGACTGGGACGATAGAAAATCAGATTTGGAAGCAATATCAGTTTATGGCCTGGAAGTAAGTTAATGCATTCAACAGCCTCAAACTCCGTGGGAAGAGGAAACTGATTAAGGATTTTTTCCTTCTAGCACCCCTTGGGAGACGCATGGCTTAGGCGATGATCAAGCCGGTGCCAATATGGCTGAATTCGCGCTTGGTTCTCTGGCGACAATGGTGGAGGTGAACCCTGCCATCCAAATATCGGGCCACGTCCCTTACTTGGGCAGCCGCCTTACCGTTTACCATCATTGGGGCCCGGTCTTAGCCTTCTTAATTGTTATCCCCGTTGCGCATTTCGTACTGTTAGTTGCTACGGTGTTCTACACCAGAAAGGTGGTCGTGGCGGATGATTCTTTCATATCAATTGCGCGATTGCTGAATGACACAGAGCGGCATACGCAGGGAGAGAGACAAGCCACGGAGGAGACAGCTCATAACAGTGATGGTATTATTTATGGGCCTCTCAGCATGGCGGATGGGAATTACGTTTTGAGTATCAGCGAGAATGTCAAATGTCTGAGGCAGTGGAAGGGTCGACGGCATCCTCATGGAAATTACCTTAGACTCATTGAGAAAGTAGCTTTCTAAGTAGGAGGGGATTGTTGCTAGCGGGCAAGCGCCAACCAAAACCCTTTCCTTTGTCGTTTCCATCGAATGCTGGTTGCTAAGGTAGTTTCATTTATCTACTCGTTATTCTCCTTCGTGAAACCATCTAAACCCTTGAGAATGTTGCAATTTCACCGTGGTTTTCACCTATGCGAACCCCTTTGGTGCATCGTTTTACGAAATTTCCAAAAAGACATCTTATTCCATCCAGCATTCGCTCTTTCAGCATGTCATCACCATGTGTAGAAGAAAGAGTTGAGGATTCTAATGGCCAGGAGTGTGGAATATCAGATGAGCGTATCACCAGCAGCATAGAAAAGGGAAGGGGAAATTGAGGGGAAGGGGGGCCCTACAAATGCGTGATGAAATGCTCTTGCTGTCTTTTTTTAATTTTTTTATAAGTATATTATTATAAATTACTTATATGATAGTAAATTATTACTAGGCTAGTACCTAGGTTAATATAAGGCTAAGCGCTCGCTTCTTTATTTCTTACGTTTAGGTATATTTAAAAGTTTTATTAATTATATATATTACTACCTTACTACTATAAAATAGCTCTTTTTATAACTTTTATAAGTATATTAACTATTTTACCTTATTTATATATATCTTTCACGTAATAAATATAAGAAAGACATTTTTAAATAGAAAAGAACTAGTACTTATATAAAAGTATATAAGTACTAAGTAATTAAAGTAGATACTAGGTAGTTAAAGTAAGTACTAGATAATTATAATAAAATAAACTTAAATAATTTTAGAGGTAAGTTATTTAAGAATTATAATAGTTTTTTACTAAGTTATTTTTAAATTAAAAAACCTCTTACTATTATTTAAGAAATTACTTATTAATTGTCACGGTTGCAAAGGACAAGTAGAATAGGTAAGGATTGTAGGCCCTATCTCTAGGCTAAAATAAACATACAAGACAAACGCAAGGAAGAGATTTTCAGACGGAAGGGGACCCGTGCTTATATAGAGTACATGAGCGCCGGGTAACTGGAGTGAAATGGACTTAGGAAATTTTGAAGGTGAGTCATCTGAAAACCGTGACATTGATATAAATTAAGATTTTAAGAAATAATTATATTATATAATATTTTCTTTAATTACTATATAGTTATTATTCTAAAGGTACATGTATCAACTAGTAATTTTAGTGGTACTAAGATATATCTTAGGACTTGCACAATACGGGCCGGTTGAGCGACGCTTAGGGTATGGGAGGGAATATGGTATTTACCCGGGGCATAGAAGTCTATAACCCTTGTATAATATACAATGCAAGCTATACCTTAAAAAATGGTCTTTTCGCCCATCGTGAGAGGAATCACAGCGCCTCACCAGCTAGGTTTGATTTTGTAAATGGATTCACCCCCCAACTGCATGCACCCCCCAAGGCTTATAGCCCTATCGGGTTGATACCTAGAGGGAGGGAAAGACCCTTTCCCTAGGCGCGAAGTAGGTAAAGACACGTGGCTCCGGGGACTCACCCCATCGCCCAGCCGATCAACTCTAGGGCATCTCCAGGGGGATCTGCATCAGCCCTGCAGTGTTGAGTTGGGGGCAAACTTTGACCCGACTTCTGGACTCAACGACAGCATCTCACTCATCTTCTATATGATTGTTACGCCAAAATACGATGCACAGCCAAATACGTATTTCTCACCTCACTTCCTTTTACATTTCCCTGAACAGCTTCGGTTACCGCAGTTGTAGCAAAATTCCGTTCCACACTTGCACGTCATGTCTGTTGTAGGTTAGTAGTGCTACAGCTCATGAGGCATTTGATAGGCTGGGCAACTTACGAAGACATCCAAGAACCCTCTCGATCAGATGTTGACACTGGGGACAACGTTGCCAGCCTTGTTTGGTGGCCATTTCCTTGACCTTTTCTGTCTCTTTGTCCTGAGTGCAAAGCTTGCCAGGATGCGCTTTTGACCGACAGTGGCGGCAGGTCAACCTTTTACAAGCCTTACAGGTACCCATATCTCCATGGATGTCTACAGGCGGTATGAAGGCAGAGCAACCACTGTTACTACAATAGAGTGCATTCGACGTGGCCCTTTCTAGCTCGAAATCTTTGTACCGTTGAACAAAACGCCCTCCAAGCTCCCGCCTCACGAGTTCGACGGGTATGTTTTCTTTACAACACTGATAAGGTTTCTTCGAATTAAGAGCATTGCGGAAGCCCGCTATTCTTTGGTCAGTGAAACCTTTCTACACCTAGGGGTTGCACTTAGCTAAGTATAAGAATTCTTACCTGAGAGACATGGTCGACAATACCAATGCTCACACGGCCGTATCATATTGGCTTTGTCATATGATTCAGTGCAAATTAAGCATTCTTCCTGATCTTGCTTTTTGATCTCAGCCTGTTCGGCCTCGATCTTAGCTTGTATTTGCCTGTCCTCTGCTGCAAACGTGTCCTGCAACCGTTGTGCTTCGATGTGCCACTGTTCCTGTTGATCAATTTCTTGCTGCAACTGTTGAGCATACGCTCTGTCGTCGAAAGGCTGGTTCCACTGTTGCGATTGTCGTTCGTTCCGATCTAACATGGACGTTTCTTGCCCGATGCTACTCGACCTTTGGGCATTATCAAACCATCTGTCTTCATCAACCCATCCGTCTTCATACCAAGGCCCATTGCCTGACCTCGTCGATACTTGTTGTAAGGTTTCGTTGGAATTCGTCTGCTGCCGTCGTGCACATCGCTTGTTCCTCCATCCACGTGGTCTCTTTTGGATTCTACCTTCAAAGCCATTGTCACTCACCATCGTGGACGACTCATTCTGTAGTCGCAGGGCAAGTTCTCTATCCGCTTGGAGCTGTAATTCCTGCAAGTCATTCTCTCTCTGAGAAATATGAGCCATTTCTACTGACTCGGTTTGTTGACGGATGTAAGCATCATGATCCTGGACCAATCCATCGGCAAGCTGAATAGCCAACATCAATGACGCTTCATTTCTAGATCGAGCTTGGTTCTCGAGATCTTGGAGAGAAGCAGCTATCTCTTCGTCCCGAACCAGCTGCTCAGCCATCTCTCGGTCATGCTGCTCTTGCAGAAGAGAGGCATCGGAATGTGAAGATTCAAGGCGGGTCTTGTGCTCACCGAGCCTTACATGATTATTCCCTGTGTTTAGCTCTGACCATTTGGATTCGGCGTATTCTGCCTGTAGACGAGGAAATGTTATCGCCTTAGCACGATCAGCATTTTCTGCTTGCCGATTTGCTGTTGCTCGTGGGGTCCACAGATTCGGAGGGTGGCTCGCATAGAGATCCTCCTCCTGGGAGCCGTCGTGTAATTTACTGCGATAATCCAATCCTAAAGTTCGCTTCTCGAAGCGGGCCGCAGGAGCCCCTGAAGCCTGCAATCCACCTCCGAAGTCACTTTGATCACTCTGAAGCCTGAAAGCAGCTGAGCCTGGTTTGACTGATTGTAGGTATGACGGTTGTTCACCGCCAAGGGGTTCCTTTTTCTTTTTGAACATCGTCCACTTGAACATGCTCAGTGATAACCATGCTGGGCGTGAGTCCGCCGATGACGCTGCTGTAGAGCCGTCTTGGTCAATGTGTACGGCTTTGGGATTTGGTAAGCCTTTTGATTTAGGACGTGCCCAATCGTGGGAGTAGTCCGTAGGGCTTTTTTGTGAAAACCTTGGATCTATCGGCTGCATGAAGACATCAGCATTGCTATGAGATGACATGCCCTAACACTCTGAGGGCGCTCACAGTTGCCACAAATCCTCCATATCCCTCCACAGCCTCCTCTTCAATTGCTTCCGGAAGAGTCTAGTATTTCGAATTTGAAGGCCCAGGTTCGAAGCCTGTCTCTCGGTAGATGTAAGAGCTCGTGAAAGGATTCCACAGTGGCTCTTCCGCGACCTGCTGCTGGTCGATGGATATTGAAGGGGTATTTCTGGTCTGCGCGGCGAAAAGTCGTGCTGCCTCTGGGTGATGGTTACTCGAAACCGAGGATCTTACATCAGGCTGCAACCTCGCAAACTTTCGCCTCTGCTCGGTGCTTTCACTGTCGCTGATATACCTATAGTTGTCCGCGAGATCTTTTAGTGCCTTTGCAAGCTCGTCCTCTCGCTCAGAGTCCTGCTGTGTTTTCGGTGACTTTCCTTTCTTGAGAGCGCTGAACCGGCGCTCCTCTGACAAGATAAGCTCTCTGCGACGTGTCTCAATTGAATCAAGGAGGGCTCTTTTGGTCTCGGGATCCTCCATATTGGGTTAACTCCATCGACATGAGTGCAGGAGAAGGCGCAAAGCTCGCCCTACACGGCTTTCTCATCACCAATGTCTCATGTCGGTGTGTACAAAAAGATAACATCAAATTGGAGTCATTGGAAATGCCTCGAGAGCGTAGCCTTACCGACAGCCCAACATGGCTTGTCTTCATATCGTTAAAACCAAATAGCTTGACGCCAAGTGACGTGGTTGCAGTACCTAGTAACCCCACCATCAAATCTCCTAGAATCTGGAGGACTGCTGATTGATCTAGGCCGTATAAAGCGACCCGCAACGGCATTTTCCGATACTAAGCCATGTGTGATTGTTCCTATTCTACTATTGCAGAAAGGATTCTAATGTATGTGAAGAGCGTTACTTTAATGAAGGGGCTTATGTCGTAGATCATCCGCGGTTTGGCCTAGCCTGCTAAATCATCTGTTGGGTGGTCATTGCAATCGTCAGAAAAGGTCCCAGGGAGGATCACCTGCAAGAAGGGTCCCCTACTGCGGCGGGACAAACCGCCATCACCCTAAAGACCGTCCATTTCGATGGTAATTAACCTAACATTATGGTCATATTCAACAACATATAAAACAGAATTGCTAGTTATGCAATTTATAAAGCTAGATTTTACCATTTCTAAAATATTAAAAATCATGAATTTCAATAATAGATTAGATTAATAGTAAACACAGTTCAAATATCCAAGCCAGTGCCCAAGAAAGCTCGCTTAAACTTACCTTTAGGGGCTTTAAGGCCTAAGCTTTTAGGCGTGGGTTTGGGGTTTATGCGCGGGCGCGGGCGCGGGCAAAAGTATCCAAATACCAAATTAAAGATGATCCGAAATCGCAAAACTTAGCTCCATGGCTTATATAGATGGCATTTCTGTTCCTATAAATTGTTGTATATAGCCATGGTGTAAGGTGGATTGCCATATAAAGTTACCGTTTCTTGGGGTTCTTCCCACCGACCTGGCCCCTAAAGATGTGGTCAAAGTCCGCTAGACCAAAAAGCCCCGGGTTGGATTCCGCAATTTGGAGAAGTCTCTACTTCTAGGGTACTTTTAGGACGCACTGATGAATTTGTAGGCTTCAGTATTACCAGCTGTGCAAATAGAGGGTGATCTCTTCAAGCTATGGCACATAGTCAGGGAAGCTACAGTGAGACTGGGCCAATCGTAGCATGCTGCGCACATTGACACGTTGGTGGCTTCATATAGCATTGACATCTTAAGATATGATTCCGTAACTGAGGACAGAGCAAGGGATACGCAAGCACGACTTGATCTCGCCGTAGCTGATGCCGTCGGCGTCAATGCTTGGGATTTTGCTCACCACAAACATGGCAGGACCATATCTCCGCAGGCAGCACAAAGCATATCGAAAGTCTTTAAGAGCAAGTTTCCACAATCTGGACACTGTCTCCAGTCCTTCAAGTGAGCTAAGTCTCCGGCTTTCTCGGATTCACATTTCGGGTGCAGGGTTCTCCTATCCAAGTGTAGAAGTCAGCAACATATCTCTGAAACGCCTTCGAATACTTGAACATTGCCCTTACCTCAATGATCAAAGGGCTAGTCGTCCCGCACCCACCGGCAACGGACAGTGTCACAATGCTTACTGCCACAGTTGTAGCACCAGTCGGTGCCACACATTGTGCATTTGATGCTGTTACAGGTCAGTAGTGCTACAATTTGTGAGGCATTTGAACAGGCTAGGAAGCTCACTGGAGACAGCCTCCTTTTCGAGCCGTGAGGTTGTGGCACCCAGGACACTGCTGCCAGCCTTTCCGGTGTCCAAGCTCTTTCACTCCTTCATCTTCTGGGTTGCTTGTGCAAGGTTTACCTATGTCAATGCTAGGGTCAGCCTATGGTCTGATAGAATGTAAAGACTAGCGACCTCCAAGCCTCGTACTGATGGAAATGAACCAACACTGTAGCTTACCCTTATGAAATGGGTTCTTGCATTGTGTACAAGTCTGCCTACCACACTTCTGGCAAGTGGCTTTCTTGCCCTCGATGCTGGGAGGAGGAATAAAGGCGGAGCACTTCTTATAATTGCAGTAGACTTTATTCTTGGTGTCATGTTCCACCTTTATCAAGTTATATTCCTCCACGAAGCGAGGCTTGAATAGGTGGGCGAAAGGGTCGATTTTGACACTCTTCTTGCAGCACGTGACGATCTGTTGGGGCAATGAATTCATGGCACTCTTGAAATAACCTGTTGCAGGTGATTAGTGCTACAATTTATGAGGCATTTGAAAGGCTAGGAAACTCACATTTCGTGCAACTCGCACAATAAGAAGGGCAACCACCCTTTGGGCAGAGCTTGCATAGGTCGGCCACTGGATACTCCTCCAAGCATACGCCACACGCCTCCTTCCTTGACGATGATTTCGAACCTCCTCCATGTTGGTGCTGAATCTGGGGAAACATATTAGCGGAGTACCCTTCTCCGCCTCCGCGATGCTGTCCATCATGGCCTTGGTATGCGGAAGACGAGGTTGATTGTTCATTATGCTTATGACGGTGTGGTCGAGAAGGAGGATGCTCAATCTGGGCAAACATATTAGCGAAGTACCCATCTCCGCGTCCGCGATGTTGTCCACCATGGCCTTGGTGTGCCGAAGACGAGGTTGACTGTTCATTATGCTTGTGACGGTGTACTCGAGAACGAGGATGCTCTGAATGTTCGTGAGATGACCCCGCATGGTGATGATCGTGACCATGGTGATGATTGTGACCATGATGTCGGTGTGGCTTTCCTGTGACATTTGCTAAAGAATATTCGTCCTCCTGGTGTTGCAGTGATATCGCTAGCATCTGGTCTCGAGATAGTCCCACATCGTGATGACGGTGACTACAGTGGTGGTGTGGCTCTTCTACGACAGTTGCTAAAGAATATTCGTCCTCCTGTTGTTGAATTGACATCGCTAGCATCTGGTCTAGAAGAACCTGTTCGTCCTGACCATGTCCTTGGTGTCCACCGCTTCGACCATTATCGTGATGATGTGGACGCTGGCTTGTTGACGTATCGTAGGCACGTCGTTTCCCCTCTTTGCGACTGGTTCCATCATGAGCATTAGGTTCATATGGCGAATACATTAGCTGGTAGTCCGGTGTCGGCTGGGTAGGGCCATATGCACGGTGAGGTAAGTATCTGCTCATGTTTTCAGATCCTTGGTAAGCCTGTTAACAATTATGCAAGGAGCCTGCAAGAGAAGGAAGAGGAAATCAGAAAAGAGGATGATGACTTTATGTATGTCGACAAGGTAGGACTTATGTTATTGATATACGGCAATAGGTTCCACCTTGTTCCACCTCACACCTCCCACGACGGCATGTTGTGTATCTTCATCGCCACAAAGAGACCTTCATAAAAACCTTAGCACAAAATCCAGAGCCGCAACTAAGCCGGACACATGACAATAGCATGTAAGACACAAAGCGCGACGTACGTAAGGTCACAAAAAGAGGCCGAAAAGAAGACCAATGATCTCTTCGTCTTGCACAACTACCCATTTACGGCCGAAAGCCGTTACCGCAAATGTAGCGCCGTATTGGCTCACCCGGCCGAGTTGGGCGAATCTTCAAGGACAGTGACCGTTTTGAGCCTTTTAGTACCACAACTTTTGAGTTCGGGGGGCGTCTCGTTGCGACAGGCTCATTATTTCCTCTTTGCTCGCCCGTACCATTCCAGCATTCTCAACGTTTGTCTTAGTGGTCCTTCTCTAGCGAAGGATGAAAAGAATTTTTCGTAATTTTTCGTAATTTTTCGTAATTGACGTAGATGATGAATAAAGCAAGCTTCAGACCTTGCGCCAAGTCTGACCGACTGATACGACTTCTCTTTTATGGAAAAAATCATGTTTGGTATTGAATGTTTGATGACTGGTGACTGAATTATTAGCTTCGTTAGTTCACTCTGTATCTCATTAATAGAAAACGGGCGTACAAACTTGTGTGTCCATACTTGTTGTGTCTCCCATAAGATAAGAGACCCTGATACTCCCCGGACTCTTAGAAGCTTTTCGTATTCATTTCTTTGTAGCCTCTGCCACAGTACGGTGATCAAATCCCTGCTTCGCTCCACTGATATGTTTGAGAATCTCGGGAACTTCAATATCCTCTGCTAGTGCAGGTTCCTGAAGGATGTAGCTTGTCCTTGTAGGGGTGGTGAGAAGCAATTTCAATATCAATTCTTCGGCTTTCATGAGCTTGACAATGTTTCGGAGAGACTTGATCGTGTCATCACGCAAGCATTTGTCCTCGTGAGTAGAAATTCCTTCAACGATGCATATCACGACGCTCTGGGCAGGCAGTCCGCGTGCAAACTTTTAGACAAGGCTTAGCAGTTCTATTAGATCCTCACCATCGATGCTCGATTGGTGCTCAAAATCATAAATGAAAGATGCTCTGCTAAGAATTTGGTAGACAAGGCTCCGCAACAACCCTCTGGCGTTGCCATCCGGCCCGGTTTTCCACGTCAGACTCTACCATCCTCCCCTGGATTAAGAATCTACCGTGAAGAGTTGGAAAATGAAACTTCAGCGACCAGTCGAAAACAAGGAACACTTCGGCGTTAACCGTGCTGTTATCCTGGACTATGCGAAAGCGCACTACAAGCGAATCTCGAAAGGCAACGGGTCGACGTGGAACGGGCGTCAGATCAAGAACGCATTCCAAAACTCCATAGCCCTTGCAGAATTTGATGCAAAGAAGCAGAAGACGAAGCCAAATCTTACTATTGACCATTTCGAGGTCGTCACCAAGGCCTCAGAAGGCTTCCATGAGCATTTATCCAGGTTCTACTTGCAGCGCGCTGATGAGCCCGCTCGATGACAGATTAAAGCGAGGTCAATTCCCTATGACTCCGAAATCAGCAGGGTGAAGGCAGGGAGCCATAGTCCAGTGAGGACTCCGAAGCGAAAGAAAAATGAAAGCGGAAGCAAGAGAAAAAACTATCGAAGAAGCCCAAGGCCAGGGCGCAAGATTCCGAGAGCGATGATACTTCAACAGAATAGATGTAGGTCTCTTTTCCGTCTAACAATAACTTTGAGGGTAGAGTAGGCTCATGGGTACAGAAGAGACAGTACGGATTGAGATGGAGGTGGGATGTTGGGTTTCCGTCTTTTAGGTCCCCTTATGACGAACTCTTGAGGTATTTCTTCGAAAATCTTTGCACCATATTCGATCTTTACATTCGCTGTTGAGTATCATAATAATATCAAAGAAGTAGTAAAGAGAATTATCCATACCTAAGACAGAAATTATAGGCTGAACGCCAAGAGTTCTGATGCCGATGCCCGACGCTAAGTTGACCCGCCAATGATTTTAGTAAACAGATCCCCCAACCCCCTCTTCCCCGCCATTGTTTTTGGTCCAGCCTCTGGAAATTTCTCTAATAACATTGTGTGGATTTTTGTGCTATACTTCAGCTGCTAACGGAAATCACCGATACGACGTGGTGGCTGGTAAAAGAGTGGTTGGGAGAATAATCTTGGGATTTTAGATATTCAAGCAATCTAGGCGAGTCCTTCCTTTATTCTCTCCCCGCTATACATAATCTATCCCTCCATAGTCGTCGCACTCTCGTCGCTACCAACACAATTACCGCAATCCTTGATTCGAGCACTGCTCCCATCATAATTGGTATTGTCATCACTAGCTGTCATCTTTCTACAGGTTCAACGGATCCCCAAAGCGATCTCGAGCTCGACCAGAGCAACCTTATCGTCCGAATCTTCCATCCTTCACCTCGCTCTAATCATGAAATCACAATCAATCCTCACAGCCATAGCGGCAGGTATATGGGCGGTAGCACCAGTATCAGCTCAAACCTACACCAATTGCAATCCTCTCACAAGTGGTATGTCTTTTGAGGGACATTTCCAAGATCATGTGCTAAAAATCTCTTAAGGTAGTTGCCCCCCAGACACAGCGCTCGGCAAGTCTGTGACCATAGACTTCACATCTGGAGCCTCAGACTCGTTCACACCCCAGGGCAATCCAACATACGGCTCAAACGGTGCTTCACTCGCAGTAGCAGCCTCCGGCGATTCTCCACTTCTCGTCTCGAAGTGGTATATCATGTTTGGTCACGTCGAATTCACTGTGAAGGCAGCCCCCGGAGTAGGAATCGTCAGCAGTGCGATCTTACAATCGGACGACCTTGACGAGATAGACTTCGAATGGCTTGGCTACGATGACAACAACGTTCAGACCAATTACTTTGGCAAGGGAGAAACTACCACATACAATCGAGGAGCAACAAATCCCGCCCCGGGGAACCAGGGGGGTTTCCATACGTACACCATCGACTGGACTGCAGATCAAATCGTTTGGCAGGTCAATGGTCAGACGATACGGACGTTAACTCCCTCCTCTACCGGTGGATATCCATACCCTCAGACACCGATGATGATCAAGGTTGGCTCGTGGAGTGGCGGTGATCCTTCGAATCCTGCGGGCACTGTTCGTGAGTAATATGCGCTCGTTGTATGTAAGAAGGGTGGATTGCTGATCAGTGTTACAGAATGGGCCACTGGGACGACCGGTGTTTACACCAATTACGCTGCAGGACCATACACAATGGAGGTGCAATCGATCGCCGTCACTGACTACTCAACTGGCAGTCAATATAAATACACTGGTACCGACGGCACGTGGCAAGAAATCACTGCTGTCGGCGGTACAGTCAACTCGAACGGCAATGGAGTAGCTGTGCAGAGTGCAGTGGCTCCGTCATCAACCGGGGATACTAACAGTCCTATGCCGTTCCAAGGAACCCACAGTGCCAAGGAGTCGACCGTTGTCCAGCCAAACGCTGGGGGATGGACACCAACCACTCTACAGACAAGCCCAACAGCTACAGTGACAACATATCCTGGCCTGCCAGCAGGTTGGACTGTAACGAGTTCTGGCAAGGTCGTACCGCCCAGTGCGGCAGCTGTGAGTGAGCCACCCTGTTTTATTTGTATTATCCCTTTGTATCGGGCTGATTATTCCCCCTGCAGGTAACATCCCCACCCGTGTCGCCTACCTCCTCGCCGGGGGACTCGTCGCAGGGTTCTGCAGCGGCTGGTGGTTTTGAGGTTGTCACATCATTTAATCAGCAGGGTTTCCCTGTGCTCGTCACAGTAACGCCTGGAGAAGCAACGGCTCCGAAGCAATATGATAACCAAGGCTTTCTCATTACCACTAGCGCCCCCCTGGCATCACGATCTCCACCGACAGCTGTTGTTGAGAATGCTGCAAGCTCTCCTGCTGCAGAAGCGGAATCATCACGAACAAAAACTTCTGCGGTAGTCACTAAAATAGTGACTCCTTCATCCCAAGCGGCAGCAACATTCGAGAGATATGGCACCATGTTGGCAATCATTTCTTGCCTTCTTGCTGGAATGCTTCTTTCGTGAAGCAAATTTTCTGAAGATTGAAATGTACAACAAGCGATGATGGCATTTAGCGGATTGTTTTACTGCATAGCGTGGACGCATTCACCGTTCTGGTTCGATCTAAAGCGGCATCGGATGAATATAAAACGGAAGATCAAGGGACGACAGCATCATGACTAACATAACCACCCGATAGACCATGTACTATCTATCTCCAATACTGGAGAACAAATGCTAATGCAACAATACAAGACTTTTTGACAATGACTCTATCCCCATATGCTGTGAACCAGAAATGCGGTGTAGCGGAAACAAGGATAGATGCCAAGATTTCTCGAAGATGGCTAATTATGGAATCTAGCCGAGGCGTTTGATGCGCACGAAGGAACCTCCTCACCTTTACCCTGAACAGGAAGTTAGCTCGGTTGGATGAATGGTGGGGTAGCTCCTACGATATATCCGCCATCTAGACTATATGATGACCTAAGATTCGTCTGATGTTCGTATTATTATTTTCTCTCTCTTGCATCTGCTGTTGATTTAGTCTGTGTAAATATAAAAGCAAAAATATCTGCATGTTTCTACATATTCTCTTTCGATCTGCAACGTTGAGTTCTGCTTGCCTCATGCCAATCATTTGAGTCAAGCTGCCGTAAATTACATTATCTCCCCATATATATATATATACAAAAAGAACCCCCACAATGCTCGACCTCCTAACCACCCACCCCATCCTCACTCTCCTCACCCTCCTCGCCTTCCCAACAATCTACCTCCTCCTCACCATCCATCTCGAATCCCAGCGCATCTCCCACCTCGGCACCCTCGCCCCCCGCGTCCCCTCCCCCCTCCCCTTCGGCATCTCCGTCTTCCTCCGCTCAATAACCGCCTCCCGCCACAACACCGACTACGAATTCTGGTCCTACCTCTTCAGCCACTCCCCCCACCCCCACTCCAAAACCGTCGAAACACACCTCGCGCGCCAACGCTTCACATTCACCGCCGATCCGGAGAATATTAAAGCCGTGCTGGCGACCCAGTTTGCGGATTATGGGAAAGGAGAACCGTTTCATGAGGAGTGGAAGTGGTTTTTGGGCGATAGTATTTTCACAACGGATGGGGAGTTGTGGCATGCGAGTCGGCAGTTGTTGAGGCCGCAGTTTGTGAAGACGCGGGTGGCGGATTTGGAGATATTTGAGCATCATATTTCGCAAATGATGGGGTTGATCCCAGCGGATGGGGGGGAGGTGGATATTTCGGCGCTGTTTTATCGGTTTACGTTGGATAGCGCGACGGATTATTTGTTGGGGAAGAGTGTGGATAGTTTGCGGAATCCGGACACGAGTTTTGCGACTGCGTTTGCGGAGGTGCAGAGCGTGCAGAATGAGATGTCGAGGGCGGGGCCGTTTCAGAGGATTTTGCCAAAGGGGAAGTTTTGGAGGGGTTTGAGGGTTATTAATGAGTTTGTGGAGCCGTTTATTGATTCGGCGTTGGCGTTGAATCTGGTGGATTTGAAGGAGAAGACGGGGCAGAGCTTTTTGCATGCGTTGGCTGCGACGGGGACGAGGGAGAGGAAGGTTATTAGGGATCAGGTTGTTGCTGTGTTGCTTGCGGGACGGGATACGACTGCTGGAGCGCTGAGTTTTACTTTTCAGGAACTGGCGGGGAATAGGAGGATTTTGGAGAGGTTGAGAAAAGAGATATTGGAGACGGTGGGGGAGAGGAGGGTGCCAACGTATGAGGATTTGAAGAGCATGACATACTTGCAGCGGGTGATGAATGAGACACTGAGGCTGTATCCGAGTGTGCCGTTCAATGTTAGGATGAGTTTGCACGATACGACGTTGCCTACGGGTGGTGGGCCGGACGGGTTGCAACCTATTGGTGAGATGACGAGATCGTCGATTGAGAGAGCAATGTGCTGACCATGTATTTCCAGGTATCCTCAAAGATACACCGATTGCATACTCTGCGCTTTATATGCAGAGACGCGAAGACCTCGTTCCATCACCTTCGGCAGACTTCCCACCTGTATTGACATACTGCCCTGAAAGATGGGAGAATTGGACGCCGAAGCCTTGGACTTATATACCGTGACACTTCCCAATGCCGATTCATTCAATCAGATCAGACTGATGTAGCAACAGGTTCAACGGAGGTCCAAGGATCTGCATCGGGCAGCAATTCGCACTAACAGAAATGTCATACACCATTGTAAGGATTCTGCAACGCTTCGATAGGATTGAGAAGTACTGGCAGGAGGGAACGCAAGGGCTGAGGTCGGAGATTGTGCTCTCGCCAACGAATGGAGTTAAGGTGGGGTTCTGGGAGGCGAAGAGTGGGTAAAGCACAAGATGGAGGTGATGGGTTTGTATAAAGGACGCACATATTTTTCATCTGGTTGTTGAAATGTGGATGCCTCGCTTAAGTATCTGTGTATAAGCTTTACTCGAATATTCTATTCTGAGCTCCCTGTATCGTACTCTTTGATTTGTTGTACAAGCGGCTAGATTCAGAGCGCAGATCTCACGCAGACGTTGGCCGAATGCCAACCTCTCACCGCTCCAGATGCGGGCTCACGGTCTTGCTGAGTCTCGGATCTTGTCATGGCTCTGCCATCTGATTGCAAAATCAGAAGGATCATTATTTAATTAAGGCTGGATATTTTCTTTGCTGGACAAGGACGTCGTGCTGAGGCTTGAGCGGAAGTGGTGAAGAGAAAAGCCAAAGTGAGTATTGCTGCAAAGATTGTTTGCCCTTAACGCCAGGAAATGTACTTGCGGTGCAGTAGGCAGCATTTTATTAAGAGTCTTTAAGTTGCCAGGCATTCGAAATTGTATAGCTACCGAATATACAGCCAACAGGATACTGGAAATCTATCTGGCCGGCGTAGTCACACTGGTGGTATCGTACGATTGTAAACACGGCTTTACGAGCTTTTGTTAAATGTCAGCCATAGAGAAGGAAGCAAATCCCCCTTAGAAAGGTTTCTAATGTCATTTGATCCCAAAAGATACCGAACTATTGGGTCTTCTGCCTGCCGACTCTATATTCGTCTCAAATTCATTAGACCTATTATCAATAGCTTGAGGATTCAGATTGGAGATTTGCTGTGACAGATATTCGCCTCTTCTGATAGCACTGCGACCAAGTCTAGCCACAGAGCCTCTTCAAGCCTTTCAAGTAATAAGATAAAACCATCCAACGAGGTCAGGCCACCGTCAGCGGGTTTTGTTGAGGTCTTCAAGCTTCATTGTGGTCAGTATGGGGAAAAGTGATGCCAAGAACTACAGGCGTTGGGCTACTTCTTAGGAGTCGGATCGGGCCGTCATAGCACCGTAGCTCGGAAGCTCCCTGTCAAGTAGCCCCCCATTCTCCTTCAATATTCACTTTCCGTTCTTCCAATATCTCTCGGGAAGAGGAGAGGTGTGGGGTGTCAGTTGTTTCTATAACCACAACTTACACAACTTCTCCTTTCCTTTTACCTTCTCGTCGCTCCTTTTAACCATTGTTCTGCCTGTTGCCCTCGGCGTTACCGAAGCAAGACAGGCATAGGCGCCCGCTGTAAGGCAATGCGTGTGTGACGAAACATTTTATATTTTGGGAAAATCGACAGGTCGAGCAAGGCCACGACGAGCGTGAGAAGCGTGTGAGTGCGTGAGCATGGCCGAGACGGGCTCCAAGCGCCAGAATGCAGGTGGAAAGGCGCCCATTGCAACGCCGAAGTCTACCCAAAATGCCGCGCCAACAACAGCAATGTCTCTAGAAGACGCGCTGAACGGTGCTATTGGATCAAGGTGAGCTTCCAATGAACCCTCGTTGCGCTGCGTACGTCTGCATCAGTATACAGCCCAGAAAAATTGCTGGCCGTTGACAAAGTTACACTACTCAACGCTTTTCACACATTCACTCATTAAAATATAATCTTTGCTCAGCATCCGCCTCCAAACCACCAACCCTCACCGTCCAACCCTCGAAGGCACCCTCTTCACCATATGCCCTCTCACCAACCTTCTCGCTGTCACCACCTCATCCCCAAATCCGTCACACCACGTTATTCCCGTCTCGAGCATTAAAGACTTCACGCTCCTCTCCGGTCCTACCCCCGCTCTCCCTTCACTAACCCATATCTCAACCGCCGCCCTTCAAGCCCGCGCCAACGACGCCCTCGCCCGCCGAAAAGAGATGGCTGCTCGCATCAACAAAAACGTCAGCAGAGAAGCGCAAGACCTCTTCGACAGCCTTGATCGCCACTCGAAGGTGCAATGGCTTGGTAACGATATCTTAATCTACAGTGAAGTAGTAGTAAAGGCGCCGGGGTACAAGGTGGAGGATTGTAAGGGGGTGAGGAGCGATGTGTCCTCAAAGGTAGTCGAGAGAGTGAAGAAAGTGGTGAGTGAGATTATCTCGTCTGGAGAAATGCACGAGTCTGTCGAGGGGTGTGCTAACGTTCGACGTGAAATAGATTGAGAGCGAGCACAAGCGCGTTGCAGATAAACGCGATAAGAAGCCCCCAAAACCCGTCATCCCTGCCGTGCCAGCGATTCCGGCCTTCAGTGGGCAGAGAAAGGGCGGTTAGGTAGAATCTCTGTGTGTGAACAATCATCCAGCATGAGATAAACGAGGTTTAGGAATGGAAAAGGACTGAGGTCCTGGAAGCGTGCTTCATCATACAAAGTGAGCCGGGTGGTGGTTGTGTTGGAGATATGGCATGATTTGAACCCTGAAGACTATGGTGTACCCTTCACTGGTATCATGCCATTGTTGGAGAAGGCGGAGGATTAAGGATCATCATCCGAGGACATATTTGAGTAGGTATTACTACGAGGTAGCTTACATAGTGTCACAACTTGAGATACCATCTCTTGATATGGACGTCGCTATATTAACATGAATGTCACCGAAACAGGTCTCTCTCACCCAGAACTCCGCAACCACAAAACCTTTCCCCTCCCAAAAAACCCATTCACCACCCCCTCCTCCTCCCCCTCTCCTCCCCACTCCTCTCCTTCCTCTTCTCCTTCTTCCTCTCCCCCTTCCTCCTCTTAACCCTCATCGCCCTCTCCGGCTCCCTCACCTTCTCAATCCTCCTCTTAACCCTCCTTCCCTCCCTCCTCCCCTTCACCTCTTCCCTAACCCTACTCATCACATTAACATACTCCGTCGTGCCCATCCGTTTCTGCAGCACCCCCATCATTTCCTGGGCGTTGGCTACGAGGGACTTGTAGCCTTCTACAAACGCGGTGTCGGTGCTGAATGGGGCCGGGATGGTGGGATCGGTGAGGTTGTGGAGGGGGAGGAGGAGCGTGCGGATGTGTGGGTGGAGGGCGGGGAGGGGGAGGGTGGTGGTGAGGGCGGCGAGGAGGGTGAGGGAGGCGTGGAGGGGGGGGAGGGAGGGGCTGCGGGTGGTGAGGGGGCCGCGGCGGAGGAGGCGCGTTGTTTGGGTTATGAGATGGCCGAGAGCGGGTTTGCTGGACGGGCGGGGGGTGTCTTCTGGTGGGGATTCGGGGTCTGATTCGGCATCAGAGGAGGAGGAGTTTTCATGTTCTTCGTCTTGGTGTTTTTGAGGCCAAGGAAGGGATGTTTGGGCCATGGTGTTGCCGAGGAAGAGGAGATTGCGAACGGTCTGGTTGGCGAGATCGGAGGATAGGTTTGGAACGTGGAGCAGGGAGAGGGAGGAGCGGGCAATTTCTACGATTTCATGTTCTTGGAGGGAGAGGCCGTTGGAGCCTTGGAATGGGAGTGAGGTATTTGAAGTTTTGGCAATCATGCGAGCAAATTCTGCGAAATAGGTTCCAAGCAGCTTTGCGGATGAGAGTTTTACCCATGCGTGAGGGAAGGAAAGACATTGGCGTATGCTCGTCCATAGAGGTGCTGTACTTGCTGCGAAGGCACGTGCTGGGAATATCTGGCATATTTTGGCAAAAGTCTGTAGACCAAAATAAAGGAGTTCCCATTCAGCCTTGAGTGGATCTTTAAGGTTGCTTTTCAGGACCTGCGTGAGACGGGATTGGAGTAGTGATAGCTCTTTCTCGGCCTTTTCTCCATTGGTATCGAGATACAAGCCATACGTCTGGAAGGCGGCCCTAACAAGCAGTGGCTCGTGGGCTTGGTCCAGCCAGGTGCGGAGTAAGTTTGTGAAAGACTGGGTACGCTCAGCATCTGCTCGTTCAAAGGCCTTTTTCAACAGGGCACCAGCCATCTCTCGGCATTCGCTTGACTCGTCATTGACAACTACCATCACTAAAGGGACGAAGAATGTCGCCAGGATATCTTGTACTAGATCTTCTCCTACTTTGTTGAAGAGGAGGTTGATAGCTTCAATTACAGACTGACGACCCTCCTGATGCTTGTAATCGAGGTTTCTGACCAGGAAAGCCAATTGCTTCGAGAATCGATCTTTACTTTGCGGATAGTCCATGATGAATTGAAAGTACGCACCCCGAGCCATATCTCGTGCACTCCTGGTTTGGTTGGTGACCATGATGACAGCGGCTGCATCGAGGACTTCATAGACCTCTGTGATCACAATCTTGCGCGTCATGATAGCTTTGAGAAAATTGAAGGCTATACCATACTTGTCGGGTTCTTCGAGATCAGGAATCAAACGCTTGAGAAGGTAAGCCAGATCTGTCTCTCTTATCTCGACAGTGCGTCGCTCGCGAAGTATGGCCGAAACCAGCTTCAGGGCTGCTTGCGCAAGCTCGAGGTTGGTAGAGGTCGAGGCTTTGACTAATTTCACGCATTCAGCGACATAGATTGCCGCATTGTCATCGATTGCTTTCAACGGCACCTTGATTATGGTAGTGAGAAGCCGTAGGCCTGAGGTTTGTATCTCTTCATTCGGTTGGACGATGGCATCTCCAATGATAGGAATGAAGCCTGATAAATTCGCTGGTGTCTGAAGAACCTCGTACTTCTGTAATACTGATCGGAGGATATCGAGGGCAAACCGAGCCAGCTTGTGATTATATGATGATGTACTGCCTCGGAATCCAGTTTTGTTGGCTCCCTTGTAATTGATTAAGAATCGTCTAGTACGGTAGTCATCTTTCGAATCTGTGCCATTCGGACTCTGACCTGTTTTATAGACTTCTCGGATGATCTCATGGCAGAAAATAAGGACTCGTTGATCTTGAATAGCTTCATTACGCAGTAGTCCAACACCAATTCGCCTGAGAAGTTCGTCAATCTTCTTCACCATCCGCAAATCCAATTTCTCAGCTAAGAGGGCTTGCAAAGGCCTGATAAGCTGAACGAAATGTTCGACGGCTGCAGTCCTTGCCACAAGTTCCATGGAGTCTTGGCTTTTGCTGCTTTTCACCTCTTTCATCTTGCTGATATACTCCTCGGCATCTTTCTCTTGCCCCGTGACCCCAAATATGTCCTCCATGATGATTGCCACAATCTGTGGAAGGCAATAATCCAGGTCGCCTGGTTTGAATATTGACGATGTTGCCACCAATATAGAGTGCACTGTAAAGGATAGCACATGGAGCTGGTATCCGCGGGCTAGAGAGCTGCGTAGTTCCTTCAGGACGAAACCAAAGTAAGAAGGACCTATCAATGTTGATATTTCAACCAGGGTGTTTCGAGTCAAATCCCTCGATTCTTGGGCTCGGCTACGGAGTATATGGCATACGTCGGTCAAGACAGGTGGTAGGCGATCTCCGAACTGATCTTGAGGCAGGAGCTTTAACAACTTGACAACAGAGACAGCAACAGGCACGCGAAGACTGACAGTGGCTTCGTCCTTATCGTGGAGGTATTTCACAAGTGAGGGAAGCAGATTGTTTGACAGGTCATCGGCTAGCTTCTCCTGTCCCGGCATTGTTATCGCAAGCGTATTCCGAACGTGATCAGTTGTTTGGATGTCCGTATTGCTTTCCTTCGGAATAGCCATTCCTATCTGCTTCGTTTCAGCTGACTGGGCCAGCGCATCGATTATGACCCCGAGAAGCCTGATTACGCTCTTTTCGACATCCGGCTTGCTCTGTATGTAGCTGCTGAACCTCCGAAATACAGCTCTGAATTGAGGCCATTCAAGTGATATGGCAAGTGCACCAACAGTTGACACCGTCTCTGCACTAAGATTGTGCGCACTTTCATCATCCGCTTTATCAAAGACGAAGTGTTCGATCAATGGTATGAAGAAATGAGCAACATTAGCACTGCGCAGATTCCCCTGGCTTGCCACTGAAGCTAAGCGCCGAAGAGCGCGGAGACGCCTATGCTGCTGAATATGCAGCACATTGTTGAAGAACGAGGCTTCCTCGTCATTATTGGCTAGAAGTACAGACATGTCGTTGACCTCTGGCCATTGGGAATTATGCCAGATAAGATGGGCCATGATGCTCAGGTGTTCCGTGCGGACCAGCTCTGAGGGCTCTGAGACCCCTCTACGGAGAGCTGGTAAGAGTATCTTTTTCACCATATCGGAAGACTCTGTTCCGGTACTCTCTGAAGTAATAACGTTCACCTCCACAAATCGGCGAAGTGAGAATGAAGCATTAGACCTTATCGCCAACTCTTCATCGTCTTTGACGTAGTAGAGCATATTATAGAGGATCGGACGCCATTGCTTTGCAGTAAAACTTTTGAATAGATCCTCATTAATGGCGTTGAAAGCCTTCAAACGTTGGTCAAAGTCAGGTTCGTCAATTCTTCTTGTAGAAAAGGCATTCAAGCTGGTGCACAGGAGAGCAACATATAAAAGCTCAGCATCTTTCTGGGCCAAGACGGACAAGACTTGAGACAAAATCAAGCGGTTCGCCCTATCCTTGAAGTAGCCGAACAAAGATGAAACGGTGCGGAAAATCTGATCTTGCAAGTCCGCAGGCAAAGGCGTGTCTATCAACGGGACAAAGTGCTGGACGATTTGCAATAGCTCGCCTTTTGACTTTGGATTGATTCGATGGGAAGGTTGATCAAGAAGAAAAGTGCAGATCTCCAGAAGGCTCATAACTTGAGATGAGCCTTCGACCAGAGGGGCAAGGATGGAAATGAGTTGTATTGTGGCGCCCATAAGCTCCTTACTGGGGCTTTTTCGCAACAGATTCCCTGCTCCCTTCAATACGCAATCAACATTCGGCAGTAGGACCCTTTGAGCGACAGATTTATGGTTGGATGAATTACACATAACAACATTCTCTGGGTCGGCAGGTTGCGAAAGCTTGACGAGCTTCATCAAGATTTCCTCAACCACAAACAACTTCACGTCGTCCTTTGCCGAAGGCACCTCGAGACAATCAATGACCGACGTAATAGCCCGTGTATCATAGTCTATCAAAAAGAAGACAGAATCTTGTGATGAAGCCCAAGTTGCGAACAATTGCAATGTCCCAGATATTGATTGCGCTGTTTCCACAGCAAGCTTGTCAAGCCTTGGACTCAGTAATTCCACGAATATAACGGGCACATAGGGTTTCAGGGACTCGGCCTTAGCGGAGCGGAATAGCAGGTTGAGACATTGCAAACCCGTCTGACGAACTACTTTGAGGAGTGAGGTATGCGCACTCTTCTCTGAAGCTTGTTCTGACATGTCGTTTTGAGATTGCAGCGAACGTGCGGCTCCCACAAGACAATACAATAAAGCATTGGCCAGGGCCTGGTCAAAGGGCATCAAACGACTACCTAGGACCTCTAGCAAATCTTTCAACATGTTGACCAGACCAACTTGTTTTCGGGCACTGATGTACTCACGGACCAGGCTCTGCTCATTCAGCCTTGCATCTTCAATGATCTCTACATCCTTGAGACGTCCAAGTGCTATCTGAACAAAGTCCTGAAGGTAACATTCATCCAATCGAGATAGAGCCTGAAGAACTGCCTTTCTTACCACAGCTTGCGACTTGCTACCACTGCTGGTTCCTGCAATCATTCTGCCGTATAGTAATCGCAACATGACAGGCATTAGTTCTGGGCGATGGAGATCTTGAATCACGCTGTTCTGATCATCCAGGTTTATAAAGGTTGAGAGCTCGTCTCTGAACCTAGCGTCATCGAGGAGGTTGACCAGGTTTTCTTGATAGGGCGCAATTTCTTCAAGTTTCCAGGTGAAGATTGCCTTCAAAGCCGCTCTCTGAATGTCAACATTGCCGTTAGTTAGCAGACTTCGTAAGGCTTCGAATACTTCTGAGGATCGATAGAGTACTTTTGGATTCTGGAAGGACCCGAAAAGCTCTAACATGGCTTTCTGGTCCCTCCTTTTTAATCTTTGAGAAGGTGTGGTCATGCTTGGTGTTTGCAAAGTTACGCTTTGTTCTACTGGTTCCTCAACACCTTCATCCACTTCGTCAATAGCCCAGGACAAGAATTTGGGGACGAGTAACCGCGATCGTTTCTCTGCGACACTAGGAACAGCGGCCAACACCCGGAGAGCCAGCGTAGGCGCATTAGCTACTTCGTGTCGAACATGGGTAAGGCTGTCGTTCCATCTCGTTCGAAGGTCGTCAGCTGAAACAGCAACTGCCGCTATGTCATCGCTTATAATATCCTCAACCTGATTGAGATTTGAACACTCGAAGTCTGTCAATGGACCTTGTTGTGGGTGCTTAGGTATCAAGGTGCTGCCACTGTCTGAATCTAATTCCGGTTGTTCCAGCCACCCAAAAGCTAACGAAGAAACGATTTCTTGCCCAGAGTTCGTTTCACAGATCTGCTTCAAGGCCAATGCAGCATCCTCCCAAGCTTGCGAAAGCTTATAAGTAAGCATACCAAAACAGAAATGAGGTACAGCTTTCTGTAGCCATTCTTGAGACAATGCGGCTGCATATTGTGAGGCAAGCTTACGGGCATGCATGGATATAGACCGAGCGGACTGCAAATCCAAGGGACTGTTTTCAATGGCTAGTGCTGTAGTAATAACATCAGCATGTTCACCACACTTATTTACGTGCAGCGCATCCAGTATCCGTAGCGAGAGCTGTCGCAGTGAATGGGAACTAGAGTGGAGATGCTCCACAAGGACTTCCACCACTGCGTCTATATCATTTAGCGGCAGCTCACTAGATTGAATGAGGAGAAGTATAGCTTCAAGATATGGAAGTAAAGACCCGTAACGGTTGGCCTGGCCGAGAATCAAGGGCAAGTCTTCAAACAAGTGTGTCTGTCTCCCAGTGGAGTAATGGACGACTGTCCTGAGACCAGTCCCAAGAGTAAATAGCCCTCTTGCACCAGTATTTGAAACATTTCGCAGTTCATAGTGGGCTAAGTCGCTTAGTGCTCGTATAATGCTATCCTGGGTTGCAGGAGTCATCAATACACAGTCCATCAAATCCAAGTAAGCCCTGCACTGAAAGACGTTGTCTTCCTGATTCATCATATCCTCGAAAGTCTTGACGATCTGTTCTTGCCATGGTACAGGTAACACGACCTTATAATTTGCAATTGCACCAGTGATCTTTGGTATCAAGGTGCAAAGCTCAAGCTCGTGCTCTTGCCATTTCGAAATGATGAATTTGGAAAAATACGGTAGGAGGAAGTCCTGGAACCGTTGGCGACCTAGATCACAGAAGTAATTACAGAAGGATAAGAACTGTGGCGAGGAACGTTGACTCGCGATCGTGCTCATTGCCAGGCTAAGATTGGGAAGCACGAGATCTAGTGGCGATGACTGAAGGATCACAGCAGTAGCTTTGTAGATCTCTGTGAGCACTTTTTGGTTCTGCTTATTGCAGATATCGAGCAAGGTTAATACAGCGTCCAGTAAGGGCTTCCAACTTTGTATTCTGGTACCTTTCCGGACAGTGGCTACTATGAAAAGGAGGTGTCCACTATCAGCCACAAAGGTAACGTGGGAATTTTGATCCAATCTATGTATGTGTTCGAGGATAACGTCCACGATCGGCTGGAAATTTTCTGCATCACTGTGATGTGTTATTGCCACCGTGATCCCAAAGACAACATCCGCATATGCTCTGCGTTGATCATGATCTGCTGAGAAAAGATCATCAATCATACAACTGTAGATGTAAGTCGCTCCAGAATATAATTTCCGGTCGATACCCTTGATTGCGTTCAAGAGAAGCGTCATCATACCGTGCTGGTACAATTGAAGTTGGCTTCTATTTTCTTCCATTTGTGCCATTTGCATTAGGTCTTCCCGAATGGCACCAATGATGATTTCCAAGGGTTTTTTGTCTCTGACATACACCGTAGCAGCCTTTCTGACGAGGAACGACATTGCCTCCGCTGCAAATCTTGTTGTGTGGAGCTTCTGCGGCTCTCTTCCCAGTAAAGGCGCCATGATCTCGAATACCGGCCGCAGATTTGGCACAAGTAGCCGCGATAGGTACTTGAACAGCCAAGCGAGGCATGTAAAGCTCCATTCGATCACTTCCACGTCTGTATGTTTTGCGGCCAGAGATGCCACCAGCGTCACGGCCTTTGAAAAGTGATCCTCAAATCTCAGCCCTAGGTCATGCGCGAAGTTGCTCAGCAGGTCCAGCAGAGGTTCCAAAGACAAAGAGTCCCTTTTTTCGATGTAGCTTGCTAATGTGTCGAAGATACGGTTGTTGTGATGAAGGAGTAGCGGCAAGCTGCTGCATATTGGGTCGACTTCCCTGATGAAGGAGGTAAAATTTTCTGAGAGGTTGAGATCTTTCCATCGGTCCAGTGAGACTTTAAAATATGAAGCCGACACTTGGAGATCTTCCTCCACCACCTCGTTGCGTCTACGCCTGCGAATTGGGTCGATGTTGAGCTTTGCAACGCGCTGGTTGAAAGACTCAAAGCGGTGCCTTCTCGTTGATGTAGTCCCTCCTTTTACCAGCTTTCTGGGCCGAGAGTGCTTTCCTGAAGACACCGCCGCCATATTGTGCCGAGGGAGTGCACTCAGCGCGAGTGACTTAGAAGCGAAGCCTGATAACCCTCGGGTAAAAAAGTTCGTGGATTTCTATCAAACGGCCCGCTAGCCGCGGGTGTCGGAATTATTTTTTTCCTAGCTCAATATCAATATTTGCCGCTGCAAAGGCTACAAGATTGAGATTCTATCGACACATTGCTTGATCAGCTCACAATTTCCCACTTAGGATATGGCCTCTAAGATGTAAGTTGTAAATTAAACCTGTGGGATCTTTCCTTTGAAAAATTTGTGTGAATTCAAGCGCTTTCTCCAAGCCGACCTGTCAAATCGTGTGCCTGTTTTTGATTGCTTTGGGAATTCAATCTATTTTCGCAGCCATAGCTCAATACGGTTGAGTAAATATCTGATCGAGCTAAAATTTATGCAGACTCGTGATAGGTGCGGTCAGGGGTCGACTCTCAGAAGTATTTGATAAGATTTCAAGATTGCATACGAAGACTTCATTTTCACTTGCAATAATCCTTGGTGATCTCTTCGCAGATCCTACTAAAACTTCACCGGAAGATGAAACAAACCTTACTGCTCTTATGAATGGTGAGATCGACATCGCATTGCCGACTTACTTCACTCTTGGCAAATTCACCTTGCCTCAAAAAATTGTGGACAAACTGGAAAATTCAGACGCAGAGATTTGTCCCAATCTGTACTTCCTGGGCAAACGCTCAACCACAAAAACGTCAGAAGGACTGCGAATAGTAACATTAGGAGGCTCCTTGGATCCTCAAATCGCTGCAGGATTGTCAAAAGACAAATACTTACCATTCCATACCGAAGGTGACGCTAAAGCCTTACACGGCGCCAATACTACGGACATATTAGTAACAAGCCATTGGCCTGCATCAGTCCGTTCCAGATCCAACATAAAATTGCCAGAGGGTGCAGAAGAGCCCCCATCTGAGCAATGCGTTGCAGATCTCTGTTCAGCACTTAAACCTCGTTATCATTTCAGTACCTCTGACCAATTCTTCTTTGAACGCGAACCCTTCTTCCATCTCTCAGAAGACGATCAACCGGACACCTCATCAATAACTCGCTTCATAAGCCTAGCCGCCCACAATAACCCTCAAAAGCAAAAGTGGCTCTACGCCTTCACCATCGATCCCAACGCCGCCCCACCAACCACCATGCCCGCAGGAACAACAGCCACGCCCTTCAACCCCTCCAAAAAGCGCCAACGCCTCCCCGACCAAGAGCACTCCTACTCCCGCTTTAACACCTCCGACCGCCACCACCGCCCCCAAAAACGAGCAAAACGCGGCCCACCCCCCGGCCCCTCCGAATGTTTCTTCTGCCTCTCCAACCCCAATCTAACCACCCACCTCATCACCTCCATCGCAAACGACACCTACCTCACCACCGCCAAAGGCCCTCTCAGCACCTCAAACACTTACCCCTCTCTCCTCTTCCCCTGCCACATCCTCATCATTCCCCTCTCCCACTCCCCAACCCTCCACTCCATCACCCCCTCCGAAACAAAAATCTCCACTTACAAAGAAATGACACGCTACCGGCACGCTCTCCACGCTCTCCTCAACTCCACTAGCAAAGGCGCGTTAGGGGCTGTTACGTGGGAAGTCAGTCGCGCCGAGGGCATCCACGTCCATTGGCAATTCCTCCCCGTGTCTGTGGAAATGGTGAAGAAAGGGTTAGTGGAAGCGGCATTCAAAGTCGAAGCCGAGAATGAGAAATATCCCACGTTCAAGAGTAAAGAGATTGGAGATGGGACGGGCGAACAGGGAGATTTTTTCCGCGTCTGGATCTGGCGGCCGAGCGGAGGAGTGGATGCTACGTTGGATGATGGGGAGGGGGAGGGAGAAGATAAGGGGGAGGAGAAGGAGTTGGTGTTGCCGCTATCGGAGGGATTTAGGTTTGATTTGCAGTTTGGGAGGAGGGTGATGGCTAAGTTGTTGGGGTTGGAGGGGCGGATGAATTGGAGAGATTGTGGGCAGAGTGATGAGGAGGAGAAGAGGGATGCGGAGGGGTTTAAAGGGGTGTTTAAGAGGTTTGATTTTTCGTTGGAGGAGTAATTGAGAGGATTTGATGGTGCGGCTCCATGCCCGCCCGCTGCATTGAATTGTTTTGCATATGTTTTAGGATACCGGAGCGTACTGAACGCTACTGCTATCTTGATTGAAGCTGCCGTTCTTTAGTCCACATTACCCAATTCCTTAGCATGGCAGCTTTATCGTCTCTTCCGATATAAATGCCGAGGACATGTTACCTCCCGCAAGAAAAAATGAAAACATCTTGCATCATGTCTCAACACGCAACAACTGACCTATCAAACATCCTTCCAGGTATTCCCATTTCCACCCGGCCTTCGTCCCGCCTGCAGGACGCTAGGTGCATGCTGATGACCCAGGAAGCTCTGCTGCTGCGCGCTTGGGCTAGGTGGCGGCATAGTGTGACTATACGTCGTCCCCAATTCTTGAGGTTCATTTACCCCGGTAGGCTCATAGCGCGTGCTCTCACTCGGTGAGTAGCCCGTATATGCAGTATTCTGACCGCGGCCGACTCCAAAATCCGGACCTGTATATGGATGGCCGCTACCATGGCCGAAATCTGGTCCTGTGTAATGGGGTGACACGGGGTGGCTGTCTGCTTCTGCGTATCCCTGATTTGGTGGAAGCAGGTTCACGCTTGACGCATTTTGCATGTTGTTGCCCATGTTATGATCTTGTGGGTCCAACTTCCCCATCTCCACATCTTCGCCCGGCTGCTCAACCTTGGCAGTCCGCGCATTATCCCAGCTTGGCATTGCAGGGAGGCTATCCTCATTGATTTTCTTGCCGCTTGGAGCATCGAATTGTGCAAATCGCGGTGGTTCGTTGTATGGCGGTGGGGCAAATTGAGGGTTGTTGGCAGGCTGGTAGCCTTGATAGGGTGCTGGGTTGAACATGGAAGCGGTGTTGGCGCGTTTACGACCACCGCCACCATTACGACGGCCACGGCAACAGCAGCAGCGGAAGCAGCAGTAGAGAGCTAGGAAGAATATGATGATTCCAATGACAATGCCGATGATGGCGGGCCACCTGCGAGGTCATTAGTGAGGGGTTCGCATGTAGAGGATATTTGGGGGACTCTGTGCGTACTTGCAGTATGCTTTGGTCATGCAGTAGTTCCAGCCCTTTTGAGGTGTCTCGTAAGTGCTGGAGAAAGAGTGGAAGCGGGACTCGAGTGTCGCCATGGTGGTGAATATGAATGGTCAATTGTGGTCGTCTAATGAATGTTGGGTAGTCTCAGATTGAGGAGGATGACAAGAGACGCGTTGGGCAAGCAAGCGTCAACCGTGAAGAAGGAGTACCGGTACTCTTAAATGAAAACAAGTTAACAGTATTAAATCAAAGAAGGCGAGTAGTGAAAGTCAGGTGGACATTGTTCATCTAGAGGAGAATAATAGACAAGGAGGTCAAGCGATCGGATAATGATCTGCAGGGGTTGGCTTGGCAGGGAGGCGTTGCCCCAAGATTGGTCTATTTTTGGCAGCTACCTTACGGTGCGCACATATTATTGACATTACTGTGTTCCTTCAAACGAGGTATATAGCCAGTGTCTCATTTTCCGCAATATCAGCTCAAAGGCCTAAGTATTACTGAGTCCTTACGCTCGGTGATTAGCGGAAGCTCCTAAGTGTATGAACCAGCCAAGAAGCCCCTCCAGATCGAAGCAAGACTCCGTGGTTTCAACCCATGCGTTGACAGTATCATCCTTACCCTCCCTCGATTTCATTCCAGTATTGTTGGCATTCCCAAATCGGAAAAATCATACGAACTAGATGAGATCATCCGGAGCTGTATATCCACTTTGAGATAGAGATCCTACTCCCGACCAAAAAGGCCTTACGACTACCAACTCCCACTCACAGCACAACGAGTACACCGAAAGCCCTGCGGTTCATGAAGGAAAGGATCTAAATCATGTGGCGCTACAGTGGCTTCTGTCTTCCATTTTGGAGTACTCCAATGTCGACACAATACCCGCCGAGCTCATGGCCAACCAGATTTTCTCGGAGCAAAAACTGTAGCGGGGACACATATCTGGGTGTAAAACCACCCGTGGCTCCTTCATAAAAGTCGTAAGGCGTACTAGGTAGCAGCTTACTGTCTTCATGACAAGGGAACGTTAAAGCTAAATGGTAAGACATTCTTTCACGCCATCGATTACAAGACTACGAAAAGAAAGGATGAGATATCACTTTACAAGAATTGTCTGAGAATGTAGGTGCAGCGCCGAGCGACCCTAGGTAAGGCGAGGCTGTTGTGAACCTTTTCTTTGCGAGTGAAACTGGTTCAGGACAAGGCTCCATGAGTCAGCTCCACATTACTGTTCTAGCAGAATGAGCTTCTAACACAAGAAGCCATAGCGACTTAATTCTAGTGACATCTTGTCTCATAGACTGACAATATGACGATCATGAGACACGCGTTTGTTGTGACATTCTCTGTTGCAATGGTTCGGGCCCTAGTTTCCGACATTCTACTGTTAGTTTAGAAGCATTTTGGAACATTTAGTGAGTCCACCAGGCTCTTTACCTTTGTGTGTGGTCACAGGTTTTCCGTGCATAATGAGCCCAGCAAAGACTGTATTCGCAGGTCGCTTTATTGTTGTCTTAGACCTTCACCCACTGGATGAATATCGACTCAGTGCAAGCTAGCATCTCTTTATCAACTCTACCACAGACTCAGTATCTCGTACATTTGCTTTATGCACAGTTTGGCAAGAGGTCATCATTCTGTCTGACAACAGATGTCGAAGGTTTCAGGGTTGATACTTATTGATGGCAAGGACCAGGAGAACAGATCTGATATTTTCTTCAATACAACATCATGGCTCAATTGACGGAAGCAGAAAAGTGCGATAGGATGGAGTTGAATATGTCGTTGCAGAGACTACACATTTCCAATGTCAAGTTTGGGACCACAACCACGCGAATACAAGGCAAAGGTTTGGGCGTCATTTCGACCATGCATATTCCGCGCGGTGCCCTTCTGTTGGCGGAAAAAGCGCTCTTCTCCGTCAGCAATGTTCTTGAACCTTTGTCCAGGCCAAACCAGAGGTCGATCAGAGCGCAAGCTCCCCAATTCCCACAGTTCCAGGATCTCTTCAGCAAAGATCACCCACCAACTGACGAGAGCCGCTTTGACACGAACAACTTCCAGATGGGCACAGACAGGAACGGTGAAAAAACATGCGGCATCTTCCTTGAAGCATCTCGATTCAATCATTCTTGTGTACCCAATGCTCACTTCGCGTGGAACCCTGAATTGAACAACGGTCAAGGTCTACTTACAATATACGCGATCCAGGATATTGATCCTTACCATGAGATCCTGGTCAATTATCACATTGACGACTGCTACAAGCTCAAGGATGCGCGCCAGGCAGCACTCTACGATGCCTACGGCTTTCTTTGCGATTGTGCTGCTTGCCAGCGTCAGCCGCGACACCAATTCGGAGCAAAGAGCGATGCACGTCGACAGAAAATGCAGACTCTTAGAACACAGATGATCGCTCGGAACTGGAGGCTTAATACGCCCAGCGGGAGGGAAGCCAAGCGCCAGAACATCATTAAGCTTATTGATAACATCAGACAAGAAGGGCTTATCTGCCCCGCGCTGGCAGAAGCGCTCGATGAGCTGGGAAAGTTGGCAAAGGAAGAGCTGAGCGCTGCTAAGGATGCTAATACTATGAGTGCCACCGCATACGTCAGAGACTGTCGCGAGATAGCATTGCAGCTTGCGAGGGAGAAGCTCGATCTTGATGTACGCTGTAATGGCTCTAAATCACCTGTTGTCATGGCTGTGCTGGTATTCATTCGGTATTTGGAGCATTAGCTACGGACTCTTTCAGCAGGTGCAGGGGTACAAGAGAAGGATGTTACTGTCTGATGGATTGTGGCTTTCACTTGGAGAGAATCGGAGCCGGAGGATGTGCTGTCATCTATCAATATCGAATGTTATTTATGGGACTGCATGTAGGAAGCTGGGATGTACGATAGTGTCCTCTCCGTTTCGGGTTTGATTAGCAAGGTTGGAAGTCATGTCATTGCATTGAGCGGGCTGCGCATCTCACATTTGTATGTCTAGCATGAAATCACCATCTATCATTTATGGTTTTAGTTCCTAAGTTCTGGGTTCGCCAAATCATAACTCTGTGGTCGACAGACTCACCTAATTATCCCCAGCGTACGCTAGCTTGACTTGATACCTCCATCCTTGAATGACTGCATGGTACGGAGTAGTTGTAACCGAAGAGGAACAATGTTAATTTCTTTGCCCAGTCAGCCAAGACACGAGCGGAATTTTGCGCGCGCTAAAGACAGGGACTGTTTTTCTCCGAGGTCCTCGCCTCATTTCTTGTAATCCCTCTCACAGACTCCATCTGCCTGGTGGCCTCTAATTGGTGCTCCTGGTTCGCTGAGACTTTATCGCCTAGGCACAATTTTCCACCATAGTAGAGGCCATTGAGGCATCAGCATGCCTGGTTGCATAGCCTCACTTGGCTGCTTTGCATGCAAGCTCCAAGCCACAGCTGCCTAAGGCATCTTGTATCTTACCTCGCACACGCAACGCGGCAGTCCTCTCTTTGTGTCCCACAGTCCAGTGCCTACGATACATCTCATCGTACTTATACCACATTCCATTATTTGAAGAGCGCCAAATCGTGACATCCTATCTCGTCCACAAAGTAGCGTGAATTCTCACGAGGTTTCTCAGCTGCCTGTGTGGTAGTTGTACCTCATTGCCGAAGCCTTGTCGCATTTGCACAATCTTGTCCACGACCTTGATGGAGACACTTGCGGCTACTGCCAGTATTGTGAGCCTGTTGCAACTGGCGGGGGCAGTCATCAAGTATTTGAGTATCTTGAAAGACGCATCGGACGATATCAAGACCTTAGTACTCGAACTCTGCACCATAAGAGGCCTTCTGTCGACTATCAAAGATCTCACTACGGAAGAATCCATATTGCATGAATCATTAAGCAGGCCTGATGGGCTCTTCAGCCAAATCGAATCCTCGCTTCAAGCCCTTGCCTCGAAGGTTGAGCCAACATCAACAACCACTGCACACAAGCTCGTCCAGAAACTCCGATGGCCTCTGCGAAAGGAAGAAGTCAAAGATGTGTTGTCGTCCATCGAGCGGCAGAAGACCCTCTTAAGTCTTGCGCTACAGAATGATCAAATGTAAGTTCGTGTTCTGAGTTCATGACGCCCTCACCAGCAGGCGCTATTCTGATTAGGCTTGAGACGCCTTCAAGAGGTGGTGCCTCAAGCCAAGGTAATTGTAATGGTCTTACCGCCATGTTTATGGAGTAGCATTATCTGCCAAAATCCTTTCCATTCCGTCGCTTGATAGAGCTCGAGTCTAGCAATTGATGGGACCAATGCAGACCTCAAATTACAATACCCTCTTTAGAGTGCTGACAGAGTTGGACTTCGAGCTCAGAAAGCCTTGTTGAAGTCTTTTTGCATTCTATGACACCAAACGGTGGCTTTTTCGAATCATCGTGTCTCCTATTGCTGTCCTACATGGAACTAAAGGACAGTGCAGATGCTTGTCACGCCATATGCATGCGGATGTCTCTGAGATAAGTCAAGGCGTCCAAGAACTGCGTGTAGCACAACAAGGCAAGGGAAGATGAAGGCAAAGTAAGATAGTTACTAATAGGAAGCAGATGCCAAACACCGCAGAATCATTCGTCGGCTTTCGCCACCTGATCCATCCACGAATCATAATACAGCTTGTCAAGAACACTCACCAACGACAGGGAGTTGGTTTATTGACTCGGACCATTTCCAATCTTGGTGGAACAATACGAACGAGTGGCTTTGGATCCACGGCCTTCCGGGATGCGGAAAGAGTGTTCTTGCATCGACTATCATTGAACATACCAGAATCCTGTGCGAAGACCAGCCCAATTATAGTTTGCTCTACTTTTATTTTGATTTCAGGCAGGACAATAAGCAGACTCTAGATGGCTTTCTCCGTTCTATGCTTGTACAGCTCTCCAGCAAAAGTAGCAGCTTTCCGGAAGAGATACAGAAGCTATATGACCAATGTGAAGACAAAAAGCAACATGTAACGGTTTTGGGTCTTACTGAGGCCTTCGTCTCAATCCTGAAACGGCTTCAACCTGTTTATATTGTACTAGATGCACTCGACGAGTGCTCAACGATCCACTCGCCCGAACGCGAAGCCATGCTCAAGTTGCTGAAAAGGGTCAGGGCCGAGAAATTGTATCATGTTAATATCTTAATATTAAGCAGAAAGGAACTTGATATCGAAGACGGATTGAGACATGTCCACACAAAAACTCTCTGTATCCAGAATGCAGCTGTCGACAATGATATTCGGGTACACGTGCGCCGCCTTTTAGCTGATGATCCAAGATTGCGAAAGTGGTCTCCCACGATTAAGGTTGAGATTGAGTCTTCATTGATAAGTGGTGCACATGGCATGTAAGTTCTATGCTTGTTGATGCTGCCATTATTTACTCGAATGTGTATCGCACTGACTCTTGGAAATTCTTTCAAGGTTTCGCTGGGTCGTCTGCCAGATAGAAGTGCTCAAGAGGTGCCTGAAGCCATCCGTCCTGAGACAAGCACTCCGGTCATTGCCCGAAACTCTAGACGAAACTTATGATCGTATACTTTTAAACATACCACCGGAGTATGAAAGAGAAGCTTATTCGGCTTTGCAATACCTTGCCCTAGCTCCCTGCTCAGTATCAGTAGCAGATGTCGCGGAAGCAGTGGCTATCGACCGAGAATGTCATACCTTTGACCCCGAAGATCGGCTCGCCGATCCTTTCGATATTGTCGAGGTGTTGTCAAGCTTAGTTACCTATTCGTCTGCTCAGATAGCATTGAACATTGACGAGGCTTCAAGTGGTCGTTATGCGGGCGCTGAACGAGCAACTGGGTTGCGACTCTCGCACTACTCCGTGAAAGAATATCTCCTGTCTGACCGCCTAAGCAAAAAAGGAGCGTCGAAATTCTATATATCCATCTACGAAGCCCACAAATGTATTGCGGAAGCCTGTCTTACGTATTTACTGTGGTTTGAGCACCCGGGATCTGTTTCCTTGGGTTTTATCTTGGAATTCCCATTCGGGCTTTACGCGGCTCGAAATTGGTACCGCCATGCTCGTATTGCTTATGAGTCCCCAGAACTCCGTCCGGAGGGCAAGGATAACCTGACTAGGATGTGCATTGATCTGTTCAAGCCCGAAAGGAGCTCAAGTTTTATCAATTGGCTCAAGCTCAGTGATCCATATCGGTTTCGGCAAGGCACCAATTTTGATAGAACTCTCGAAAAGATGCCAACACCACTTTTTTATGCATGTTACCTTGGCCTACGCGAAGTAGTGGAAGTCCTAGTAGGCGCAGGAGCGGAGCTCATTGGAAGCAACTCTAGCAATAACAAGTCCAGTGTGGCACCTTTGAATGGTGCGATAAACGGTGGTAACGAGATTGTCGTAAAATTTCTGCTTGACTGTGGTATGAATGTGAACTTTGTGAGTGATAGGGGAAGAAGTCCATTGCATCAGGCCGCTTCGAACGGCAATGAGACGATAGTGAAGCTCTTGATCAAATATGGCGCTCATCTCGAAGCGAGAACTGGCCCTATCATTCCAGAATCGGTGGTCCAACTACCGGCAGAGGTCCCTCTAGAAGGATTCCACTATTGTAATGACTTCGCAGCAGACGTTGAGACCCGGCGGGAGATAACTCTTTCGCTGACGGAGCATTTGGTCAAGAAGCATATGTTCCTAGAGTCATGGTATTTCGAGACAAACCCAATCAATGATTGGACTCCCATCGGTTACGGTTCGATCCTTAGATCATTGTTCTATTCCGGCGAACTGGCGGAGATTAATTCAACGACGGGGTGGACTCCGCTTCACGAGGCCTCATGGAGTGGACAACAACGTGTAGTCCGGCAGCTGCAGCTATCGGGAGCTGACGTTGAAGCAAAGACTCGTTACGGCTGGACTGCGATGCATTTCGCTGCTTGGCACGGACATGAGGCCGTGATGCAACAATTGATCGATGAAGGCGCAAGCATCGATGTTAAGAATGTCTATGGGTGGACGCCCCTTCATTCGGCCTCTTTTCGCGGCCATGAAAACGTTGTTCAACTACTTCTGGATCGCGGGGCGAATATTGAAGCTGAGACTTATTACGGATGGACAGCCATTTTTGGTGCTTTCGCATACGGAGGACATGAGAATATGCTAGCCCTGCTCCTTGAGAAGGGTGCTGATCCAAATGCGCATAACAGCTATGGTGGCACGGTTCTGATCGCCGCGGCTAGAGCAGGAGCAGAAGCAGTTGCAAGACTGTTACTGCAAAGGGGCGCTGATCCAACTATCAAGTCCGTCTACGGGTCAACAGCTATTCAAGAAGCGTATCTCAGAGGGCACAACACAATAGTTGGGTTGCTGCGGTCACATACCTGGAAAGGCATTGCTGTAAGAGACGAAAGCGTCAAGGCGAGCCCTAAAGGCGACAGCCTATATGTAAACCCCCAAAATTCGCCGTCCCCTTTGGCGTCTCCAGTCTCTAAATCAGCGATATCTATCCTTGTTGTCTGCGGTGGTAATAAGTGTCGCTCGCCTATGGCTGAAGCTGTCCTAGGCTCCCTCAGCCGTGGAGATGGCAGATTCGGACGGATCGATTCAGCAGGAACACAAGCCCAGGAAGGAGAAGAGCCAGATCCTCGTACAAAGAGCACCCTCATAAACAACGGTATCTTAGACTACCATCACGTCTCCCGTAAAGTTCAGAACTCGGATTTCAACAAGTTCGACTATATCCTAGGGGTAGATAACGAAGCTCTACGAGTGCTGCGTTATATGTACAGTGGAGACGTAGAAAGGCTGAACATCATGCTATTTGGAAGTTTTGGTGCAAAAACTGGTGAGGAGATCCATGATATCTACTATGGTCCTGAAGACAGGTTCCAAAAAGCGTACGCAAAGATGGTCGAATTCGCGAAGGGCTTCATCGCTCAGGTGTTGGAAAAGAACTGTTAAGGCTCCACAAAGGGGCACACCAGTGCAACATTCAGGAATATTACTATGCTATTAACTCAATATGCTTTTTTCTGGAGCATTCTAAAAAAGAAGATCAATGAGCATGTGAAAATTCTGAAAAGCTTATTGTTCTTCGTTTAAGGTTTGAGAGCATTAAGTGGATTTCTCGGTTTATTATATTTTGACATGTGATATCCATACGTCCGCTTTAAAGACACCACACAAAACCCTTCAACTGCACCAGCTCAATTATCCATCTATCAAACACTCGAAATTCGAAAGCAGCCAACATCCCAAGGCAGCAATTCGAAAAACTTACCACAAACCACCCTCTCAACAAAGAAACAACCACGCACCTACCACCACCCCTGCACTACACCATGTCAACCCCCACCTCCCCACCCAGAGCACTCCCCTCAAAAGACTCCGCAGACCGCGACCCCCTCCTCGGCAACGAATACCTCGTCGGCTCTCCAGACCGCAAAAAAGGCGCCCACTGCCTCTTCACCTTCCTCTCCATCGACGCCGTCATTGCCGCCCGCCTCACGCCCGACAAACTGCCCCATTCTATTTATGACACCCCGCCACGCCGGTTGGTCATGTCTTATCATGGTATTATTGAATCAGTAAAGCCGGAACCTTTTCTTTCGCTTAATCATGCGGCGAATATGAAATATGATCCCAGGTGGTCGAGATTGTTTGATATGTGGGGGAAACCGGTTTTTGGGGAGCATAAGTTTCCGCTGCCGAAGTTGCCGGAGAGGAGGAGAACGCAGGGTGGTAGAACGGCCGCGGAGACTGAGTCATCAAGGGCACGTGGTGGGAAGTCCGAAATTGGGAAAGGGAAAGGGCAAGAGAGGAGAGCTCGAACGAATGATTACGTATTTGAGAAGTATAGAGAATTGCCGAGCGTGGCTGCTCATACGGCGTGGTGCGCAAGGAGTGATGCCGGAGCCGAGAGCGTGGATAGGGGGAACGAGTATGTGTTCGATAGGTATAGAGAGTTGCCGAGTATAGTTGCGCATGGGGCGTGGTGTAAGAGGACTGAAGATGGAGATGATGACAGAGAAGCTGAGAAAGAGGAACGCCGCGGCGGGTATGTGTTTGAGAGGTACAGTGAGTTGCCGAGTGTTGCCGCGCATGGGGCGTGGTGCAAGAGGACTGAGGACGGAGATGAGGAAGAGACGGAGAAAGGGGATGATGAGGAGACGGGAAAAGGGGATGACCAAGAGACGGGGAAAGGGAATAAAGAAGTGACGCACAAAGGGGATATAAAAAAGACAGAGTAAGCAGAGGATGATTGATGGGCCTGTGTAGTCATTCATTTATTATTAGTAGTCCACTGGGCCAATACACTCACCACAAAGAATTTAATAAGTCCCCATCCTTACTGTCTGCAATTCCCCGGATTCATCAAACACCACGTCACCGTCACCGGCCCCGCAGCAATCCCTTTCCCAACCAACCACTCCCTCATCTCCGCCAACCTCCTCGTCACATCCTCACTCACCTCCCCCTTCCCTCTCCACAGAATCTCCCCAGCAGCCGCTACCCGTGGCCAAAGATTACTATCCAAATTCATCCCGTCAGTCTGCTCTCCCCACATATGCACTTCACCCCCGAGTACAAGATGCCGCTGCTCTTCTGGAATATCCGCTAAGGGATCATACGAGTATATCTGCTTCCAGTTCTTAAGTGGCGCGCAGTAGTCCTGATATGGAGGCTTTACAGGACTCTCTGGGTTCTCAGGATCAGGATCACGCCAGTCTCCGTGGCCACAGTCGAGATACCAGTGCGTGTTGGCCCCGAATAGAGCTTTGTGCCCGCGCGCGACTACTTGTGCGAGGGCGGAGGGGCTGTTAGCTTTGCCTGCGCGCCAGACTTGGATGATAGTGTCATGGGGGAGGGTGAGGTTGTAGTCGAGGAGATGTTCCTCCCAGACGACGGGGGTGAGGAAACGCGAGTGTACTTCTGAAATGGCGTGATTTACGAAGGACTGGAGATGCGGACGAAGTTCTGAGACTGACATGTCATAGGCATTGGCGTCTACTTCATCGCCACCGAGATGGAAGAGGGAGCTGTAGTATGAGGTGCGGGGGAGGAGATCGTCGAGGAGGGTGGAGACGAAATCTATGACGGCGGTGTTATTTAGTTTTAGCTGGCCGGCACAGGGCTGTGCCGAGTAGTTGGGCCAGGGCTTCCGGTTGTAGGATTGAATGAGAGAGGGATAGGCGGCGTGGACAGAGGCGGTGTGGCCTGGCATGTCGATTTCGAGGTAGACTTGGATGCCGCGTTGGGCGCCGAATTCTTGGACTGAATGGAGGTCGGCTACGCTCCAGATTTGAGATTTGTGGTAAGAACCCTTCTCGGCAATTTCGGGGAGTGCAGGAATCTCGAGGGGCCATGATTGGGCGTCGGTGGCATGAAGGTGGAGGCGATTGTATTTATTGAGCGACAGACCTTCGAGAGTTCGCATTACTTCTGCGGGTGTGATGATGTTTCTTGAGATGTCGAGATTGAGGCCCCGATGTTCGAAAATGGGCCAATCCTTGATAGACAGAGGAGCGTACGGGGTATAAGGAGCCAGCATGTGACTAACGCTGGAATGCTTGTAGAACAGCTGACGGAAGGTGGAAAGGGCATGCAGACCACCAAGCGGGGAGAATATGCTTATTAACACCTCACCTTCAGTTGAGATGTCTATTGCATAGAACTCTTGCTGTTGTGGTTGCGGCGAAGTAGGCAGACGGAACAAGATTGTTATCTTTCTGATAGGCTTCCCGTCATGGGGCTCGGGTATTGCATCTTTGGGGTGAAACTTCCAAGGCACGAAGACACTTGTCCGTGATCTCGTGTATGTCATCAAGTCATTCCGTAAGCGTTCAACGGCAGCAGCTAATGTACCTTTGGCTGCCGGATCAAGTGGCGGAGAATATTCGTACCAGCTTGGCCTGTTGACTTCCCATTAGCCGTGCTGACTTTGTGAGTGGCGCTTTCGAACGTACAATAAGTAGTATTGGAGGTTTTGTAAGATACCGCTTGGTTGTTCATATCTATATTCAACTTCAAAGTCGGGAAGCAACCAAAGTGCCTTCGACCCAAGTTCCATCTCCACTGGGAGGGGCCATATCCCGAATGTGGTACTGAAAATCCAAGAAAGACATAGTAAAGCGAAAGTGGATCTCAGTGACGACATGTCTGTGTTATGAGAGAAAAGAATTCGATGATTAATGCTCAGCTAGCAAAATTGTACTTTATGGGGTGTTAATCGAGCGCCTATTGAGCTATATAAGCATAGGAGGTACGGGTAGATTGGCACCGACGTCTAGGAGTGGTCGATACGCTTATGGGGAGAAGTGTTGATGTGCCTGGATTGCAGACATTGGTTGGTGTCTCACCGAGCATGATTGTTGCACTCTGTTTACTTTGGAACGTGCTGTTTCGTCGATTCGGTTAATCGTCTTGATCACGTGATTCATCGAAGGGGATGCAACAACAACCACTAAACTTCTCACTTTTGACAGCAATACTCAATATTGCTCAGTAGATGCTCTTCAAAATTGACGATAGGCTTTAATTCTACCGGATCATGGACTTTTATATTAGAAGGGCCTTGGCAACCATTCTCTTGCATAAATGGATGTTTTCCCGCAAAGTAGTGTTTAAGCGGACAGGAATCTAGTTTCAATTTGTCCTATCCTACATCAAATATTATCCTTGAACTCTTCATTTCATCATGCAGCAAATAATAACCCGTTCGTGCCATACGCAACCTGCTCTTTGTGGCCACATCGAGGCCACAGCGCCCACGTACTTTACAGGCCCCCCATAGAATTTTACCATCGCTCTATCATCAGCGCTGCTCCTAAGAACTACTACCCGGGCCATCAGCATGCCGAGTTCCACGTCCCAATCATCACTTCAAGACGACCATTTTCTAATGTAAGACGCGATAGAGAGAAAGCACAGATACAAGAACACCAACACCAGCCCTAACCCCACAGCTAGCAAAGAAAAGTAGACTAAGAGACTTACATCGCACCCATAACGGCCGCGTTGCGCCGTACTCTCCGCTTGCGCTCTGCTACCTCAGGTCCGTCATGTAGCCGCCCGCGACGGCCGCTCTTTCCCATCGATGCGTAGCCAGGCGTGGACGTGTTCGTGGCTGCAGCAGGGTGCGCATACGCTTGACTTTGGGAGCCTTGGCGGCTTTGTTTGGAGAGGCCGAAACACATTGTTGCAAGTCTAGATGGAGGTAATGCCTTGGTTTGTCTTCCCTAAGTTGGGGGCTTCAGCCGTGGATTTAGCTGATGTTAAGGAGAGAAGGATAGTACGTGTGGATGAGGATTGCCTGCGTCCTATTTTTTGTTTAAGTGATCTGACCATGGGAGTTCTTAATCAATCAATTTCTGGTTGCTGTGAGATTAGGTTGGCTGATGTGAGATTATGCATGCTCAGAAACTTAACCAAAGCATTCATGGACTAGTACCAACCCTTGAGCAATCTGCAGATTTTAGTGCGCGGTTGTGATTTCGATCCTGCAACGTTCCTTAAGTTAGCAGTGGCGAAGGATCGAAGCTAAATTGGTTATCTGCACAATTTAAGAGCAGAAGAAACATATTATGACCCCAATTCATACGCCATAGGAGCACGAATTGGGCATTAGACTTCAAGAAACATCCCTACCAATTCAAGAATCAATAGCAGGTCCATGGCGAAGTCATCTTAATACATTTGGCGGCCCCTCGCCGTCTCACAACTTATTAGAACGATGGCGTCGTTCCAGTAATTGCTCCCCGATTGTTCTGTATCTTCCACATTGGTGGCTAATTCAATTGTCCAAAACCGCATTGCCGTTGATGTGACTCGAAATGGTGAATCAGCAACGAGACGAATTTGCCACAAGCGACGTGCAACGCATTCACACGTCAAGCGCACACTCGTAAGATCATCAAAGCATCCCACTTGCCTTCGTTATCAAAAGGCAGGATGTCGAGCAGCAGCGATGCTCCTCGCTCGTCAAAGAAGCGCTTCAGGCTCCTCATCGTTCACGTTCAGTGTAGTGTGCTGCTGGGATCCTTTGAGAGGGCATATGGATGTCGGCTTTTCTGCAATGGTATTGTGAGCAACGAAGGCGTGATAGATCATACTAGAAGCGTCGAAATTCACTGTTATCTATCCAATACTCTGAGCAATAAAGCCACGTAAGTTCAGATTACTCACACTAACTTCATACCGTCAGCAGACGTCACATCATTACTCTTTAGGAAACCCACCGTTGGGTAGTGTCTTGGGTGGTATCATGACGGAGTCAGTTGACTTAGTATTTGCTCTGCTTGAGGAAGAAGGCGGAGTACTTCGAGACGCGCCTTATGCTTACCCTTACATGAGAACCAAAGCGATCTTTTTTGGTTATTCCGTCCGCTCTCCACAAAGTGTGATGAACAGCATAGCCTCCCATTGCTGAGCTCTCCAACAAAATGATGGGGATTGGCAATTGACGCTATCACGGCCCATCAGCTCACCAGCTCATAAGCATTTCAGCTTGTCAGCATCTTAAATTATTAGCCTTGGTATGCTCGGAAGGATCGACACCAATCCAGGGTCCAGTCATTCATGGTCTCGAGTCGTCATCTATTGATCCCTCCAGAAGAATACCACGGGTGCTACATACTCTGTACAGGTCAGCCAACTACGCACATCGCTTTGAGCCTGTGGTAGTAGCGTGTGGAGAGCCTCAAGTTGCGGCGGTGATAATTTTCATTAGTATCGGCAGGGCAAGTCGTCCCTCTTCGCTCAGCTGCGAGAACCCTCTACCTCAAGGATACCCTGAGGCGCTTCATTTGACAATATTGAGGAGCGTGGCTCCAATATCTTGGCAACACTCTGCCAAGAATATTGCGGGAAGCTAAGCCTTTCCAGGCGACTCCCCCTGGTCCATGACGTCTCCTCCGTATATTGACCCGACTGGCCGTTCCTGTAGTCGTACGAAATCCCATGCCAATAAAATCCTGTCGGCACAGTCCATCCAACACGATCCTTCGAGCGGCTGGGTTTGGTAGGGGTAACACGCCTTGAAACCCGCACCGCCCCCGTCGATAATGCGCTAAGCGGGTGCCTGCAGCGCCGACTTGTGAAAGCCATTGAAGTCAGGAAATGGAGCATCATTCTTTTTACTTCTCTCATATTGCATAAGCATGACCTCTTCCAACCGCGACGAGGAGCGGCAGCCACTGTTGTCTCCTAGCACAGACGATGGGCGGCACCCTCTGCTATCTCTCGACTCCCAACGCTCTCATCGCTCCAGGATTTGGCAATGGCTCGCTGGTGGAAGCACTGCTGTGAAAGACTTTCTATTCAATAATCCCATTCTTATCTGTACATTTTGTCTTCAATTCTGTTTCTATTTTGCCAAACATATGGTCGAAGTTCCCTCTATCAAGCTGTTCGAACAGGCCATCTGTAACAGATACTACAGCCGCCATAAGGAGTTGGCTTTCTCGCTTGACCATTCCGTCGACGAGCACCTGTGTAAGATTCCTCCTATTCAAAATGAATTGGCCAATCTAGTCGGCCTCAAATTTACATTTGACGCGCTACCTGGGCTCCTGACTGCACTTTACTATGGCTCGATTGCCGACAGATTCGGTAGGCGTCTGGTACTCGCACTTTGTTGTGCTGGAACTTTGGGTAGCCTCCTGTGGATCCTGCTCATCTGCTATGCTGATGAGAGCTTGCCCATCAAACTTGTTTGGGCTTCTTCGATCTTCCTTTGCGTGGGTGGCTCTCAGCGGGTAGCTAAAGGGATGAACTTCACGATCGTTGCGGATACTGTTGATAAATCACATCGGTGAGTAATAAGAACCATTGAATTGTCGAGGAAGCTGTTGACCGGCATCAGAACGAGGTACATGTATCTTCTTGCTGGGATCCCACACATTACCACACTGGCAGCTCCACCATTATCAGGACTCCTTATGCGCACGAAGCTCTGGCTACCCTTTGTCGTGGCTATCGGCGCGTTGACGCTAAGCCTAATCATCGTCATCCTTATGCCAGAGTCCCTAGTCCATCATTCGTCTCATCCCAAGAGCCCCCTTCTTGGCCCTGTCGATACATATTCTCCGACTGAGTCCGAGGAGAATGAGCCGCTATCGCCGGAGCAACTTCCGCGCGGAATACATGACAGGCTTCCGGGCCCAAGTCCGGAGAGGAAGGAGTGGTGGAGAGATATCGTTGTATTATTACAAATGCCAGGTTTGCCGTTTTGTTATTTACTTTTCTTCTTCAAGCCCCTTGCTATGATTAGTAAGGCTTTCGTATATCAATATGCTTCTTACAACTTCAACTGGGGGCTTAGCCAGACGACTTGGCTACGGTTTGCCCAAGCTGGAGGATCAACTATAGCCACCGTGGCTGTTCTTCCTCTTATGTCCTCCGTCCTGAATCGAAGAGGACTTCGTGCGCAGATGCTCGATCTTAATGTCATTCGGTTCTCCTTAGCCATTGCTGCGCTTGGTTTCGTATTGCTGCAGCTTTCATTTCGCAGCTGGATGCTCTTAGTTTGTAAGTTCAGATGCAAACGAATGTGCATACGGCTAGCACTAAAACGATCCCAGCATTGTTCATCTGTGGCTTGAGCGAAGGCGAAGAGCCCGCTCTGCAAGGCCTCGCTACTTCTTTGATCGACCGCACGTATCATGCAAGACTATTTACTTCCGTGGCTGTAGTAGAAATAGTTGCGAAACTCGTTGGCGGTCCGATGATGGGCAAGCTATTCTCTATTGCCCAAAAACATGGCCAAGGCTCTGGGGGTATATGTTTCTCTGTCGCAGCGGTAAGCAGCATCGACTCTTTTCTAGTTTGTTACACGCACTGACATAAATTCAAGGGCATTCTCTTCACTCTCGCGGTGATAGCTTGTATCCAGAAAATAAAACATTAACGAAGAGTAAGAAGTTCCGGTATGCAATAATGGAGTCCATGCAGTAGCATCTAGGCATTTAAGCGGCTCATAGGTTTTCAAACTCTATATAATCTCAAATAAATCATTCGACTCTTGATCGAGTGCGCCAGTCCAGTCATCGAGTTGCGAGTAAGGCACCTTTGCATTGGGAACATATCATGTACTTCTCAACTTGGGTAATTTGGGCCCTGATTGGTTCGGATATTAGCTAAGCGAGCCACGGAGGTCCTCGTCTTATCGATAAGGATTTTGCCTTCGGGAAGCCAAAACATTTCTCTGAAGTTCCCAGTCATTGCCGCTGTCATCATTCACTCATTCAGCATAGGGCATCATGGCTTCGAAAGACCAAAAGACTGGTAAGTTCTACCTGGTTCCGAGTTTGTTAATCTTCCCTCTAACCTCCGAACTCAATGGTGCAGCGATTCTATCAGTCTACAACAAACAAGGCCTTCTTGATTTGGCCAAAGGTCTGATAAAGAATAACGTGCGCCTGCTTGCGTCCGGTGGGACTGCAAAACTCATACGTAATGCCGGGTTTGATGTCGAGTAAGTCTACGCACTACGTGGAGAAGTGCAGGCTTCACTCACTAACAAATCACCCTGACAGAGACATCTCTTCCATTACGAAAGCACCGGAGATGGTAAGAGCAATCCTAGAGCAACTGAGACCACGCCTTTCGTGGCCTCAGAACACTTTTGTTTGCTATTCATTCTTTGGATTTGACCAGTACCCTCAATCTGCGAAGATCTTAGTTATTTTGGCACATGGAAGCTAACAACTGGAATTATTCAGTTGAGCGGCCGGGTTAAGACACTCCAGTACAGCTCGCCCCGTCCGTACCACGAATATATGCTAACAGAGTCCAGCCCTGCTGTCCATGCTGGCATTCTCGCTCGAAATTTAGAGTCTGATGAGAAAGATCTTGCGGAGCAGAATATCCGCAAGGTGGACTATGTGAGCGCTTTTGAACAATCACCGAGCCGATCTGTCCACCGATCTTTCGCGTAGGAAATAGTTACTGATCATAACTCTCATTGCAGGTCGTCTGCAACCTCTACCCATTCAAGGAGACTGTTGGAAAGATAAATGTAACGTGAGTAATATCTGAGTCTTCTAATTCGTTGGTACTTCTACAACGGACGGGCACGACTTAATGGAGAACAAATTCTTGAAAGATCTCTATAACATTGTTGTATAGAATACTAACATTGGCATTGCAAATTGTACAGCATCCCTGAGGCCGTAGAAGACATTGATATTGGAGGAGTAACTCTCCTTAGAGCAGCTGCTAAAAACTTTGCGCGCGGTAAGTCGACACGCTTGTAGGAGATACCAGTAGAATTTGCCAGCGACTGTAAACTCGCCTTGGAGAGCAATTGCTAAGTCGAATCATTATACAGTCACAATCTTGTCAGATCCAGAAGACTATCATGAGTTCTTAAAGGAGCTCGAAACAGGTGATATCACGGAGAAGTCGAGGCAGCTGTACTCTTTGAAGGCGTTCAATCACACAGCGGAGTATGACGAGGCCATTTCTGACTTCTTTCGCAAGAAATTTGCCGGGGATGGTGTTCAACAGCTTTCTTTGAGGTATGTCTCCAAAACCACTGCTAGTCGGTACAGAGTTCGTAATTCTGAAGGACGGTAGATATGGAGCCAATCCGCATCAAAAGCCAGCCTCAGCATTCGTCAAAGATGGAAAGTTACCATTCAAAGTGCTCTGTGGCTCCCCGGGTTTTATCAACCTACTAGATTCGCTCAATGCTTGGCCTTTGGTGAAAGAACTAAAGAAAGCTTTAGGGTTACCGGCAGCAGCAAGCTTCAAGCATGTATCACCAGGTATGCCATGCTGAAATTGCAACAAAACGGCACAATTCTAACATAGATCGATAATAGCTGGAGCTGCAATTGGCGTGCCCATGACTGAAGCGGAGCAAGAAGTATGCATGGTCAGCGACATCGCTGGTTTAATAGAGTCTGGACTTGCCATGGCTTATGCACGAGCAAGGGGGACCGACCGGATGAGTTCCTTTGGTGATATCATCGCTCTCTCCGACGAGGTTGATGTCCCTACAGCAAAGATAATATCAAGGGAAGTATCGGACGGCGTTATAGCTCCATCATACTCCAAAGAAGCATTGGAGATCCTCTCCAAGAAGAAGGGTGGGAAGTATTTGGTATGCGACCATAACTCTGGCCAAAAATCTCATTGGGCGACATCATACTGAGTCTATTCAGATACTCCAAATGGACGAAACCTACGAACCTCCACCCACCGAAACTCGCAACGTCTATGGCATCTCCCTCCAACAGCACCGCAACGACGTCCAAATCACCCCCAAAGAAACCTTCAGCTCAATAATTACACCAAAAGACTCCCCTCCCCTACCCGACCCCGCTCTGCGAGACCTCACAGTCGCAACGATCGCCCTCAAATATACACAATCAAACTCCGTCTGCTACGCCCTGAACGGCCAAGGTATCTCCCGCCTTTCCCTCCTAACCCTCACCCCTAACCAACCTCATTCTAATCAAACTCCCCAGTCATCGGCCTCGGTGCCGGCCAACAATCCCGCATCCACTGCACCCGCCTCGCCGGCGACAAAGCCGACGCCTGGTGGCTCCGCTTCCACTCCCGCACCCTGAATCTCAAATTCAAAAAAGGCGTTAAGCGCGCCGACAAGAGTAATGCCATTGATATGCTGTGTAGCGGACAAGCGGGACATGTTAGCGGCATTGAGAAGGAGGATTGGGAGAAGAATTTCGAGGAGGGGGAGGTGCCGGAGATCTTTACGGAGGAGGAGAAGAGGGAGTGGTTGGGGAGGTTGGTGGGGGTGGGGTGTGCGAGTGATGCGTTTTTTCCGTTTGTGGATAATGTTTTGAGGGCTGGTGAGTTTTTCTTTCTCGGAGGATGGATGGTTCCTTTGGCGGGGTAAGGTGTTGGGGTTTTGCTAACGAGGAATAGGGAGATCGGGGGTTAAGTATATTGCTGCGCCGATGGGCAGTCAGGCTGATGCGGCTGTTGCGGAGACGTGTGAGAAGTTAGGGATTACGCTGGTGGAGCAGAGTGTGAGTGGATGATTCCAATCCAAGACATCTTTTCAATGGTGTGAGAGAGATTTTGCTGATAAGTGGCTAGATCCGACTTTTCCATCATTAGCGCGCTTTATGGAGCCTGAAGTCTTGATGTTTCAACATAAATGAGATTTTGAGAATGCGGCTTAGTATAGAGGCTTTATCAATAGATTATCGTACGTACCAATGAAGATATGCAATTCTTCTGTGTCTGGATACTGGCCTTTTGATCGTAGGATGGAACATGATAGTTGTAGGACTAGTGAACGCAGAAGAGGACTGATCACGCACAATGCAGGGGCCTCGAGGGAAAGATTTTGGGGCTGTTAAATATGAAAAGTTCAATAAAAGACTGACTGACTTATCAAATCCCACGCCTGCCTCGCCAATAGTCCGCTCATCGCCGGACGTCACATAGAAAGCAAACGCTCACACGCTTCAATCGATCTCTTCATAAAAGTAGGCGCGGTCGCAACGAAGTCACCACCAAATCACCCTTATCAATTCTACTGCTGATAGCTCGACGTATATTCAGGCTGCGCACCAGTTAAGCTTCCGCTCACATCCCTCCCCTCGGGAAGGGTGTCCAGCTGACCTGTAGTACTACCACCCCCAACCGGCATCTCCTCCTCATGCCCACTCACACTCGTCGCCGCGGTGCTCGCCTGCGCTGGCATCAAGTTCACGCCCAATTCTGTTGCTGTGCTGTGGATCGGTTCGAGATTCGGTGCCCAGTCGCGGAGATCTTCTTCGGCGTCGTTGAGTATTTGGCGTGCTTGAGAGCCGTGCTCGAAGGCGGGGCGGGTGTCGCCGGGGACGATGGGGGTGTCGTCGAGGAGGTTTAGGAGACGGCGGCCGTGGCGGGCGAGCATTATTTGTTTTTCGGCGCGCTCGATGGTTGCGGCGAAGTGCATGTCGTAGGCTTCTTTGAGCTTTTGCCGGGTCTGGTTGTGATTTTTAGAGGGGGTTGGCTTTGAAAGGTTGGGAGAGAAGACGTACAACGTTGGTCAGTTGAGCTTCTGCTACCAAGTTTTGTGCCTCTGCCCTGACAAGCTCCTGCTCAAGCTGGGTAATCTTGGTGCTTTGAGGCTCCTTGTACTTTAGTTTGGCTATCTCGTCTCCTATCTTCGCCTTGTGGTCTCTGCTCGGTTGCACTGAGCTCTCTGTATTTCTGATCTGCTTCAGAACTGTACGATAGTCTTCCAGATTCTGTGCAAAGACGTCTTCCTGCTCGCCAATCTCGGAGAGAAGAACGCCGAGCTTGTCTGATATATCGGAGATGGAATCGTCTCCTGTAGCCTCGCCCCAATCTGATAATTGCGAGGCAATAGAGATTCGTTCGCGGCTGGCGCCTTCGTAGGCACCAATTGCATGATTTTCGCTCTTAATGATCTTGTAGAGTTTCTTGCTTAATTCTGGCTGCTGCATGCCACGGAGAGAGGCCATGGTGAAGCGGTGTTTAGGAGCGCTCGAAGAGCCGCCTGTGGTCGAGGCATTGTCCTTCTTGGACCTGACTGAGAGAGATCGATTCCTATCATTGGACCAGCCATAGTCAGCCATCAGTGCCGAACACGTCCAGCCAGGGTGCACGCTCTGGCGCAATACAAGCTCCAGTTGCATTCACTTACATGGTACAGTGCTATCGGGGACTAAAGGAATTTGGTGGGACGTTGTCTACTATACACTCAAACTCTTGACTGAAAGCTGCAGGTCTACGTTGTAATACGTGACAGCGGTTCGATCAAATCAAGTTGAAGCTATTCAGATGTCGCGGGAAGTTATAACAACACAGCTATAGTCACCAGATACCAGCTATCAAGCCGCCTACGCAATCAAGGCTGTACGGCTGTGTCTTGGCACTAACCCCTGCCAAGTCCGACTCTAATATCCGATACACCATCTATCCAGCATGAGAACATGATCTTCCAGCTTACAGACCCACCGAATGTCATTTGGATAGCTTTGTTGTACTGAGCATTTCAGCTCAATAAATGCCCAATGACGGCTCTTGGAGTTCGAGAAGCGTCGTGTGCTTGTCCCGCACATCCAGACATTAGCCCTCGATGCCTTCGGAAGACCAGAGCTTCAACGCGTGTGTATCTTATCTTCAATTGGACTACCAAAGGCCTCCGCTCCTCAATGTCCCTCAGCCCCACGATTGCAGTTGTGTTAACAAGATCAGTACCCTTCGCTGCTCTTGAGCTCCAAAAATACTATATGGGACAATAGCACATTTTCTCCAAGATGGAAAAGCCCTCTATACCACGGCAAATATCTTCATGCCATGCTTCGAAACGATCGTACATGATATAGTCGTTGCCAGATCTTCCGTGAACATGTCCCAACACATGTGGACGAGGTCTTGTCCTCCACGTCTCCTTCTACAAACTCTCGTCGCCAAAGAAAGCAATATCCAGGTGGAATTGTGGAAGCAGATGGGTCACAAGGACATCTGTATCCATAGTGATAGAGCGTGTCCACACGTCCTTTGCTCTGCTGGATGACTCAAAGCCAAGATACCAGCAGTCGGGTCCATGGATTGCCGCAAACATTCAGCTCTTTGCCATTGAAGATCTTGCTGCATGTCGAGATGTCTTCAACATACATGACGCCGCCCAATTTTGATTTGGCCTTATCGTTTATGATGAGTGCCATATCGTGGTTGCCTAATCCTTCGACCTGGGATTGATGCCTTTGGTTTAAGGCGGATTCCTGGTGGTAACGCTCCTTGAGGCTCGGGCATCCTACAGCAAGGGGAACAAATCGAGGAAAGCGTTTATTGGTAAGTCCATGAATCAACGAAACGGTAGCTCGTTGCCCTATATGCATAATAATATCACCTGACGCTCTTTGTGAAAGTGGGGGTTCTTGAGCGGTGTGATATCCATTAAATCCAGCCGGTCTTGGCGAAGGACTTGGAGGGTATGCACAGCCCCAATTCTCGGTAGTGTTTTTGCCGCTTTCTTCGTATCAGTCGCAGAGCGGGCGGCTGAGCCAGCCAAAGCAATCATCAGTACGGAGTATCACATGTGTATCAGCCATCGCAGATTTTATAAAGCTTCTATCGTCCATATTCCTTCCCTCGAGTTCTTCTAATTGAGGAACCAGTGCTTGTTTGGAGTCCGAAATTAACCATCATTCTTCTGCTGACGGCTATATTCTTCTTCTACCTGACGTCGAATCGTGTTTGCATACTGGGAATCGATAATCAAACCCGGCTATCAATCTACCATCATCTGAGAATGTGTCTTCCTGTTGTATACCCAAAACGTACGTACACCGCATCACGTCCTGCGATCCGTGTCGTCGAGACGACCCACCACCGACCTGCGTCTCGCAACAGAACAACGGTGACGCATAGCTATGGACACAAAGCGTATACGCCCACTACGAGAATACGACAAACGACAACTACCAGGCGTTGGAGGTGATTGCATTCGCTTCGATGATCCAACATCAGCAAGTTGGCCTGTGCAGCGCAGATGCCGCGTACCCAGCGGATTCTGGCCTTGAGCAATGCTTCAGCTATACAGTCATCGTTGTTCCATGTAATCATGAATTTGTTGTCTATATGTCGATCTGTTTCCTTGGCTTTCTCTCTTCTGCAGTCTCAATTCAGTCACGAAAAGCCTCCTTGCCACTACGGGAATCTTTCTCAATACATCCACCCCCCTCTGTCAACGAAGACTGGCTGTCTCAGCAATCTTAAGACTTGTTGCATTCTCCACCCTATCGCCTTCAATTGTTTCTATCTTCACTTCGCAATCCATGAAAATATGTCTTCCTACCGGCTACCAGAAGAGAACAAGGATCACCACAGCAGACCCTACAGCCCGCGTGGTTGAGATCAACGCCACAAATCCACGTCTCATACCAAGACCCTTATGAATTTCCACATTGGACACGACCGATATACACTGGGCGCCATCGAGCGGAAGGATCTGCCTAATACCGGACGCTGAAGATGAGCGGATCATATTTGGCGGAAATAGGGGATGAGGTTTCGCAAGACATACAGCGTTGTCTATTTGGTATTGTGGCTGGTTTTAAAATCTTCGCTTTTCCCAGCAACTTATGTCGCATTCCGTTTCTTGTAATTACTGAAACTTGGCGTTTGTTATGCTCGCCTAAATGATGCATCGCCTCTTAAGAATCTGCAATAACGTGTTTTGCATTATATACGATGGGCTTGAAGGATTTACCCCTTCCTACATGTGCTTGCAGACCATGTTTGCATTATTACGTTCTGATAGTAATCATTATAACACCTCGGTCACGGTTGCTTAATCTTTTCTCCTTATGTCACCTCACGGAGTGAATGTACCGCGTTAGTTACCCGCGGACTTACTTTGTTTCGCCACGGCCCCAGGTCACACAGCATCAATATCTCACTTTTTTCATCACTGTTTTCTTTTGGCGTTATTCTAAGACAGCATACAGCACATTGTCCAATCACTACCATGCTCCTTCTAGCATAGCCTCTACACATCGCCACTCAGCGCAACTCATGAACCGAGGATCAGCCCTCAACGTCCTTGTGTTGGGCTGTTGTGGGGTGGGAAAGGTCAGCAGAAGTGATAGCAGAATCTAAGATTAACACACATACATTGCTGAGCCATTCTACACAGACCTCTTACATAAACCAACTCACAAACTCGGGACCCTTTCCCCCTTCCAACATACTCTCAAAAAACTTCAAGGTCACTCCATTCGTTCTTGAAACGGCACGCCACTCCGAGTTCCCAACTCAGCACTTCGTTCGCTAATATTTCCCCCACAGACAGGCGGCCCCGTCCATTTCAACCTTCGTGACAACGTCGAACGAGAAGATACCAACATGCTTAAAAACGACCCCGAGATCGACGGCGTCATGTTCATGTACGATGTCAATAGATCAGGCTCGTTTACCTGGTTATTGATGAGATACAGTACGTCCTCCTCACACTACTCCTCAACAAACAAACCCATTAAAGAGAATATCGCTTATATTAACTTTTCGTTCTTCCTTTTTTCTGTAGACGAATACATGAAGGACAAACACGCCATCATCACCCTCGTAGGCAACAAAGCCGAAGACGCCTGGCTCCCCAACCGTCAAATCTCCCTCCGATACGCACAAGAAGTCGCGCACCATTGGGATACGGGCTCCTATCATATCAATACGAGGTGCAAAACTGATCTCTTGTTACCGCTATTGTATCTCGCTCGCAGAATCATCAAGGTTGAGGAATTGGTAAACCTCCCTCTCTACTACCAAAACACCAATACACCCCTTCCAGCCCCCTCAAGTTATTAAACCTCATTTACTAAACCACAATCTCCACCATCACAGGCTCTCGCCAAACCACTTCCCACCGGCCCCGTCCTTACGCTCCCAGCTCCACCTCTCCCATCGACTCTTCTTCCTCCCCGTCCTCCTACACCCGACTTCTGCACTCTTAAAACTACTAACACCACGTATCCACTAATCCACCTCGCTGCGCGCATTCAAAGAGGCGTCGAGAAGGGATACGTCGCTGCTTGATGGGTTTTAAGGGCTGAGAGGGAGACAGGAGGGTCGGGTCGTCTCATATGCTGACTCGGGGGCGCCTCTATATTTGGGGGGGGGGGGGGTGATTTGTGCAGTATGGTGCGCAAATGATAGGGTGAATGATGGATTCACAATTCGTGCAAGGGATGGACGGAAGGGGTGAGGATGTTAGCGTGAGTTCAGTGTCCTTGTCAAGGGGACGCTGTGGTACGTTTTGCTTTACCTGTTGTGCCAGGGATTGGCTATAGTTGAGCGATAACGGAGAGAGCACAGTCCGGTAGTGGTGGTTTGTCTCGATAGATGGCTAAGGAACTTTCTAGAGATGGTGTTTAGTAGCTGTTCATCTACTTCATGCCACGCCTGTGTTGCGCTCTTATCGTATTCAATGTCATTTAACTTGATCAGATGGGTCTATGCATATCAGCAGCTCGTGTTGCTCACACCAACCAGCCAGGGAGCCAGTTATTATGGATTCAAAATTCTTACCTGTGTTGATGTCAACGACCGAGGTACTCCGTTCACAGGGTAGAGATGGTAACCCCGTTCTTGTGTGATCATGATCGTAATCATAATGAGAATGGTAAACAACACATGTATACAACGGACGAACGGCAGAGGACCAGACGAGCTTCAGAGCCAGCACGTGGATATCATAAAGGATTCGACCCTGGCAGGCGCGCTCTTACAGCATTTTTAACTCGAGGGAAAGAAAATTCAAGTAAGCTCGAACGGAGCAGGAGTTACCTGCCGTAATAGATGTGTTCATCATCCTCATATTTCTTTATCTTGATTGCTGGCTGGCCGTAGGTGTAGACAGGATCTATGGTAGAGTTAAGACAAAACCATGTGGACTGGTTTAAGATTAGCCAGGGCAGTCAGTCATTGCATGGTCAAATCACCCATCTTCCTGACAGCTTTACTTCACGTGCTGTTTTTAAACGAATGCCGGTGATGAAGGAACACCAAAATGGGTCTTAGCAACGACCGCTGCTTAGGTAGCGCTGTAACGAGTGGGCTGAGAATTGGAGATAGAGCGCTGCATCTTTTCCTTCACCCGACACAGTTCAATCTGCAGCCTCGGGACTTGTCCGATTTCGTTAGAACTGAGTAAGCGTTGGGTGTGCTGCAATTCTTTGCGTGGTTAAAACTTCGTTGGCTAGGAGGATTGTATGTGATGTCAGATGTCTTCCAACATGATGATTTTGTAGACGAACAGTATGTTTTTCAGATAGCCCTCTATAGTGCCAATTAAGCCCCCGGCGTGAGATCTTGGTGCGCAGAACTCGCCTCCGTATCCTGAAATGCTTCACCAAACGCCGTATCGCTAGCCCCTATATCGCCCTGCTCCTCAAGTCCCGCATTCTCCATGTCCTGCCCATACCCAGCCAGCTCCTCTCCCGCGGTATCTAAATCACCAAAGTCTATCCCATCACCGAAATCATTAGAATCGAAATTGCCTGTGGCATCATCTTCAGTAGCTTGGTTGAAGGCATGCATATCGTCACCGCCAGCAGTGTCGTTGGCGTTAGGTGTATCCATACTTGGTTGCATTGCGGCGTCGTTGGCAAAACTGTCGAATTCGCCCATGTCTTGGTCTTCTTCCGCTGCTGAGGTTCCTTCTTTGTCGACCATGATCCAATCTTCTGCACCTGTAGCTTTGTCTTCGGGAGATTTGTTCGCTTCATTCATGTTTTCGTTCATACTGGGCGGAGGCTCTGATGGAGTAGCTTGAGCTTGGGGGATTTTAGATGTGTCGTTGACGGATATAGTTGGATTCGTGAAATCTGGATTGGATGGCTCCGAGTATGTTGGTGCTGTGGTCGCTGCGCCATCGAATTGTCCAAAGTTATCGGTCATGTCGTAGTCCTGGTCGCTATTATCCTTGGCTTGGGCTTTTTCCTCGAGGCCTCCCTTCTGTACACATTCGATCTCAGGCATCGGCTTTGTTGGTTTCCCAACATAGGCCTCCATCTTGATTACAGCTTCATCAGCCTTATGTTGGTCGGCCCCAGCTTTGCTGGGATCACCGTTCATCAGATCCAGCGTAGAAGCTCTAATGCTCTCTTCGGCTTCTTTAAAGACACGACCTTTATTTAGCTTCGCCATCCGCCTAGCATGTTGCTGCTTCAATTTTTCCATCTCCGCGTTGATCTGCGCTACTCTTTCGGTTGCTCGTTTCGTGAACTCCTCTGCTTTTCCGGCTTCCATCCTGCCGACACGCGGAGTTGGCGTATCTTCAATGGGCACTCGCGACGGGTCTGGTTCCTGAAAGGATTCCTTGCGCGTCGCGTTGATAGGTGCATCAAAGAAGTCCCTGGTCAGAGATTCAAGCTCACCCTTTTTACCCATTCCCAACTCCCCAGGTATTATCTGACTGGTGTCGTAGGGCGAATTCAGAATCTCTTCAAGCCATTCATGATGTTGTACGTAACGATGCAGGCTAATATCTCGTGGGGTGAGGAAGTCCATGAAGTCGTTTCCCGTCGACCCATCCTCGTCGTCATAGGCTTCAGGTGGTATAGTAGGGGCGGGAATTGCCGTAGCCGATAGTTGTGAATGTCCTGGGGGACCGTGACGGGGACGTTTTGCTGGAGATGGTCCCATTCCACGTTGAGCTGCTTGGGCTTGCTGCTGGTAGACTTGTTGCTGGCTTCTATTCAGATGTGAGATGACATCGCCCGGATATCCCATGGTTTGTTGTGCGTATGATTGACCAGGGTTTCCAGGAAGATTAACAGTAGGCCAGCTCGCGCTATCACGTAGCATGAATTCCTTGCGTACCAGCTGCTGTCCGTTCCGTTGTAAATGCATTCGCTCGGTCATTGAGTGCCGCACCTGCTCAGAAATCCGGATCTGGCTGGCAGGGAACCGATGTTGAACATCGCTCGCGCAGTAATGTATGATCCATAATGATGAGTCGGGTGGTGGAGTACTAGGATCTGCGTTTGTGGATGGTGTCAATCGAAAACGCCGTCTACAGTGTGTTGCAACTGCTTCGTGAGGTGCCCGATGGCCACTCCGTTGAAGATACATTTCCACTTTCTTATATGCCATCGATTAGTGACCCGGATGAGGTAAGGGTTGATAGATCTCTCACATAGCCTCGCATTTCTGAAGTAAACGCTGCTTCGGGATCCGCCCAGATGTAGCCATCACTTGCGAAGGTCGTACCCATTGGGGGCGGCTGCCAGACCAGCATAACATCACCATCCTGCGGGCATTGCAAGAACATCCAATTCATCGGAGCTTGTTCCTTAACAATTCGTGGAGCTTGAATCAGGTACTCAACCATAAGATTGAGATCGAACGTGGGTTGTTTGGCAAACTGTTGACTGGAGACCAGATGAATATGGCGCAACTATGGATCATCAACATAGCAGTTCCGATTGATTCCCTTGATCTGATTGACATACCAGGTGTGGAGGGACCAAGTCACTTGGTTCAACCACGGTTGCCATCTTGCCCCTGGCAAGGCGCAAATCGCCTTCAGAAACTTGATGAGATCGCTAGACGTGTCTAATCGAGTATTTGGAAGAAGCGCCGATATATCTGTATGCGAGCTTGATTGCGATTAGAGCTGTCAAGATTCTTGTCACGACGAAGCACGAAACGCGCCTTGCGAGGTTTCCCTCTCGGAACGTTCCGCTCTCCGGTTCGGCTTTTACATCCAGATCTTAAAGTCGAACACCAGTTCTTTGCGAAGTCTAGGTTAAGAACTACAAAACAACAACTCCAATTCTGACAGACGTCTGAAATTTTACTTGAAAGTTGCTTTGGATCCCATAGACTCACCAATATCTATAACTTCACACGCCATGCTCCAGCTTACTGGATCAACCCACCACCATGAACAATACCCAGTTCCGCCGCTTGGTGCTTAATACGCCGACGGCTACCAGAAACAATGAGGGTACTGTCGGATCTACTTCACAGCGGGGAGGCGCGACTCCTGCCTTGGGTTCGCGAATGCGATCTAATATACCAATGACACCGTATGATACTATTTACGCCTCTTTAATCATATACGGCATCCGCTGACTGAACGGACAGACGGTCCGTATCAGGCATATCCGGGAACGACTTTGCCCGCCAGCTTGCTGAGCGCAATGCCGAACTCAATCCTTCCGATACTAAGAAGTTCCGCTCATCTGCAGCACCAAAGGGAACAAAATTGGGCTCAGCCTATCAAGACCGTACACAGTTTCGCACTTCTGGCGAGGATGATGAGAAGGCTGTCAGAGTGAAGGCTCTGGAAGAAATGGTCAAGCTCGGGCAGATGGACCAGTCGACCTTTGAGAAGCTGAGGGACGAAATTGTAGGCGGCGAGATGAAGGACGTACATCTAGTGAAAGGTCTTGACTACAAACTTCTAGAAAGAGTTAGAAAAGGTGAAGATGTGCTTTCTGATAGCGTGGAGTCCGCATCACCTCAGGGGCAGGACCTGGATAACGAAGATAAGCCTGAGCCTGATCCTGAGCCTGAGGTTGACGTCGATGAAGAATTTGAGAAGCTGGAAGAGAAACAAATCCAACCAATGGCAAAGGAAGAGAAGTCAAAGAAAGGAGAAATGGCACCACCACCACTTGTAGCAGGGAGGAAACGGACAAGAGACGACATTCTAAAAGAATTAAAGGCCTCTAGAGCTGCTGCAGCTGAAAAAGCGAAGCAATCTGCACTAGGGCCTAAGTTCGTCAAACTTGGTGAAAAAAGAGAACGATCCAGGATTGAGAGGGATGAGCGCGGGCGGGAGGTCTTGATCACTGTGGATGGAGAGGGCAGGGTGAAGAGGAAGATTAGGAAGACTACAACGGCAGAGACTGACAGTGGCCATGTGCTACTGATGCCAGACAAGGATGCCAAGCCCTTGGGTATGGAAATCGCGCCGGTTGTAGAAGTGCCCATAGAGGACAGTGCTGACATCTTTGAGGATGTGGGGGCGGACTACGATCCATTAGGGAATATGGACGATGATAATGATTCTGACGATAGCAGTGATACAGGAGGCAAAGCAACAGCTGAGCCGTCAAAACCATCGCCACCCCCAAAGCCGTCAGAATCCGAAACATCGGGCGTGCCTGCAGCGCCTGGCAAAAGGCGCAACTACTTTGGGGATGCCGACGACGATGAAGATACTAATGCAGCCCCGACGAACCCTCTCACTGACCCAACAATCCTCGCCGCCTTAAAGAAAGCATCCAGTATCAAACCCATTCCTTCGGCCGCTACAAACGAAGAAGCAGCAGCCAAAATTGCACAACGTAAAAAGATGCTGGAATCACATGATCGCGACGCCGAAGACATGGACTTGGAATTTGGCAGCAGCCGCTTTGGAGATCAAGAAGATGGGGAGGATAGGAGAGTGAAAATAAGCGCCTGGGAAGGAGATGAGGATCAGGATGGAGGGAAGGGGGAGGGTAGAGCCAAGAGGAAGAGGGGCGCGAAGAAGAGAAAGGGGGACGTCAACAGCGCTGCTGATGTACTCAAAGTGATGGAGAGGAGGAAGGCGGAGGGTAAATAGCCTACTGAATGAACAAAATAAAATGGCGAATCACAAAGACTGCCGAAGAATGTGCGCATGGCATAAACGTGCCTTCCCCATTTATGGGCTCCTCCGACCCAAACCTTGCTACAACGTCTTCTGTTCTCCTTATCAATCTCCTCTTCACTGTTCAATGATTATGCCACAATGAAATTGGCAATTGCTTTTTCATCGAGGCTGTAGTGTATTACGTATGAATCCATCACTACAGAAAGAAGCCGCACAGGCAGCCTGGATTCGAAACAGCAGAATTCGAAACAAGTGGGTCCTCAACCGCTCTACGATCTAGCATGAGCCCAAAGTCCCCACCATCAAGACCTTGGACAAGGTCAAAATTGGAGAGGATGGTTTCACCAAGCAAAAGTTGCATCGCACAGGGGAGGCCTTAAAAAAAGTCCAGGAAGAAGCTGACGGAACATGCTAGGTAACAATAGCTGTGAAAATATGCTATACTTGCTGCGACATCGCGAGCATTCGAAAGACAATGCCTGGGTTTCGGTGATCTACGGTGCAGCAGTAATCACAGTCAGACTTGAGTTTCGCATTGATGACCAGTGCCGTTCGTAATTCTTTGAAGAGCGTCTTCACTGATACGGGAGGACAATCGTTTCTTATGTGCTACGAGATCAGGCATCCCCACTTTACTCATGACGATAATTATTCACAACACGGATGACAAGCAAAAGGCTGCCAGGGAATTTGGAGAAATGGAATAGGATGTTGAATGGACGCGCGGTGTATCAGATAATGCTCCCACAATGTCCGAATGTCAGATGTCAGGACTATGCATGGATCTACCGATGTCACCCTAAAGGGTTAAGGGGGTGAAGGATGATGAGGGAGCTAATCGGACCTTAGCAAAGGGTGAGGGCATACAAATGAGCGATGGCGGGGTGCTATTGGATGACGAATGGTTTCATCTGGATGGCAAAGACAGTCAAGCTTTTTGCCCTGACCCAGACCCTTGCTCCTATCTAACCAGGAACGAGCTGCCCTGACCATAGTGCCGCGCTTCCCCTGACGATAATTAAGGGCCCAACTGTGTGGAATGATGCATCTCCAATCGCACCCTCAATCCGGGCGGATGGCAATCCATGCGCCAGTCCCACGTTTGCGTAATCACTTCGGAGGCTCATGACTGGCTAAAGGATTGAATGAAGTGGATAGCGAATGAAATTGCGTAGCATGAACCTGGTAAAGAGAGCTGAAAGAATCGGTGGGTGAGCCGGGGGGCCAAAGTTTCAGAGGCTGGACTAGTTGGTTGTTGGTGTCCGGGCTACCTTAGGATTTGTCCCTAATTTGCTATGGCGGCTCACAAAGGACTGCCCTTTGTCCCCTCCAGGCCCCAGACTCTCCCCCTCCATGTCCGATTATGGCCCAAGCCTCCCGGGAAATTAGACGGCGATCGCCAATTTTAGCTCAACACTCCCCCCTAAACTAACTCCCCATGCATTTGCTCTACCTTCTCTTTCCTTCCTTTCTACACCTCACCGTCGCTGTTCTGCCAACCACCACATAGTCGCTCGTTGACACTGAGCATTCGCTCGTTACATTCCTTCGGTCATTGACCACCACACGCTCTCTCTCAGCCCTGGTTGGCTCCAGTCTCTGAAAACACCAAAATCAACACCAATATCAGTCACTGTAAACAACACGAAATAACTCTCGACATATACGACAACAAGCACCAATTGAGCATCCATTACAATGGCCGTCCTTAACATCGCCCTTCTGGCCGCCCTTCTGCCCTCAGCCTTCGCGGTTCCCGGACTTCACGGACGGGGAATGGGTCACGGACCTTACATGCCCAGTGGCAAGCACGTGTTGCCGTCAGGCTTCCCCTACCCCTCAGGCGCTCCCGGCCCATATCATCACCACCCAGGTGCACCAATTGGCACTGCTCCGTTTCCAGCTCAGAACGCCACTGCTTCTGCTACAGGAACTGGCGTAAGTGGAGGTGGAAGTGGACCAGTGGTGACAATTCAATCGACCATCAATGTTATTCCTCTCCCAGTCACCAACACTCTCTTCAGCGCTGGTCAGTCGCCAGAATCAACTGGCCCTGCAGGTGCTGGGGGGCCTGGAGGAGTTGGCAGCAGCCCATCTGCATCAGGTGCCCCAGTTGCCCCAGCTGGTGGCGAGTCAGGAGCCTCGGGAACTGCTGGCTCAGGGCCAGGTGGTGTTGGTTCGTCCCCAACCGGTGCCCCAGGCGCTCCCGGAGCTCCTGGTGGTGGTGAGGAGGCAGGTACATGTGGGCCAGCTACAGTTACAATCACACAGGCACAGACAGTCACGGTTACGGTTCCAGCAAGCCCCAGCAACGGTGCCCCAGGTAGTGGACCTGGTGAGTCTCCAGGCCAGTCACCTGCTCCAGGTGCTCCTGAAAGTGGATCTGGCTCGGCGCCCACGGTCATCGCTCCTTTCCCAATTGGCAACGGCAGCGCTTCTGCTGGACCTACTGGCTCTGGCTCTGGTGTGATAGGCACAGCCACTGGTGTTCCCACGTTCCACCACCCCGTCCCCTTGCCAGCCCACTCAGTTGCACTAGCGGTCAGCTCACCAGCACCAGCACCAGTCGTGGCAGCACCAGTCGTGGCTAGCTCTCCGGCACCAGTTGAGGCTGGAATTTCGGCCGCACCTGTAGCAACCTCCAGTGCTCCAGTCGAAGAACTCTTCCACGCCCCCGGACAAAACCACCCGGCACCTCAGCAGCCATCGGTCGCCGTCACTTTCCCAGCACCTCAAGCTCAGGCTTCCACTACTCCAGCACCAGAAGCACCCGTATCTCAGGTTCCCACTTCCTCTGCGGCTCCCGCTCCTTCGTCCTCGGCCTCAACACCCGTTAGCTCTAGCGGAGGTGTTAAGGCTCGTGGTCTTCTCTATGGCTCGCTCAGTGCTGCTCAGTCCTTTGATACATCTAACATTGGCTGGGGGTGGGATTGGGACTCTTCACCATCTCCAGCATCTGGACAGGCTACCGGATCACTTGGCAGCATTCAATTCGTTCCCATGTTGTTAAGCACTGAAAGCGTTCACACCAGCATTTGGGAAGGCAACTCTGCCGGCGCTGAATGGGTTATGGGTTTCAACGAGCCCGATCAATGTGGTGGTGGAGGCTCTTGTATGAGCGTAGCCGAGGCGGTTCAGGGTTGGACCACCTACTTCACTGGCACTGCCAGCAAGTGCTCTCCAGCAACGACCAACGATCTCACTACTTCGGGCAAGGGTCTTTCCTATATGTCGCAATTTCTTGAGCAATGTACTGGATGCAAATTCGACGCTCTAGCTTTCCACTACTATGGATCAGGCAGTGACCTTTCTGCTCTTACGAGTACCATCCAGGCATACCAGAAGCTTCAGCAGCAATACGGCATTTCCGAGCTCTGGATTCCCGAAATGGCGCCTACCGATTCGCCCAGCGCGGATGAGGTGAATGCCATGTTGGCTGTTTTGGACAACCCAGCCAACGGTGTTACACGCTACGCATTCAATGGTCTTAGCACTGGCAGCGGTATTCAACTGTCTGGTGACATTGCGTCTGCATACTGCTCTTAAATGTAACAACATTAGCGAATTCACAGGGAAGCTATGACGAGTGGTTGGATAAAGGAGGTTTGGAGAAGGGGACGAGGGGTTCGACGCAGCTTTTCCCTTTGGTAAAAGGTTTTCTTTGTGCATAGTTTTAATTAAGAAGGATCGGCATTTTTTGCATGGGCATTGTGTCAAATAGACAAGAATATAAATACAGTTTGACCATGTAGTCCACCGTTCGCTATGAGAAGCCACTGACGGCGAGTTTACCATCCAAGTGTCCTTCCCACTACCATCGTATGAGTGGAACAGATCATCCTCGCCACCAACCATTAGTTCCTCCAATCCTTGTTCCCCCCATTTCCGTACCTACCCAAAATAAACAACATACCTTCCTAACTAACTGAATAGCCCCACGAGCGAGGAGACAAACATCCATTCAGAAGCTTGATCCAGAAGGTAAAGAGGATGTTTTCTTTGCATGCCATGCCATACATATATAGACAATTTTGGGATAAAAAGATATGGATGATTAGTTGTAAGCTACTAAAGGTAAGGGATGGAAGACTAAAAGCGGGATTGGGCTGGAGAGTGGTTTTGGTACGTGGGAGGCCTCAATTGTTTGAGGGGGAGGGAGGAGAGGGTATATGGAGAGAGAGAGAGAGTCTTGAGAAGGAAAGAGAAGGGGAGGTAGAGTGTTTGTGGGTGCGGTTTAGGTTGGGAGGGATGAGGGTGGGAAGAAGGAGCGGATCTTACTACTCGAATGATTTGCTTGCTAGATTGATTTGCTGAAGCGGAAGGAAATGTTTCAAGTCTTTTATGTTGCTCCATGCTATTGTATCACTAAGCACATCCACCCTCTCTGACCATCTCCCTCCTCCTCCTGCCCCCTACGTCTCTCTCATCCCATCGCCTCCATTTCCCTTGTTCATGAGCCCTGTCGATCTGTATATTTGCTGCATTATCCGGCCTCTTTCTTTATGGTAATATGTATATATCCCATTCGATCTTGTCCATCTCATTTACCAGCCCGCTGATATTGATTGATTGAGTGATTGTTATTGAAAGATTAGTCTTAGCCTTAAGCTTTGGTTTATAATTAGACTTAGGATTAGTTATAGGGTTTTCGCTTACCTTGGGTGACGGTAAGGGGGGCGATGGGGCTTTGGGGTGAATTGAGGGGGAGAGGAGATGGATGTATGGGAGGTGTTGGATGATAAGTTGTGGGTAGAATGGGGTTGGAGATATTTTGTATTGGTAGTCCCTGGGGAAAGCGGATGAGAAGGGAAGGGAATGAAATACATTGAGTTGTGAGGGAGTTGAGAAGAGGTTGGGAAGGGAGGGAAGCCTGAGACCAGATCAGGCTTCTTGACGAGGACGACTTTCGCGCTTGGGCCGGGAAAAGCAGTGATGAGAGTGTGAGGTGAGGTTGTTGTTCAAGTCATCATGGAAATGCAGTCTTTTATATTTCGGGCCTCTTGCTCACGATTGGAGTTGAAAGACGTGGTTCTTGAATCGTTTTGTTGTATGGGCGTATGCGTAGGGAATAGAAAAGGTGTACCTGTTGGGCATATCTAATCAGGCTCGATTCTTCGTGGATGATGTTGAACGGGTGATAGGGAAGTAGGAGCTGCTCTCGATGAGATGGTTGGATAGTTGGTGAAGGTTCCTGGAGGTGGTAAGAGAATCAGCCGACGGTTTGGAAGTTTTGAGCTTTATGATGACTGACTGATTCGATGGAGGCACCTTTGTGAGATACCGGGCTCAAAGCTCTGTCGATCCTCTGCTTCAAGCCTCTTCATACCGATCTTCTTGGGAACAAACATCTCTGAACGTGTTGTATTACTGCTTCAGGTCATTTCAGAAAGGACGAATTTGGGTGCTAATAAGGCTCAGTACAGAACGTAGTAGCTTAGTAAATAAACCCAGTGATAGGGTTCCTAAATTATCATTTAGCTATATCCTCCGGCCCTGAAGCCTTGCATATATAGAGCTTATAGCAACCTTTCTCGGCAGATCACGAGTCGAAGACCCCAAGCTGGGTATTGGACTGAGCACCGAATAGAGCTCTGTTACTTTTGCTATTGGAAAAAGTGACAGCGTCGCTCTGACAAGGAAGAAATTTCTCTGTCAAGCATTGAGATTCGGGATCAACTTCATAAGTAAGGATCATGACTGCGTAGTAGAACCTCGGCAAGGTTGCCAAAAGTTGGTTGTGCACCTTGTTTAACCGACGGAGAGCGGAACGAGACAAATCCAGGGCTCGCTGAATTTTACTGCTGGCAGCTCTCTATACTAGGCTGACTCTTTCTGGGGTAGTGATGTAGAGAACAATATCAACCACTGTCGTATTCAAGAAACAAAACTAAATCGAGTGAGTGTTGTAATTGGTTACCGCGAGGCTGTTTTGAAGCAAACAACACAACTCCGTACCGCCACACTCGCTCATCACCTGCCCAACCCCACACTTTCCAAGGTACATCAGATTCGAGACAATTTGTCCCAGCGCATAAATCTATCAACACATTGCTTACACTTACTATCACAAAGCAAACATTGAGCAGCCTCATTATTTAACACATCATCGGATTATCCTCTAGGAAGTTGATCAAGTGGAATTCTTACCTAGTTGGTATGTCGATTCAAGTTAGACTGTGATAGTGAATATGTATGTTGAGGAGTAGAAAACTTACACTAATAACCTAAAAGCTGACATTGAGCAGCGATGTCCCGGCTGCCAGATCAGTGAGGCTGAAGTGAGGCTGTGGATACATTGGCGGAGCCGACTCGGTTAGTTCAACAAGCTCTTCCACCAAGACTCCTGTTAAAGTAGGGTTGCAGACACCAAGGACGTTGACGCCACGGATGTACCGATAGACCGCCAACATGCAGAACCAAAAGGCAAGCAACATCATCTTAAAATTGGCCCTATGGTTCTCTACGTGTTTAGCTATCATCGATGCCCTGGCGATAGGCGGCACGCAAATCCCTTCTCCAGCTACGCTTGAGACAGGTCCGACAATTCCCCTGCCTCGTGGCTCGATACCGCACGTCGTTGTGCCTACAGAAAGCGGTGGATGGTGGCAATCAACGGTCGCTCAATCGATCATGTGGATATGCTGGATATTCAACGTTGGCAGCTGCATGGCTATACTGACGAAGGGTAGGGCAATCTGGGCATTGGTAAGACTCCAACGATGAGTAGCAGAAGCATAAAATCAAAAGTGCTGACTACTACCAGCTGAGGCAGCCGTTGCCGACCAGGTGGGTGCGCCAGCAATAGGCGAGCGTACGCTGTGAGTGCAGTTCGGGTTTCTTTCGGGCTGTCATTACAGCTGCTAGGGGTGGACTCAAACCGATCAAGAATCTAGAGCCTAGATGTATTAGCCATTAAAATTGTCAACCCCATTGGTGCTGGTCTTCGTGAATGAATCATTTTAGTCTCGTCATCGCTAGTCGTCTTTCCAATTCCACTACCCGGTGGTACCATGCGAAAGTAGAGAATACCGCTCATCAACGCTTCATTTCAAGGGGAGTGAATACATATATATGCTTCAGTACCCTCAAGTTGTGTGATATGAGATGGCGCACCGTCCCTGCCTTAGTTATCGGGCTAGTCCGCTAACGATATGTAGTTAGCCCCGGAACGAGCCGGTCAACTGCCACTAATCATCTGAAACTGAACTTAATCTCGTGGCTGTTGATACCAGATCAATACTCTCGTTGAAGCTCAACACTATCTATGTGGTGACTGGATGGCGTGGAATACTATTCAAATGTTAAGTATCGAGCTATACAGCTACGAAGCCAGGTGATGAAGCTCGCGTAGGATGACTACCTAAGTCACAACGTCGCGCCCGTGGAGCTCGACTAAGCTCAGCAACGAAAATGTTTGGCAATTTGACAGCTTTGAGTGAGTTTCCCCCAATTCTGACATTTCTATTGTCACTTTCACAATACCTCCCTTCGAAGAGCTCCCTCGCTTGTTTAGGCTTACTATTTGGCATCATGCTGTCAACTGCGACATTCCCTTTTTCTTGCTACGTACTTTTGATATCAGTGGCCTGGGAAACCATATAAAGAAAGAGAACCATGTGCGCTGCCCAACTGTTCATTTACGTATCTTGGAACTTATTGATGGGGAGCTTCTCGGAGCCGATGACGCCTTATTCTCGATGATCTCGGTTCCTTCCACATAATCATGTCTCTATTCACTCCGACCCTAGCAGAATTGATTCCTATTCGTTTCACCATCTCCAATTTCCCATCGCAGGTCATACAGAGATTTCCTATGCAAAGCAAATTGAGAGCGGTTTTCCCATCGCAGGTCATACAGAGATTTCCTATGCAAAGCAAATTGAGAGCGGTAACGAGAGCTTCTCACCATGACTAATAAATCCATAGCTGCGTTCAAGACTGACCACGACAGGCCAAGAGAGCCACCGCCTCCAGCAACGCCGCTTAATTTTCCCTCCTGCAAGCCGAGACAGGTACCGAGGCCAGACCTGGAGCATAATTGCAACCTTCGGAAAACTTTCACGAATATTCTAAGGACTGGACCAGGCACAAAGCATATTGAAGCCTTGAATGTCACCCTTACCGATGAGCTTCCACTCGAGGAAATTATATCCACAGACTGTATACCACCATTATCCTGGAAGCATGATCCTGATCCAGATGACAACCCTAACGCAGTGTCAATCGAGCCATCGCAAGCTGACAAATTAAGCAATGGAGGCCCTATGCCTGGCCGCGGAAAGTTTTTTGAATTAGTCAAGGAGTTGTCATACGATAATGAAGACGCCTTTCGTGCTGCTCGACGTGATCCTCCTCAACCAGGTCAAAGACCGCCGCGGCTTGCCCATTTTCGCAAATTCTGGGACACACTGTCGATCATGGCTGAATACTGGGACACTAGCCTCGATAATTATGTCGACAAGAAAGAGGATAAGGAAAACGATAGATCTGCCATGGATGTCGATGACCTCCGTTCTGAGGCGCAGAAATTCACTGATGGAGTGTTGAACGAGCCAGCTCAGATCGAAAAGAAGAAAATGTATACTGGGCGTCGAACGGACACTGGTAGAAATATGCCAGGCAACTTCCGCGAGGATAATATATGTGCATTTGTTGAGGCTCTATCATGGACTTTCCGCTGCCGCCTGGAGCAGCCTAAAATGCAACCAAGGGTAAAGCTTCAGGGCATGGTCCTCCCTCTCCCGCATGCGATATCCGTGTATCGAACACCCAAAGACAAACTCAATGCGAAGGCCGGCATACTCGAGGGTCCGTTACTGGGCGTCTTCTGCAGAGATCAGACATGCTTTCGCAAGGCTTCGGAAAAGGCGGGCGAGGGAAAGACAGAGATCCTAGATCTCCTCAGAGAGACTGGCTTGATCTTGATGCTAGCACAGAAGCGCGCAAGAGAAGGAAAACAGGAAGAAATACCAGGGGAGGGAAAGTGGTGGGCACACGCTCCTCGGTGGGGAGGTGGGCCTGGTGGCGAGACAGGCATTGCTGCGGAAGAGGAAACTGTCGAGGATGCAGAAGGATCATCTGAGGGCCAACGGAAGCGAGTAAAGAAAGGAAGCAAGGCTGACGCATGGCGCACTGTACGGCCACCGTCAGCCACATGGGAGAAGAACATCACATATCTCCGCATAGGCAGAGATACAAGAACCGACTACGACGATGTAAGTCTTATACTCCTCTCACTCACACCTAGTCTCCTATCCTCTCTATCTAACATTCCACCTACACAGATCTACCTCGTCTCCTCCCTAAACCACCACATCTCCATCATCCACACCCGCGTCCCCCTCGCCTACGTCGACTTCCTCAACGAAACCATCTCCAACCCCAACAACCACTCTGCCTCAGATCCTCCTCCCAGACAACAAGAACCATGGTACGGCCTCCATCTCGAACGCTCCAAATGGTTCGACCTCTTCATCGCAGAAGATAGAATCGAGGCTATGAGAGCTATCTGGGGGGTCTTGACTTTGTTGATGAGGGAGGCCAAGGACGGGGAAAAGGAAGCTACTACTACTACTAATACCGCTACTACTAGTGATACTGCTGTTGGTGGAGAAGATGTTGTCATGAATTGAATTGCAATTAATTAAGGAAGGGGCTAGCTATTATTATAGCTGAACCTTTTTTCGTGCCATAAATGTAAAATAACGCTCCCACACACGCGTTTGTCCAATGGTTGCCCTTCACTGGTGACCGTGTTTGCAATGCAGCCTCACAGCAACATAACTCATTCTCTTACGAACCTCTCTCGGGACCATGCTGATATCCACGGTACTTATTCAGCCTCTCCAAACCTGAACACACACGACTAAGCTGAAATCAACGGTACCTATCCAGCTCCTATGATGCTGCACACTCACGACCAGGCATCAATCAGTACCCCTTCTTCTACAACTATGAAACAGCAAAATCCACCCTTTATCGCAGGCAGCAGTCCGATAGAAGTGTTCAGCAAATCCTTGTCTAGACAATTGTACTCCCGAGAGTAGATATCTTGAGCTGAAATATTGAAGGACAGATATGTTTATATATAATCTTAGTATCTTGGGCATTGCTTGTTCCTGCTTACTACCTCACGTATGCATGGATTGTGAATAGGTATAGGTGTATAGATATCTGGATGATAGATTCCAGGATGAGTTGTTAAGCTGAGTAGGTCTAGCTCGTACACATATACATACGGCCATCAGCCATACGCCAATGTCCAATGCAATATGCAATCCCATCCGCCATGCAACGTGACCTTTCCATGCGACATGACCATTTCCATGCAATTCCCATCCGCAATGCAACATGACCTTTCCAAGAAATCCCATCCGCCATGCGCAACATGACCTGTCCATGCAATCCCACCCGCAATGCAAGCCATATCCCATACATACATACAATCATCATCAAACGTGTAAATATAATATCATCGATCACTCCCTCTTCCCCTCCTCCTCCCACTCCCCACCTCCACCTCCACCATCCTCCCCCTCCCTCTTCCCCACCACCCCAAAAATCTCCCCAACCCCCCTAACACCAACGGGCTTCCCCACCCCACCACCAACTCCAAACCTCCTCTCTCCCAACCTCCTCCCCGCCCTCAAACTCTCCAACACCCACTCCACTCCCACAAACTTGATCCCCTTCCCACCTACCCTCTGCACCTCCTTCTGCAACTTACTCCCACTCAACCCGCCCCCGGCTCCTCCTCCTCCCCCTCTCGCGCCATTCGGTTTTCCAAGAATGACGTGCGTGACGCTTCGGCGGCCGAGGGCGAGGCTGATATTTGCGCCGTGCGAGGCGAGGAGGTGTTTGAGTTTGTGGTCGGAGATGAGGGGGAAGGTGGAGCCGTTGATGTAGATTGTTAGGCCGGCGAAGATTTGGGGTGCTTCTTTTTCTTGATTTCGGTCTTGCTTTGAGGATGAAGTGTGGTCTGCTGGATCTATTATTGATTGGGTTGCCGGCTCATTCTCTTTGCGATCCTCACTTTCTCTTCTCCGTCTGTCCCTCTCTGCCTCCGCACCATGCGTCATCATAACGCCGATATCCCTCCATCTTTTCTCGCGAAGCCCTGGTGCTCCTACTTCCCAGGACCCGTTCTCCTTCCGCCCATCTTTTCCGAAATATTTGCTCCCCGCCCCAACGGTGTCATATAGTCTTTCCCCACCACCTTCGCTGGAGGAGAATTGATTGCCTAGTTTTAAGGTGCGAGAGGCGCGCCAGGATGTCGAGCCCGAGAGGCGATTTTCGGCGCGCTGGTGGCCTGTTGAGGATGAATTCCAGGGATCGAATATTTTGCGGGTGGGGGGCGGGGCGGGGGAGATGGGGAGATGGGCGGGGGGCATAATGTGGGGTTGAGGGTGGGGCGGAGAGTACGATGGGTGGTGGGGCTGTCGATGCGTATGGGCGTCCAGGATAGGGCTAGACGTTTGTGATGGTGATGTTGGACGTGTTCATGCAGATCAGATCCTTGTTTCTCCTTGGCTGACTAGGCTGCTGAAGCCGAATAGAGTTCAAAAGGCTGTATGTAGGTAGATCTTGGTTGCAATGCAGGTGTAACGTTCGATACAACGGGCCAGTCTGTTTCGGAAATTGCAGTATGGCGCTTGGGATAGTTGGGCATCAAATTGACTGGGGCGTCTGTAGAAGGATAGAGGCGTGTGTTGGATGGCTTCCAAAACTTTCCAATTTGGGGAGGGAGGTTCTGACGAGGTAGGATTTGGTGGCGCGATGGGATCGTGCGTGCATGCCCCAGGATCGTGAGGAGGGAGGAGTGTGCATAAATTAGACTCTAGATTTAGCTCTCTACCCCAAAGATACTGGAGTGATACACAGATCCCCTCATAACACACGACAAGTAACACGTATTAGCTTCCTAATCTTTCTCGTTGCCACGACTTGCTGGATCCGACCAAAAGAAAGAAGGGTGATGGAGAGTGGGCAGAGGGAAACATTGGAGCGGCAATTGGGCACTTCCATTTTGAGATCAAGACTCAAGAGAGGCGCGAACCAGACCGTATGACATGCATGATCGCATGTACTCTGCACAGAGCCGCCGTACGAGCAGGCTCGTGCAGTAGTCGAACGCTTGAGCATGTCGGCAAACGAGTCTTTCTTGAATGTTGGACTCTGCTTATGCCAACGGTTGTACATCCCCGTTGCCGTTATGGCTGGCTATGACATCGTTTTACATCCTACTACCCTACTTCCTACATCCTCCTATCCATTCCTCTTCCTCCCTAGCCTTGCCCACTCGCTATTCCGGGGAACTACGATACTCCGAAAAAAAAGAAAGATGGGAGCAATTGACTTTGGTCATTCCGGTCAATTGTGTTACTTTCTTCCCCTCGCCCCCTTTCATATTGGGTTAGTAGAGGCACATAGTCACGCCAGATCAAGACAAGGGAGCCAACTGTCCCTTCATTCGCTATGCTACCCTAGGTAAGCTTTCGCCCTTTTGGTCCAGAAAGACTCCCCAACAAAGAAAACGCAATGAATGCGACTCGGATGCCTTTCACCTGCCTAAGAATCATGGATAGGCTTTTTGGGGGGGGAATTAACTCTGTACTGCCGTCATAATGCCTGATACCGCTGCTGTAACACATATCCAGTCATAATGAGATTCGTAATCATAAAGCTCCGCCATCTAAAGGCCGAGATGTTGCAAAAGGTGGTACCATGGAGAAGCGAAATTCGTCCCGTCATTTCGTAAATCAATAGTAGAGTAAGATATTTTAGAAACAAAGTCGTGACGCTCGATTTCTTCAGTTTTTCAAGGGTCGTTATCTGTGAAGGCATAGGAGACATGGGAGGCCTAATGTTGGCATGCAGTAATGGCTGGTGTGTCCACCAATAAAACATTAATCGAATTTTCTGAATGATATGTCGGTAAATAACCTGAGGATGTGTTGTCGTCGGGCCATGTCTAGATTCGTACCCGTTTGAAGCAATGGAATTATGTCCCAGGAAGTGTTGTAGGACTAGGGTCGTTCAGAATAGCACGAGGTCCATTCAGCGAACGCGTGCACGTGGAGTTGCAATTGCGTGTGGTCGATTGCGGGGCTTCACGTCACCTTCATAGGTTCCTGTAACCATACTGCCTGTACGACCGCCTTCTGTGCCCAATTTTCGACGCTTCATAGAGTCGAGGTCCTCGCTGCGACTCGCAGGTCGCGAATTATAATCATCATCCTCTCGCATTCGCTTAGTTGAGGTCACACCATTAGTTTGAGTCGGTGCGTAAGGGTGGAGGGGTGTTGAGTAGTGATCCGTCGGCGTATTTCCATTCGGCAGTGTACCGCGAGCATCACTCATCGTACTGTACAGATTGCTGGAGGGTGGAGCGCGTGGTGGTGTTTGGTAACCCGTTGTCCACGACTGAGCCCCATTTGATGTTCTCGGGGTTCCTCGGCCTGACCCATTCTGTTGTGAAGGAGATCCATTGATATCTGAGTTTTGGGCGTGGTCTCCATGCAACGCGCCAATGGTCGAGCCGGAATTGTAGGAGGGGAATGAACCACGATGGGTGGTATACGCAGTGTTATTGTCGTGAGGATAATCCGGATCATTATCATGTTCTGCCTCCTCCCCCGTTCCGTGCCCAACCTGGTCATTTCCCTGGGTTTGACCATAAACATCGGCCTTTGAATCTCCATGCTCGCTGCCTGTCCGTGATCCTGGGGCACGCGTGGCTGGAGGACCCATATCTTGTTTGCCATACGAGCTTGGGAGCGGAGCGCCACGTGGTAGGCTCTGCTGAGTCACGTACTGCGTTTGCTGTCCCGTAGCTGCAGAATACATTGGCCGCGAACTGTCATATGATTGGTGACTCTGATAAGGCTGTAAACTCGGCATCGAGGCGCCTGGGGGAGTTGTAGCCGGTGTTGCGGGTGTTGAGTGTGGGTGATTCTCCATCATCAGAGGTTGGGCCCCTTGGACACCACCTGCAATACTCTGATTTCCCCAGTCGTAGGAAGTGCCTTGATTATTCAGCCCAATGGTGGTACTTGATGCGCTAGTTGGAGGAGTAGGAAAAGTATGTGCCCTGTCCAGGCCTGGTCTTCCTGCCCCTGGATGAGGAGCAATCGAGTGGGGTTGCGTCGAGCCCACAGCGCTATTCATCGAATGATGGTGATGCAAAGAAGGGGTTTGCGAGCCTGGTGGGCCATTTGCGCCCTGTTGTTTAGTGGTGTCGAGCCTTCGGCGGTCAGCTGCGGCCATTACTGCATTGGTTCGACTCTGGTTAGTTGGGTGATAAAGTAAGGCGCCAATATTGTGGACAAATAGTGGGTATAGCGATTCTGTAATCTTTTCCTTGTTCGCAAAATCCAGAGCTCGATCGAACGGGATCCTTGTTCTCGTCAGTACCAAAAAGCGTAACAGATTGCCATTGAATCACATACCAAACACCCTTTAAATGCATTGGACCGATCTTGACAACGTGACGTGTTTTCTCACTCTTCAATATTCCATCTCGGCGTCCTCGAGTCATTCCAGCAACATTGAGAAGCTTTGTACCATTTATCATATGATTATCTGCAGACCCTGTTAGCCCACTTGCCGTAGCCTCCACTGCATCTAGCTGCCGACGCTGCAGGATGCAGGATGCATGCAACGGGCCTTACCATCACGCCTCGCGACGCAGACACCCTTAGCCTCGACTTGAAAGCACATGCATCCTTCGTCTTCCCAAAGTGTAGCTGTTACTCTAGGTTTCATGCCTGAAGGGGCGACTTGGCCACTTGTATCTGCGTTCTGTTGCTGGTAACCCTGAGGAGGTCCACTCGCCGATCCAACGTACGTGTGCTGTGTTGGCCCGCCTGCGGCCATGGCTAATAAAATTAGCTAATCCAAACCTGGTATATATTCTATCACTTACTCGGTAATGGCAGCAGACCAGAATTCATCTGAGGACCCATAGAAGAAGATACTGGGTGGCCGGGACCCTGGGGAGAGGCAATGCCAGTGGGATAGCTGTACCCAGTATAATGAGTTGGAGCTGGAGCGTAGCTGCCCGGACCCGGCTGCAGTACTGGCGGTTGCTGGTGTTGATAGCTAGAATACTGAGATATACTTCCTGCAGCTGTCGAGGATGGGTATGACTGTCCGGCCGACATCTGCGACTGTTGCGACTCCAAATACTGCTGCTGCTGATTCATCGTGCCTTGGAAGCTGTCAGTGGTTTGATTGTAAGCCTGGATGTGTTGACCGGGTTGAAAGCTTCCGGACGGCTGTGTGTTATGCTCCGACAGCCCGAGCGGTAAAGGGGCTGAGCACTGTGAAGTTGGTGAAGGTGAAGGGGTTTTCAGACCAATTCCAAATTGATCCGAGCTGCCTATGCGGGATACACCGGGATTGAAGGGGGCAGTGGCACCGTACGATTGCGGTAAATGAAGGTCTGGTAAGCGATCGCCTGAGTGTGTGTGACGTTGGGAATAATGTGAGCTAGACCACGGTATGTCAGCTAGACCGCGGGTTTGAACCTGGGTTATCGACGGGAGCTCCAGTTTTCCGGTATTGATTGCCAATGGCCTTGAATGGCCTAAAGGCGAGACTGAACACGCCCACAAAGGATGCTCGGCGCTATCCAAGGCGCCAATTAGTCACTTGGACTGGAGGAATGGCAGCTCCTTAGTCCAGTAGATGGTTTAAATGTTATATTTTCCCAGCGGACTCAGGCTATGCAAAGGCCAGAGTCTGGATATATAGACCGCTTCCCTCGATATGTCTGCACTCGCTTTTGTGTCTTAACCAATTGCTGGGTAGCAATGTTTCTTGGACTCGTATTTAGAGGGAAAGGTATCCCGAGTGTAATGTCTATGGATGTGGATCTGTCTGATATGGTGGATCGCTGGCGGCTACAAGGTGGATGCGGTACGCAAGGCAGGCCAAGCTGATGTACAAGAGGGCGTGACAGATGTACCGGCGTCTGAGTAAGGTGGAAGATATGGTGGAAGATGTACTGCAGCAATGGCTCTCAGGACAATAAAGACATGTGGCTCGTTTCAGGTCGTTAGAGAAGGCTCCTAGAGTGATTTGCTTATTTTGATGCAGGCTGTATGCAGGTGGATCGCAGGACGCTATAGCACGGACAAGGCGAAGAGGGGAATCTCAAAAGAACAAATCGCTTCAGACACGCGTCTATCGGATACTGGCGTCCTGGGAGTTAAAGATCGTGGAGTCTCGTTATGCTTCGTTGCGTTTCGTTTCGTGTGGCAGGCTGGTAGCAGGTATGGTGGAGGAAGGCGAAAGTGTCCGCAGCTATGGGTGCCGAGTTAGCGCTGGGTGGTTGTGTGGGAATGCGCATGGATGTTTGGGATAGGTGTGATGAATGAGATTACATACCTCCTGGGTCATGAACGGGTCATGCAAGTAATGCGCAACAGCTCTCCCACTCGTCTCGTGGTGGAGGGAGGAGGGGGGAGAAAGAGCAAAGAAGGCGGAGGCTGGCAGGCTGGGGTGTGCTGTTAGCCCGCGGCGCTATGCCACTAGCTCACTTCTGATAATGGAGAGGCCGACCTGATGATAGGACAAGCCGTGACTGCTAGTAATTCGCACCCAAATGGCTGCAATTTGGAGAGAAGGCGAAAGAGAGCGTGATAGTCTGGTGTTGATATTGATGTTGACCTTGAGTAACTTGCTGAAGCTCCAATAAGATTGCTCGCGTGCAGTATGGCTCTCAATATGCGAAATTTCAAAACTTGAGCGGCTTGGGCGTTATGTGCGTTGGCGCTCCACCCAATTGGCTTCTCTGGCTATGCTGGCAAAAAATAAAAAATGTTTTAGCAGCAGCCAGGCCAGCAGGGTCCTTGCCGTTGTCGCACAGGAAGAGGAGGAGGAGGATGGGCCAAAGAGAAGCTTGAGATTCAGCAATGTAGATGGCAATGCGTGTTAATGCGTATCAATCAAGATTCAAGATCTTGGGGGGGGGGGTGCTCGTGAGGCAGATGCAACCGTGCAACCGTTGAATGACAGTGCAGTAGCAGTAACGGAGATGCAATGCAACGGGAGGACGGGCTCTTTTGTCTCAACGCCCCGAGCCGCTACAGGGTCAGGAGCCTAGGCAGTTCGATGCCACTCCTACGATGATCAGTGGGGATGCAGGATGCAGGATGAAAAGCGAGGGCGTCGAGATCGCTTTGAATGGGACTCTCTGTTGGATTGTGGATCGTTGCTACTGTGGTGCTAATTTTACAGGCATCATTATCGAGCGATTTGAATGGCGGGAGAAGCAGCAGGGGATGCTGTGTGGTCCGTGTCTGCTGAAGAGTTGAGGAAAAGCTGTCTCTTCCGCTTTTAGGGGCTTTAGGGGGGGCTTTAGGGGGCCTTTAGGGGGGACTTTAGGTCCATGCACAATGCAGGCAAGCGAAAGCTATTTCCCTGGCACGAATCACATTCCTTCGTGGGCTGGACTAGCCTGTCAAAGAAATCGATCTACACTCAAGACAGGCATATGATACGTGGGCTTGATTGAATCTTGAATCAGCCCAATTGGTCGGCCCGGAGCCTGTTGATCATCACGAAAACATCACGCCTTGTACGATCTCAGCAATGCTAACCCGACTTTTCCCTAAGCAACTTCCCGGTGCTATGGAATAGGGGGATGCCTAGGGCTGGAGGTCTCTGTTGCTGGCAAGCCGCCTGGTTGGCTCTTCAACACTGTTGGTTCGATTCTGGGGAAGGCAGGGGAGTATCCAGTAGATACAGGGTCGGGAAAAAGTGGTCAAGCTAGCGGCTTTAGCTGGATGATGAATGGCTACTTGCCTTTCTGAGTTCTCGTTGATACGAGCAACGATAAAGAGGTTCAAGTTGAAACGGAGTACGAGTATGGGAATCCTTCGAGGCCCTGTTGCTCAATCAATTTGCGCGCGGAGGCCTCAGGGCGGAGACACCCCCCTGAACAAAAGTCCAGGCTACGTTTAGGCTACCCCAGGCTGTAAGCGAGCCGAAACATGCCTAAAGTACAGCTAGGTAGACCAATAGTCACTGGAGTCTGCCTCCTAATAATAATGTCTCCCACATAGCTGGTTAGGGGTCTTGGATCGGCGCAAACCTTCAGATAGGAGGAGGAGGAGGGGCACAGCGCTTAACGGTGAATGTAAGATTCTTGGGACGAGAGGGGTGAGAAGGAAAGGGTGGCGACCAGCACCAGGACCAGGACGACGATTATCTTTTCGTCGTCATATCATGCCATCCGCGCTGAGGAGTGGAACTAGCCGTGGAAGTTCGAGAGAGCAAAACCGGGCACGACACTCAGAACCAACGAATTCAACGAACGGTGGGAGGGAATAGGTAGAGGTTGCCAGACTAGAGGAGAAAGCATGCTAGTTCCTGAGTGCTGACTTCTCGACCCGCGGGTGGTGTGTAGGTGGTGTGTGGTGTACGGTGTGTGGTGTGTGGTGTGTGGTGTGGTGTGTGGTGTGTGGAGGAAAGGGCTTTAGAGCTGAATGATAGGCTCTCGGTCTTCGGGGGCTTCGGTAAAGACAACAGACAACGCATCAGTCCACACCGCTAATACTTTTACAAGCGCCGCACCCAAAAGATTCGCTGAAGCTGACTCGTGTCGAGAATGCTTCTAATCAATCCATCAACGTGGCACGAGCAAAACCGTGATGTGACATGGCTTCAACTCGCAATCATGAACCAAGTCTGCTGATCCGATCCCTTCTTCCCTTCTTTCACTGGGGGCCTGCCTCTCACTACTCACTACTCACTACTCACTACTCAAGGGGGATAGGATGGTGATCAATTGGGTACTTCAGTAGTATATCCGATGATTGGTTCCTCTTCATTCACCAACAGTGCCATGACCCTACGGCGTGGCAATTTCCATTCTCCAGCCCCCCCTTACTTGAGTATGGTGTACATCAACACCAAAACCAGTCAGCAACGGCGCAGAGGCGTAGAGGGAGATCTACAGATGCAAGGAGGGCCGCTGCGGAATTAACCTCGCACCGCATCCGCCGCACAATGCTGTGCATGAAATCTCCAGTCCACATTTACTAGTATTGAGGCTTTGAGGCTTTCGTTAGGACACAGGACACCTGAAAATATCCGCAAATCAGACCTTTCCTAGTGCTAAAGAGGCTGTGAAACGTACATTCTAATCGGCTGTACGATGACAGATTCATCCACCGTAGTTAGAGTATGATGACAGAACCACCAGCCTTATCACGTCTCATGTCCTTGATAGGCTCCGTAGAAGTAGGCCTGAGAAACCTTGTGGTTACCCTTAGATCCCGCCCATGCGAGTGTATCCCCGGGGCCGAGGGGGGCGCTGCCGGCGCCCTCTGCCTGACGGGGAAACTCCCAAGAGAAGGCGCAGTCACTTTTAGTACTTCGTACGGCCATAGTACCGTATTATTAAGGCAAACCTTTCGTTCTCATCCCTTTCTCCTTGGCAGCTGGAACTTGGAACTTGGATGTTCCACCCCACTTGCTGGGCACATGTCAATACGAGAAGTTTGCTGTCGACATCCAGAGCAAAATGTGGGCCCTTTCACGACACAGAGATGGAAGATGACCCTGGTCATTCCCAAATGAGCGTGCCAATGGCTGGATTCGGCCTTGTGGATACGATTGTCAACCGAGCAAATGGGAGACGACCACGTCTGCCACCTCTTCCATTCCCCTCCTCTGTCTTCCTTCTCATTCACCCATCCCGCAACATCCCAGTCAACCCAGTCGCCTGTCACGGGTCATTTGAATTTTCACATCGCAAGCCACCGAAAAGTGATCGCGAAGAGCGTTGCCTCTACTAGCACTTGCTCTTTCGCAAGAGATAGGGACCGCCGACCGGAAACTAACAGTAATCAAATTATCAATCACCGACTTGCTATCGGATCAGCGATGGTTGCCTTATTTTGCTTTTTTTTTGGTGGTAACGGACGTACCAGCCCCACCCTCCCTCGCCGCCTCTCACCTTCCCGGACAGAAAGAAAAGAGAAAGGAAAATAAACAAGGGCGTATGCAAAAAACAACTTACCCCTCAATCCGCTTATCGTTGCCCCAGATTTATAAGTCTGACTGCATTGCGGATCGGGGACCTAAGGCAACTAGGACTTAGGTACTTTGGACAAGTCTGATGTACCTTGTCTAAGGTACCTATGTTATGCATGCATCCGTAGCACTGCCGGCGTTGCAGCTGAAAACTAAAACGACAGGCACAGAATCTTCACTTGAAACATTTCGGCAACCAATTAATCTCACTAATCTGTCAAATTCCACTCGTTCATGGCGTGGCGCTTCTCTGGACTCGAATGGGCGACGTCATTAACACCCGAAAGGCTGCTGAGATGATTGTGGCGCCTCATCCCTTGAATTACGGAGATTTGGGTAAGGGTCTCTGAATAATCGGAATTCAGACGAGAGGCCCCCAAAACGTCCCACATGCAAGTAAGATTTGTGTAAGGATCAATAAACAATGGGGAAGGGGGTATTGTAGGCAAATTTGGACTTTTGACAACATTGTCTGGTCCATAGTGCTGTGGTTCAATGATTCTTTTGCGTCTACTAATTTCATTTGTCCCTGTACGCTTTGCGAAGGGACATTGCAATTTCCGTTCGAAAAGATCATGTTGTTAAAATAGGATCCTAACATGTGTATCAAAAGCATGCTTTTGATGAGCCACCAGAAAACGCACATTCTGCCCCCTGATACACCGTGTCTATGGGCACCAATAGAGAGCTCGACTCCGATTGTTGCCAATCCTAGGCAACCACTATGGCTATTTCTGCTCGAGCTTCAACCTGACTGCCAATTCCTCCATCTGACCTTTTGAACCGTTGCAGGCTCCTCTCTCAAGGTCCAATTTCTCGATCCCATGCGCCAGCTCGTCCGAACCGGTTTTCGATGCACCACGGTCCCTGTCCACACCCCTTGTATGCAACAGCGTACGTAGAATTAAGGCTATAGACTTTGGCCGATGGTCCATGCCAATACATAAGCCCTGCACTCCAAGGGTTTCGTCGTCGACATTGGAAAAGAACTTCTGTTGTCCCTCGGTCTGCTCGCCACGAGCCAAGCTGTCTCTCAGGGCGCTGAATATCCCCTCGACGTGTTCGGCCCATTGGTTCCATACTCGGTCTAGGAGACTTCCTTGTGTTGCCATACAAAACCCTGGTTGCAAGACTGGTCGGGCTGGATAATTCGAAAACTTTCGGATGAGCGAAGAGCCATCATCCTCCGTGATTGCCGTCGTTTCTGTTTCCTCAACCAAATCGATAAGGTGTACTTCGAACATATCAGCGTATTCGTGCCAAAGATCCGTCATGACCAGGGCAGCATCGTCGACGGAGTAGTCTTGTCCGCAAGCCATGACATCTGTCACATTCCACCCCTCTCTTTTCGGTAAGCCGGTATTATTCATCTTTCCACCGTCCTTGCGTGTTGACTTCGTTGTCTTACTGTGTTAGTGTATGTTGCATTCATGTAGATTAAGGATTATTTGTAATGAAGACCGGTAGCTAACGTGATTTGTGTCATTGGAGGAAAGTATTGAAGGCTCTACATAGTGTCATTAGAAAAAGAATTCTGCTGCTCTATTTTAAGTGAAGCCATATCACAGATCCAGTGTGCTTTGTTTTGACCGTTGCGTCATCAAGAACATTGCCATGTCACTTTATTCCTTACGTTTCACACTGTGTTACAAACACAAGTAGATCAATTCCATTCACTCCGGCCAGCTCCGAGGTGCATACGCATGTTCTCCTATGGCACACGTGCTTGAAGTGGTGTCACTCCAGGAAAATCAGTGTCGCTCCTGAATATCCATTTGGTCCATTTCCCTGGACAGCTCGTGCTCTTCAATAGGAATAACGGCCTGAAATGCCCTTTCCGGCCCCAGCATGGAGCGAAGGATCGATTGGATTTGAGTGCGAGTAGACGGGCCCGAGGAAATCGACAAGTTCGAGATGCCAAAATCAGTGTCACTGGCATTCTTGCTGGCTAGCCAACTTCTGCATTGTGCGAGATCGTGAGCCATGGCAGTATAAGTTCTCTCAAGCTTATCAGCGAAATCGTTCCAGCGGACACGGAATCTCGCGTCTAGAACGTTCTCAACGAACTCCTTGGTAAGTGGTCTTTCCTCCTTCTGATAATACTCGATTCCGTGCAGTGTTGGCCTGGGTGGATGATTGCTGAACATTTGGATGAATTTGATCAGATCTTCTTCGGTTGCCCCCAACTCATCTGCCTGTTCGCTCATATGCCGGAAGGTATTGTCGACCTCGTTAGCCCACTGGTTCCAGCTATGCACGAATTCTTCAAGAACGGCTTTCCTGTTTTTGAGTGGGGCTCTCAAGATTTCATCAGCGCTCCATTTGGGTCGTTCAGGCAAGGTAGGAGCCTTGTATGGACCTTTGCGCGTTTGATTCATGTTGCTTACTCCGGGCGGTAGTCCGAAGTTGTTCCAGTATGCTGTGTAGAAAACGGAGTTGTTTCCAGAAGAATGAGGGGCAGGCAAAGGAGAAGTTATAAGAGTGACAATCGTAAAGTGTTGACACCCCGGCTATTGTGTCACTTTTGCTCTTGCCACACAACGCACCGCTCTGTTATGGCAGGATATGGTCCACATTTCTCTACATTCGATGATCTCTCCGCGAAACTACCCTTACTAGGTTCCATGGAATCAGCTAAACACAATGGCAGAATATCTCGAGTAATTTAAGATTGCCGCAGAGAAGCCGAAGGTTTGTACACGCTTGAACAGCAGTCCACCTGCGGACGAAGACGAAGCCAAGGACTCACTTCTGCTGGACGCTGCCATCATCGCTATATGATTCTTGTTAATTGATCTTGTGTCCTATCAGAAATGATATACCTGAACAAGAACATCAGCGAGAATCGAATACCTTCTTTATGTACTTCTTGCGCGCAGGATCACCTAGCTGCCTCGCTTATCATTTAATTCAAATCAACACACACACATTACAGCCATTGAACGCCGACTGCAATGTATGCAGATTTCAAGGCAATCGAAAAGAGGAATATGCATGTCTCGTCAACTCCTAATTGAGCGAAATGCCTCGAAGTAGGCCTGAGTGGTAGCTGACCATCGGTAACATGCATATTACCCTAGGGGAACCCCGCGAATGGCAACTCTTAGAGGCAACATGAAAATTTTGTTCACAGAGGTGAACACATTAAGTAGTAATCTTCTAGGGCAAAGTGGGTTGCTGATATCATGCATCAAACAGGATGATATTTGTCATCTTCGATCGGCCGAATCGATTTGAATTCGCCAATAAGGCTGAGATTGTCTTCTTTTCGGATACATGCAGGCCCATGTATATCTTCGATGCATATAAAAAGGTCTAGTATCCTCGCTCTCGATCAGCATTCTCAATCTCATCTGTGCTCGCGACAACAACCAGTAGTGCGTTCCATGAGGATACTTTTGCTGCGCAATTCATGCGCCCTTGCTGCCGAAGCGTCCCCATAATACCTTGAGCAACACGTTCGTGACAGCGAATATGACTTCCTCGACGAGCAAAATGGTATCTCCAACATTGTCTTCGAGAATGCTCGTCACACCACATCTTGAAAATTCCTCCGGACTCTCCATCTCTCGTCACCGACTACTACCAACACCAACACACGACCTTTTGGACACAGCTACAGCTTCCCGTCTAATATTTACTACCATTCTTCACCTCAAGAGCGTGTTGGTTCAGGGATGTCGACAACCTTTCAAGCAGAACAGCATCGCCAACCTTATTGTGAGCTCTTTTGCCGCTCTGACTTTCTACTGCTTTGTGGCTCTTCTGGCCTTCCATACCAAGACGATCACAGTATGCTCGGCTTATGCGCTAGGACTCGCTATATACGTTGTAACGTTTTTTGAGACGAACGGTACGATCTACGCCATGATGCAAAGATCAGAATTCACATTGGAACGTATCCGCACCGTCGCCGCACATCTGGTCTGTACGACTGGCCACCCAGGCCTTGCCAATTTCTCATTTGAGATGAACCCAGGCTCTGGTCTGGGCTATGGGGACTCACCAGTAGTGGGCTGTATGCAGAAAGAAGACAATGCCGCAAGGCAACAGCAACACAGGAAGGAGCGATCTACATCGGAGACAAAGGTGCAGCTGTACAATGATCTCTTTCCAGAAGATCAACACGTGCTGAAAGCAGATAAATGCACAAAATTGCAACAAGAAAAAACCATCCCATATGTGTTAAATGCAACTCTACAACACGAAAGCTCCAAAGCTCGGCCTGCCACCTATAAAGACTCCACCCCAGACCTCCATACTGGACAAGAATCCAACATGAAGACGGTCGAGAATCACTGGTCTCTGACGATCCCAGAAGCTCAGCCAAGTGAATCTATGTTTCAGATGACACTACGAAATTCAATGCATCGAAGCAAAAGACCCAGGAGTACGAGATCCCACATGAGCATATCAGTGAAAGAATGCTCAAGCGAAGACTCCTACTTCAAGGAGGGGTTCCGCATGAATTTATGGTCAGAGGATGAAGCGAGCCGGGAAAGTTCAGGGTTGAGTACGCCGGATAGTGAAAGTATGACACCGGAGTCAGACTTCCAAGCTGGTCTTCGCATGATGCTCGGATCGGCATGTGGAAGAAGAAGAACGGCCAGGAGGGGCAGCAAATCGGGTCCGTCGACCATTGACAGCGAATCTTCGAGTCGAGAATCGGAATTTCAAACCAGGTTTAGGGAGGCGATATGGCCTGGGGTTAGCAGAAAGAGGAGGATACGTACGCCCGGAAGCGAAACTTGGAGTGAGGAGTCGGATTTCCAAGCTGAATTTCGGGCGATAATGTGGAATGGGGGGGAAAGGAAGGTATTCTAGCAAAAGGGGGTTCGACATTTTCATTGATAATGCAGCTATCGGTCATGCAGAGGAAACATTTCTACGGTATAGCAAGGTGCTAAAACGTTATCACGTTTGAGTATGAGTAGGTGGTAAATTTATTTCAGCATGATTCTCATGTCTCTCAAATTGGCTTGTGCTACATGGATCCTTATTCAACAGCGCCAGTTTCCGTCGAACAAGCTCGATGGAAGTTGCGGACGTCATACAGTCATCATTGTGATACCAAGATTCCCCAATAACGCCAATGTTTCCATTTGTCTTTCAAAGGCTTTGTCTGGTGTCCTTGATCCAGTGACAGCAACAATGACTTCCTTCCTCGAACAAAGATCTCCATTATCTAGTACAACAATCCCTACTCTCCGGCTCCAACCTTTTTGATATCATCACAATGGCTTTCGCATCCAACCCTCAAACGAACCATTGTCCTATACCATATAATAAGAACCTTGCCTCTTCTATATAAATGTTCTCACCACCTAGCATCTCAAGAACCCAAACCTCACCAACAAAGTGCTCAAAAATCCACACGAAGCCATCCACCAACAAAACCAAAACCAACCACAACCCCAAAAATGTCCCTCCTCCTACTCATCCCCACCCTCGCCATCCCCACCCTCTACAAACTCTCACACATAAACAAAACCACCCACCAACAACAATCCCTCTTCCCCTCCCCCCCTCCCTCCCCCTTGCTCCCTCCCCTCCCCTCCTCCCCCATCTCCTATACCCTCCCTGACTCCCCCTTGCTCCCTCCCCTCCCCTCCTCCCCCATCCCCTCTACCCTCCCCAACACCCCCCTCTTCTCCCCCCTCCCCAGCCCCCCCATCATCTTCACCGCAAACCCCACAGCCTCTGATGAGGAACTCAAACGCCCCTACGCTAGGAGACATAAACCTACGAAGAAGGGTGGCAGGTGCTGGGAGCTATGGTGCGAGAAGCAGAAGGGTACGCGGGGTGCGAAGGTGGGGGAGAAGAGGAGGAGGGGTGCTGCGGAGAAAGGGGGGGGGAAGAGGAGGAGGGATGTGGAGGGGGAGGGGAGTGTTTTTTAGAGGGAGAGAGCTGGGGGGGTTTTTTTTGGCGCGTTTTGGTTGGGGAAGATGTGGAATTCGAGGTGTGGTCTTGTTGTTGGACTAATATTCCAAAAGTCTTTGTTTTTGCATCCATCGGCGGTTGCTGCAATTAATATGGATGAACAACTTTGCTATTCAATCGCTGTAACAGATTCCAAGTTCAGAAAAGGGAATCGGAGAGGGCATACCAAGGTGCGGTGCTCGAAGCGGGGTCTGCCTAGGTTTTATACATGCGTATTTGAATCTGGTGGAAAGGAGCTTGAACGGCTTGAGGAAAGAGACTTGTACTATAGTTTGACATAGGCGAAAGGATGTCTCTGATGTCTTATGAGAAAGATAATCGAATTAATGGGCCCCAGCGTCTCGCTCCACTTTCCACATTCATGTGTTCACATCATACCTATGTCCACGGAAGCCATCCGGGGCAATCCCTCGCTGCCTTGTTGCCTAAACCCTTCTTGTACGGGGTAAAAGATTTGCTAGAAATCCCATCGGATCTATAATGACCAGCTCTCGCCTAGCCGTGGCTCTTGCACAACCTTTAAAGCGCGAGGAATTTGCTTCGCAATTTCTATCTTCCTCCAGAAGCTCGTAACGTTATTGAGGAGATAGAGATGGCATGTCTCCGGCTGTTACTTCGACTTCATCGATTGCTCGATTAAAGCGATTGAGTGCTTCTTGAAGGATATGCCATATGCTATCCCCTCAAAGAATTAAACCTGATAGGTCGAGATGTGGCCGAGGAGACAGCAGATTGATTCCCCTAATTAGTTGTTGAGACATGTGGTATATTTCGTTACAGCCACCGAGTACCCGTATAACAAGCAATTGCGTGGATTGGGTTGCAGAGAGTCCAAACCTCGATACAAGCTCGTGGCGTATGCCGTTGTAACAGAGCGGGACCATACACGGGTCAAGTTCTGTTCACTCCGACGGCGTTCGGTGCCTGATTCAGTAACTCGCTGTCTATTTGTATTGGTGCTTTCCAATGTTTCTGTAACAATCTTGGAGGAAGAACGATCATCATAGACCTGACACACTGAAACCAAAGCTCTCGAACAGACCTCGCGGTTCAAAGCTGAATGTCACAACGCGACTAGCTCTTTTACTGAGTGGAAAATCGGTAATGCTGATTTTCGCGGGTGACGAGGCCGACTTGATAGGCTTATGGGTGTTCGGGCGCCGTAAATGGACGTGGTTTGCAACGAATAAGAGGATGAATCCTGCACACAAGTTGATTGAAGGCTAAGAAAGCTTGGATTTATTTCCAATTTGATTTTGGTTGGTAGAGAGGAAGCCTTGTGCAGTGTCAAAGCTGCCGAAAGAGCACATATTGTGTCAAAGATTCGAATCTCGTAACCCTGAGAAATTGTGGACATTGTGCCTAGGCTGAGGAGAGAGGAGAGCGCTTGGACGCTGTTAGCAATCTTTTTGAGACATCAAGGCTATTTTCGCGATTGCGAATTAAGGAACCATTGACGGAGTCGCGACTATGTTCGTTTAGCTGTCAGTTACTTTCGACGGATGATGCTCAAAATGTAAATCCACTTCGTCCTGTGAAGCTTGGGCTAACTCACAGTTTGTGATCCTGTTAAACACCATTTTACTACACTCAATAGCGGCTTTATATTGAGACCTACATAGTACTTTGAATTAGCATCGAGCGTTGAGAGGTTGCTAAGCGAGTGCAGTCCGCCTCAAACGTCAAAGCCAAGTAGAACTATGCCGACACCAGCCGAGGCAAACTTGAGTGCGGAGATAACAATGGAATTATTGGCTTTGATCGTCCCAACGACACTGAAATAACCTTATTAAGACTCTCGCAACTTCTCATTGCCCATAGAACGCCTTCTTTCAACGACTGTCTACCTGGTCAATTCCTCATTGACCATGTCTCGTGTCAAAATCATATATGGCACAGCATTATTGGGTACGCTACCAATGGAGACCAGCCAAGGCTACCTGGACATTCTTAGGAGATACAATGTCAGAGATATCGACACAGCTTACAGATACGTAAGATTCGCGACATCTTGGCATGAGTGAGTATGATGGGCTGATCTGGGACGAATCAACAGGCCGGCAGCGAGAAGGCTTTGGGAGAACTCGGCGCACCATCAAGCTTCGTCATTCATAGTAAAACTCCGGGCTTCAGTGATGGTGCATTGAAGAGGGACTCGATATTAGCCGCTGCAAAGGAAACCTCCCAGAGACTAGGCGTTAAGAACGTATGACAACCCCGGGCCACAAATTGCTGCTCCTGTCGATGGGTCGCTGCTTGCTCGCGGCTGACAATGTTGCCGAAGATCGAAACATACTTCCTTCATTCCCCAGATCCAATCACACCCATAGAGGAGACAGTGGAGGCGATGCAGGAGGTCTATGCCGCTGGCGGGTATAAATATGTGAGCCATCTAAGAAACGATGACGCAGGTGCCATCTCCTTCCTCGCTGCTAATACTTCATGATTAGTTTGGGCTTTCAAATTTCAAGGCCGACGACGTAAAGAAGATTTATGACTTTGCGAAATCCAAGGGTTATGTTGTGCCCACAATTTATCAAGGCAATTACAATCCTGTGGGCCGGCACTACGACACCACTCTCTTTCCCCTCCTCCGAGAACTCCAAATCGCGTTCTATGCATATTCTCCGCTGGCTGGTGGATTTTTGGTAAAAGACCCGGAAATGTTCAGGAGTGGCGGTGGCCAGGGTAGATGGGACCCTCACGAGAGAGTCGGAGTGATTTATCAACATCAATATAACAAGTCTAAACTCGTCGAGGCTCTGTCCGAATGGGATTCCATCGCCAATGATGCAGGGGTGTCTAAGGCTGCATTGGCTTACCGATGGGTGATGTATAACTCAATGGTAAAACCTGAGTTTGGAGATGGAATTATCATAGGGGCGAGCAGGCCTCAGCAGCTGGAACAGACATTGTGCGATATTGAGGATGGTCCGCTGGAAGCCAGTATCGCGAAGAGGATTGACACAGTATGGGATCTAGTGAAGGACCAGGCACCTATTGATAATTATCATAGTTATGCCATCGAGGCAGGCTTAGTATCTCAACAATGATAGCTTAGATTTTTGTTGGCAGTGTTTGGTACCACATCGTAACCGTTCCAATCATCTATCCCTTGACTTATCAACAAGATCCTGGCAAAATTGTCTAGTAGAGCAGAGACCTCTTGTCAGTGCTCTGACTTCGACCGGTGACCCCTGACTCCATTCCGGATCTTTTCATTAGAACAAAGTGCTTGTCAAACTGGAATACTAGGAGAACCAGAGGTGTACCTTATTTTGGAAGTCTTCGTCAGCGCCATGTTGCATTTGAACCAGAACGGTTGATGGAATAGTAAACAACGATGCAATGAAAATAGGTAGGGTAAGGTAGAATGTACCTAAGGTACCTACCTAGGGAGCCACGCTAGTTCTAGGGGGGCTTGGCAAAGGTAGAAGGGGGAAAGAAGTGCCTGCCGGAGAGGCCATGGTCTAAGAACATCATACCGTTTCTTTCTCCTCACGCAACTCTGCTCAGGATCGGACTGTTAGTCGCATCGCCTCGATTCTCACACGACTTTCCTCTTCAGCCTATCAACTATTTTGCCCCCCTTGAAAAGCTGTTCGTTGGCACTTCTTGACAGGCCTGTCTCTTCCACCTTCCTATAAAGCGCGGCCAACAAAACGGTCGAAACGGTCATGCATGAAAGCGCTCCGCCTGCATAAGCCTCAGGAATCTATTGCAGGTCGAGGGTTGCAGCAGTCCCAATTGCGCCCCTCTACGACACATCTCACCCGAAGTACACCCCTGCCCGCGCCGCCTCTCATCCCTTGAGATATCACTCTGTTTTCACCGATCAAGCTGTAGCCACACCTCACGCGGCACAGAGGCTTACAAGGCTTACTGTGCGGATCAGTCACAGAAAATACACTCTCTTCATCAAGATCCAGAGCAAATTAGAAAGCATGGATTATGGTGGCAGGACCGACGTGGGAAGGTAGCTCAATGCGGGAAAAGTCAATAGCAAACGGGCAATATCCATCGAGCCTCATTACAGCTTAGCTTTTCGTCATAACAGCTCTGGAAGAACCGTGATCCCAATCCGGAGAGTTCTTGCATGCCGGCTTTTCTTCCCAACGGGGGACTCCCCTAACGTACTTCCAAGGACGGTTCCACCGAGCGGTGCATGCCATTGGAAGCGAAGATCCGCTAACCATCGAGATGGCATCAACCTTGGGCAAGTCTCCAAATCACCATCGGCAAGGTTCTAGACCAAACTCGGCGTCGTCTTCTTCAATCGTCACGGTGCAGCGTGCCTCTTCCTTCACCTCGCGGCACGGCCCACATCCACCTGTGTCTGGTCTAAGATCGCAGAGCCCCACTGAAGCGAATACGATACCCACAGATCTGTCACGTCGCACGTTAACTCCTGAAGCCACCAAAAGACGGTCAAGCGCTCTTTACACCAGACCTGACAGTGGTAATGGGTTGCGCGATGGTGGGGTCGGAAACCTGAATCGATGGTCTCAGTCCACGGCCTCGAGCAAATCTTCTGCTACCCACATTAGGCGCAATAGTTTCTCCAGGAGGTTGTCTGGGTCTTTCAGCCCTTTCAACGGATTTGCTAATGCTCCGACCACATCCCCAAACACTACACTTGCTCATAGAGGACGGCCATCGCCTAAGGAAACCCCCCCAGAACTTCCCAACATGCCACCACCCCCTATCAATCCCCCGCCAATCCTTCCCCCTATTGTTACGCTATCTTCGTTATCACAAGCTGTCGATGCGGTGGATTCACCGTCAACAGCAACAGCGACTCCTGCAACAGCGGAAATGCTTTCGGCTTCGACCTATACGCCCACTGAGCCAGATTATTTTGGCAATCGTTGGCAGTCTAAATCGCCTTCGCAGTTGAAGTCCGGAGTGAAACGATCGGCTCCTTCGGCTTCTTCAAGGGCAAATGTCCCTTCACCTATTATCATCGACCGTTCCGGAACAACCGGGTCTCCCGGACCCCCCGAGTCTCTGTATTCTCCACGGACTACGGCTCGAGTCAGAAATACGGACCGTCGTCGAGTGTCCCAGAATGGCTATCGTCGGAGTCGTGGCGCTACTGGCAAGGGCAGTGGTGCCGCTGAAGGAGAAAGCTCGGCTTCTGATCATAAAGAGGGGGCTGAGAAACCACAGAAACGCAAAGCACCTTCGCAGAAGGCGATGCTATCAAAAGCGTTAGAGAAGGCTCACCATGCGGTTACTCTGGATCAGCACTCCAATTATGAGGGAGCCATGCATGCGTATCAAGAGGCGTGCTCGTTGCTTCGGAGAGTAATGAATAGAAGCTCAGGTGTCGAGGATCGATTGAAATTGGACGCAGTCGTAAGTGAAGCTGTTCGTGAACCGACGTTAGGTCCCCTACTAATATTCCTGAAGCGTAATACATATGAAGCAAGGATCAAAGAACTGCGCGGCACTGAATTGTCATATCGTATCGCGGACGGCAAGGCATTGCCACAGCGCCCTCAAGAGAGGGATTCTAATAATTCCTACTCTGAGCGCTTATCGATCGTTACAGATGATGATGAGGGAGATGCCGAGGGGACCACAATACTCCAAGGACACGAACAGAATTCCAAAGCAAAACAACCCCATGTTGGCACATTGGCTCACATACCGCCGAGGCGACAATCACTGCAAACTTCTCCATACAAAGGAGTGGATAGACAGATGAGAACGTCCGGTCAGATGCCTGACAGAAAGCCATTGCGCTTCCAGCACAAGAGTCCAGATCAGATAGCTCAGGATACTTTCCAATTCGAGACACCAGTGTTCCGCGGATACGTGCCTCCACCTCTGTCACCACGGCGACTCCGATCGCCCGCTCCTTTGACAATGACGAGAGATGCACTGCAGTCATCTACAGATGCTTCGGCGAATAGTGACGAGTCCAATCAGTCTGATGCCGTTCGGCAAGACAATGGCGAGCACACCTCTTGGCTAAACACGATCAATGAGTCAAGCGGCTCCTCGTCCTCGTCTGTGCATTCCAGAAGGTCATCCATAGGTTTGCGAAGAAAGCATATACGGGCTACAAGTGGTCAAACAGAAGCAGATTTTGATGCCGCGTTCGATGCAACGTATGAGGCGGTCCAGGACGACGGGTTGGAGCTGGATGCAACTGACGAGACTAATTTCGATGATGGATTCGAACCTGATGACGAGGACGAAGGAGAAGAAGCTTTGCTGAATGATCCCCAGTACCTTATCCTAGAGCCTGAGCCGTTGTCACAGAGCAGACGGAATGTTGAGCTTGCTAAGGAAAATGTCCGTGAAGCCGAACGAGAAGCGGTCATCGCACAAGCTAAGGAGAGGGACAAACAGCGACTGCAGGCTCAGCCGGCTGCCAGAAACAGTACTGATCATGAAGGCGACGATGAAGACGACGACGAGGAGCGAATGCTAGAAGAAATGACTAGAGACTACATTATAGACGACTTGGAGTATGACATCCAGACCAAGTCGGCTTTACCACGTCAATCCGATTCTAGCGGCTTTTCTGGGAGGACTTGGGGAAGTTCTATCGGCTCAAATCCAACATCAGCAGCAACGTCATTATCTACGGTCGTAGAGGCTTTAGTATTGCCGTCAATGGATACTCAATTGAAAGACAATCCATTACCACCGCCTCTACATCCTCCGCCGTCCAGTGCTCTTCCCCCACCTCCGGTTCAAGCAACAGCCGGCCAGTCCCAACCCTTTAATGGTGATGTGGCAAGTACTCCAAGCTTGGTCCACCGGAACACAAGTCCTGGTGTACGAGATCGCAGATTATCTGCTACAAAGAAGAGACCGCTGAAGATCGAAACTCAAACTAGGATTTCATGCACTTCTGAAACCGAAGCTGCAAAGACGCAAGCATTGCTTGACCCCTCATTGTTGATTGCTCAGCCAATACCTGAACCGCAACAATCTGCTCTAATTATGTCTGAAAGCCAGCAAAACCTGCCAAGCCTTGCTCGCAAGTCTATCCCGTCTCCAGGATTCCGGCCGAGCAGCCGGAAAGGGTCGTCTCCTATGCCTGCATCTGACTCGACGGACGTAGCTTCGTCCACCACTTCTGCGCTGACTAAAGTGACTTCGGCAGAGAGCGATAACAGCGTTCCAAGTTCACCTGCACGCTTCGGTGCAAGAGCTGCCACAGGCTTGAGAAACAAGGGTTTGACGGTTTCCGTTCCAGATGTTGTTGATGCATCGCCGAATACGTCCTTCAGCAGCGTCTCATCTACACCAAAACCCCGCAAAGATCCGTCACCAGCTTTGCCTGTTTTACCAACTCCAATAGAGACAAGTTTCATAACCAAAGGGCAACCTATGGGGGGAATCTACCTTTTCGACAGCGATATTCACGCTCCTAACAGTCCAGGCTCGCCCAATCCCTTGGCCAGTAATGCTCCGCTACCACTTGAACCGTGTCCTGAGTCCACGCTTTTGCGACCGTTCTGGTTCCTTAGGTCTATCTATCAAACCATCGCCCATCCACGGGGAGGCTATATTTCGACTAGACTATTCATTCCTCGAGACATATGGCGCGTAAAAAATATCAAGTTGAAGAATGTCGAAGACAAGGTCTCGAGTTGCGATCTATTGACAGCTGCCTTGCTTAAGCTTGGGAAAGTGGATACTCTAGACGCGAACGCTGTGCTCGAAGAGATGCAATTCTTCGAAAGCGTCATGGAGCAGGTGCAGGCTACTCTAGCTAAAAAGCTCGGCAACGAGGTGGGAGTTCAGGGCGCTGCCCAAATATTCAAAGGCATCCACGTGGTGGACGAGTCAGCGCATAACCTTGAAGCGTTGGCTTGGAAGACCACCAATGCGAGTAGCAGATCCAACTTTTCGTGGAAGAAACTGCGCGGCAAGAATTCCCTTGGTCCAGGACTACAATCTGGAGGGACAACCAACATTTTCAAGCACGGGTCTCAGGAAGCTCCAATGATGAAATCTCTGCCAATGACGAAGATGCAAAACCCGAGATTTCCGAAGCGAGATCCCAATTCAGTTCAGTGTCTCGGCCCTAATCCAAGCTATATGGGTGCCCTTGCGAGGTTGTGTGATGCTGTGCAGATCTTGGGTAAGCTTCGCAGTTCATGCGTTGATAAAGCACTAACAATCAAATCAGATCAAATCGCCCGCCAGGTTGAAGATCCGGGACTTAAGCATTCCTCGCAGACTCACGTTGGCCTCGAGCTTAGTGCTCGCCACGCATCAGAATTCTTCGGCTTCTTCGTTTGCAGATTCGTGCTTGCGGATATCGGCATTATGCTCGATAAGTTCATTAAGCGAGGTAGCGAATGGGTTTTAGCATGATGTTGGTGTTTATGAAAGTGGTATATACGCGGGGCAATATTGCCATGGTGCTCACAAGACCTGGGCAATACAAGACCTGGGCAAATATCGTTATATACCCTGGTGTGCATTGAGCGAAAGGGAAATGATGCTGGAGGATGATTCTAATCTTCTCCAGATTATGATTGCTGTTTGTGTTATTGCTGTCCGATATCGATAGAGGAGAGAAGAAAGCGCTTCTGCCTGTCCATATACCTACCCTGTTCTTTATGTGCATATCGGCTGCAGCCTCAGGGCTTGATAGATAGTCTATACTTCTGTGGAAGTACAAAACTCAACAATCTATCCAATTACCAAGATGATGCAGCATACGTCAGTAGCAAAAAGTCAGGTCTAAAAAGCAACCCTCGCTCACTCAGAATTAAGGAGAGACTAAAGGAGGCTTATAGTGCTAGCGATACGAGACTGTCCAAAGCGACAGTAACGCCATCAATTACTCTACTTGCAATAAAGCTGCCAAGACCATCGGTTTGCATTTATATCGGGTTGGCCTGCATACCAGGAACTCGTTCGGAAATCTTAATCATGTCGGGTGCAACTATGGCCACTCTCATAAACCATGGCACTTCATTGCCAACTGATTTCGGAGCCTGTCACTTGCAGGCGAGATGAACTAAGCCTTTACGTGGCTAGGCGACGTTCAGTACAAGCACCGAGATCTGGGGGATTCCTACTGACTGGGGAAAATTGGCGAAGCTTCACACCTCCTTCTCGGAAGACGCCCGCTGCCTGCGTCAATTTAGTGTGAGATGTCTGGAGCGTCCAGTTAATTGGACGTACGGCTTCATCTATGCTATAGCCTTGAGAGTACACGACTTCGGAAATGCCCACTTGTGTTATCTTCACGCTGCAGGTCAAGCATGGACACCTATATCAATTGCATGAGCTCATTCTTGAGGTTGAGGGGGATGAGAACGTACGTGTCACAGTACAGGATGGAACCTTCCCTTATTCTCTCCCGTCCTGCCTCAAGCAATGCATTTTCCTCGGCATGGATGCATAGGCACGTCGAAAGGCTAACGCCAGCTTTGTGTGCTGCATTGCAGCGTGGACCTTTGGGCATCAGAACATAAATCGCCACCACATCTTTGAAGATAGTACTCACAGCCTCGGTCATTACAATTCCTCAGATTCCTCGGCGTACCGTTGTAACCAGTACTAATCACTCTCTTCTCCCTGACTAGGACACAACCTACTCGTCGTTTCATGCAATTGCTTCTTTGTGCAGCAAGCGAGGCTAGCTGCATGAAGTACTGATCCCAATTCGGTCGCAGACGTTCTTCATTTGCTAAATGTAGTTCTTTCAAAGCAGAGTGTAATTTCTCTATTGAGGACGCCTGATTTATAAGACGTACTTCCGCGCGGTCTATTAGACAAGCTAAGCCGATCCTCTGATCGTACAGATGGTCATCGTTCCGGATCACAAATTCCTCAAGGGTCGGTGGAACCTGTGCCTGCCGTTCGCAACTGAACAACATTAGTCTAGATGAAGAGGACAACCTCCATAGAACTTACCGTTGCCTGAAACGCTTCCATCGTAAGCTCACTGGTGCATCTACACTGACAAGGATGAAAAATGGTCGCCTTAGAAGATGTTCGAGGATCTCCTCGTTCCATATGTCTGTCATGACCCAGCGTTGCTTCCAGGCTTTGGTTACAAAGTCTAGCAGTGAGTCGACATCAAAAAAGGATCTCTGATCGGACTCTTTGGCAACCTTGACATCGTTGAGTCGGAGATCCTCTTTCTTGTTATTATTCTGGACTAAGGCCAGTTTTGAAAACCCGTGTTTTTCGACTAAGTATTCCGCAACAGAGCTCTTCCCAGCGCAAATCCCTTGTTGAATTCAGTCAGCCAATCGCGATTTGATTCCTTTCTCAATTATTTCTTACCTCCACATAATCCAATGAGCATGGTGCTTTGATGTGGGCCGCGAAGCTATAATTCGTGATATTCAGTCTATGAATATATCAATAAATAAACCATCTAGGGTCTGCGCTAACGTTCGTCGTCGAATTCATGGAAAGCAAGAAGCGAGTCATTGAAACTTCACAAGGAGAGATGCCGCGTAAATGTTATTAATCGCGAACGCGTGATTGCGCGTTGAAACGCAGCGGATCGGCCCGCTTGACATCCTTCCCGTTGAGCCGCATGGCGACCCAAGGCCGCAGTCATTTAGCTTCCATCAGCTGATATCTAAGAATGAGCTCCTGTCCAAGCCGGCGGAGAGATTGAGCTTCTTCTCCATTCTGATTTTACTCCAGAAATCTACGAACTGTCCCAAGATGTTGAAATTTGCAACGTTTACGTCAGATATCGAGCTTCCGTTCTACACTTCTCTTGCCTCCCATAAAATCAACCACGACAAGCTCGATGACTCGGCCAGAAAGCTGCTTGGCCTGTACGAGATTCGATCGAGTGACGCTCCTGAGGCATCTTGTCGTCTGCAGGTTCATGGCAACGCTCTAACGAACGACGCGTTTGACTTCCAGCACGTTCCTACCTTCGGACTTCTGACTGACCCATCGTGTCCAGGGTACCAGCGGGTTACTGTAGGGCCGAGGGAATGATCAAGAATGTCAATACCATAGAGGAATACCGAAGCTTGGATAAAGGCGCAATTATATCGCAGGCAGCGCGTACAGTTAGAGAGCCCTCTATACAAAAATGCCTTTGGAGTGGACACCGCTAATTGTTGACGAAGATATGGGACGCGATCCATGACGGCACAATATACTCATGCCCTTCTCTACTGGCTTCCTTCAGAGTCATCTGCTTTGCAGACCTCAAGAAATATAAATTTACGTATCTTTTCGCTTTCCCAGCTCTGCACTCAGAACCAGCCTGGAAGTTAGTGCCGAACATTGAGAAGGATAACGCGTTAGAAGAGACTGCACCTAGCGAAGAAGACTTTGTCACTCATATGTCGGGCTCAGAGACAGCGACGCTCGTCGATGCTGTTCAAACATGGCGGTACAGAGTTGATTCACGACAGCATGGCTTCTTCCTTGCCAAAAAACAAAGGGCTGAAGGCTTGTCCATAGAATCAAGAACCAGAGTAGAGGAAGATTCAAGTCAACGGCCAATAACCCCAGGAACACCTGGTGAAAAGCTAGGCTTTACTTGGTCCATTGGCTCATTAATGGACTACGAACAGGGTTTCTTCGATGGAACACCCCAAGAGGACAGATACGTCTGCTTCACGGACCCGTCAACCTACCCAACATATCCTGGCTGGATGTTACGGAATCTACTTGTGCTGATACGGCGGCGCTGGAAACTCAACGAAGTCCAAATTTTGTGTTACAGAGACGTACACTCCCATCGGGATGATGCAAAGAGCATCATACTTTCATTAAGACTTGGAGAATCCACTTCATCGACTTCACCTGGGACAAATACCTCAACATCACTTGAAATGCCCAAGGTCACCGGCTGGGAACGTAATAGTGCTGGCAAAGTTATGAGTCGATTGGCTAATTTAGGAGAATATATGGATCCCCAGAGGTATTTAGCCGAAATGCGTGGGGCGCTACCGATTGCTAATTAGTCGCACCAGGTTGGCTGATCAAGCTGTAGACCTCAATTTGAAACTCATCAAATGGCGCATAGCTCCAAACTTGAATTTGGAGAAGATCAAGGATACCAAGTGTCTGTTGCTAGGAGCTGGGACTTTGGGCAGCTATGTCGCTAGGAACCTTATGGTAATCTGACAATCTCTACATCCTCACGATTCGAGCACAGACTGAGATTGGTGATGAACCAGGGCTGGGGCGTTCGAAAAATAACTTTCGTTGATAATGGCTCAGTCTCCTTCTCCAACCCTGTCCGCCAGCCATTGTTCAATTTCAAGGACTGCCTTGAAGGTGGCGCCAAGAAAGCAATACGAGCATTTGAGGCTCTCAAGGAAATATACCCGGGAGTCCATGCCGTGGGTCATGTGATGTCAGTCCCAATGGCTGGACATCCCATCTTGGACGAACCGTGTGTCAGGTCGGAATTTGAGACTCTAAGGCGTCTCATTGACGAACATGATGCTATATTTCTGCTGATGGACACGCGCGAAAGCCGGTGGCTACCAACAGTGATGGGCAAGGCATCAGGAAAGATTGTGATGAACGCGGCGTTAGGCTTCGACTCTTTCGTTGTTATGCGACATGGCACGAAGGACGAGGCAAATCCAGGAAAGGAGCTTGGATGCTATTTCTGCAACGATGTGGTTGCTCCAGCAGATGTGGGTTTGCCTAGTCGTATCATAAGAACCGAGGCACTAATAATGTTCTTTACCCCCAGTCCGTCATCGACCGAACCCTTGACCAACAGTGCACCGTTACACGTCCCGGAGTGGCAGCCATAGCGTCGGCGTTACTCGTTGAGATCCTTGTCTCCTTATTGCAGCATCCGCTAGGAAGCCTCGCTCCAGCTCCATTGACCCCGACAGAGGAACGTGGTGACCATCCCCTTGGTATCGTACCTCATCAGATTCGAGGCTTCCTATCAAATTTTCAGAACATGGTGATCAAAGGTAGCAGCTATGACAGCTGTAGCGCTTGCTCTGACAAAATTCTTCGTGCATACAAAGAGCATGGTTGGGAGTTCGTAAAGAGAGCGCTCAACGAGAAAGGCTACGTGGAGGAGCTTAGTGGGCTGGCAGAGGTGAGTTTGATTCTAGCAGTCCTGGTGTCAATAGCTGACGGGATATAGGTCCAAAGAGCAGCTGAGAAGGCTATGGCTGATATGGAGTTTAGTGATGAAGAAAATTTTGAAGAAGAAGGTGAAGGCGAGATTATATGACCTCTACCTGCACCTGTACGAGTGCTCGATCGTCTTCTTAACGTTTACTGGATAGCGATGGAGCCGCATTTGCATTAGGGTTGTCACATAGCATTTCTCGTCCGTTTAGGCCTGTATCTTTGACGCACTGGTGCAGAGGTGAGAATCGACATTGTATGAGTATGTATAAATCACGTCGGAGAAAAGAAGATATCTTCTTTTTTCGGCTCGCCTTTCCTTCTTAGTGCCACAAAAAACCCTTCTTTGGATTCCTAAGTCTTCTTTAAGCACCGTGGCATCAAGCGTACAGAGTGTTTGATAGACCTACACTCCTCGAAGACTCTGGCTTTTCCCTATGCACTTTGGCAAACAAGGTCTTCAATCTCATCTCCAAGGCCTTATCCTCGGCGCCCTGATAGAATTTGCATACGAAATGTCCACCAGTCCGTAACGTGTCGAAGGCAAAGCGTAAGGCAGCATCACAGAGATCCTGTATTACGAGAATCATCAGTCTCCATGTTTAAGACACCTCGAAAGATAATTGAATGGGGGAGGAAAGATGTACCATACTACCAGCATGATCTCTAAAGCTCATGCCGCTCGTGTTCATCATCCTATAATATGGATTACTTAGACTCCTCTTCCAAAACCCTTCAGTCTGCGCCCAGGGTTCAGACATATCGCTTAGAACTATATCAACCATTCTTCCTTGCTGCTCGTCTTGTCCAGCTTTGCCCTTGCCCGGTGCCACAGCGTCTTGTTCCTTCGTTCCCGCAGTCTCGGCCCTCTTCTCAAGCTCGAGATAGCTTCGCGACGTGTATTCTAGATCCTCTTCCGTCATCTGCTTTTCACCCTCTTCTGCGAGTAGAGACATTTCTTGTCTAACTCGACCACGATCCGAGTCGCGCAGGTATTTCTTCACCTCTTCTTGTACTCCTGGTGAGAGGAAGTTGCCTTGGATGGTTGACACGCCCTTTGGAGGTTGCGCTGGGATTATATCGATGCCTAGGACACGACCGTTCGGGTGTGTACGGTCCACGGCCACCTGGATTGATATCAATATCTTCCTGTTCAGGGCGAGAGCAGGGGGCTAAGTGTACTTGGGACCACGAGCCCGGGGCATAGCCCTGGGAAAGTACGTCAGCGTAGATATCTACATCGGTAGAGATTAGCAAGGAAATACCAGATCAACTACTGTCTGTCCTCGTCGAAAAATTTGGTATTTCTCATTGATCTGATCAACATATTCAGCTGTCACATTTCACGAAATCTGAGGGCAGGTCGTGATGGACCTCTAAAAGCTTGAAAGCAGCGCGGCTTTTCAAGCCTTGGACTTTTGCAATCGTGGCGAATTTGTCTCGTCCTTGCCGACTTTGCCATCGCTTCGAGGAAGAGGAGGATTTGCGTATCGCCAATGGGGTGGGTGTAGAGGGAGGCGAATGTTCTCCATGAGACCAGGGAGCTGGTCTCGATGCCCTGCGAGCACGAACAATGGATGAGAACAGCGGGTCATTCTTTGAGCCTGATCTCGGCCCTCGAAGAAACATGAACGTTTCAATAGGCCATTACTAGTTCCGCCCAGGTTGAGGTCATATTCTATGATGTGATGTGATGGGCAGATTTATCCCTGTTCTACTAGTGCTAATCTACGTCTACAATGGATAGAATTCATGATTTAGTACCAACTTTGGACCAATTTTATACCATGTTGTGAAGACCTTTCCAGGGGAGCATCGAAATATAGCCGTCAAATCGTGGTTTATATGTACAAAAGCAGCATTACCCAATGAGGAGATTAGAACAAGACATGTGGATTCTTCATGCAGCCCTCCTATCCTTCTTTAGAGGTGATATTACACCAAACCCGCTCGCGCTAGCTCCAAGTGCCGTTCGAGGCAAGAACTTTGTTCCCCCAAGCCCTCCTCTTGCAATTGTACCGAAGCCTCTGACACCTCCTACAACCCCCTTATCTCCTCTAAGTACATCTCCCTCATCTTCATCGAACAGGGTCTTGCCTAGACCGCCACCAAGTAATTTTCGTTTCTTCCTCTTCATCTCTATTCCATCAATAACTGTTTCGTTGGGGACGCTTTCGCTAGCCGTTGGTTTAATGAAAGCTGCAGTTGGCCCCTGGTCCTTGTCGTTTTCTTCCTCTGCAACTTTCCCCAAGATGGAGGTAGCTTTAGGCTTTCGTGCTGGAAGGGGCCTTAAAATGGCTTTGCTCGCCTTCGCTATCTCAAGACTTCCCGGCTTATTTGCGGGCACTGTCGATGAAGTCATTTTTCCTTTGTCTCTCAACTCAGACGCTACCGTTGCCTTCGTTTTGATAGTCCTCGACGGGCTAGTTGGCAGATCCTCGTTGTCTTCGCCTTTATCTTCGCCGATGTCTGAAGCATGGCTTTCAGGAACAACACTCACGGTCCGGTTGAGGAAGGGTGTTACTGAAAATATGGACTTCTCGCCTGGTAAAGTAGATGACTTCTTATTCCTTTTCGCTGCCGGGAGATCTCCCGGTGTACCAATCATAGTATCAGCATCCATCTCCACGGCTGCTCTTTTCCGCGGATTTCTAACTGCCGGTATGGCTGGATTTGCAGAAGCTGCCGCGCGACCTGAAGCTGCAATGACAGAAATTTCCGCCTTCTGTAAAGCAGTCTGCGTCTCCTTGAGCTGGTCCTTGGTGGTCTTCAGCTTGTTCCTAAACGCATCCAAGCGTGATTCAAGGGCTGTATTCTTGTTTTCTAGTTCAGTGGACGCTTTCTGAGCCTCTCGTTCTATTCTTTGCCGTTCGCAACGTTCTTTTGCAAGATCCACTTGCAAACTCTCTATCCTCGATTCTAATTTAGCATCTTCGGCTTGTGATTTACCCTCCTTTGCTAGACTTCTCCGAGTTGCGCGTCTCTCCGTCTCCAGCTCCACCTGTACAGTGCTCAATTGTCTCTGCATGGAGAGCTTCTCCGCAAGCAACGTTTGATGTGAGGCCACTTGCGAACGTAAATGATCGAGTTCGGGCTTAAGTGAAGAGAGCTCCCGTGCTAGAGTAAGCTTTTCTGTCAACAACTTGGTTGAATCCATCGTCACTCCGTGCAAAGAATTCAGTTCGGCCTACAAGCGATATCAGCACCGTGATATTGCCCAGCTTGACGACATCTCCTCGCACCTTTAACGTCTCTATTTCTCGGGACTTGATCCGTAAGTCGCCTTGTGCGCTTTCAAGCTTGCTCTCACAAGCTTCAAGAGCTTCCTGAAGCTCTTGGCAGCGCCTTTCTAAATCATCGATGCGATCATCGTCTTGAGCCAGTTGCGCATGTAGATCATCATTATCATCTTCGAGTAACAATAATTGAACCCGAAGCTGCCTCGCTTTCTCCAATTCACAGATGGCTTCGAGGTCACGACATTCTTTCTCATAACATAGTTCCAGGCGGCGAGATTCTAGGGTTTGATGCAGCTGTAAGATGCTCGTTAGACATTACTTCAGGAGGCCTTGGGGCTTCGAGTTACCTCAGCGCAGTCATATTGCGTGTGCTCCATAATGGTTGCCTCAGCACACATAAGAATACGAAGTTCAATCTAGAGTGATTCACATATCATATGTTTGGGATGAACAAGATGTCGCAAAGCTCATAGAGGAGGAAGCAGATATGCGCGACGGGCAACAAAAGCCGTAAACAAAGCTAGCGTTGTTAGCGCGGCAGCGGTTAAAAGATGATGCGGCTGCCGAAAGGGACAGAACAGTTGTTCTATTTCGCTGGAGCTCAGAAGCATTCATTGATTTACAATGAAGGTCTCTGGCGTTTTTACCTTGGTATTGCTGCCTCTATCATGCCTTGGAGCCAAGAAGTCACCTTCTGGAGGGAGGTTTGAGGAATACCATGCCAGATCACAGTCATCCGCACCCTTACGACTGGACGATGCCTCCTACGAGGAATTGACTGCACCTCCCCGAAATCATTCCACGATAGTTCTTCTTACAGCTCTAGAAGCTCGCTTTGGATGTCAGCTATGTCGGGAGTTCCAGCCAGAATGGGACATGCTCTGCAAGAGTTGGGCAAGAGGAGACAGAAATGGCGAGTCCCGGACTCTTCTTGGAACTCTAGACTTTGCGGAGGGGAAAGGGACATTCCAGAAGGTACAGTATATGTTTACCTCCACGGAGACAGTTTTCAATCCTAGCAAGGACTAAGATTAGCTGATACTTCTACGTAGCTTATGTTACAAACCGCTCCCATCATACTGTTATTCCCACCAACGTCTGGGCCCAATGCAAAACCGGACGGTCAGCCCATTCGAATGGATTTTACTACAGGGTAACTTCAATTAAATCAATGCAATGTAATGCTCCTTGTTGCTAACTATAGATGTGCTGCAGTCCCCAGTCCGCAGAGAACATCGTTGGCTGGATCACTCGACAATTGCCAGAAGGCACGAAACCTGCCTTACAGCGGCCAGTCAACTACATTCGCATCATTACTATCACAACGACCGTCCTAGGCACCATTTCCTTCTTCAGTGTGGCGTATCCCTACATACTACCAGTTATCCAAAATCGAAATTTGTGGGCTGGGATCAGTTTAATTACAATCCTGTTGTTCACGAGTGGCCACATGTATAACCACATCAGGAAGGTCCCTTACGTCGCAGGGGACGGAAAGGGTGGCATTTCATACTTTGCTGGCGGGTTTTCGAACCAATTCGGCATGGAAACCCAGATCGTAGCCGCCATGTGTAAGTCTTCTCTAATTAAAATGGCCGAAACACCTACTTTCAAGCTGATACTTTCTCGTAGACGGCAGTCTTGCCTTCGCTACCATTGCTCTAGCCTTGAAGGTGCCTCGGATGTCGGATCCCACCAAGCAGCAAGTGGCCGTATTCATTTGGGGGGGGATTATGCTTGGCATGTACAGCTTCTTGTTGAGCGTGTTCAGGATCAAAAATGGAGGCTACCCGTTCCATCTACCGCCTTTCTAAGGTTTCAGATAAGTCTTATTACGATTTCGTACTATAGTATAGAAAAGTCGTTAGGTGTCTGTATTGATAGTCCACTTTCCATACATGACTTATATTCCGGAGTATTCACTTACTCACCTTGGCAGTAATGGTGCGACGCCAATATCTACTACCCTCAAACCCTCCATCAAGACTCGGAATTCCCTCTCAATACACTTACTTGCCTCATCAGACTTTCTCACCCTGATTATCCCGACACATGCCACATGCTAATGGCTGCAAGACCGCACGCACTCCTAGCAACGCAGCATTGTCAGCCACTTTGATCTACCTGCGGCATTGGAGAGATAGTAACAGGGATAAGGCAGGGAAGAAGAGGAGAGTTGTACCCAAATGTATGCGTCAGTGGCACTTGCTGGTCCCACGAGCCGATCCTTCCCTGTGTCATGTACAGCTGTGTAGGCCGTAGCCATGTCGTCATGAGAAGTATCCATCTTGTTCTCGTGTGCTAGAATCGGAAATCGGACTCGTCAATGAAAAACAAATGGTCACAGTTCCCCATCCCATGTCAACGCGCCTGAGTGCGGCCATGGCTCCAAATGTGAAACCACGCCCACCTTCTCGGTCTCTGCAAGGAGCCCGGTAGAATGATCATTATATGCTTCGTCCGCACCATTTGAGCGGATTAGATGGATTTCCATGAGAGCAGGCAATGTGGTTTCCTTCCTGGCGGCGACGTCCTGAAACAATGGGTCGAGAGCCTCGTCATGATGGACTTTCCCATGTGATATCAATGACTGTACAGAGACTGAGGCAATTATAAGGTAGCCAATGAACAGAGCAGCACAGTTCAGTTCCTAGTCCAACGAGCCTCCAAGGAGAGATTTATTGAGCGTAAAAATCCAGCATGCAGCGGCAGTAACACTACACATCACAATTTCAAGTGGGAATTCGAGCTGACGGAGGCATGCGAAGCCGCGCATTGATACCTTGCCTGGAGCAATCGAGCCGAATGATTCCCCAACAGAAACAGAAAGCTTCACGAGATGGCCCCCAACCTGACGCTCAATTGCCGCTATAAACTTGCAGATATCCCAGCACTGAGGGCCAACATTATGCTTCGTCGAGTGTGAGTACCTGAGCGTTTTAAGGCGTTTGGTGTCTTTAAGAAACTCGGCGATACCCACCTCGTCCATACAACACGCCACGAAGGAAACTGATTGCAGGGTCTCTCCGAAGCAGTAATTTAGATCTCTGAGTACGATACTCTTATAATTATTGTCTATAACTACACAGCTAGAGCCGCAGAAAGGCCGTATGCGCGGCAGGGCCAGAAACGGCCTTGCCCAACCCAAATCAAGCCGATTGTGGGGTATCAACGAGAGAGATGGCTCGAGTCTAGTGATTTGGGCCAGGCTAGGCCTGTCGAAAAGGGAATGGGACTGCTTGGGCTTGCGAACAACGACATCGACTGAGCTTATCGGTTGCGTCAAGCGGCTTGCAATACCGTGGTAGTATGAGCCTCTCGACATTTGGCAGGAGTGTCAAAAGGAAAGCAGCAGCGTGTGGTGAGTAGCGGGGGAGGTTATCGACATTAAGCTCCTCTTCGATCCTATCATGGTATACTTTCCAGTTGAGACTTGCCAGGGTTAGATAAGGAGAATTGGCAAAGACCCCTTATCACATTTTCACGACAATCGGCATCGCCTTTAGTCATGAAAAGTGAATGGTAGCTGGTATTTGAGGGTATATCGATTGGATAATTGGATTAGGAGATTAAGGTTTCATGGTTGAAATGTGACCTACGAGTCCTGGTGCCTGCCCATTAGTATCCAAGGCTCACAGACCGTTGCCTGACATCGTTTCTCCATATACCCTCTGATATGTCTTATTGAATTGTAATCCAAAGAGCCTCCATCTCCAAATTGGCATACCTTAATGGGCCTAATGGGCGTGCCTTCCGGCGCAGGTTTCAATTTCGGAAGATATCCGCAACCCATCAGGCTGAAATCGATGGCAGAGTCAAGGAAATGGCGAGAAAAAGTTTTTCAGCGAATACGGTCATGTTCCTTTACAAAGTCATAGAAAGTGAAGGCGATGACACCGTTAGTGTCATCGGCTTTTACTATTGCCGTTTACTGATAGCCTCACCTATTGAAGTACCAATCAACATGTAGAGAGGGACCGAGCGTTTTAGGTTTTCTCATACTCCTGCGTCGACCAGCTTCCCACAGCACGCTCAGGTAGTCCAATGTGGAAATGCTGCTTGATGGCGGCTGCTGCATAGCTCAAGATCAGGGTCAGTCGGTGCTAGACGCATATCTTCCGACCGGTGTCGTATCGAGCAAAATTTCCCGGATCTTGGGCATCATCTACTCCTATACAGGAGCACCATAAAGAGCACTTTCGGTGTGGCCAATGTGCCCCTCCGAATGTCGAAAACATATTCGCGGGCAAAACGGGAAAGATAGATGTTGTGTGGAACCCTCGTTCCTACACCTCTTCGGCTGGGACCGCCCAGTGTCTGATGTCACCCGAATCGTCTCTTTGCCCAAGCCTCAGCCAAGCAGCCTAGTTCTAGGTCGGTATGTCTTGCTCAGAGATGTGCAGTAGCGGTTCCCTCATGTTGAGAAGTCCTGCGAGCATTCTCGACAGGAAATGGGAGCACGCACAGACACGCCGTGGAGGGTCGAGGCGATTTTAGATGCCGTTGGCCTCGTGTCGGCGGCCAAGGATGGTTTGGGAGGCGAGAACTTAGGGAGATTGCTTTTGCGGTTCCCATGGAGTAGCTGGATGGCGAGACATTCCAGAATAACAATAGGCAGTTCTTTAGGGAGAGCGAGGGCGGTAAATTACCTTACCTCGCGCGAAAACAATTAAACTTCGCGTGCTGCGAGCTAGGGGCTAAAGACTCGGAGCTACCCGAGGGCTTGTTATTCGTACATACAAATAGGGGCTACGTTTAGTCCACGTACCTTGACATGAACGCATTCTGAGAATTTCCGTGTCGTCTTTCCTATTCCCCAATGTATTCGCGATTAATACAATTACGAGCATGCGAGCATTGCAGAACCAACCGAGAGCCTGAATCGTTTTGAGCTTGCTGAGTGGAAGGTGTTCGGTTGGCTCCTTGCCTTCCTCTATTTTGAAGCTGAATATATATCATCGCTGACTTGCTTTGCTTGTCCCGGCATACACGCCCGCAAGAGTATCACGCCGCACAGTCTGTATCCTCGCATATTTTCCGAGCGTTCCTGTCAGCGACTCATAGAACCAATGAAGTAGACCCTATTGTCCTCTAACAGCGATGAAATCCGCCAGATCTGTCAAGATATTAGGTACTACATGGTCACTGTATGATAATCATAGATAGTATATTATTAGAGGGGTGTACAATTAATATGTATACCTAAGGTTGAATATAGGAGTTAGTAACACTGTCACGCGGAAGGCATATGCGGATGAGGCAAAATGGCTAAATGCTCGATAGAAGCTATAAAATAAACATGTTCTATGGTAGTAGTAGTATGTATGTATAATAGAGCCCCTAAGCGCAAGAAATAAGAATATATAGCGCTTAGCCTAATATTAACTTAGGGGGCTAGTATAGTAATAAATTACTATTATATAGTAATATTATAATAATATACCTATAAAAAATAAAAATAAAGTATTATTATTCTTACTTATATACTACTTTATTATATTATATATATCTTTATTATATTCTCTATCCTATATATTATTAATAATAATATTAATAATATTAATAATTAAATAAATATAAATATAAAGTTTTTAAAATACTAAGATATTTTTTTTAAAGTTAGGATTATATAATACTTTAAGTTTAATATTTAGTAATTATTCTTAGTTCTTCTTAAATTAAGTCTTTAAAGTAATATACTTAGATTAAAATTACATCTGTAAAAGTTTTTTTAGATGAGTTTAAGCTAGAGTAACTATAGTAGGCTTAGCAAGGCTATCTATTTAGTGTTATAATTAACTTGTTGTGTAATATAATAATAGGGGCTACCTATAACTACTCTAGCTTAAACTTATCTAAGCTTACTAATACTAAAAAAGTTAAAATTTTCAAAAAAATTTTTTATAATAAATAATATATTTTTTATATAGCCCTCTATATAGCCCTAGCCTTATAAATAAATTATAATATAAAATTTAGCTAAACATTCTAAATTTAAAATTAGATTTTTATAAGGAATTAAGATTTACTTTAAAAAGCTTTCCTAAAGCTCCTATTTTTAGGGCTAGGCACTAAGCCTTAACAAACCTTAAATAATATAACTATATGTAGTAATATTAGGCTATTTTAGTATATTAATTTTTTAAGGTTTTTTAGCGTAGCTAGGTTTAAATAAGCTTAAATAAGTTTATAGAGGCTTTCTATTTTTATTAAAACTTGCTAAGTTTAAGCTAAAGTAACTTAAGCTACTCTAGGTAGCCCTGTATCACTTTAGTAACTACACAAAACTTATCTAAAAAAACTTTTATAGATGTATTTTAAAAAACTAGTATATTAGTAAATTTAAAACTAGCCCTACTAGCCCTAAGATAAGGGCGTTGGCCTAAGGAGTTTAAAAGACCCTAAACTAGCCCTATTTATTTTAATTTAGCTTTTTTAATTTTAATTTAATTTTAATAGCCTTAACTTAGCCTTAAAAAAGCTCTAAGCTCTAAGCTCTAATTATATATATTAATTTAAGGGCTAGCCTATAAAATAGTCTTTATAAATTATATAATTTCATATTTCTCTATAAAATTACTAGATTATTATTAGTATATATTAGGATTTATCTATTTAATTATTATAATAAAGAGTTATATATTATAAATATTGTTGAAGATAGGGGGCTGCTGACAAAGCGGGATCTGATTGGTAGAGCGAAGAAGAAAGAATATATTAGTAAGCTATTGCTGATCTTGCTTAGCTATGTAGAAGAAGGAGAAAACCGCTGATTATATAGAAGTAGCCAAGCCCTTTTCCCCAATTCATCTTGCCGAGATGCCGAGGTCTAATAGAAATGCCGAAATGAGGGCTTGCCTAAATAGGAATGCCATTGCCGAATAGGGATATAATTTACTAAATGCCAAAATTAATATGCCGTATTAGGAATGCCGAAATTAAGATGGCCACATTTGGATAGCCAGGCCAATAATGGTAGGGGCTAGAACATGGTCTAGATTTGCGCCACCAATAATTATAAGTACTTTATTATCCTAATCTATTTTAACTAAATATTATTAGAATTAAATTATAAATTTTACTATAAATTATTTCTATTTAATATATTAGATTATCTATACTACCTAATTTATTTTATTAGATAGTATAAAGATTTTTCTAAATTCTATTTTAAAGTATGTAAAGCTTTCTATTTATTTTACTACTTCTAATATATTATTAAAGTTATCTAAGTATTTTTATAAATATAGTTATATCTACTTCTATATATTTTTATATATAAAGGTAATCGCGACTATTATATAATTTTTTATTTAAACTATTTCCTTATAAAAGTAAAGATATAAGTAGGTTTATATAATTTATTTTTTAAATTTCTTCTTTTTTCTATAATAAAGGTTAGATTTAATAATTTTAATACTATTTTTAGAACTATTATTAATATTATAATACCTAGTCTAGGTGGTTTTATTTAGGGTTAATTAAGCTATACTTCTCTAATTTAATAAATTTATATTTAAGGGTATTTAAAGTATTATAAACTAATATTATAAGATTATTTTTAAAGATAAGTAATTAAGTTAAAAAAGTATAAAAGGTAGTAAGATAAAGATATATTAATATTACTAATTATTTATATAAATAAGGGTATAAACCTTTTATATTATAATAATTATTTAATTTACTAATAAAATTAAATATAAAAAGATTTATTTAAGATAGGTAAGAGCTTTAATTATATAAATATAAAAAAGTCTACTAAAATTATTATATTTAATAAATTTAAAATATAAACTCTTTAAAATCTTTATTTATTATATTTAGAGTATAAACCCTTTAAACTCCTTATTTATTATATTTAAAATATAAACTCTTTAAATATATTATATAACTTCCTACTAAGTCTATACTATAATATATATATAAGAAGAGTTCTCTCTATTACTCTATTAGATTTTAATATAAAGTAATATAATTTTAAACTTAGTTCTTTATATTAAATACTTAAATTAAAGCTTAGTATTTTTAATATATTATATTTATTTAAAAAAATAGGGCTAGAATTACTTTTATATAAAGATTATACCAAATTTCCTTTAAAATAAAGTATTAAGTTATAAATAAATATTAATATAAAAGGGCTACTTTATCTTTTTTATAAATATAACTAAGATTTTTAGTATTTAACTTAAAAGAAACTATTAAAATTTATAAGTCTTTTATTTATATAATTACTTATTAATAATTTATTAAATAATGTAGTATATTAATAGGAAAAAGAAAATAGATAAGGGCTTAACTAGTTATTGAACTATTAATAATAATAAACAATTTATTAATAAAGGCTTAAAAAATAATTTAGTTATTAAATTTTCTTTTACTATTAATATATTACTTTATTTAATAAATAAATTACTTTTTAATTCTATATAATATATTATTTAGAGCCTTTAATTTCCTATTTTTCCTATAAATTTCTAAGTAATATTAATAGTATAGAATCTAGATTAATTTATTTTATAAATTATTAACTTAATTATTTTAATTTAAATAACATTTATTTTAATATTTTTAAAATAATATATTTATTAGAATTTATAAGTTATTTATCTTTATATACTATATAATTTTATGTAATATATAAGCGTTATATATTATATTACTATAATATATTACTAATAGCCCCTATTTTCTATTTTTCCTAATAATATTAATAATATAAAAATTATTTTATAAATTATTAACTTAGGTATTTTAATTTAAATAATATTTATCTATAAATTATATACTTAATTTAATATTCCTAATTTTATTTTACTTTAATTACTTTTTTAACTTCAATAAGATAGATTTAAATATTTTTTTAAAAAAAATAGGTATTTTTATATAATTAATAATTTTTCTAGCTTTTAAATAATTATATAAAATTTTATTAATTTATTTTTATTTTTTTATTCTATTAATTAGATCTTACTTAATTAATAACTTTTTATTTAATAAGTTATAAACTTAAATTATATTATATTTAATTAATAATCTTATTTATCTTATTTATCTTATTTGTTTTATTTATCTTATTAAAATTTTATTTATTTATTTTTTTAACTTTTAAAATACCATTTTAAATTAAATATAATTATTAAATATTAATAAAATATTATATTATATTTATTTTATAATATTTTTTTTAAAATTTTTAAATTAACTAATAATTTTAACTATAAATTATAAGCTATTTATATTAAGGTAACTTTAAATATTAAAGAAATTTATAGCTTTTTTATTTAAATTAATAATATTAAATCTATTAAAAATAATAATAAGATATTAAATTATATTTAATTAATTTATATAAATGGTTTATTTATATATGTTTTTAATCTTAATAATTTAATTAATATATAGAAATATTTAAAATATTTATATATATTTTATAGCTTTTCTTTAAAAATTATTTTATTTAAATTTTTTAAGTTACTTTAAATAACTTTAAAAAAAATAAAAATTATTTTACTACTATTAAATATATTTTAACTAGCTTAAAAATAAAGGATTTAAAATTATTAGATAAACTTATTATTATTTAAACTCTATATAATCTTAACCTTTAATATAGTAAATTCATTATATTAATTACTTAATCTTATAAGATTGAGATAATAAAAATTAATATAAATAACTTATTTATTAATTTTATTAATAAAAACTATTATTTAAAAAATATAGAGAAAAGTACATTAATTATTATTAAAAAATCTCTTAAATTAAATATAATAATTATCATAAAATTAATTATAAAGAAGAAACTTATTATAAGCTTTATTTTAAATTGTATTTTAATATTAGTTTTATTATAAATATTCTTTTTATAATATATAATATTATATCATAATATATTTTACTTATTAATTTATATAATGCTTTATTTATTATAATATATAATAATTTATTTATTTTTATAAGTAAATTAGTTTTATTAATTAAATATTTTTCTAGGAATTAAATTCTAAAATTTAGTATAATATTATATATTTATTATAATATTAATTTTTTTAATAAAATAATCCTTATCTTAATAAAAGTTATATAAAATAATATCATAACTTTACTAATGTATAGAAATAACTCTATTATAATTATATTACTAAATTTAATTAATATAATTTTAAACTTAGTTCTTTACATATTTAAATTAAAGTTTAACATTTTTAATATACTATACTTATTATAAAATAGGGCTAGGATTATTTTTATATAAAATTATATTAAAATCCTTTTAAATTAAGTATTAATATAAAAAAGCTATTCTATCTTCCTTTTAAATATTGCTAGGATTTTTTAATATATAATTTAAAAAGAAATATTAAAATTTATAAATTATTTATTTTTATAAATTATATAATTTTATATAGCATACAAGTATTATATATTATTGTTGGAAATAGGGATAGAGGGCTGCTGACTAAGCGATATCTAATTAGTAGAGCGAAGCAGGCAAGGTTATAATAGAATATATTAGTAAGCGATTGCTTGTATTGCTTAGCTATTTAGAAGAAGGAGAAAACTGCTGATTATATAGAAGTAGCTAAGCCCTTTTCCCAATCCATCCTGCCGAGGGTAAATAGGAATGCCGAGGTCCAATAGAAATGCCGAAATGAGGGCTTTCCTTAATAGGAATGCTGTTGCCGAATAAGGGATATAATTTACTCAATGCCGAAATTAATATGCCGTATTAGGAATGCCGAAATTAATATTGCCACATTTAGATAGCCAAGCTAATAGTGATAGGGGCTAGAACGCGGTCTAGATTTGCGCTACTAATAATACTTAGAAATCTAGGAAAAATTCAGGTAATTAATTACTAAAAAAAGGGGCTAAATAGGGGTAAAAGGAAATTGCGTATATATATGTTGATTATATAATATATAGCGCTTATGTATAGCGCTTATGTCTAGCATATTTAGATCCGGGGCCTATACCACCTAATAGGGCTTAGCTATTAGTAGGAACTAAATTCTAATACACCCCCCTAAGCTATATAGTGATTAGAAAATTATAGGGGCTAGCCCTAGCCCTTTAATAAAGGATTTGAATTTAGTAGAGTTTAATAGCTTAGTAAGCCTATCAGCGATCTGCTTATTAATTAAAATATAGCGCATATTAACTTTTTTATCTTAAACGACTTCCTTAATAAAATAGTACTAAATATCAATATGTTTTATCCGTATATGATGCTTAGGATTACACGCTAGTATAATAGCTAATTATAAATCAGTCTAAATAGGGTTTTTTAAATAGATTAGCCCTAATTACTTAAATAGGCTAGTTAACTAGATATACTCTTTAATAACTTCTTTTTAAAATATATATTCTATTTTACAATTTAATAAGGCTAATATTTTTTATAATTTACTAACCTAAAAAATAGGGCTATTTCTAAAAAGGAATAGGTAGCCTATAGTTAATTATTAAGTAGGATAATTACCCCCCTAATCTATATTATAGTAGCCCTCTAGTCTAATATCTTAATAGGGGCTAAAAATAATATTAAAATTAATAGTATATAGGATATATCGCTAAATATAGTTTAGTATATAGAAATGCTTAGCTTTAGGATTACTTATAAATTGTATATAAAGCCCTACTATATAAGATAGATCTAGTTGAGTTGATGTTATTAGATATATAAGCAACCTAATTTGTTATTAGAAATTTTTAATAGTAGAAGGATCTGCTACTAGGCTATTTTTATCTAGTTAAATACCTAATTTAGAAGAGATCTTATAGGGCTTTAGATCTTTATAGCTAAATTAGTTAATTAATTCTTTCGTAAATTTAGTCTAATTTATATAGATAGCCCTTTTTATATAATTATATATTATTTAAATTCCTAGGAAAAAAGAAATGTTACCTAAATTAGTAATATCGACCATTTTAATAATTTTGGTTTTTAGGGCTTATATTTCGGAAATACTTAGACCAAAAATTAGTAGGTTATCAATGTGCGCGTATATAATAATATTATTTTTTTAGAAAATAAATTAATTAGCTCTTAAGGTTTTAAAATTGATTTTTTTAAGAATTTCTATAAAGAAAAAATACTACTCTTATATAAATTACTTTAGCCTATATAGGGCTTTAAATAATAAATAGACTTTAATTAAATATTTTTAGTTTTTAAAATTAGTTAGCTATTTTATATAAATTTCCTCTTTAAAACTAGTATTTAAAAAAGCTAATTTTATATCCTATTATTATATTTCTAAGTTATAATAGGTAGTTTAAGTAAATAGGGCTTTATAAACTATAGATTTAATAGTATTTAAAAATATCTTAATAAAATCTATATTATATTTTTATAGGAAGCCCTTGACTATCTAATAGGCTTTATATTTTTTAATTTTTTTATTAGCCTTTATTTTAGTCTTAAAACCTATTATCCTTTTAGTACTTTTTAATTAGGGTGCAAATCTATTAGCTTTTATTTATTTTGCGTGGCTAAGTTTATTATCTCCTTTTTTATAACCTCTATCTATTATTTTATATTAGGGCTATTTTATAATTCTTTAAAAATTATAGAATCTTATTATTTAGGGCTATTAATAGAAATACATATTTTAATTAATTTATCTTCTAAAGATTTTAAATTTGGATTAGCGTTGAAATTTTATAGCTAATTAGATATTAAGTGATTTATATATAGGCTAAGTTTAAAAGGAATAGAGCTACTAGCACTATTATTAGGATTTTTATAAAGTTAATTTATTGTATTTATTAAGGAATTAAAGATTTAGTTAAAATTTAAAAAGCCCCCCTTAAGTAAATCTTTTTTAGGATAGTAGATCCCTTTTAAAAAATTAATATTATATATTTAATAAACCTTGTTAGCATCCAGATTTAGTATTTTATATTAATTTTTATTAAATTTAACTAGTAGCCCCCTATAAAAGGCTTTTTCCTATAATTTTTAAAGCTTATTATTTTTAATATAAATAATAGATCTAAATAGCTAGATATTTACTATATTTAGTTTCTTAATATATTTTATCTTAAATAGAGTTTTGCTAATAGCTAAGTGCTAAGTCTAATTATATAGATAGATAGTTACTTCCACTACTAATAGCTAGTAATAAGTAGATAGCCTATATTAGAAAAGTAAATATCTTATTTTTTTTAGAATAGTCTAATTAATATACTCTATAGCCCTATTCTACTCATGTGTATAGGGGGCTAAATATTTATATAGAATTTTATATTCAATTAAATAAATATTAAAAATATTATTTATAAATTCTTTACCCTAGTTTATATATAGGATTTTAATTATTTTATTAAACATATTTTTTACTACTATTTTTATTACTTTAAAAGCCTTTAAGACTTTCTTTTTTAATATTTAAAAATTAAAAATTAAGCTATTTAGTAGTAGTATCTAGAAGTGTATAGATATATTTAATATCTTTAAATACTGTTTTTAAAGCTAGTCTATATAAGTCTAATATTATATAATTTCTATATTTAGAATAGCGGGTAGTCGCTATATTATAATTAGGGCTTATAATAAATTTTCCTTTTATATATATCTTGTAAGGATTTAAAATATATAGCTAGCATCTTTTTTAAAAATCTTAGTAGCTGAATTAAGTATCTTATTAAGTATAGTAGCCCTTACATAGCTAAATCTCTAATACTAAAGTTAAGTCTAATTAGGTATAGTCGCTACTAGTATAAGTTAAATATCTATATTAAATAAAATATAGAATAGCCCCTGTAAGTTTATAATAGCTTATAAGTTTATACTAGATTTTAATTAGATTTCTATATAATTTTTTATAAAAAATACCCTAGCCCCTTTTTATATTATATAAGAGAGGCTAACTTAATTAAATTCTAATTTTAATATATAGAGGATAGATTTTAAAACAATTTTAACTAAATTAGGTAATTTTACTATAATAGCCCTTATATTATTTACTAGTAAAGTTAATATATTGCCCTATATAATTTTAGAAGATATAAAGGCTATACTATTAAAAAAATTAATATTATAGTAAATATATAATATCGCGCTAAAGTCTAGGATTTATTTATTAGAAGAATATTTTATTAATAGGGCTATATTAGTAATTAAAATATTAGAAATACCTATTTCTTTTATTTTAAATATTAATACTTCTATAAAAGCTTAGCTATCTATATAATTACCTTCTTACTTAAAATATAATTTAGGGTAGAGCTTATAGTATACTTCTTTTTAATAGCTAATTCTACTATATTTATTATATTTAGCAGTTGATTTTTTATAGCCCCTAATTAAAATTAGAATATTTTCCTTTATATTATATAAGTAATAGAATTTATGTATAAGATTAATAAATAGCTTATCTTAATTAAATATAGTAGCTTCAGCCCTATAAGATTAGGTAGTTAATATAATAAATACCTTATATTTAGGTCCTAGATTATATAGGGTTTAAGCTATAACTAATTTATTAAATAATTTTAAATTCTTAGCCTTTAAGCTAGTTAAAATATATTTAATTATAGTTAAGAAATTTTCAACTATTTTTAAAAAGGATAGAGTAGCTTTAAAATTTTTTTTAAAAAGGATAAATTCTAAAAAAAAGCCGTGGGGTATATATAGATGACTTAGATATTTTTATATATTAATTAAATTATTAATAGATAAAATATATAAAAGTAGCCTATCTATATATACTAGTTAAATATAGCTTAGTATCTTAGCATCTTCCTTTAAGCTTTTTATATTAGGTTTATTTAATTAAATATAAAAATTAAATAAATCTTTAATAATTAAGGTTGCCTTAATTTAAATAGCCTATAATTTATAATTAAAAGTATTAATTAGCTCTAAAATTTTAATAGCTCTATCTTCTAATATATTTTTTTAAATTGGGTTTAATATAATAGGGTTAAAGCATATTTTTTCTTAAAAAGTAGTTATAAGATAAATATAATAGGGTTAAAGCATATTTTTTCTTAAAAAGTAGTTATAAGATAAATATAATATAATTTTTTATTAGTACTTAGCAACTATATTTAATTTAAAATAATATTTATAAAAATCTAAAAATAAATTAATTAAAAATCTAAAAAATAGAATAAAGTAAATAGATAAAATTATTAATTAAAGATAATTTAAGCTTATAATTTATTAAGAATAAGGATAGAGGGCTATTAACTAAGTAATATCTAATTAATAAAATAAATTAGGTAAGGTTATAATAGAATATATTAGTAAGCAATTATTTATATTACTTAGCTATATAAAAGAAGAAGAAAACTACTAATTATATAGAAGTAGCTAAGCTCTTTTCCCTAATTTATTTTATTAAGGATAAATAAGAATACTAAGGTCTAATAAAAATACTAAAATAAAGGATATAATTTACTAAATGCTGAAATTAATATGCCGTATTAGGAATGCTAAAATTAATATTGCTATATTTAAATAGCTAAGCTAATAGTAGTAGGGGCTAAAATATAGTCTAGATTTGCGCTACTAATAATACTTAGAAATCTAAGAAAAAATTAGATAATTAATTATTGAAAAAAGGGGCTAAATAGGGGTAAAAGGAAATTGCGCATATGCATGTTAATTATACAATGTATAGCGCTTATGCATAGCGCTTATGTCTGGCACATTCGGATCCGGGGTCTGTACCACCCAATAGGGCTTAGCTATCGGCAGGAACTAAATTCCAACAATTATAACTATTATAACTATTTTATTAGTAGTTATTATATTAGCTATATAATATAAAATATATTATTTATAACTAATAGCTTTAATAATAAGATTAAGTTACTTTTTAATTATATTATTAATTTATTAAATTAATATTTTATTTAAACTCCCTATTTTTATAATATAAAAACTCTTAAATTTTATTAAATAATTATATTTTTTTATAAAATAATATAAATTAAACTTAATATAAATTTTTATTTATTTTATTAGTTTAATTATTTTTTAATTATATTTTTTATAATATAGAAGATTCTTTTCTTAATTATAATTTAAAATAAATTAAATAATATCCCTAAATTTATAAACTTTTATTATAATGTAGATAATAACTTATTTATAATTAAAGTATCTTAATAATATATTAGCTAAATTTAATTTTCCTATTTAATAAGTAATTATAAAATTAAATATTAGTAATTTTATAACCTAATAGGCTTAATTTTAATTTAGTTCCTTTAAATTTGTAAAAGTTTTAAAGTTATTATAATTTATTAAAACTTTAATAAGGTAGAAACTTTTTTAATAATAATATTATTACTATTTAAAAGCTATAATAATAGTAAGTAGCTCTTAATTATAGATTTTATAATTTTTTTAAATAATAATTATCTTTTATAATTAAAATATAATTAGATACTATTAACTATCCTTTTATATTTAAAAAAGAATACTAGTTATTATATTATTTAATATATTTATTTTAATCCTAGTCTAATTTTTTAAATTAAAATATTTTAAGATTAATATTTTAATAAAGGTATTATAAAGCTATTAAAATAATATAATTTTTATATTCTTCCTATTCTAAAAATTTACTTTTCCTTTTTTATATACTTCTTTATAATAATTTTATTAAGGATATTATTTAATATAAATAATATTAAATAAATTTATTAAAAAAGTTAATAAAACCTAGAAACATTTAGACTTTATAATTTATTTTTAACTTTAATTAATTTAATATAATATTTATTCTATTTTTATCTATTATTATACCTTTAATAAATATAATAAATCTTAGAAATTTAACTTCTTATATTAAGAATTAATATTTTTTAGGATTTATATATAATTTAAATCATCTTAAATATCATAAAATCTATTTTATATAATTTGTATACTTCTCTTCTAAATTTAAAAAGATAAAGATATTATTGAAATAAATAATATAAAATTTATTTAATAAGTTTATAAGAGCTTTATTAATATAAGCTTAGAATATTATTAAGATATTAATAAATCTAAATAATATTATTATATATTTAAAATACCTATATTATATATAAAATATAATTTTTTACTTATCTCCCTTTTTAATTTAAATATAATAATAAATATTTTTAAAATTTAATTTAATAAATATCTTAGCTCTATTAAAGTAGTTTAAGATTTTATCAATTAAAGAAAAGGGATAATAATTTTTTACTATAACCTTATTTAATTTATAAAAATTAATATATAAATATAAGCCTCTATCCTTTTTTAATATAAAAAAGATTAAGGTGTTCATAAAATTAATAAAATACTAAATTAATCCCTTTACTAATATATTATTAAAATAAATTTTTATAAATTTTAATTTTTTTATTAAAATGTTATAAAAAAGGCTATAAAATAAATCTATAATTATTTTAATTATATAATTATTACTTTAATAAGATAATAAATAATTTACTTCTTTTATTAAAAAAATATTTTAATATTTTATTAACTCCTTAAATAAAGTTATAAGAGTTATAGTAAATAATAAACTTAATTATATCTTAATTACTCTAATTATAAGGTTAAGTAGTAGAGAGGAGTTATTAATAATTATTAATATATATACTTCTAATTATTTTAATAAGGATTTAATAAATTTATAAGTTTTAATTAATTTTAAGATATATCCTTTAATTTTAAGATACTAAATTTTTACTATTAAATTAATAATAATATCTTTTTATATTAGTTCTAATATTTTTAACAACTAAAATAAACCTTCCTTATTAATTATATAAAAATTATTTTAAAATTTTTAATATAGCCCTAACTATTATAAAAACTTAGCTTAATATAATAAGTATTATAATAATATGTAGAGTTACTATCTATCTAAGTTAAATAAAATAATTATATATTTTTTATAAATTTCATATGTTCTATAACTATAAAATATTAGCTAATTATATTAACTTTAGTCTTATTATTAAGTTAGATTTTCATTTTTATTTCTTATAATTCTCCTTTTAATAATATTATTCTAAGATATTTTAATCTTAAAATTATGTTAAGTTCTTTTTTTTTCTTATCCTTTAAAAAATATTTTAAATAAAAGTCTTTTTTTTTTAGATCTTTAACTATATTTTATCTAAGATATTTTATTAATATTTTATTAGGATTTATATCTTTTCTCTCAATATAAATAATTAAATAGTACCCCTTTTTTCTATAAATATAATATTTAATATCTTTAAGATCCTTTTTTAAATATATTAAGCTATTATTTTTCTTATTTTTAAATAACATATCTTTAAAATTCCTTTTAAATTTATTTCTTTAACTTTTAATATTACTTTTATTCTTTTTTAATAGAGTATTAACTATAATTTTACATATAATTAAAGTAGTTTTTTATTAATTACTTTCTAAGTAAAAAGTTAGTATTATAAATTTATTTTAAATAATAAAGATTTATTAAATATTTATAATAACTAAATAAAGATTTAAATATAATTTTATTAGAAAATTTATCTATCTTTAATCTTTATTATAAAAGGGTAATTAAACTTTAAAATTACTTAAATAAGTATTGAATTATTAAACTATTTAATTTAGTCTTTACTCTATATTATTTATTAATTATATAATATTTATTATATAATTAGCTAGATCTTTAATAAGATTTAATAAAAATATTTTAAATTCCTCTTATATTTAGTTAGCTATAGGGTAATCTTTTTTATAATTATATTAAAATTCTTTTATATCCCCCTTTAGGTACTATATTATATATAGAATTTTTTTTAATTAATTTTAAAATTATAAAGGATTAAATAAAAATATATCTTTATATTTTTAGTTTAATTTTAATACTCTTTTAAAAAATTTCTTTAATACTCTTTTAAAAAATTTCTTTTATATTTTTTTAATAAAAATAATTTTAATATTTTCTTATATAAGCCTAAGTTATTTTTATTATATATAGGGCGTTTTTTATCTATAATATTAATAATAAATAAAGGGTAAGAAATAGTCTTTTTCAATATATTATATATAGTCCTTATATAAAGAGATTTTATATTATAATAAGTAGAATATAAGATAGAATTATTTTTATTATACTCCCTTATATTTTTTATAGCTATTATTAATAATTTTATATTTAAGTTATTTAAGTTATTTTTATTTTAATAACTTTTTCTTAACTTTTTAAGTAAGTTATAAGTATTTATTAAATATTAAGCTATTTAGTTAATTAAGCTTATTAATAGTATCCTTAATAATATTATTAGCTATAAATTCTACTTTTTTTTATGTATTCTAATTATTTTATATTATTAATCTATTTTATTTACTATTTATTTATAGTTCTATGATATAATAGCTATTAGAATATAAACTATCTATTATAGGTATATTAATTATAGATTAATATCTTTTTTAAGTAAAAGAATTAGAAATATTATTAAAATATATATATTAATATAAGATTAGGTATATATTATGGATTCTAGAATATAATTAATTTTTAAAGAGGGAGGAAAGAAAATATACCCCTATCCTATCTAAATATTGGATGAGCGGATATTGCATGGAGGCCCCCATATAATTATAATGTATTTACATGCGCATCGCATGCAAGTTATATAATGCTTGGCACTACCACTACGCTACATAATAATATAAGAGAATAAATATAAGTAAGAGAGGTACTCTTATATAATAAAATATAATTAATATTATTAAATTAATATATAATAAATTTATAAATATACTATATTTAAAAGATATAAAGATATAATAAATTATAATTAAAATAAGTAAAGCTACTAAATTAAAATATTATTAATAGTAGAAATATTTAATATATAATAAAAATATATACTTTAAAATAATAAAAAAATCTAAAACTTAATAACTTCTTTTTATTTTAATATAAGTATATTTTAAGTACTTATTAAAAGTCTGATTCAATATTAAATATAAATAAAAATTAAATTTTAATCTAATATTATATTATTAAAAATAAGTACTAGGATTTATATAATTAAGTTAATTAAAAAAATATTATTTTATTCATAAAGTCTTTCTTAATTAAAAGAAGTAGTAAATTATAAAATAAAATTATTATAATAAAAAAGTAATATATATATATAAGAATATTATAAAGAAAATAAAAATAAGAGTTAAAAAAAATAAGATTATTATTAATAAAGAGTTTATTAATAATTATAATAATTATTAAGAATTTTATTTTATACCTTATAATATAGTAAATATATATAGTAATTATATTATATTATATAAATCTATATATTTATATAGTTATATATAGGTAACTAATTAAATTATAAATAAAAAAGCTTTTTTTCTTATATTCTTATAAGAGTTTAAAATTTTTAATAAGTTTTCTAAAAGATATTATAAATATTTATAAAATAAATAAATATATAGATTTTAAGAATAAAACTATTAAAAAGGGGAGGTAATTATTATATAGTATAGTAGTAGTACTAAGTATTATATAACTTATATATAATATATATATAAATATGTTATAATTATATAGAGGCTTCTATATAATATCTACTTATCTAGTATTTAAATAAGATAAGGGTATATTTCCTTTTCTCTTTCTTTAAAAATTAGTTATATTCTAAGATTTATAATATATACTTAATTTTATATTAATATATATATTTATATAATACTTATACTACCCTTTTTTAATAATAGGAGCCCTTAACTTATAATAGGAAAAAAATCTATAATAACTAGCTATTTAAAGGAAATTTAGTATTTAAAAATAATTAAGTTAAATAACTTTAACCTTACTTTAATAAGATATTATTATTAATTAATAAATAAAAATAATAATAGTTAAAAATTTAGTCCCCTTAACTTATTTAATTAATTAATAGTTAACTAAGAATTTAATAGATATAAAAGATATTTAATAAGGTTATAATAATTTTATAAAGTTTTTAATACTTTATGAAGATTTTTATAGAATTTCTAGTATTTATTAAAATTTTATTTTTAAAAAAAGTTGAATTATAATTTAAATAACAAAATAGCTTATTTTAAATACTTTATAATTTAAAAAATTTCTATTAATTTATATTAATAATTAAGTAGAAAGATAGTATTATATAAATAAAAATATTTAATAATTTATAAAATTTAATACTTACTTAAACTAAAATATATTAATAGTAATAATATAATAAATAATATTAATTCCTAATTAAAGCTTAATAAAGTACCCCTCTTTATTATAATTATATATTATATTAGATATTTAGTAATTTTAATTACCTAAGAATTAATTATTTAGTTAATAAATATATTTAGGATTTAAAAGATTAATAGTGTTATAATTATATTAATACTTAAAGATAGAATTAAATAAAATAAATAAATAAAATAACTAATAGATTATCTAATAACAATATTTATAAATATTAAGCTTATAATCTATTAAAAATAGATTTCATTATTTTTAATTAATTAATTTAAGAAAGAAAACTCTAAACTTAATAAAGTTATAAATTAATATTTATACCAAGGCTTACTTATACTTATAACTTAATAATAGATTTTAATATATATAATGTTTATATACTATTTATTATATATAAAAGAGATTTTAAGATATATAAAATATATTTTTTTTAAAATTAATAAAATAAAAAAATACTCTAAAAATATTATTTAATAAAAGCCTTTAATTTCCTAAAATAATATTTAATATTCTATTATATATATTTTATTTATAAATATAAAGCTACTATTAGCTTTAGTATTATAATTTTTAAAATAAAGTATATTAAGTAAATGAAAAACCCTTTATATTTATACTAATAAAAAGAATTTTAAAATTTAAACATTTTATTATAATATTTATAATTTAAAAATAAGGATCTTGAAAAATCTTTATTTATATAGAAATATCTTATAAAAAAGGGCTATTTAAAAATTATTAATTAACTACCTATTAAGAGGCTGTCCTATTAAGTGGTATATTAATAATAAAAGAAAATAAATAGAGGCTTAACTATCTATCAATAGCCTATTAATAACTATTAATAGGGCATTTATATTAATATAGCCCTATAAATAGCCTATTAATAAGTATAAAAAGCCTATTAATAGGTTATTAATAAATAGTCAAGCCCCTATTTATCTTCTTTTGCTATTAATATACTACTTAATAAAACAGCCCCTTAATAAGTAATTCTTAAACACCCTATTTCCTATAAGGTAGTTATACTATATTATTAATAAATTATAATATAAAAATTTAAGTTAATTATATTATATAAGCTATAAATTATAGTTTAAAAAACATAAATTAATTAAAAAACTAAATAGAAAAATAAAAGATTATAAGAAATAAAAAGAAAATAAATTATTAATATTATATTTTTATTTTAATATAAAAGGCTAAGCTTTCTAATCTTTTTAATATATTAATTATATTTACTTAAAAAAATAAAAATAAAAGATAAATAAAAAGTTTAATTTTATAAGGAGAGAACTAGACTTATTTAAATATATTCTTTAATTATAATATAGCAAAAGATTTATTTTTCTCTTTAAAAAACTTTAATACATTAACTAAAAAAAAGCTTTACTATTACTTAAATTAGTAATATTAAGATTAAAGATAAAGAAATAATTATATATAAACTTAAAAATATATTATAAAAGATTGAAACTATTAAAATAAACTGTACCCTTAAAATAAACAATTAATTAGATAATTATTAATAATATTAACTATTATTAATAAAGGGTATTATAATAATTATAAAATATATTTTAAATATATTAATTTAATAGTTATTATAAAAGATATTAGAATATAGAAAATTTTATAATATTTATAATATAATTAAAGTAAAAGAATAACTATAATTTATAATATATACATTTTGTATATTTATAAGTAAGTAATTTTATAAGCTTATAAATGTTAAAAGATATTAGGGTAGAACACTATTTATTGTATTTTAGCTAAGGAGAAAGTATGCCTTATAGTAAGATCTCATCTAGGTGCTAAGAAGCGCTTAAGTCGCTTATATTTAGCGCTTTTATGCTCTAGATTTTAATACTCCTACTTAAATATTATAGGGCTACTTAATTACCTACTAAACTATCTAAGAAATAAAGTGTTTAATTAATATAGAAGCCTAATACTAGGTAGGGAGTATAAATAAGCTCCTATTAAAAATAAGGAGGAAGTTAAAAAATAAGCTTAAAAATAAGTATAAGCTCTTACTAAATAAGTTTCTACTAGATTAACTACCCCCCTATTTTAATTTTTAGATTAGTGGCTTTTTAAGCTAAAAAAGCCTTTAAAATACTTAGAACTTCTTGTATAGTAGAACTTTAATAAGGCTATTAATAATTTATTTTTTAATAGGGATATATTTTAGGTCTACTAAACTATCTAAAACCTTCTTTTATATAAAGTGGTGGGTAATATTAATATATTTTATCTAGCTATAGAATTATAGATTTTTAGTTAGGATAATAGCCCTTTAATTATCCCTATAAATAATTATAAGTTTGAAAGGCTTATTGTATTTAATTTACCTAAGGAAGGTATTAAGCTAGATAGCCTTTCTAGTTATTTATATCTTATTTATATATTTAACTTTATAAATAGAGAGGGCTATAATTAGTTATTACTTTAATTATTAATTAATAGCAGCGTTTCTTATATAAAAGATGTATTTAGTAGTTAATTAATAGGTTACTTAATCCCCTATTTAATCTAAGTTAATATAGTCTATTAAGTTATTTAAGGGGCCTTGATAAGTAAGTTGCTAGTAGATAATAGCCTAAAGATATTAAAAAATTTATTCTACTATTCTTATATAGGCCTTATTTAGATTAGATAAGAAATAGGAAATAATAGATATAGTATATATAATATCTAGCTAGATACTTAGTATAGTATATATTAGTAATTTTATAGTAGATTAATATTTTTTCTAGTATTTTATAGGGGTTTTATAATCCCCCTTTATAAGTATAAGCTTTAAAGTAGTCTTTATAGGTATAGATACTAAATTATAATCCTATATACTATATTATTTAAGGAAGTACTTGATATAGGCCTTTTAGCTTAGCTAAATAATATAATTTTAATAGTTTTAAGTAATAATTATACCTAAATAATAGCTATAAGGGTTTAGATTAGTTATATAGAAGTATTTATTAAAAGAGTTTTTTATCTATTAGATCTTAATCTTAAAGGGGCTAGTAATAAGGATATTATCTATATATAAAGTAATAAAGGTCCATATGCTATAGTAGATAAAAATATTATAGTTTATATTTATAGATTCTAGATCTAGCTTATCTATATAGTTAGTAAAGGTTATATATTAAATATAAGGTGATTACTTTAGGCTATAAAGTGCCTTTAGTAGTTTATAAATTCCTTTCTTCTTTTAAAAATTTTAGGGGAGCTTAATATAAATTTCTTCCTCTACTACTTTATAAAAAAAGGTGGTTTTAATATCTATTTACTCTAAATCCTAGTTATTAATAGTAGTGATAGTGAAGATAATTTTATAGTTTATTAGCTTAACTATTAAGATAAAGATCTTATTATAATTAATCTCTTTATATTATTTAAAGCCTTTTACTATTTAATAAGTCTTATATTAAGTAATTTTATCTATAGGGCCTTATTTTAGGGTATATACCTACTTATCTTATAAAGCCTTTTAGCTAAGAGAATAGCTTATAAATAATACCTATATCTTATTTTCTATTAGAGATTAGTACTTATTTTATATTACCTCCTACTACTTCTTTATATTAGAATTATTCTTAATAGTATTTTTATAAATTTTTAGTTTATAGACTTCTAAGCTAGCTATATTAGTAAAGTATATATAATATAAGAGAAGATTAGATAAGAGATTTTATTATTTTAATTCTAGATAGTCCCTAAATGATAGTAAAGATAATATAATTTTAGGTGTACTTTTTCTACTACTTAAGCTATCTATATTAATAGTTGGTAGTAATTATAATCCTAGTAGTGGTGGCTTAATAGTAAGCTTTAGTAATTAAGCTAGGAGCTTTATAATAGCTAGTAGTAATTAAATTAAGGCTAAAAATATAGCTTAAGTTAATAGCTTATCTATATTATTAATATCTATTAGTATAGGCTAAGGGCGTGAGGATTCTATTATAAGATTAATCATAGCTATAAATTCTCCTTTTTTAAAGTAGAATTTAAGCCCTTAACTCCCTTTTTTTAAAGCTATTTAACTTTATAAATCTACTAAACCTTATTGCTAATAAATATTTAATAGATATAATTATTTTTATAGCTTATTAGATAGCCCTTTATAATATACTACTAGCCTTTAATTTATTTTATAATAAGCTTTTTTTAAATTGCCTAGCTTTCTATTCTAAGCTATTATATATAATAGAGTTATAGTTTTAACCTAGTATAGGCTTTATAAAGTATTCTACTTAATAAGGCTATAGGATAGTGATTTTAGATATAATTAATTATAAAAATAAATTCTAGCTAAAGGTTATTATTAAGCTTAATATTTTATAAGGTTATAAATACTATACCCTAGAGCTATTGATTTAATTATTTAGCAGCCCTATTTATTTAAGGATTAAAAAATACCACTAATTTTTAAATAATACTATAATTAGCCTAGAAATTATTAAAATTATAGCTAAAATATTTACTACTATAATTAGTCCTAAAGTAATAGATTTTAATATTCCTCTATTTATTTTAAATAGTAAAATGTAGATATATTATATAGGTATTATTTTTATTTTTTAAGATCTTAATTTTAAAGTATTTATTAAAGTTATTTAAAAAGGTAATAAAGTATTTACCCCTCTTACAGCTATAATTAAATAGTTTAACAATATTAAAATAGATAAAGTCTAAGGGGCGCCCTTTAAGATAAATATATAACTTATATTTACCTACTTTATCTTTAGTAATTATATACAGCTTATAAGGATTCTTTACCTTTAAGGCCTTAATAAGATTTATATCTTTTAATATTTATATAAGTAATTTAATATTTTAATATCCTAGGTAGCTTATATAAGTATATTATAAATCAATAGCCTTATTTATAATCTTTTATTTAGGTTGCTTAGTATTAGTATCTAAATTAGATAGCTTACTAACTAGGGTAGGAATTAGCCTATTAATTAAATTTAATAGGTTAGAAATCTTTAGATTAGCTTAAAAAAAGGGCTCTTAACTCCTATAAGTCTAGGTAATAAAAATTATTAGTTTATTACTAGATAATAATACCTCTATAACTAAACTTACTTAATATTATAGATAAGGCCCTTAGTAATAAAATTTATAAGGTAATTTATATAATAAAGCTACCCTAGGGAGATTAGATTTAAAAGTATATCTAAAATATAAACTATATTTATAAGGATAAGCTTTTTCTTCTAGCTATTTATAATAATTATTAATTATATTTTACTAACTCCTATAAGGGCTTTATACCTTATAATAACTTTAATAATAGGTATATTATTTTTAAAGAGCTTAGTATATATAATAAAGGACTTATAAACTATTATAATATATTAAAAGTATATAAAGTTGAAGGCTTAATATTAGTTTATATAATTAGATTTAGTACTAAAGGTAGTCTAAGCTTTAAAATTATTAGAATTATTTTTTAACCTCTTATTTTTATATTTATCTTTATTTTTTTTACTTTTAAATTAATTATCCTCCTTATTTTTATCCTTATTGTATCCTTTATTATTATCCTTATTCTTTTTCCTAGTGAGATTATTATAACTAGAAACTATATAGTAAGGCTTTTTATAGTAGGTATACTAATAAATAAGCTTCTAGATAGTATAGGTATTAGGCTTAAATACTATATTTATTTAAATTAGAAGGATAATAAGGTTTACTAAAGCTATATATACTTTTAAATAGGTTTAGGTAGTAAAGGTATAGGAGTTTTTATCTTTTATAATAGTAGAATTTTATATAATTTAAAAAAAATAGGTTATTATATATTCTAAGGTATAAGCTAGTTTATTATTCTTAATTATTTTATAGGTTTAGATATAAATAGTAAAGTAATCTTAATATTCCTTTCCTAAGCTAGTATAAAATAAAAAAATTAAATAATTAATTTTAAGCTAGAGTTTTAAGTAAATATTTATAATTTTATTATAAATATTTTTAAACTAGTCTATATAATCTACTATATCTTTATAAGATCTTAAATAAGGGTATTAAAATATTAATAAAGGTCATTTAATATATTAAATCTCACGAGTTTATAATCCCTATTAATATTATTCTAAAGGGTATAAGTATTAATTTTATTTTTAAAATTATTAACATAATTAGTTCTAAGCTATAAAATAATTATATTGTAGGCTATTTAATAGCTTTGTTTTTAAAGCTTAAGCTTTTTTTTAAAGATATTATAATTATATCTACTACTATTTAGTTACTACCATCTTAGGCTAGAGTAGGGATATTAATTATAGGAATATTTTTACTCTTAAGCTTAGTCTACTCCTAAAGATTATTTATAATAAGATATTATTATATCTTTTATTTCTATTCTTAGTAACCCTCTAAAAACTTAAGCTTTAAAATATAAAGTAGTAGGTTTATCTTAATAGTAGTTATTTTAATTATAATTATAGATATCTTTCACCTATAAATTATATAGCTTAATATTACTAGAAGATTCTAAAGTTAACTTATTAATTAAGAAATTAGATGTAGGGGATCTCTTAAACTATTCTTTTAATAAATAATTAGGGTTTTTATAGCCTAAGTTATTCCTTAGAATAGCTTTTATATAGGTATAGTTAAATAATAAAAAATCTTACTTAAATAGGTGTTTTTAGTAATAAGCTTTTTTTACATAAAAACAGTCTTCCTTAACTAAAATAAATAAAAAGTATAGGGGACTTTATTTAAGTAGCTATAAATATTAAAGCCTAGCTAAGTAATAGTAAAAAATAAATAATATAGGAGTATTTTAAGGGATAAAGAGTTTTTTAAATAAATTAATAATTTTAGGGTACTAAAATATTTTATATCTTTATTTAGGTCTCCTATTCTAATATTTTAAAGAGTTAAAGTTTCCTACCCTCTAATTAGAATTTTTTACCTTTAGAAGACTAGTCTCTGAAAAGCTAAAGCCACTTACTATTAAATAGTTAGGATATTTAGCTATTAGAGCTTAATCCTTAGATATTAATTATTAAATAATAGGGTATTTAACCTTAATAAAGGTAATTATATTAAGTACGCGTATATTAATAAGTAATTTAGTATATCTAAATATGATATACCCCTTAGGGGTGGTTCTTACCTAGTATTTTATAGGTAAAATTAGTAATATATTATACTAACTTAGTATAAGGGTTTTTTCCTTTAAGGCTAGTATTTAATTTTACTAGCTTAGTACTAAAATTTATAGCTAAGGTAAGATAGAGCTAGTAGTATATTACTTTAAATTTAGTATTTAAAATTTTTTACTAAGCTAGTATTCTAGTCCTCTATTTTTTAGAGGGCTAGCTATTTATATTTTAAGGTGGCGGAGCTATTTAGGGGTAGTGCTATACCCTATTTAATAATAAACTTATTACTATTTACCTACTATAAGCACCCATAGGCACCTATAATAGGCTATTATATTTTTATATAGACCTATATTATATTCTTATAAAATATACTAGACTTTCTATATTATATTTTTATAAGCTATTATATTATATCTTTATAAACTATATCTATATCTTTATAGGTCTTATTACTTATATACTAAGTTATTTCTATATACGCAGGGTTATAATAATATTTTATAGGCTTCTAAACTAAATAGGCTACCTAGATATTTTATTAGCTAAATATATACCCTACTTCTAAACTTATAACCTATTAAAAGGTATTACGGTAGAATATTATTTATTATATTTTAGCTAAGGAGGAAGTATATCTTATAGCGAGATCTTATCTAGGTGCTAAGAGACGCTTAAGTCACTTACATTTAGCGCTCCTATACCCTAGATTTCAATAATAAATATTATTTATAATATTTATTTAATCCTAAAATACTATAATAATAAGAATATATATTATATTAATAACTATATTAATTTTAACTAATTTAACATATTATATAATTAGGAGTTTAAAGATAAAGGGATTTATACTATTTATAAGATAATAAATATATATATTTAATTAAAGTAGTATATTTTAATACTTAAAACTTACTAAATTAATAAATTTATAATAAAGTAATATTATATAGTAATTAATATAATAGTAACTTAGTTATAAAATATTTATATTTGTTAGAATTTTGCAAGTCGCATAAAGTTATGCATTGCATTATTCTATGCATTACCGCTATGCATTGCCGATAGCCCCTATCCTGGAAATTAATTTCCTAATTTTCTATCGATTTCTAATTATTATTGGTGGCGCAAATCTAGACCATGTTCTAGCCCCTACCATTATTGGCTTGGCTATCCAAATGTGGCCATCTTAATTTCGGCATTCCTAATACGGCATATTAATTTTGGCATTTAGTAAATTATATCCCTATTCGGCAACAGCATTCCTATTTAGGCAAGCCCTCATTTCGGCATTTCTATTAGACCTCGGCATCTCGGCAAGATGAATTGGGGAAAAGGGCTTGGCTACTTCTATATAATCAGCGGTTTTCTCCTTCTTCTACATAGCTAAGCAAGATCAGCAATAGCTTACTAATATATTCTTTCTTCTTCGCTCTACCAATCAGATCCCGCTTTGTCAGCAGCCCCCTATTTTCAACAATTTTTACTTTAATAACTCTTTCTTAGCTTCTTAAATTAAATTATAAGTATTTATTAAATATTAAGTTACTTAATTAACTAAGCTTATTAATAGTAGTTTTAGTAATATTATTAGCTATAAATTCTACTTCCTTTTTATAAGTATTTTAATTATTTTATATTATTAATTTATTTTATCTATTATTTATTTATAGTTTTATAATATAATAGTTAATAGAATATAAATTATTTATTATAAATATATTAATTATAAATTAATATTCTTTTTAAGTTAAAAATTTAAAAATATTATAAAAATATATATATATTAATATAAGATTAGGTATATATTATAAATTATAAAATATAATTAATTTTTAAAAAGATAAGAAAAGAAATATACCCCTATCTTATCTAAATATTAAATAAGCGGATATTATATAAAGGCCCCTATATAATTATAATATATTTATATATGTATTATATATAAGTTATATAATACTTAGTACTACTACTATGCTATATAATAATTATCTTTTTAATATATTTCTCTAGTATATATATCTTATTCTAATAGCTTAGTATTATTATATTAGATTATTTCTTATATAATTCCTTAGCTTTAATATTCTCTTTATATACCTTTATTAGCTTATTAATTATATTTAATCCTTTAAACCTTATAGTTATTATAAGTATTTATAAATTTAATACTAGTAATCTATCCTTTTCTTACCTTAGAATAGCTTATTTATTTAAGTTTTTTATATTTATATAATTTAATTATCTATTTAAAGTATTAACTTATCTATTTTCTTTTCTTAAGATATAATAAATTTTAAATTTATATTCTTTTAAAAGTTTAGTCTATCTAACTTATCTTTAATTAAATACTTTTATTATTATAAAATTTAAGAGATTTTTATAATTTATAAAAATTTTGAATTTTAAATAACTTTTAGTATATACTCTCTAATATTTAAGTACTTTAATTATTATCAATAATTTCTTATTATAAATATTAAAATTCTACTCTAGTATTATTATTTTTTTAAATAATATATAACTAAATACTATTTATTATCCTTCTATTGATATAAATATATTTTTATAATTAAATTTAATATATTAATCCTAATCTTTACTAATTAATTACCTTAGAATATATATAATATAAGTAGTTCTATATATACTTTTTTTAATTATTTAATTATATTATTTTATTCTTTTTTTATTTAAATTTTAAATTTTTAATAATTAATTTTATAAAAGATAAAGCTTTCTTTAAAAATCCTTTAATAAACTATTTATTAAAGCTTAAGAATTTTAAAAATACTTATACTTCTTTAACTATTATTAGTATTAGTTATTCTTATATATATTTAATTTTATCTTAACTTATCTAAATATCTTTTATACTAATATTATATTTTAGAAAATTAACTTTTTTTTATAAAATTTATATTTTTCTAATTTAAAAAGTAGTCCTACTATTTTTAAGTAATTAAATACTTTTTATATATATTAAATATATTCTTCCTTATTCTTTAAATAAATTAGAATATTATTAAAGTAGGTTATTATTATTTTATCTAAATAATACTTTAATATATTATTAATTAATGCTTAATAAATTACTAATATATTAATAAAATTAAATAGTATTATTAAATATTTATAATATTTATATTAAGTTCTAAATACTATCTTCTATTCCTTTTTTTTATATAAATTAGATTATAAATCTCTTTAAAATTTAATTTTATAAAGATTTTTATCTTCCTAAATTAATTTTAAAACTTATTAATATTTAATAATAAATACCTATTCTTAATTATAATATTATTAAGCTTATAATAATTAATATACAGTTATAGGCTTTTATTCTTCTTTAGTATAAAAAATATTAGATAATTTATTAATAATTTAAATTTTTAAATAAATCCTTTTTTTAGATTCTTATTAATATACTTATATAATATTAAGAGTTCCTTTTTAATAATATATATATAAATTTAAATATTAGTTTTTTTATTTAATTTAAATTTAATTTTATAATTTTAAACTTAGTATTTAAGTAATATTTTTATATTTACTTCTTTCTAAAAAAGCTATATATATTATTAATACTTTTTAAGGATCTTAAAAAATATATCTTTTTTTAAAAAAATTTTTATACTTATTAACTAACTAACCCTTACTTATATATATAAAGTTAGATCCTTTTTTAAAGGTATCTTTATTTAAAATTATAATATCTTTTTTTAATAGTAATTCTTCTACTCTATTCCTTATATACTATTAATTATTATTAATATATATATATAGAGTTAGTAGTATTTCTAAGCTCTTTAAATATAAGTACTCCTTTTTTTTAATTAATTATTAGATTTTATTTCTTTAACTAAGATATTCTTAATATAATATAATAATTAACTGTTTAAATTATATTAAAGATTACTTCCTTATAATATTATTAAATAGTAATATTTAATAAAATTATTTTTTGTTAATATTTTCTATTAATAAATATAATTTACTAACTATTTATAATTAATGTAATTTTTTTATCTTTAATTAGTATTTTATAAATTTATATAAATATATTTAATATAAAGTTTTCTATTACTTTGAAATTAATTAATATAATAATCTTTTAATTATTAATTTTAACTAGTATTTTAATAAGCTAACTATACTTTATTAAATATATTTATTATTTAAAGATTATTATATTTAGTTTTCTATATCTATCTTTAATATAAAAGAGTAATATTTTTTAATTTCTTTATTTTAAGATTAAAATATTCTATAAAATAAAATCTAGTATTGTTTTTTTAATATATATAAGTAATAATTTAAAAATAAATAGTAAATTTATAAAAAATATTTATATTTTTTATTTTAATAATTCTTTCTAAGTTCCTTTCTTAATATTATATACTAATTTTTTAATTATCCTAAAAATATAATTATATTCCTTTTTTAACTTAGGTACTATAAATATATATTAATATTATAATAATAGTAAGCCCTTATATAGTATTATAAAATATATACTACTCCTTTAACTTTTTTTTATATATTATAATACTTTAAATAAAATATATTTATATACTTACTTTAATATACTTATTTTTCTATATTATAAATAATAAAACTTTTATTAATAATTATAAGATTTTTTAATTAAGAAGTTTTATTTAAGCTAGTTTTATTATTCTTAATAATTTTTAAATAATCTAAGTTCTTATTCCTCTTTATAATTTATTTACTTTTATTTAAAATTATTTTCTAAATTATATTTATTATTATTTTAAGCTTTCCTATTCTAATTTAATTTAATTTATTTATTTTTTAATTTCTATAATCTATTATAATACCTATTATATTCCTTTTAATTTTTAAGTTTAGTTATAATTAATAGGAGTATACTATTTTATATTTTATATAAAAATTCTTATAAATAGTATTCCTATTAATTAAATATAGTTATTAGATTATTTATAATTTTTTTATTATTTTTATTTATAAGCTTTAATAGTTTATTAATATTTTTTATTAACTTCTTTATTACTTTTATTATTATAATTATTAATTACTCTAATATCTTATTAAACTTAAAATTATTTTATTTTAATAATAATTTATTATTTTTTTAAATTTTTTCTTTTTAATAAATACTTTCTTTATTATATTAATTTAGGATTTTAATATTATATTCTTTAATTTATAGTTTCTAGTAAAGTAGCCTAGTTTATTATAACTATAATATTTTAATACTTTTTTATTTTATTCTTTATTAAGCTTTTTATATATATTCTTTTTCTTTATTATATTAATCTTTATAAATATTAATTTATATAAATTTAATATTTTTTTCTATAATTTAAACTAAAGTTCTTTTTAAAGTAATATTTTAAAATACTTATTTTAATAATTCCTTTATTAAATCTTTTCTTTATTATTTTTTTAAAGAGATTGTTATTAATTTAAATAACTTCTTTTTAAAATTTATTTAATATTTTAATTATTATTTCAATTATTATTTTAATTATTATTTCAATTATTATTTTAATTATTATTTTAATTATTATTTTAATTCTTATAAACTTATTTTTAACTAATTTTTCTAACCCTCTTCTATATATTATTATAAGTATTTTATTATCCTAATTTATCTAAATTAAATATTATTAGAACTAAGTTATAAACTTTATTATAGATTATTTCTATTTAATATATTAAATTACTTATACTACTTAATTTACTTTATTAAATAGTATATAATTTTTTTTTAATTCTACTTTAAAGTATATAAAGCTCTCTATTTATTTTACTACTTCTAATATATTACTAGGGTTATCTAAGTACTTTTATAAATATAATTATATCTATTTCTATATATCTTTATATATAAAGGTAATAATAACTACTATATAATTTTTTATTTAAATTATTTCCTTATAAAAATAAAAACATAAGTAGATTTATATAATTTACTCTTTAAACTTCTTCCTTTTTTTATAATAAAGATTAGATTTAATAATCTTAATACTACTTTTTAATTTATTATTAATATTATAATATTTAATCTAGGTAGTTTTATTTAAAATTAATTAAATTATATTTCTCTAATTTAATAAACTTATATTTAAGAGTATTTAAAGTGTTATAAACTAATATTATAGGATTTATTTTAAAAATGAGTAATTAAGTTAAGAAATTATAAAAGATAACAAGCAAAGAATATATTAATATTACTAACTATTTATATAGATAAGGGGATAAACCTTTTATACTATAATAATTATTTAATTTATTAATAAAGTTAAATATAAAAAGATCTATTTAAAATAGGTAAGAGCCTTAATTATATAGATATAGAAAAGTTTATTAAAACTATAATATTTAGTAAGTTTAATTCCTAAACTCTTTAAATTAAATTATAATTTAGTAGGTTTACCTACTAAACTAGTTAAATTTAGTAGTTTAGTTAATTTAGCTATTAAACTAACTAAATTATTATATAAGCTATGCTAAGCTTATTTTATAATATACTATTTTTTATATTTAACTTATTACTTTCTATTAAATCCTAATATAATACCTTTACTAAGATATTAATCTTAAGGCACTTTAATCTAAAGAAATAGATTAAGATTAAAATAAATATATTAAACTATATAATAACTAGTATCCTTTCTTAAATATAAGAGGATAGTTAATAGTATTTAATTATATTTTAATTTTAGAAAATAATTATTACTAAAAAAAATTATAAAACTTATAACTAAGAATTACTTATTATTATTATAGCTTTTAAATAATAATAATATTATTATAAGGGGAGTTTTTATCCTATTAAAGTTTTAATAAATTGTAATAATCTTAAAACTTTTATAAGTTTAAAGGAATTAAATTAAAAATAGGTCTATTAAATTATAAAGTTATTAATATTTAATTTTATAATTATTTATTAAATAGGAAAATTAAATTTAACTAATATATTATTAAAATACCTTAATTATAAATATAAGAAAGTAATTATAAATAAGCTACTATCTGTATTATAATAGAAGCTTATAAATTTAAGAGTATTATTTAATTTATTCTAAATTATAGTTAGAAAAAGAGTTTTTGATATTATAAAAAATATAAATAAAAAGTAATTAGATTAGTAAAAAAGATAAAAGTTTATATTAAATTTAATTTATATTATTTTATAAAAAAAATATAATTTACTTAATAAAGCTTAAGGACTCTTATATTATAAAAGTAAAAAGTTTAAATAAGATACTAATTTAATAAATTAGTAATATAGCTAAAAAATAGCTTAATTTTATTATTAAAGTTATTAATTATAAATAATATATTTTATATTATATAGCTAGTATGATAGTTACTAATAAATAATATATAATAGTTATAGTAGTTTAATTATTAAATTAATTAAAGCTTTATAATTATAAAATATAATAATAGAGAAAATTGAAAAAAAAGAATTTTTTAATAAATATATAATTAAAGCTAGTAAATAGTATTTTAATAAATATAATTTATTTAAATATAATTAAAGGGTTCATATTTCTATTTAAGAAATAATAATATAAAAATTACTTAAATATTATTATAATAATTTATTAGTAGGCTATTTTAATATTAATAAAATAATAGAGTTAATAAATAGAAAATTTTATTAATCTATTATAGATTAAAATATTAAAGAGTATATAGACTTTTATAATATTTATTAAAAAATAAAAATAAAATATTATTATTTATATAGTAAACTAAATATATTATCTATATTTAATAGACTTTAAAAAAAGCTTAATATAAATTTTATAATTAATTTTTCTTTTAGTAAATATAGAAACTATATTTATAATATAATATTAATAGTAGTTAATAAATATATAAAAACACTTTATTATATATTAATTATAAAGAAGATTAATATTATTAAATTAATAGAATTATTTTTTATAAAAATTACCCTAAAATTTAATAAGCTAGATAATATTATTATAAATAGAAAAAGTATTTTTACTAGTATTTTCTAATCTAATATATATTATAACTTATAAATAAAATATAGGTTAAGTATAGTATTTTATTTTTAAATAATAAATAAATAAAAAAGTAAAATTAATTATTAGAATAATATTTATAAATCTACTATAATAAGTAGTAGAGTAATTAGATAGAACTCTTACCTTTAGCTAAATTTATATATTATTAAATTAAGTAAGTTATAATAAGCTATAGCCCTTTTAAAATAATATATAATTATAATTCTAAAATTTTAATAAATATTAAAGATAATATTATAAGGGAAAGAGTATTTATTATAAAAAAAGAATTAAAAAATTATATAAACTTTATAAAAAGCTAAAGATATATTAATAAAATATAATAAAATTATTTACTAAATATTATAATAAAGTATATAAGCTAATTATATTTAATAATGGTAATTTAATAATATTATTAATAAAAAATCTTAAATAAAGATAATTAAATTAGAAGCTTTTATATAAGTATATTAAACCTTTTAAAATAAAGGAATTAATAAAGATTTAAGTCTATTACCTTATATTATCTACTATTTATAGGATTTATCTTATTTTTTATATATTTTTATTAAAGCTATATAAATATAAAAAAGTTAATAGTAAAATATTAAAATATATTCTACTAAAGCTTATAAATAATATCTTAGAATATAAAATAAAAGAAATTCTAGATAAAATTAAAAAAAAGAGGTAATACTTTTATAAGATAAGATAGAAGGATTAATCCCTAAAATATAATTAATAAATTTATAGAAATAGTATAAAAGAGTTAAAAAAGATAATAAAAGCTTATAATAAGTAGTATAAATATAGAAAGAGAGCTTAATACTATTAAATAATTCTTATATAAAATTAATTATAAGATTTATTTAATAAACTAAATTAATAATTTAATAAAGAGTATATTAAATAACTCTTTTATTTAAAAATACTTATTAGATATAAAAAAAAGAATAAAATATAAAATATAAAATATAATATTAATATTTTAATTTTATTTTAGACTTTTTCTCCTTCTTTTTAATAAAAGATATAAAACTACTAAAAATAAATAATTTTTTTATAATCTTTTTAATAAAAACTCTAATTAAAGCTTTTACTTTAATTTTAATTATAGGAATTATTTTTTTATTAATTTTTATAATAATTACTTTTTTATTTTTAATAGGTTTTATTTTTCTTTAAATATTAGCTATTTTTATATTTATTTTATATATAACTATTATCTTCTTTATTATAGTAGACTTTTATTTTTTATTTTTAATAATATTAAAGATAATCTTTTTAATTTTTATAAATATAGCCTTTAATTTAAAGATAATAGCTTATATTAAAGAATATGTATATTTTAGAGATATATTAGATTTATTAAAAAAAATAGGATTAAGCTTTACTATTAAAGTAGGCTTTATTAATTTAATATGTTTATACTTCTTAAAAGACAGAGTATTATTAGGAATTAGTAATATAAAAGAGTTAATTAAATTTTTAGATATTATATAACTTCCTTTATAATTTAAAAGAGTAGTAGATTAATCTTATAAAATATTAAAATTAGAGAGTACTTTTACTTAAAAATTTATTAATAAAAAATTATATAAAAAGCATAGAAAAAGTAGGTATATTATAGATTTAAAGATATTAAGTATTAAAATAATAGTTTTATTTATTTATTTAAATTCTTAAATAATTAAACTTTATAAGTTATTATTTTTAAATTTTTTAATTAATTTAAAATACTCTTGTATATATACTATTATAGTTAACTTAGTATAGAATTTAAGATATAAATAAACTAAATTAATTTAATAATATATTATTTATTTTTTATTACCTATATTAATTACTTCTTTATATTTTATAAAATAGTAGAGGACTTAATTTATAAAAGGGATATATATATAAGGAATTTAACTAATATTAATAAAATTAAGGTATAGAATATAATATATACTAAGTAGTAAAAATATTTTTTATTAATATATTTATTATAGATTTTAAAGTTATAATAGTTTTAAAAAGGCTTTATAAAGAACTTATCTTTATTTAATTAAATATTAGTATATTATATATAATTAATATATAAATTATTTTATAAATATATTTTTTCTTAAATCTTAAAGAGTAAATATAATATTTATAGAAATTAAAGATATAGAATATATAAAACTTATATACCTTATTAATAACTAGTATTTAAAGATACTATAAGTCTAAGTTAATCTAATATTATAAGATAGTATAAAAATTTTACCTTGATTTAAAGGGATTTTAATATATAATTTAAAGTAATTAATAATAATATAGAAATATTAGAAATAAAAATATAAATTTAATAATTAGAAATAGAATTTATAACTAGCTCTTAAATCTTATAATAATTAATTATATAATACTTATATCTTATAAATATTCTAGATATTTTAGGAGTAGGTATATATTATTTATATATAAAAATTTAATATACTTTAGGTTAAGAAAGATTAATATTTTTATAAAGATTAAGTCTTTAAGCTTTATTAATAATAAAGATAACTAGCTTTAAAATAATAAGAATTAAATATTAAATTAGAAATAAAAGCTATATAAAGTATTAAAATAAGATATTCTTATATATAAAAGGATAAATATAAATAGGAGAGATACTTTTATATAATAAAATATAATTATTATTAATCTTATTATCTTTAAAGATCTTAGAAGGATATACTATTAAATTAATATATAATAAGTTTATAAGTATACTATGTTTTAAAGATATAAAAATATAATAAATTATATTTAAACTAAATAAAGTTACTAAGATAAAATATTATTAATAGTAAAAATATTTAATAGATAGTAAGAATATATATTTTAAAATAATAAAATAATTTAAAATTTAATAACTTCTCTTTACTTTAATATAAGTAAAATTTAAATATTTATTAAAATATTTATTAAATACTAGATATAAATAAGAATTAGGTTTTAATCTTATATTATATTATTAAGAATAAGCGTTAAAATTTATATAATTAAATTAATTAAAAAAAAGATATTATTTTTATTTATAAAGTTTTTCTTAATTAAAAAAGGTAGTAAATTATAAAATAAAACTATTATAATAAAAAAATAATATGTATATATAAATATTATAAAGAAAATAGGAATAAGAGTTAGAAAGAATAAAATTATTATTAATAAAGAATTTATTAATATTTATAATAATTACTAAGAATCTTATCTTATACCTTATAATATAGTAAATATATATAGTAATTTTATTATATTATATAAATGTTATAATTCACCTAGTCAGACGTACATTTACCTAGCTTAAAGTACTTAATAAGATTTTAAAACATAGAAAATAAATATCTTTTACTATAACCCTAAATCCTAATAATAAATCTATATATTTATATTATTATATATAAGTAACTAATTAAATTATAAACAAGAGAACTCTTTTCCTTATATCTTTATAAAGGTTTAAAGATTTTTAATAAATCTTTTAAAAAATATTATAAATACTTATAAAATAAGTAAATATATAGATTTTAAAGATAAAATTATTAAAAAGAAAAGGTAATTATTATATAGTATAATAGTAATACTAAGTATTATATAACTCATATATAATATATATATAATATATATATAAATATATTATAATTATATAGGGGCCTCTATATAATATCTATTTATCTAATATTTAAATAGGAGAGAGATATATTTCCTTTCCTCCCTCCTTAAGAATTAATTATATTCTAGAATTTATAATACATACCTGATTTTATATTAATATATATATTTCTATAATAATTTAATTATACTTTTAAGGTTTTTATAAGTAAAAGTACTAGTACTAATATACTATATATAAATATATACTTATAATAAATAATAATTAATAACAAGATAAAACTAAACTATTAAAATAATTTTTATAAATTTTAATAAATTTTATATTAAGTATTTATTATATTTTTAAAAAATCCTTTAAATAATCTTTTAAGTACCTCTTAAAGGTACTCCTAAAGCACCTCCTATAATACCCCGTGGAGTACCCCCGGAGTACCCCCCAGAGTACCGCCCTAAGCACCCACCGAAGCACCCCCTAAAGCACCCCCTGGAGTACCCTCCTAGAGTCCTACCTAGAGAACCCCTTAAAGCAGCCCCCTAAATACCCTCCCATACCTACTTCTATGCATGTCCCTAATTACCCTTAATATAAATGCTAACTAAGCGCTGACTAAGCTGTCTTTTTTAATAATGAGGAGCGCATATAAGGGGTACTTAGGTAGGTGCTTAGTGGGGTGTTAAGAGGAGTACTTAGGGAGGTACTTAAGGGGATATCTAGGGGGTGCTTTAGGGGGTGTTATAAGGGGTACTCTAAGGGGTATTATAGGAGGTACTTTGGGGGTACCTCTAGGAAGCACTTAGGGGGTTATTCAGGGGGTTTTTCAAAGATATAATAGGTACTCAACGCAAAATCTATTAAAATTTATGAAAATTATTTTAATAGTTTGGTTTTGTCCTACTATCGATTATCGTCCGCCATAATACTCCGTAAAGCAGGACCCATTTACGTCGGCAACTTCTCCCCACCCCCTGGGCCTTCTCTTGCTAGCAATTGAGCTCTCATCTTGGTCAACGCCTCTAGATCCTCTTTCTCCAAATCACTATTCATCCGCTTATCCGGTTTCTTGAAGATGACCCTTGAGCCCTTCTTCCCCTTCACAGGCAGTCCACCATAGGTCTTTGCTGTCATGCCCATCTTCATTGCAAATCCTCTTTCTACATGATGCCTCACGATGACCGCAAAGGAAGGCTGCTCGTAAATGCCGCTCTTGGTCGCTTCGTTCTCATCAATGGTCCATCTCACCCCCCTCTGAGGCCCTATGTAGCGACCTCTGATGAGATGTTTACCTTCTCTTCCAGATGTCTTTGAACTTCCAATTTCCGCGCCAATGCCAAGCGCGGCGGGTTCGGCATAGAGCTTGATCCCATGTTTGTGCACCGAGTGCTGAATATGGCCTCGTATCATTTCTGGATAGAAAGATCGCACGAACGGCCTTTCGTAAGTTTTATCGTTGACACTAATATCTGGAAAAAAGAGGGCCGATCCGTCAGCTCTAGCCTCTAGTTGACTATTCGCTTGACGATCTGCCGTGTGCTAGGCCTCACTAGAATTTGAACCTCACTTACCAGACTTCATGTCCTTGTTTTCGTTCATCTGAGGTGAAATGAAATTTTCCACCTCTTCAAATTCGACAGTGATGTCGGCGCTTCGGAATCTAAAGAAGCTCTTGCCGTTCTTCGGGCAGAAGTCCAGACCCACGTGGATGAGACAAGCAGGATCTTGGTCGAACACGCCAAATGTAGCTTTCTTGATGCGGGCACAGATTTCCATGTCACCTAGCTTTCCTTCCTGCAGGAGTTGCTGCTCGGCAATGCGATATTCTTCGTCGACTGTTGGCCGCCCTTGTGGGCCGGAACTGGAGAGCTCGTCATTGCGGACTGCATCAACTTCTAGATCGAAAGAGACATCAAACTCTACTTCTTTATCTGCTTCGAAAGTCGTCGACTCCATATTTACCAAATTTCATGGAGAAGAGGAGAAGTTGAAGTCTTGCGGCTGAATGCATGTAAGAGAAAAATACATAACCGAGCGCCATTAGGAATCAAACACTAATACGATGAGTACTAATCCGCAAGCACGACTATAACTAACAGGGGTCTACCCCAGAAGGTAATCCAACCAAGGAACTTTTTAGGAATAGACTTCACTAGGATTTAAACCAACAGCTGTTCCTGGTTAAGAACCTGAGAATAGCCTGCAGCTAATGACGCAGCTAAAAAAATACATAACAGCCACACCATTATACCAGCGCCATTAGAAATCGAAGACTAACACGATGAGAACTAATCCGCAAGTAGTAAGAAGGGGAGAGACCGTACGATCGCCCTAAAGAGTTTAGCAGAATCTCTCCCTGGGTAAAAATAAATTGGCCGATGTAATCCATTTAACGGCTGACACGAGGGGACTAGAGTCTTGGCAAGGGCCCAGAACTCTCCAGCTCACTCCTCCCAATGAGACATTAAAGTAGTACATCAACTCGCTGAATAGTACGTATTCGTTCATCGTAACGTACGTACGGGAAGGCACAGACACGATTCGGAACCTTAGCAAAAGCGGACAATAACAATTCTTGCCACTTAAAAGCAGAAGAAAGAGCCCCGAACAAGACGCCATGGAGGGTTTTGATCTTGGTCACATCAAGAAGGAGGAAAGTTTTGATGCGAGCCAATTTCACTATGTCTCTTTGCTTTCTCAACATGACAATCTTGACGTTACAACCATGGCAAAAATCGAAGAAGCAGCAATGTGCTGCCATCTACGTGATTTCCACGCGGCCTTGCGTATTTTTGATGCACTTCCTGAAGAAATCTTCCAGCATCCTCTGGTTGTGTACGAACGAAGCCAAGTATACTGGTTAGATTGGTCATTATACAAGTGCGAGAAGGCGCTAGAGGAAGGCATCTCTTGGGGAAAAGAACACACGCCAGATTCAGCTAAGCTAGGAATCTATACTCTTTTGCGGATGGCTCTGGGAAGGGTTAGAGCAATGACTCGCGGTAATCTCACTGAAGGTCGGGACGCGTTGAGAGAAGTTAGACTCTGGCTACTAAACGTACCCGTGGAAGACTATAACGATGTTCAGGTAGGACTCTCTTTCGTTTTTCTCATAGCATTCTCAGCGTTAGACTGACTTCCACCATCCAAGACGTACTCAATTTGTATTTATTATCAATCACTCCACTTCTTAAGTATTGCAACAGACAATTTCGATGAAGAATTTTTCAGCGTGATTCCGGCTGTTGCAGAATCACATGGATGGATGAGATTGAGGCGTCTCCGAGAAAATTTGCAAAGGCAAGGTCGACTACTTGAAGCTCGCGCTGTTTTAGACCAGGAAGTAAGCCATACTCCTGATGGATCAGAGCAAGAGATAGCATGCAGGTCGTTATTAGAAGCGTGTGCAAGTCAGGAAAACTCCGAGGAGCCCATTTGGACGATTACAGGCAGGAGCAAGTTATGGCTTGGCCAAATCCTTATGGCAGGCGGCCAGGTCGAAGCTAGGGATGATGCATTCCAGGGTGCGAGACGCGCTTTGGATGCTGCGTGGGCGTCAGGTCATGAGAACAATTCTTTACTGCTTGTTCGCCTAGCTGAACTCAAAGCTTTGGATTACTCTGGTCACCAAGGTGTCTTGCAAGCATACGACGAATTTGTGCAATGCGCAAGTGTCAGGAAAGACAATTATGTTCACAGTACTGCTCTAAGTCGAGCATGTAGCATTGCACTCGTACAGTTTTCAAGCGAAAAGAGTCCTTCAAACCTCAAGACCTTTTGGCAATGGAGTAGAAAAGCAGAGTCGATCTTAAAAGAGCTCGGCGACATCGCATACCTCTTCATATTCCGGCTCGCGAGTGGCGATATAGCATGCACGATGGAAGCGGACTTTGGAGCGGTCTTAAAATGGCATGAAGATTTCGAATTGGAACATCCATCTTTTCATCTCTGGCGTCAGAAGACAGCCATAAGAAAGACGAAATTATTCATTTACAACCGCTTGAATGATGAGGACAGCATTTACCGAACCCTTGCTGAGATGAAATCCGTCGCAGCTGATCAAGACGAATTTTGGAGCGATGATGGATTTAGGAAGCAGGCAGATATCAAGGCCTCATCCAAAAGTCGAGAACCTGACGGGATATCTGTCTCGACCGCCCTTCAAAGAGTCGATCCCGACATGGAATGGGTGTTAGAGTGGTCGAAAGAGGTGCCAGTCTTCATGAATAGTGGATGGGAGAAAAGTACTGTACAGATTGACCCAGATTCTGTCAGGTTTTCATCTATCTTGGAAGTGATTTTGTGCTCATGGATTAAGGAAGAATTTCAAGCTGGTATCTTGACAAAGCAGGATGTAACAGACATCCTGTCTTTCGACCTCAATGGCGATGCAGATATGCCCCAAGTAACCAAGAGTTTGGACGATCACCACATCAAGCAAGACGGACCGAAAGAACAAACCGAGCATGCTGTCAACTCAGAAACAAGCAATCTTGAGAACAAGTCAAATTCCACACCCGAAGACGAGGTGACCTGTCTAACACCGGAGACATTATCCTGTAGACTCTATGGTACAAAAGCTGCGTCAGCTAGCGAGAGTCGATGGGAGAGAGCCTACTCGACCCTGTCTGACTGGCTCTTGAGGAAATCGACCCGAAACCAGGCTAGGCGACACTTCTTACTCTTTCGGGTTCAGAGTCAACGACTAAGCTATGTGATTGACTCGACGATGCCCTACGAGCTCCGCGCCCTAGAGGCAGAGAGACTGATTGCCCTTTTCCCAAAGTTGAACCCCAAGGTGCAAGAATACGTTTCCTCTAATATTGCATATTGGAGGAGCACCATTGCTTCAGCCAAATATTTGGTATATATCAATTCCCGTGGACACGTAATGCTTGACATGCACAGCTCAGAGCTCAAAGAAATAATGGATTTGTACCATCAGTCCTTAGCCGACAACCGCGAAAAGAACGGCCCACTCATCCGCGACGTCCATATTAATATGGATATGGCGAACGTCTATTTCTATGCTGCAACTAAGTTGGACCAAATCGCCATCGAAGGACTAATGAACTCGGCAGCCAGGGCCATACTGGCCTTTGAGAAGATCAGAGCGGGCTGGCGAGCATTGACTGGCTGGGATAGGGTGAGGAAACTTTTATCAGCCCTAGAAGAAAGGAGAATTTTACAGATTGCACCCACAGTCGTGTCAGTTGTCTGCCAGATTCCTGAATCGAACCGTGAGGTTAGAAACAAGGTAATATGGGACATGATTCAATTTGCGAAGTCGATCGGAATCAGCTGGCTGATGGAATCAAACGGCGCTGATGCACGGGAGCAAGCAGCTGAAGGTAGAGACGATGATGACCAAATCTATGTTGAGGCCGTAGGCTTGCAAGGTAACCCCAGAAAGCCCAGTGATTCAAAAGGAAACTTTAATACACAACCAGATCCTGGTCAGAACAGCGATGAAGATATAACGACAAACCAACAACAAGTAAATGCAAAGGCAAAAGCTGCCGTGGTAGACGATCACGTAGAAGATCAAACAAACGCTAGTCTTGATACCGAAAAATTGCAGGCAGATCTTCAGAATATAAACCATCTTGGTGGTGACGCTGTATTCGTCGACTGGTACAACAGTGCCCATGGGCTAGCCGAGTCAACTCGGCCCGTCATTTCGACTCTGTCAGGAACAAACGAAGGGCCCAGATGCTCTCTTGCAAGTATCACATGGAAGCAAGTGGACAAATTGGTGAATGCATTCATGGAGCTGGCCACCGACGAGCTTGAGAACGATGAATATACAGAGTTTTTGTACGGGTTGAATCCATTAGTTGATCCTCTTGCTTGGACTAAACCTGGTCAGACGCTCGTGTTTTCGCCTTGTGGTAATCTGCACCGCATACCACTGCATGCTTTGAAAATCGATGGTGAAGTTATTATTAAGCGGAATCCTGTGGTTTATTGCAGCAGCTTGAGCGCCTTGGTTAACGCATATCATTTGCGGGTACCTGTGGAGCCGCATAGCTCCACAGAATTAACAGCAGATATATCAAGTATTGAAACCTCGGATTCTTCCCTCGGAGAATATTCCAATTCGAAAGTCTCGCTATTTGGCCCCCCAACTCCAAACGGTAAAGCAGCCCTGGAGGCTGCAGCGACCAAATTCAAAGGGAAAGCTCACACCCACGACAATTTTACCGCCTCATCCTTCACCAGCACCATCCAGGACCCAAAACTCCAGCTCCTCCATTATCACGGCCACGCAAGCTTCGATTCCAATGCGCCTGAAGACCACTGTCTGCTTTTCCACGACCGCGCTCTCACTCTGAAAGATATATTCGATCTCCCTTCCCCTTTGAGCCACGGCGGTGGCTTCCACGTCACACTTTTGGGGTGCGGAAGCGGAATGAGCAAAACCAGGCTTACGGACGATGTTATAGGCCTGGTGCCAAGCCTGCTTTATGCCGGGGCATCGAGCACGGTCAGCACGCTGTGGCCATTCTCGGACACGGATGCCGCTGAGTACTCGGAGAGCATTTATGAGGGGTTCTTCGGAGGGGGTGCTGAGGCGGGAGAAGGAATGGCTGGGAAGATTCTTTCTGCTGGTGGTGGTGTCGTTGTGGATTTGGCAAAAGCGAATCAGAAGGCTGTGTTGGGAATTATGCAGAGGAAACCTGCGTTGTATCACTGGGCGCCGTTTGTACTGAATGGGTATTGGATGATGAGATCACCTCATGGGAAGTGAGAAGTGTCCAATCGTGTGTTTATTCTTGAGCCATTGGGAACAATGTTGCTAGGTCTTAGATACTGTCAAGACGCTACCTTGCCTTACTCAGGTTCCCTCATTGGATCTATGGGCAACAAATAAGCAGTGTAACGGTGCCATGCCAGATGGACGCCAACGGAACGGCATGCGATCGCGCATACGCTATGTTGACCGTGACGTTTCTCGCCAAATTGAGGCAGTCCACTCTCGCGACCATCACTTTCGTGGTTTCTTCCTGAGTCTCCTGTACTCCTAGGAGAATGTTGCTTCTAATCGCAGATGCAGCCATGGCCGATAGGAGAATCAGCCCGAAAGGATATCAGCGCTTGTAGATCCTGCTCTTCAAGCGACCCACCCTCGGAGGCAAAACGAACATATCGCCACACGGCTGTTGCTACAACCTGTCAGCGAGCCAAGGGAAGCTCGAACTTCTGCTAAGGGGGCACCATGCACATGCAGGTTTGTGTGTCGATCACAGACATCACAGCATCTAGACCTTCCGCCCTACGTAATGTATGTGACTCACTTCCTATGATGCTTCCATGTGGAACCTGCTTTGTTAGTTGTTTTTGGCGAATCACGATGCGCCTGGCTCTCTTTGCTTTCGTACTGCTATTTGTATGGCACGGTAGAATGAAATGGATTTAAGCGAATGAGTGTGGATGGAATTAAGTTCAGGTACAGTAGTAGTACCGCGTTTCCCAATTAACTGATTGTTCACTAACTTGTTCCCTAGTATGAAATAAGGAATCCCGAAAAACTTTCTCCATTGCCGTCAACCGAACCCTTCAGTTTGCTTTAGGCTTGACTTCAGGTATGACCTAAGAAGACCGAGGCTTCTTTCCGACAGTCTCTGCCTTTTTCGAACAGGCGTTCTGGCTGTGAAGGTCGAAGAACTTAGGGAAATGTGCCTTCATCATAGACCATGAGGTCCTACTATTTCCAACATCATTTTCAGCCAAATATTGCTGAAGAAAGTCTTCGTGTTCTTTCGGCCATTGTCCACCTCTGCCTTTCGATACTATCTTTTCTGCGCTTGCATAGAGTTGTTTCAATTGTGCTTTGAAATTGTCAGATAGACTCTTTGTTGTATAATACTCCTGACGAAGCATGACGAATCGTGGCGCACCTGATGGTTCATGAGGAGCCATGACGAACCGCGGCGGCGCACCTGATGGTTCGCGATTCTGAGCCTCCTTGGCCTCAGCTACTCGAGGGACCTTCTGTTTCCCCTGTTGGACTGAAGATGTCGAAGTATCATTAGATATGTGTCCTTTCTTGATTAAGGTTTTCTTACTCTCTGATGGTCCTGCGCTTCGTTTGGCTGTGGACGCTTCCGCCTCTCGACGCTGTTCCTCCTGTTAGGGTTGAGGCGTGAATTTTCGATAATTTACAAATTTATCTAGTCCATTTATAAATAGACTGGACCACTCGCAAATATGCAGTCCATTTACAAATAGACGGTCTATTCATAAATAGACTGAAATGGTGCCTCGACTGTATAAAAATTTTCTTACAGAATAAGGGGGTCCGTTGCTACCATCTATTACCATCGCCATCGCTCATCGCTGTCGTCTATAGCCGTCGCCCATAGCTGTTATCCATTGCTGTTGCCTACCAATCCTCGCTATGGCCTACTAGTGATGGTGATAGATGACGGTGATAGGTACTAGTGATAGGTAGTGATGGTGGGCAGCGGCGATAAACGACGGTGAGGTAGGTAACTATTTTGTAGACAACTAACCGTGCGTCTCATCCAATCATATTAAGCCTTTGTATATGAACTAGTCGATTTGTAAATGGACTGGTCCATATATATAGTCAGTCGATATACGATTTCGTCCAGTTGATTTACAAATGGACCAAATTCACGCCTCGACCCTAACACCTCCTGTTTGGCTACCTCTACAGAAGTATAGTTACTCACGTGCTCTTTCCATAGTAAGAATGTACTTACCAGCCTTAATGTCAAGCCCATCTAAGTCCACGCCATTGTAGAGGGATGACTGGGCCTGTGAACGACTACCCATCGTGATTTCAAGAATATCAGAGATGAATGATTAAAATATGGATTGAAGATCAGGTAAAGTCCACGCAGATTTCAAGAATAGCAGAGACGAATGATTTAGATGTAAAGAGAAAGGTAGGTAACGTCCATGCCTTTATAGTCGTGGGGCCGTGACTGAGGAAAGAATTCTAGGCAGCATGATCCGGTCCTACAATGGAGGCAGCAGCTTGGCATGCATGCTTGTGGTTGCCAAATCTGCAGCTGAACCAAGCCAGCTGAGACTCGGAAGAGATTGCATGCATGTGTTACCAATTAAAATCGTGGTTCTGCTGAGCTTTAGTGCTGCTATTTAAGTTATGTTACGAACAAGCGAATAGAACATACAGGTAGGCACTCATCGTTCAAATTGTAACCAGCACTTCCGAGTGGCGTATAATAAAGTGTGGGTGACACGGGCTTATACCAGGCATATCCGAGGGTATTCGCCACTCTAAATCGAATTTTAAGATGGTTGTGTGCCAACGCAGATACACATAAAGTCGTATATGAGTTAGAAGGGCTGGGTAAGTAGTCGAAATTGGATAAGAAAGATTTTTCATTCACTTATCTAATTTTACCCTCTCAAACGAGTGGTTGAGAAATTATTTCTATCAAGGTTGTAGGGCTTTGTTAGTAAGGCGAGCCGCTGGGCGTCACATGCACTGCTCTCTCACGTTTGGGGTTGAGCTGAGTGAAACACGGAGCCGGTCACCGCTGGCAAGGGCGGAAGCCTTGTCCCGCATCTTTTCAACAGTTTCGCCAGTCATTCTTTGGTCGTAAAACAATATGTGCTGTAGATCATACATATACCATTCTTAGAACAGCATGTTTGAAATGTCATCATCCTTGTCCAATAGTCATTTTGTTCACCAGCGTTCAATCAGCAGCATCTCCCAGGAAACGACCCACAGCATTTGTGGAGCACTTTTGAGGGATCACCACGTTGCCGAGATACAGATGACAAATTAAGTCAGCCTCGCAGTTAGCCATCCTCCGCTGGGAGCACAAATTCGCATCACCGTTTTCCCAAGAGATGTTTTCATGAGCCATGCAATCTGTACCCATCCATCCTCTTGCGGCTGCCGGCGGACTGCATTCGCTCATAGCGGAAGAAGTTGCGAGCCTACCTGTGCGTCTTGGTCAGCAGACGCCATCTCAAACAGGTACTTTCGCAAGGCAAACAGAGGGTCGAGCCTAGCCAGGCTATGGCATGGACATGAGGGCGAAGAATCCCATAAGCAATGACATCTATGAACGCATCGATTAATACAGGTGCACATGGACAGCAAACCGGTAGATGCAGCATATCGAACCAACCATCACCATGTTAAAGTCTTGGACCTCAGGTCTGCATAGGGCACCCACCCTTACCCAGCCAAGGACCTGGGAATGAGCAACACCCCCGTTTAGGTCCGAAATCCAGCCCTAACCTTCCTCCACTTGGTTGCTCCTCCGTCCGGGCGACGTCGTCACGATTTCACAAATGAAAAGGAGCGTCACGTACTCAGAGGGACAAAGAGTGCAAGTGCCATGCATCGATAGGCGATCATCTAGACCACAACGAGAGAGCGAACCAAATGCATTGGAGTCGAGAAAGAAAGAAGCAAAATCACTACCAAGGCGTGGACTCCGTTCAAGCTCGTGACTTCGACGCTCGTGGCTTCGACGCTCGTAGACCTCCAAGAAGGTCTATCTAAGAGCCGAGACTTTTCTGCTACACCATGCAACCGTCGAGAGAATGAACGGGCAACGTTGATGATGTGATGGAGATGGCGAGATAGGTGGAGGCTTGCAAGCTTTGTTCGCTCCCATTTAGACAACGCTCAATCGCAGTGCCGCCGCCGGTCCGCTGTACGTACATACCGGCGCTACTCAGCAATACCGGGCCGGCATCCAATGTTGGCGAACTCAGGATCGACGCATCCTACTGGTAGGGTCACAGTGGCAACCACGTCCCTGTTCAGCTCCCTGTCAGCACCTTTTCCCTTCTCCAAGCTGCAAGCTTACTTAGAGTACCGGTCCCCTGGATAGAGGGAATCTCGGCGACGGACCTTTGCTTCCTCTGGCAGTCAATGGCGTTGGCAAAAATCCGAGCAAGGGCCTAGAACTGGGAATATCTGACAGAGTGATGGGATCAGCATCGAGCTTAGCCCAAAATACGATCGTTCGACAGATTAAAAATACGTTACGCATAATATCGTTATTCGCAGATAAAGACTTTCCTCCAGGCGTGTTGCAATGTTCGATGCCAAGATGGGCACTACATAATTTCTTGTGCACTGTAGCTCTGTTATAATACAATATATTGTACCATCACATAATGTTACTTTATACATCACAGCTCACCATCCATCCATCCATCTACTAGAAGATGCATTTTCCCGTGACAATATACTAGTATTAATACACTGTGACACTGTGTAGGCCACTACCGTTCCTTTTCAGAGTATGAGATTAAGCAAAATCGACGTTTTACGATACAGTTATGGCACTCTCTATATTAAACCGTATGCTCGTTTTCCTCCCTGATACCTTGAGTTGAGTCTTGAGGTTGATATCGCAGAACCTGACGGTTTCTTCATACCAGCGGCATCATCAAAAACTATTCCCAGGATCTTGCAGTACCTCTGGAACGAGGTGAAAGTAGAGCGACTCACTCGATCTCCTATCGCCCCTTGCCCTTGCCTTCGCTACCTGGACAACATTACGGGCTGCTCCCACACCTCCCACCAACCTTACAACATTCATCATTATACCTGGACAGTTCGCGAACAGCAAAGATATCGAAACCACCGCTGTGAGAAGCGAGGCCGTGTTTGGTAAGGCGAAGGTACCATGCGTAGCTCGAGGACTTGCGCTAGAAGCTTGGAACCGGAGGGTTGAAGATATCTGTGCGGCAAAAACGATCGAGGAAGCCTAGGAGACGGCAGAAAGTGGCGTAGCGGCTAAAAGAGACACTAGGCTAGAGCGTGAGGAAGATCCAACGGTCAAAAACGATTCCGGGATACTGTTGTAGATGGAATCTCGTTGGAATAAGGTAATACAATGAGCCTTAGCAAAGCCCATCTTTGATGACTACCAGCTTCTACGCTCCGTCCGTTTACCATCTGTAGTGATGAGTTCAACGTGGCAGCTCATTAAGAGAATACTGCAGAAGGCACAGGAAAGGCTCTTGTGAATATTTGGTTGCGGCAGGAAGGACTTAAGGATCAAGATATTTTGAAATTTGTTGGAATCTTATTGGATTGGGAAAGGGCAACTTGCGGAAAGAGAGGCTCAAGTCACCCCATTTTGGCGCTGCTTGTGCTCTATATCCTAATTCCATCAGCTTGGGTAAGCTTGTGGTTTGGTCCTACTGTGCGCGTAACCATTCAGCTCGCATCACGTGCGCTTCCCTACTGAAGGTAGATTACTAAATTGGTAATCTCGAGGAGATAGGAAGGAGATAGGCATTTCATATCGTCATGTAACACCGACCGCATAATTTTGTCAATTCATATCTTACTCTTGGTGCCAACGGCACCCTGCCCTTTCGGCATCTTCCTATCCGTACCTAGTGCCTCCAGATCTTTCTTCTTGTGATAATGGGGCGCAGCCTCCGACAGCCACTCTGCCTGTATTGGTAGATTTCCTCGCATGTATTCCCGCGAGGTGAGCACCAATTCATAGAATATGATCCATTTCGGGTTCACCTCAAACAAGGTGCTGCTAGGATGTAGATATGTGGTCATACCATTCTTCACAGTGCGGTAACTATCACCCCCCTTTTGTAAGCGTGCTGCGTTAGGAAAGAAACCTGCGGTTATAGATTTTTGGATTGGTACGAGGTCATTTGCGCCAACACTGGTGATTGTGACTTCGACTCGATCGCAAAGCTTGGCAAGCTGGTCACGTACATCTCGAGCGCGGGTCAGACTGCGTTGCTGGAGGAAGTTTTCACGTGCCCAAACGTAGCTGAAGTCGCTGTCAACCCACTGGTTCCAAATATTGAGCAGAGAGAAATGATCGCCGCCTTCCTTGACCGTGAATCGAGAACGAGCACTGTCGGCTAGGATCTTCTTGTCTTTGGGTCGATAGAAGAGGGAAGAAGATTCACCCAGCATGGCGATAATGGAGAGGACTTCTTCAACGCAGCCGTACTTATCTGCCGCAAGGATCGATCGGGCAAGCATAGGGTCTGTAGGAAATTCTGCCATTTGACGACCTAGTTTGGTCAAGGCACCTTTGTCATTGAGAGCGCCAAGGGCGTAGAGATTTTCAAGGGCGCGAATAAGAGTTTCCGCAGGGGGGGCATCCATGAAGTCGAAGTCCATCAGGTCAGTGATTCCGAGGGACATGAGCAGGAGTACTACACTGTTCAGATTGGTTCGCTGGATCTCGGGCATGGTAGACTCATCAAGCTCGTTGTGGAAGGCAAATTTGGTATAGAGACGGAAGCATTTCCCAGGCGCAACCCTACCTGCTCGTCCACTTCTCTGATTTGCAGATGCACGCGAACACGGTGTGACCACCAAAGATTCCATACCTGTCCTCGCATTGTAGACGTTCTCCTTCACGAAGCCTGGGTCGATTACGTAGACGATGCCATCGATGGTCAGACTTGTTTCAGCGATGTTGGTAGCTAGGACAACTTTTCTAGCCTTTGGTGGTGTTGGTTCGAAGATCTTGCTCTGTAGCTCAGAGGGCAGATTTGCATAGATAGGACATATAACCATTTCCGGCACTTTGGACCCTAGCTTTCTTGCGGTCTCTTGCAAGTTTAGCTCTGCTGCTTCGATTTCTTCTTGACCTGTGAGAAAGACAAGAATGTCCCCTCTCGGCTGGGTAATGTGAATTTGAAAAATCGTGGTCACAGCAGCTGCGAGGTAATTCGCTTCTGGTTGTGGGGTATAATGGATGTCAACAGGATACCTTCGTCCGGGTATGTTGAATATTGCAGCGTCATCAAAATATTTTGCGAATTTCTGGGCATCCATAGTTGCCGATGAGATCAGCAACTTCAGCTCGGGCCTAAATCGTGCAATATCTTTCACCAAGCCAAAGAGGATATCCGTATGCAGTGTACGCTCGTGGGCTTCGTCAATCATTAACGCTGAGTACGCTCCCAAATCAGGTTCCGTCAGGAACTCTCTCAAAAGCATACCATCTGTCATGTATTTCAGAATAGTCTTGTCGGACGTAGCGTCCTCGAAACGGATCGAGTAGCCTACTTCATTACCAACTTTAACCCCCATTTCCTCCGCCACTCGTGCTGCAACGCTCATAGCAGCAACTCGCCTTGGTTGCGTACATCCAATCTTGAGTCCATCCTTCGTGTAGCCCGCTTCATGTAGATATTGAGGGATCTGCGTAGTTTTACCGCTGCCAGTCTCACCAACAATAATGAGAACCTGGTACTCCGAGATTGCCTTGAGTAGATCGTCTCTAAACGTATAGATAGGGAGGCTCTTCCGGGTGTCTTCAATTGAATATGCCTTCGCTTCAGCTGCTTTTAGTTGCTCTTGCAAAGCCCTTTGCTCTCTGCTCAGCGGTTTCCCGTCACTCTCAAGCCTCGCGTCCACCACGAAATTTATCTTCTGTGCATCGTCGAAAACGTAATCGTACTGCCCTTCGTCAACCCTTTCACTCTGCGAAATTTGAGCTTTAGCCTTTGCAGTCTGCTCTCTCTCCCACTCTTCCTGCTCCGTTACGAATCTTTCCTGCCCATGCTCATCTTTGTCCACGTAGCGTTTGTAGAGAGCTTCTTCCTTCTTCTTCCTATCAATTTTGCCTTTTTCGGTAATATAGTCCTCGGGCATCATGTAACCATCCCGGTGATCATCTATGTTCAACCTTTCCTCAGCGATCCGTAGCACCTCCCTGTTCTTAGCAAAATCATTCTTCTCCCTTCTAGTAAGATGCGGATTGCTTCGTAGCTCTTCGGTCTCCTCCCGGACTTGTTTTCGAAGCAACGCCAACCTCTCGGCTTCCCTCTTCTTAAGGTATTCTTGTCTGGATCGTTCCCTTAGATCTGGCATGGCTGCCTGTCTTGCGGCTGCATCCTCTGCTAGAGCCCGACGCCGAGCTACTTCTCTGCCCTCCTTCGTAGACGACCGATCTTCAACAAGCTTTTTGGTCCTCTCTGCGTCTTTTAGGGCCAATCTTCTGGCGAACTCGTCTCTTTCTGCTTGGTCTCTTGCCATTGCTTTCTCTTTTGCCGCCTCTTCATCCAATTCCTCGTCAGGTTGAGGAGGCAGCGAGACGGCATCATCCAGTCGGACCCGCTTTGGTGGTGACTGGACAAATTCCTCCTCTTCCGCATACTCCTCATCGCCCCAACGCTCTTCGAAGCCACCGCTTCCCTTTCGACGTATTTTTCGTAAAGCCGCCCTCCTATTGTATTGGTCGTGGCCGCCAACCCCATTTGCAGCATCTTCCGGGTCATTTTGGGATGCCATAGCGGAAGAAAGAGGGTGAGGGATATGATGAGCTTAAGATGGGTTCCTCCGTCCTAAAACAGTGGAGATGGCTTTTGATAAATACAAAACGGTATTGTTCCGCGCGCTAAGGATTGTAAACCGAGATATCTCTACGATATGACACCTTGTGCCAAGACTTGCGGGCTCGTGTCCCACTACTTAATACTAAACCTATAGTATTCTATGGACGGTCAATGCTCACACATAAGAACACATTCCAATAATATTTTCTTACTTACGACGCAAACGTCAGCTGAGAGATGGTATATGATTCTCTAAGGACTTGTAGGGATAATGACGGTTTTGATTGCTATGTTATGCTCCATACCACAGAAGATGCGCTGAAAGCACCAATGGAAGAGTATCTCAAGAACCTGCCACCCTACTTTTTTTGCATAATTTGTTCTTTAGTGCTCCCCCACACCCGACAAACTAGGCCAAGCCTGCTACCTACTCCCTATTCGTGTCCTCTTCTCCTCCAGTTACAGCATTCCGCTTTGCAGCAACACGTTCCTGTCTCCTCTCGCGAGCCGCCTTGGTCTTGTCGCGCTTGGCTTGCATTTCTTCCTTCAGGATACGCTCACGTTGCTTCTCCGCCTTAGCTTTGTGGATCTAGACGTGAGAGGGTCAGTTGGAGTAAATTGAGCTGCGATGATACAATGACGTACGTGTTCAACTAAAGCGCGTTTGTGCTTGAATGTGTTACCCTTACTTAGGTGGTAAAGCTCATGGTATAGATGCTTGTCAATTTTGCCTGAAGCGCGATATTTGACCAAGAGGCGGCGTAGGACTCGGAGGCGACGCATCCACATAACTTGGCTGTATTTAAACGCATTGTGTCAGCCAGACTCTCATAGAGAATGTGTACCATATCCATATATTTAGGACTGGCATTGCAGCTTCCAATCATTTGATTGATTATCCTACCTAGGCATTCTAGCGTCAGCCGTACCCTTCCTCTTCCCAAACCCCCGATGTCGACCGATCCTCCTCGCTGCTGTCAACTCCCTAGCGCGGGCACGCGAGTGCATTGTGACCTGCTTTCGAATGATGAGGCCATCTGAAACAAGTTTGCGGATCGTCTGACGGGAGTTGGCATTAGAAATCTCGTTGACTTCATTGGGGTCGAGCCAGATCTTGCGTTTCCCGCAGCCGACCACGGATGCTGCAAGGCGCTTCTGTGTGCGTAGATTGACCCTGGTTAGAAATTTGGATCAGCTGGGTTTGACGTCCATGACGATGTTGGGTGGGCAGAGGTGGGCTATCCTTCTGGGCAACGCGCCGAAGGAGGCCGAGTGAGCAGATGATATGTTGCATAACAGCTCAATCAGTTTCAAAGGTGAGGAGGCTTACATCTTGAAGGTCTGGCCGGCGCTGTCGGTAGGAGATGTTGTTATGAGAAGTGGGTGGTAGTGGTGGTTGACTCAATCCAAAGTTGGTAGTGGGCTTGGCGTGGAGCTAAGCGAGATCCGCAGCAAGGTGATCATTTGCCCCCAAGATCTGACTACGATAGTACGACACCCTACGACAGCGTCTGACCAATTCTATACTACGAAGTATACATATCATGATTTTTAGTCGAAGGCTTCATGCCAGAGATTTAAACAGCAACCTGAACGTGGCAAGGTCTTGATAACCTGTAAAGAACATCTAAAAGCGCTTTTACCCGCCTCGCTATGCTCATACCTGTATTACAGGCGATTCATGACTCAACGCTTGGCTGTTGCATCATGCATCATTGAATGCGTCATCCCCAAGCTCGACTTTCCCAATGCTCCATATCTCTCTTTCATCTTCTCGTTCATCATTAGAAAGGCCAAGACCTCCTTGGCCGCCTTCTGCTTCCCTCTGTTCCCGAGCTTGCGTACCCAATCTCAAAGCCACACGCTTGAAATAATCTTGTATGCTTCTTCTTACTGTTGGATTCATTTCCCTCCCAGCTTCTACCATATACCTGTCAAAGACTTCACTCTCGAATTCTGTAACGGAGAAGATCGACAGAAAGGCGGCTTCAGCGGCCAGCTTGACTGGTATGACTGGATCGCGGACGCTGGCAAATATTGGTGGTGTGAGTGTGGCAAGAGTGGATCTTATGAGCTCAATATCCTTACGGCTAACGGTGCGTATGACTACAAGTGCTAAGCGTCTCGTGTTAAGGGGACCTCCGGGTGCTATAGCGCTGGCAAGAGCCTCGATTATTGACTTGCTTAGCTCAAAGTCAGACGACTGCTTTGGTACGAGAAGATATTTTCCCGCTGCCAGGACGCTATGATCTGATATGAAGGTCTGAAGCTGCATCAGTGCATGCTCTGTTGCCAGAGGGTTGGGAATACTCACGTTCTTGTTGCGTATACCCTGAAGAATGGTTCCGGTTGTCTCTTGGGCATAGCTCTCAATGAGTATAGCTGGAGATTCCGATAGTACCGAATTGAGATTCAATACGGAGGCATTGCTCATATGCGTGGTGAGCACACGTGTTCTGTGTTACCAAAATTAGCTTTGTGCGAGGAGGCTGGCGACGTTGATAGCATACCTAATCAGGCTCGTTACATTGAAAGTTGGCGGCGAACTCTTAATCAAAGCTCCAAGAAGCCTCGCATGGGCAATCATCGTGGACTCTGTCGTAAATCAGCGCCAACATTACCATTCCATTTATGGTCATTCTCACCATCGGCACCACTTATGTTATCGTCTATGAGTCCGAGTACGGAACTCCTTGACCCTTCACTCATAGTCGCACCGGCTTTACTTACTACTTCCCACAGTGCTTTGAGCATTGCGTTCCGGACTCCAGTATCCACCGTCTTTGAACCGGTCACCAGCTCTGCGATCAGTGGATCAATTCGTGGCGTTAGAGTGATTAAAGTACCAAGGGCTTTCGCAGCTCTAGATCGTAGGACGTCACTAGAAGTATCTGCCAAACATTTCGCGAATGTTCGTTGAAGCTGCGGGAGGAAAGGCTTTAAAAAAGTTGGTATCTTCTCGAGGAGATTATTAAGCGTGAAGATAATAGCAGATTTGACGTCGACAGAGCGCTCGGACACGACTCTGATCAATGGTCCTGTTATTTGTGTAACAAAAGGTTTCAGTGAATCGGCATTAGTGCGATCAATGATATCAGAGATTGCCAATGCTGCGTGAATACGTTGGTCCGCAGTACCATTCATGAGCCCCTGTAAGAAGATGGGTAGGATCGCGTTGATGCCTTTGGGCAACAGGAAGCCTGGCAAAGTAGCACCAGGTACTCCCACCTGCTGCAAGATCTGACGGGTTGACAGCACCAGACCCTCCATCTCCTCCTTCTTTAAGCGCTTTGTCAGTTCTGACAAGGCCATCCAAGCTGATTTGACAACATCCGCATCGGAATCATCAAAAGATATGAGCAAGACCCGGATCAGATCTTGGTGGTAGCGGGTAATGTCAACATTGATCTTGGCGAAAAAGTTGCTAAGGCGCAGGTTGGCAGTTGCTCGCTTCCGATGGTCGCTGTTCTTCACCAGAGAAAGCATAACACTCATTGCAGTGTTCAGTCCGTCAAATTCATCGACTGATAGCAGGATCGTATCGAATGAATTCTCTAGGTCAGACCGCGAAGCGTCATCTTTGCAGATTATAACGGTGTCCATGAGCGTGTTCAAGACGGTAGGAAGCCTCCTTGTCATTGCTGACCCAGCGACCTCGGAAAGCGAGGCAATGGCTTTTGCATTAAAAGATGTGATTGGCGATATCAAAAGTGTCGGAACCAGATTAGGTAAGATAATGTTCGAGCGCGTGTGATCTGTCAAGAGTGTCAGGAGTGCAGATAGGGCAGTATCTGCTTCATTTTCGTTCCTGAGTAGGTTTAAAAGGTATGGTAGCACTTGATCAACAGCCTTCTTTCCAAGGATGTGTTGTAAGGAGTCGAAAGCTTCTGCAGCTGCTTCGCGGACACCATCATTAGCATCTACAAGCGCGACACGTACTACAGATATAAGAATTTTCTCATAATCTTCGAGAGCCTCTGGTGAAGCAGATGAGATAATTTCACGTAACGCAATGCAGATGCCTTGCTTGTTGTCGGTATCAGTGGAAGTTTGAAGCCCTTCCTCTAGCGCTGGCAGGAGGCTAGCCAAGACTCCTTCTCCAGCTTTTCTTATCAGCTCACCCAAAGCGTTCCCAGCAATGACCTTCTGCTCCATGTTTGAGCTTGCTAGACGCCGGATGAGTATCTGTGTCAGCGTAGGTACGAGTTCTTTGAGTGTTCTTGGCGTTGCAACAAGCGCTTTCCAGACATTGATGGCGGCACTTCTCACCAATCCCGAGGTGTCGCAGCGGCAGATGTACAACGATGAAAGAATTTTGTTTCTTTTCTCCTCCCCCAGAACCTCTAGCAGAGACTGTCCAGCCTCCGTGGCGTCTTCTCCTTCTTCGTCCTGTTCCGATTTACCACTTATGCCGGTGAGATTGAAAAGGAGGTCGCCGACTAGTTCGACGGAGCTCAGTCTGATACGATAACTGTCATCAGCCAGTCCTCTGTCGAGCTCTGGAAGTAAAAGGTCTATCGCTTTCGTGGCGAAATTCTTGACAAGAAGACGACCAGCTCTCAGAGATGTCTCACGAATGGATTCAACCTCATCTGCCAGACCAGATAGAATGGGAGGTATGATTTTACTAAGATAGGAAGCGAAGCTGTTGCCGAAGCAAGCAGGCAAGTAGATGAACAAGGACATGAAACCTTCCCTGACCGTCGCTTTAGAACTGGAAACATTCTGTAGGATCGTAGGTAGAGTCTCCTCTAGTCGACCAGTCCCCAAACCAGCAAGAACTTCACTCAGCGCTTGAGCAGAACCCAGTCGGTCGCCTGCACCCGTATCCGATTTCAGTGTCGACATGAGGCTGGGAATCAAATCGGGTAATGCATCTTCCCCAAGTTTTTCAACTAGCGAACCTAATGCTTTGGATGCCGTAGCCCGCGTAGCAGGGACTGGGTCAACAACAGCTACTTTCAAACCAGTAACGAGAATGGGAAGGTGTGGGGTAACATCTTTTCGTTCAGTCAAATGGGCCAAAGACCCGATGATTTGCGCTGCCTTGCGTTTGCTAGCCGACCGCTCCCCCAGGGCCCTTTCAAGGATGCGAACAATTAGAGCGAGAGATGGAGGGTCGAGGTAGTGTATGAAAGAGACCTTTATCAAAGCGTCAAGCGCTTCCTCCGTATGCTTAGTGGGATCACTTAAAGCCTTTAATAAGATATTGACAAGTCCTTTGATCTCGGGATTACTGATGACCTCACCAAAACGTTGCAGGCTCCGATTTGCAGAGGCTCTTACTTCTTTATGGCTGTCGTTGAGTACGCTTGTGAGAGGAGGTATAATATCTGGAAGACTGAGGGCCAATTGTTGTGGATCCAGGTATGCCATTGCTCCTAGCAAGTCGCAAGCACCTTTCTTACTCCTCCACTGTGATTCTTCCAGCCCTTCGAGCAAAGTAGGCAACACAATTTTTACGCCGTATGAGCTCAAACTCGCAAAGCACATCTTGGAGGCGTCCAAGCAGGCTTCACGTACGTCGGCAACGGCGTCTCCAAAGCTGGCCAATAGCTGCGGTACAATCTGGATAATATATGGCTCAAAAGTACGACCAAGTAGCAGCGCGAGAAGCTCATAAGCAAATAAGGCCCCTTGACGCTGGTTCTGATCTTTCTTGTTCTCAATGGCAGATTTGAGGGTAGTAGTGATTCGATACTCCCGTAGTGCAGAAACACCTTTGCCTTTCACGATACCAGCTAAACCGTATGCGGCTCCTCTTCGCACTGCGTACTTCTTGGACTGCAGTAGCTTTTCTAGCACGTATTGAGCGTATTCAGATGTCTTTTGGCTTGATGTTTGGACCAATGGAGGTAGGCAGCCAGCCACAGCGTATTGCACCGTTTCGGATGGCGTGTCCAGTGTAGCAAGTAGCCGTTGCACAGCCTTTGGAACTCGTTCATCGCCTTTCTTCAGGTGACCAGCGAGAGCACCATAAAGAATGACCACAGCCTCGTTCACAAAATCTGAAGCAGTTGATCTTGTGTCAGCATCGTCTAAAGTTGACTCGAACATTTCCATGAGCTCTTCAACTTTGGGAGCCCCATGTGTTCCGATGACAGTTGTTGCACTATCAATCATTTCATCTCTCACTGTGGGATTTCGGTCACCAACAGCACGATCTTTAATCAGGAACTCCACGAAAGGCACAAGGTTGGAGGCCTCAAAGGCAGGGGCCATCGCCTTGAACGCCGAAGCAATACCACTGCGATTCTCCCATGGGTCAGTGAGATTGGTCTTTTTAATCATGCCGAATGCGTCGCGTTCTGGAACTCTGGGTTTAGCGAGATCACGGTATTCATTCCCCAGTTGGTCCATAAGACGACGAAACGTTGCCTGGTGGCGGCCAACAGCCTCCGCCATTGCTCGTGATGCTGCACGTCGGAGCTGCCTGTCCTTACTTGCCAAATATGGCACCATTTTGAACGCGTGAGAAGGGTCCACCTCCAAAGCGTTCTCTTGCCATATTGCATGTCCAAGATCTACATTCTCCTCGAAGTCGTCGTGGCATGCAATCCAGATTTCTTCGGAGAAGTCGAAATCAGTCAAGTCGATATGCTCTCTGGTGGCTTGCATTACTGCTGTCCTGACGGAGTTTTGTGGCACTATCGCACCTTTCAGCAAGACTAATATCTCTTTCTCACCAGCGTTGTCCCCAATAGCCATGCAAAGACTCGAGAGACAGTCCTTAATGAGCTTGTAATGGTGCGAAAAACGCTGCATTGACTCCACTAGCAGAGCGATAATCTCATCTCGTGGTAATTGCTTGTCAGCGAATATATCTGTGTGATAAGAAATGATCTCCAACGCCAGCGTCACTTGCTCATCGGCTTCGTCAGCTTCTGCTTTTCCTATGCCGCTTTGACGTAGAACTGCAAAGACTAGCGGCAATAAGTATATCAGCGATATGCTATCAAACGCACGCTGTTCGCTAGCAGATCTGAGTCGATACAATAATCTTGTAACGAGATCTCCCAGAGGCTCCTCTAGGAGCTCGCCTGTGAGGGTGGATGAGCCAAGAGCACGAAGAGTTGCAATTCCGATGAATCGCCTGGAGGAGCCTAGTCTTGGAGAAACAAATTTGGAGCATGCGAGAAAAGCTTCATCCGCGGCATGGCCAACCAAACGGCCCGCACCAGCGACGATAACCTCAGTCAAGATCCTGAGCGATGGGCCAAACCACAAGGAAGCATCTGTTGGTGGACCCACAGCTAATGCGTGCAAAAGTCCCACTCCAACCTTAAGTTTCTTCTCTAATCGATGCACCTCTTGCCGGGTAATCGATTCTTTTGCTAATTGAGCGTTGACCTTTGCCCGTTCGTCCGTCGTAAGCTTTTTATCTTGGCCTTTCTTCTGTGCAATCTGACTTCTAATCTCCTCTTCCCATTTCATGTTGTCATAATCGCGTGAGTTCTTATCGACGGCGTAAGCTTGGCTTTTGCTGCTAAGGACGTCAATGAAGGCTGTCCCCTCTGGGGTTCGTGCGATTGCTATTGCCGTAGGATCATACGAGGCAACTTCGTCCGCGGGCAGATGTAGTTTTATTCGCTCAACAAGAAGGGGAATTATGGTATCAGGCGCTACGAAGGCCAATTCGGCAGCAGCATTGTAGGCTGCAAGATTGACAGAAGCAAGATGCGCATAAACCGAGTCCCGTACCAAACAGCTGTCGATCTTCTGCATGCATTGCCCGGACTTTCTTTGCGCAATGAGCCCTGGATCCTGACCGACTCTTGAACAAAGCTCGATCCAATTTGCCCGTGGCAGCAACTCGGGCCGACAGAGAACGAGTACGTTGATGAGTTGATTTGTTATGATTTCAGCATCGTGAATCCCGTTCGGAGGAAATATAGAGCGCAGGACACGGAGTAAGTTGTTGGTGCCGGTTTTAGATGCCGACGCTGCTGTATCCTTTTCCATCGCCGCCAGACCGCTGTACCAACTCCACATCGCATCGATAATGACGTTGGAGATAATGGCCGGTTCTCCGATATAAACGGAGGTTAGGCTGGATATTGCCTCTTCACGCGCCAATCGCGGGACCCCAGCAGCTGCTATCACATATAGACAAGTTTGAGCCCAGTTATCTCGTGTTTGTGAAGGCTCGAAGAGTTGATTGGTGCGCGTTTCATGCGCAGAGGCCACCAGCGCACGTACAACCCACTTGTAATCGTTAGGATTCATCTTATTGTATACCCGATGATTAAAAAGCAACGAGATTGTCCGGTCCTGAACCTTGGCTTTGTTGATCATAGTCCTAATAGTTTCCGGGAGTATGATATTCGATGTGGTATAGAATGTTCCCCTCAGGATGTACGCTGCTACGGTTAAGTGTCCGGCAGTCAGAGGATTTTGCAACACCTCTTCAAAAATCTGCAATAGCTTTGGTAATATGCTTTCCATGAATTGAAATATCGCTGCTTGGCTTTTGGGGCAGAAAGGCCGCTTGTATGTATTGGAAGGAGGGCTTCGTATTGGTTCGCCGTTGCTATGTATAATCTCGTTAGCCAACATCCCCGGGTTACGTTGGTCGTCAACGTCTCCAGATTTGCAGTCACATGTGGTAAGGCTGCCCTCGCTTGCAGCCCTCCAAAGGAACTCTCCAACGCCTACGGCCCAAATCCTCTTTATATTCGGCTTCTTCTCGCCAAGACCATTGGCGAATGCCTCAACGATAGCCTTGGTAGTTTTTGGATCAGGGGAGCATTTCAGAAATGTACTCGAAAAAGGGACTCTTAATGCAGAAACTTCGACTTCTAGAGCAGCTTCATTTGGCTCTTTCCTGGCTGTCTGAGTAAGAATGAAGGCAGTCGAAGCTGATATTGATTGGAGACTTGGCAAATGCCCCAGCATCTGAGCGTAAATAGAGCGTTGATCTGCAGAACTAGCTTTCGAAAGCAATTCCGAAATCTCCTCGGCCACTTTTCCGAGATGTTGGGCCTCACTTGCATGTTCAGCGAGGGCTGCAAAGCCTAAAATTGTTCCATTACGAATGGCACCGTTTTGGGACTTGGCATTGGAAAGCAGAGGTCTCAACAGATTTTTGGCCAATATTTCCCCAGTATCGATCTCCTGAGGCCATGATTCGACTAAGTGGGGAAGAAGGCCCAACAGAACCTCAGGAGCTCTAAGAAGCGCCTTTTCTAGTGCAGGAACAATCTCCTTGCCTAGGTCATCTCTTGTAGCAAAATTGGAGAAAAAGTCATCCAGCGCAGAGGCGATATGTTTTGGCACAGTTTGACGAGACCCAAGAATCTCTCGCAAATAGAAAGCATAATATTGATCCCTCACAGCTATCAGCACTGGCTTGTTCCTGCGCGCACACACCCCAGCTATGACGCCAAGAAGATTGGCCGTGCGATACCCGAGAGGTTGGTCTTTTCGGCTAAGCTGAGACACGAGCGCAGTTATAGTAGCATCGCCACAAAGCTGGCGGATAGTTCGTCTTGTAACTACAACGGCAGACTGTCTTATCGTAGCCTTACCGGAGCATACGCATAAGTCTAGCACCCCGGCGAAAGCCTGGACTAGTCTCGAATCCGGGTGGTCCCCTACTTTTGACAAAAATATAGAGCCCCACTCAACGAGAACAAAGGCGTTCGAAGGAGCAAGTCCATTCTTGGAAGCTTCACTGCAAAAAGCCTTAGTAACGTCCGGGATAACCGATGCATATTGCTCGTTCTGGAAGATTCCTTGGAAGCACGCTTGTACAGCCCGTCGAGAAAGTCGGTCATTGTAGTAAGGATATGTTTTGAAGAGAAGCTCGACAATTTGAACGCAGTAGCTCTGTATAACCTCTGCGTCAGTTAGCAACAGCCGCGCCATGATCCATGCTTGAGTACCTGAATTCTGAATCTGTTCAAGGATGATTGCTAGCCATGCTCTGCGTTTCTTCGTGGAGCTCGACAGCACAGCCCCACGCAGGCTGGAGATTTCTGGCGCCTTCTCATCTTGAATAACAACCCCCATGATGTTGTTGGAGCATCTTTCTTTAGCCTCAATACCCCTTACAATGCTTACCTTTCCTCCAGCACAAATCTCCAAACTGCGCTGAGAAATCTGATTGATACATTATTTAAGCGCTGCAGCCGCGATACCCGACAGCCTTAGCGTCATTAACACCGCAAAGACAAGCCTGCAAGTTTTGATTTCCAACAAAAACTTTTTTCTTTGAAGTTCAGACGAGTCCACGAAAGCATAGTGCTCAAAAAGAAGTTCTAGATCTGATTATGCCTCCGAATAGAAAGAAGAAAAAATCTGCCACTAATCCTGCCCGTGGGTTTGCCACAACTTCTACTGCCTCAAAGACCAAGGGGCAGTCGTCGAACGAGCTCGACCATCAGGGCCATCATGAAGTATCCGGTGAAAACTTCAAACTACCGCTTGATGCGAAAATTGACTCAAAGAAGAGTCCTTCAGCTGTTGCTCCTGAAAGGCCACTGGAGCATCTGAGCCCGGAGGAGCTTGAATTGGAGCTTGAAAACTCTAGTCTGCAGATAAAGGTTGACCGTCATCGCGAGAAGACGAAGAGAGACGTATCTAGGCAGATTTTGAGGCTCCAGACTGAAAGGCGTCTTATACGTGCGCAAGCAGCATTCCTTTTCACCCAGCATTGGCTGCCGATAGAAATCATACAACTGATTTTAGACTTATATGACGCGCAGAACGATTCTAATAAAGGTTATATACTTGAATTCGAAACTAAATATAGTGCTCAAAATCTTGCCGAAGATGATTTGGTGGCAAAGATGTGGACGTTGAAATGTCTCCTTCCGCAATTAGGATTCTTGGAAGAACAAACTCGATTGGCACTCGTCCAACTCTTAAAGAAGAGAAGGGACTGGAGCTCGCAAGCTCTTTCAGTCACTAAAGACTCTGTTTGGGGTTTGGAGGAGTGCCTAGATTGGCTGGCCCTTACCTCTAAACCCGAAAACCTACCTTCATATTCGCCGCAGAGTGCAGCGCCAGCATCACGACTTTTAGCAGATGGTGCTCTAGATGTGGAAGCTACTTCAGATTTCACACTTTCTATGTCCTCGCCTTCTACTGTACTCAGTAACGCGACCCCAAGCTGTCAATCTTTGCTTGAGGAGAGCACCTCCGTCTCTTCTGAAAGCGATTCCGATAGTGATCTTGAACCCCATCAGCAAATATCAAGATATATGTCATTGCAATCGCAACTATATGCCGTGGACCCTGCATTGGTCAATCCCACCCAAAGAAGGCCGAAACGTGCTGCCGCTGGTATTCGCAATACCAATGGCAGCGAGAATGCAAGAATCGACAGAAAAGTCGCCCGATTGATAGCGAAGCTGGACAAGATTAACTCTGATATACTCTTTGATCAAGAACAGGCCGAGATGAAGTGGGCACAACACTGGACGCAACTTGCGAAGGAGAGATCAGAAAGAGAGAGGCTTGGAATTCGCATATCAAGCGAGAAGGTACACCACGGAAAGGGTCAAGAGAATGGCGAAGCTGTTGCGTCTCCTTTGAACGTCCCTGAGTCCATTAGCAATGAGCTGGATACGGGCGATATGCTCGGGGAGTTCTTCTCTAACCTTCCTAACGACGCAACTGACTCGGTTACTGGTGCAAGTCATATGAAGTCAGCGAATGCGGATGGCATCACGGTAACAATCAGATCCTTCGGCAAATGGAATGGCATCAGTCCAAGAAGAGTTTTTGAAGAGGCGTGTCGAGCAAGGCGAGTAGCCACATCCTTTTTCTTCCAGCCTCTCTGACTTCGTGAAGAGATCCGGCCTCTCAGATCGCTTACAAGCTGGGTTCTGCCTCGACTTTCTCAAATCGGCATACGCTTGAGGTAAGATGGTCTCGCCCCCAGTACCAGACCTTCATCGCCCTTGATGGCTATGTCACTTGCAAAGACGACGCTAATGTAGTCAAATTCGAAATGAATTCCGTTGCGTGTCCCGATGCCACTCAATCTGAGGCATACATCTCGACTCTTGCATTGTTTGGTGTGTTCGCTTCATCGCCTAAAGAGGAGAAGACTTATTTGCGCCTACCGGCGGTATGGCGCGAATTTTGGACCGAGCTCTTGCTTTGTAAGAAAGAGCACGATGATGCAAAAGACCGCGAAGTACTTCGCGAGCTTGGTGGCATGATCAATGAATACAACCGCCAGATTGAGGAAGGCGATAATCAGTCCATAAACCTCAAGTCCTCAGAGCACCGTATTCCCGAGCCCCGTGTATCCAAGCCCCCAGGCTCACCTGCGGTTGTTGTGCCTGAAGATATGAAATTGTTATGGTCTTCCAAGGCTTCAACAACCTCCTACCAAACCTTGCTGACCTCTCGAATGACATTACCTATTTGGAACTATAAAGACGAGCTCCTTGACGCTATTAAGCAGCACCAAGCGATTATAGTATGTGGAGAAACAGGCTGCGGCAAAAGCACCCAAGTGCCAGCGTTCATTCTGGAGCGCGAACTTTCGAGTGGGCGATCATGCAAGGTATACTGCACAGAACCTCGGCGTATCTCCGCCATTTCTCTTGCACGTCGTGTAAGCGAGGAACTGGGAGAGGGCAAGGGTGACGTGGGGACTTCTCGATCATTTGTAGGGTATGCTATCCGACTGGAAAGCCAGGTCACGGCTGAAACCAGGCTAATTTACGCAACTACTGGTATTGTGATGCGTATGCTCGAAAGATCGGATGATCTTGAAAATATCACTCATCTCGTGCTTGACGAAGTGCATGAGAGGAGCATCGATAGCGACTTCCTGCTCATTGTCCTTCGAAAGCTGCTCGTAAGGCGGCCAAACATGAAAATTGTCCTCATGTCAGCAACTGTGGATGCACAACGGTTCTCTGATTATCTCGATCAGGCACCCATAATGAATGTGCCTGGGCGTACTTTTCCTGTGGATACAAAGTATCTCGAAGATGCTATCGAATTGACGAACTTCAATGGGGGCGCAAGACATCGAGATGTCGGAGAGGTCGAGGATGATGACGAGGAGATTCTCATTGAAGATTATTCCAAGGCTACGTTATCTGGCGATAACATCAAATACTACAGTGCAAACACTCGCAGTGCTCTACTCAAATTCGATGAATACCGCCTCAACTATGACCTTATACTCAGGCTTTTAGAGACTGTAGCCACCAACGATAATTATGTTGAATATAGCAACGCGGTCTTGGTGTTCTTGCCGGGCATTGCGGAGATCAAGAGGCTTAACGACATGCTTGTGGGTCATTCTTTGTTTGCCAATCGGTGGTATGTCTACGCTTTACACTCTACAATAGCAACGGAAGAGCAGGAGCGCGCTTTCCTCGTACCTGCACCAGGATATCGAAAGATTGTGCTAGCCACGAACATCGCAGAGACAGGTATCACTATTCCCGATGTCACTTGCGTCATTGATACAGGCAAACACAAGGAAATGAGGTTCGACGAACGAAGACAGCTTTCGCGTCTGATCGAGGTATTCATTTCACGGGCCAACGCAAAACAACGCCGTGGGAGGGCAGGCCGTGTGCGAAAAGGACTGTGCTTCCACCTCTTCACCAAGCACCGGCATGATAACACTATGGAGGAACAGCAAACGCCAGAAATGCTGCGTCTATCTCTACAAGACCTAGTTCTACGCGTCAAAATCTGCAGATTAGGAAGCGTCGAGCAGACGCTATCAGAGGCTCTCGACCCGCCATCTGCCAAAAACATAAGACGTGCAATAGACTCGCTGATAGATGTAAAGGCTCTGACTGATATGGAAGAGCTGACGCCTCTGGGACGGCAACTTGCCAGATTGCCTCTTGACGTCTTCTTGGGCAAGCTTGTTTTGCTTGGGAGTATCTTCGGTTGTCTGGATGCTGCGCTCACGATTGCCGCTATACTTTCGTCTAAATCACCATTCTCAGCGCCGATGGAATCTCGATCACAAGCTCACGCCGCTCGCTTGGCGTTCAGGAAGGGAGATTCAGATCTGCTTACGATATACAATGCCTACTGTGCATGGAGGCGAATTTGCATCTCGAGTGCGGTTCCTGAGTACCAATTCTGTCGCAAGAATTTCCTGAACCCACGAACTCTATCAAATATCGAAGATCTCAAAGCGCAGCTTGCGGCGTCTCTGGCTGATGCTGGATTTTTGAGGCTCGATGACGCTGAAAAGGCGTCTTTAAGCAAAGCAGGCTTATACTCTAGAAGGAGGAATTTCGTGTGTATACCGGCTCGCTATAATTCTAATGATTACGATCTTATGCTGAACACTGTGATTGCTTGCAGCTTTTATCCTCACTTGCTGAAGCATGAGGGCAAAGGCTGGAGAAACATTGCAAACAATCAGTCGGTCAGCTTACACCCCACGTCTGTCAACAAGGGCACGGTGAAAGCATTCAAATGGCTGTCATTCTATCATGTTATGCAGTCGAGCAGTAAATCTTACCACGCATACGAGACAAGCCCCGTAGAGGACTTTGCAGTTGCCTTGATCTGCGGTGAAGCTGAATTCAAGATGTATGCTGGAGTGATGATCATCGATGGCAACCGCATTCGCTTCTCGGTCGACGACTGGAAAACACTGATTGCAATCAAAATCTTACGTACGCAAATACGACATATTATAGACCAATCATTTCGCTATCCTGGACGTAGCCTGTCTCAGGATCAGCGATCTTGGCTGGTTATATGGCAGAATATCGTCTCTTCTGGTATAAGCGAGAAAAAATAACACTGTACATCTGCTCAAACCCAGCCAGCAGACCAATTTCACGCTTATAGCTGTACGAACAGTGTAGTGAACTTCATCCATACGGCCGTAGCAGAGTTTTGTCCGCGGTGCGTAGCCACGGAGATAGGAAAATTGCCGCTTTCCCACTTGGCAACTTTTGCCACCCGTGTTCATTGTGTGAAGCAGCTTCCGAAACGGCAACGGAAACGGTGTGGCCCAAGTGGGAGATACAGGTGTTTCCATTCCTTGGCGTTAATCCTCTACCACCATCCTGATCTCTCATGTGTCTTTCAAACTCACTATCACTTTTAACACCTCACCTTCTCAAAATGGCGGTTAGCGCATTATGCTCGGCATCTGTCCCCGAATCTTCCACTATCATCCTCAATACAAGCCAGCCAATCTTGATGGCACTACGTCTGTACCACCATAAACGTTCACCAGGCTTGCCCCCAAGAAAGCTTCTTTCTTTACTCCCAACAGCAACTCTACTAAAGCTTCGCCAGATGTCTCGTGCTACTCGAGCCTGGGTAGATACTGCTGAAACTTCGGTATTCGATAGAATCTGCATAACATTTCCTTTAGAGAAAAGTCCTGTCAAGGCGTTGTCCGCTCTCAATGACATTGCTTCACATTGCCGTCACCTAACAGTGTGCTTCAATGACAACAATGATGACGAGCCCACGCGTCCAGGAAGTACAACTCTTCCATTGATGCCTCGGCTCATCAACATCCGCCTTAAATGCCCAAAGTCTGACGCCTTCTACCCCCTGCTGTCCTTCCGCCAGGCCATTGAATCCCACGACTTCCAAAACCTGACACACCTTGAGATCTATGACCTTACATTCGGAAACATTCTCGCGCTAAGATGGGGCACCTTTTCGTCATACGGTAACGCAGATGCGGCAGGCACAAGAATCTGGCGGCGACTGAAGCACCTGGACATCGAAATGTTCCCCTGTGGCCTGGCGGTAGGGAAGACAGAGATTATAGGAAAAGAGAAAGAAGACCGACGAACCGGCTTCAAAGTATTGCATGACTGGCTCAAGAGCTTTGCATCGACTGACCACCTCGAATCTTTGAAATTTGAGTGGAAGGATTGCGACGGCCCTAATCCCCTACTACTAGATCTGAAAGCGACGGACGGACCGGCAGAAAAATGGTTCAGTGCTCCCAAGATCGAATGGAAAGGATTGAAGGAAGTGCATCTGCGAGGCGTCCAAGTGACAGAAGCAGATCTGGTGGAGCTGCATAAACGTATGAAAGATCTACGGACTTTGATCGCGCAACCAGGGCGACTGAGTCCGCCTATTAACGCAAGAGAAGTCGTGGTTGATAACAGTAAATCGATGGGAATTTTGACGGATAGGTCAGGGCATGATTTAAACGAGCAACTGGATGACGCGAAGGGACTGGTAGCTGTTGGCTGCGCTGTCGATGATCTGCTGAATCCACTGACCGCTGGAAGAAGCAACGCGGTGGAGGCGGAGGATGGATCAGGGCATTTGCGACAAAGGCTCGCGACGAGGTTGGAGTCTGTGAGGGCCAGCAACGTAACAGGCATCAGCGACGCCTCCTGGGAGGTACCTTTTATGCTAGATATAGCGGCAGAAACAACTGGATCTTGCTAGTGGATGCAATATGTCCAACCATCCACCGTCCGTCCCAAAATGTCTTGCCTCCGCATATCTGTGATGAGAGAGTCATAATAAAACCTTTGATCAGCCCAGGAAATCTCATCACTCAATGCAACGCACTTGCTTCTTTGCTTATCCGTGCAGGTTCAGAATCGAACAACGCTTATTTTGGTGAATAGTCAGAAAGGATTATCTTACATATCACTCAATAAAGCGGCTGTATTCTATGGTACAAAGAAACGAAGATAAGCCGACGCACAGCTTCAGCTTCATGTGTAGGAGAATGCACTAAGTACCCACCAGCAGAGCTCTTTTCTATGAACTGCCTAACAACATGCTACGCTGATTCTCAATGGGTTGTTCTTGTACGGAAGGAAGAAGGCGAATGAAGGAAATTGTCATGAAACCGCAGCCTGATAGGTCATCTACGGCACTGCTACCTCCTCTCTTCTTTCTGGAATATTGTGATTGGTCTTCAGGGATCTCCCCAATCTTCGCTCTCATCTCTGTGTCCCGTTACTTTCGCCGTTTGACTATTGGTAGGCCATCTAACGACGTCCTTGTCTTCGCTTTTCTCTCCTTTCAAACCCTACGGTAACGTCGTTCTTGCAATCTCGGCTCGTCCCAAGCGGCGGTGAGGTGGGGTTGAAGTCAAGGTGGAGGCGGAGGCGCGGGCAGTAGTCAAAGGTATGGAATTTCTATGTATGAAGGTCGAGCAGAATTTATTGTCTGCATTTGATACATGAGCCTTCTCATATTGAAACCTCCTAAATCTTGGAGCCACGAGGTAGATTCTTGGTCATACTGGGCCTGGTGTTATGGCCTTCATAATAAGCCCAAGCCAAGTTTTCAAGTGTCTTGGACATCAAGATCCGCGTGGTCAACTGCTACATCATAGTGGGCAATGAAATTACTGCAGCGTGGCTGGCTAGTCGCCATGTTTTGCGTTTCACTCTAACCACGCATCACATATGCCTCCAGTCTCTCGACATCGGATGGTCTGAAACCAAGATAATCCCCTGAGGCACCCGAGTAATAAAAGTACACAGTATAGTACTAGGTCTTGCATAGGCCTGGTCAGAGTTCCACCATGTCCAAATCGAGATGGGTTGTTACTCGATTTAGTGCTACATACAGAACTAGATTTGATACAGTCGATTTCTATTGCTTTGGCGAACGGAAGCTAGTGGAGCACCCCACCAAAAAAACCGACATCAGGTCATAAATCGCGGTAGTAGTAGTAGACCATTTTGGGATCTTTTAAAGCTATAGATAGCCTAAAATTATCTATTCCTATTATTTTAACCTCTTATGATGTCTCCTTTAGTCCTAAAACCTATTTAGACTTTTATCTAATATAAATTTAAACTAGGTTATAATAATAATATTATCCTCACTAACCCTTACTATATTAGCTCCTATATATTATAGAGAATAAAATATACTTAATTAAATAATAATAATATTTTTATTATAAAAAAATACTTTAATAGAAAGCTTTAACTTATTAATAACTTTTATAAATAATAGATTTTACTATATCTAAAATAATAGTTATTACTTTATTTTAATAAAATAAAATTTTTTTTATAAAATAAATAAGATTTAAATATTAATAAAATTATTATTTAAAAAGCTTTATATTATTTAGATTAAAATTATAAAACTAGCTATAAAATAATTTAATAAAGGAATTAAAACTTTAAGAATAAATAATTTAATATAAAGCCTTTTTATTAATAAATAGATTAACTAATATTTTTAAATAAAAATATAATGTATAAATACATAGATAAGAAAATATAAATATATTAATAATAGTAGACTAACTATTTCAATTATTAATATTAGACTAACTATTTTAATTAATAAAAAGTATAGATAAATATTTTAAAATATAATACTATTAATAATAAAGATACTTAAATATTTATTAAGTAAAAATATCTTACTTATTTTTATTATTAATAATTACTTTAACTAAATAATATTCTAAGGTTCTATTATTATTATTTTATTTAATAACTTTATTTATTATTAAGTCTTATTTTACTATACTCCTTTTATTAATAATAGCCCTTATTTAATATTTATAATAAATAATATTAAAATATATTATAATAAAAAGTTAAAGAATATATATAATAAGGCTAGTATTTTATTTAAGTACTTATTTTTATATATATTTAATTTAAATTTAATTAAAACCTTATTTATAATTTTAAAGGCTTAGATATATAAGAATATAAATTTATTAAAAATATTTATAAAAGGAGAAAAATTTAATAAAATTTTAAATTTAGTTATTAAAGCTTAAAAAGAAATAAAAAATTTAAATAATTTTTTTTAAAAGTCTAGCATCTATTATATTAAAAATAAATTTAGTAATAATAAATTTTAAAATTTATATACTAAGTTTACTAATAATAAGATTATATAATAAAGTAATAAAAATGTTATGAACTAACATTATATAGGTCTTCTAAAGATGAGTAATCAAGGGTTAATGTAGATAGGGTAAGCTAGGTATAATTTAATATTACTTAGTAATATAAGATTAAGTCCTTAAAGGCTAGGAATAACTATTAGTTAATTATATAAGTTAAATATAAGAAGATCTATCTAAAGTAAATGAGAGCCCTAACTATATAAATATAGAAAAGTCTGCCAAGACTATCTAGTTTAGTATATTTAGTATATTTAGTTACTAAATATCCTAATCCCTCTAAATATATATCTAGTATATTTAGTCACGCTTAGTACTAAACTCTCTAAATATTTATACTTAAAATTCTATTTTATTTATATAGTTCCTATTATTAATCTATCCTAGCCCTAGTTCTAATACTAGGTCCCCTCTCTAGGAATTTTATCCTAAAATTTAATTCCTTCTTCCTAAATATTCGTCTAATAAGGTATTATATATACTAAAGATAGTAGTACTCTCTATTATATTTAAGCCGCTGATTATTATAAAAGAAAACTTCACCGTATTATTATAAAGACGTGTAGTATATGTTTAGCGGTATATATTAAGCCTAAGGATTATATTAAAATTAAAGGGTTTATTTAATATACTAAGTATAATAAAATAAATTGTTATTGTGATCTGGCCCCTTCTAGTCGCGAGTATAAAAAGGTATAAAATATAGTTAAGAAGCTTAATAAAGATATTTAAAAGGTTAGAATAAAATTTACCTATCTTAAATAATAAAGAAAGTTTTATCTTTAGAAGCTAAAGGAGATAGGAGATACTAAGGCATAGAATATTCTTAAGCTAGAAGTTAATAAGTATTTTAAAGAGCCTCCTCCTCTTAATCCCTTTTTACTCTTTATTTTTCCTATTAACCTTAACTAGATCTAATTTTTTATATTTAAAACTATTATAGTTAATCCTAATAGTTCCTAAGGTTCTTAAGTAACTCCTATATATTCTTAGTATTATTGTAGTCTTTTTATTTAATATGGTATTTCTAACTTTTCTAATTTAGAATTTTTTTAACCTTATATTTATCTTCTTTTTTAATTTTATAATAAAAACTGTTCTATACTAGTATACTAGGGTCTGCTAGTTTTAAGAGTAATATATAGAAAACTAGATATCATTTTAATCCTCTAAATAGTTTCAATTTATAATTAACTAATCTCTTCTATTCTATAATTAAAAATGGTCCGATCTTTATATAATCTAATTTTTTACTAGGCCTCTTTATTTTTATATTTTTAATTAAGAAATATACTTTATCCCCCTCTTTTAATTAAGGACTATCCTTTTAATTTTTATTAGCTTAAAGCCTAACTTTTTTATTTAAATCCTTAATAGTGTCCCTTAGATTCTTATAAATTTCCTTAAATTTCTTAGCTTTAATTAATACTTTATTTATATTAAGTCCTTCCTATAGTTGTAAAAAGCTGTTTATATTTTTTTTATAATTTATAAAGAATAGTATTATTCTAGTTATCCTAGATAACTTATTATTATATATTAGCTGTACTATTAATAATAGCGTTATCTAGTTATTTTATTATTTATTTATATAATACCTTAGGTATATTTCTAATATTTAGTTTACCCTTTCTATTTATCTATCTATCTAAGGATAATATATTATTAATATTTTTAGTTTTGTTCTAATTATTCCTAACAACGTTTTCTAATAATTTAAGGTAAATAGCTTATCTCTATCTAATATTATTAATTCTAGTATACTATAATCCTTTATAAGCCTGTCTAGTAATATGAATACTAATTATTTAATATTATATTTCTTTTTAAAGGGTAGTATAATAGTGTATTTTATTATTCTATCTATAATAACTATAATAATATTATATACTTCTACTATTATTAGATCCTTAGATCTTAGTAACTTAGTAATAAAGTCTATTATAATATTATCCTATAGTATTTTTAGTATAGATATAAATAGTATATTCCTATATAGTTTATATCTTGTTGACTTATTTTACTAATACTTAATATATTCCTTAATATATTGTTCCACTTTTAGTCTTAATTATAGTGTATTATAACTTTTATAAATAAGTTCTATTATCCTAGTAACTTCTAGATACCTGTGTATTAGGTTATTATAATAATCTTAGATTATTTCCTTAATGTATTCTTTTAGTATATATGTCTTGCCATAATAGCTTAGTACTATTACATTAGGTTGTTCCTTATATAATTTCTTAGCTTTAATATCTTTATTATACGCTTTTATTAGCCTATTAATTATATTTAATCCTTTAACCCTTATAGTTATTATAAGTATTTATATATTTAGTACTAATAATCCATCCTTTTCTTACTATAGGATAGCTTATTTATTTAAGTTTTTTATATTTATATAGTTTGATTATTTACTTAAAATGTTAACTTATCTATTTTTTTTTTTTAGGGTATAGTAGATCTTAAATTTATATTATCTTAAGAATTCTACCTATCTAACTTATCTTTAATTAAGTACTTTTATTGTTATAAAATTTAAAAGATTCTTATAATTAGTAAAGATATTAAGTTCTAAATAGCTTTTAGTATAGACCCTTTAATATTTAAATGCTTCTACTATTATAAGCAACTCCTTATTATAGATATTATAGTTTTGCTCTAGTACTATTATCTTTTTTAAATAATATATAACTGGATACTACCTACTATCCTTTTACTAATATAGGCACGCTCCTATAATTAGATCTAATATATTAGTTTTAATCCTTATTAATTAATTAATTTAAAAGGTATATAATACTAGTAGTTCTATATATACTTTCTTTAATTATAAGATTATATTATCCTATTTTTTCCCCTATTTAAACTCTTTATTTTTAGTAGTTAGTTTTATTAGAGGTAAAGCCTTTTTTAAAAATCCTTTAATAAATTATTTATTGAAGTTTAGAAATTCTAAGAATACTTATACTTCTTTAACTATTATTGGTATTAACTATTCTTATATATCTTTAATTTTATTTTAGCTTATCTAAATATTTTTTATATTAATATTATATCCTAGGAAGTCAACATTTATTTTATAGAATTTATATTTTTCTAGTTTAAAGAGTAGTCTAGCTTTATATAAGTATTTAAATACTTCTTATATATATTAAATATATTCTACCTTATTTTCTAAATAAATTAGAATATTATTAAGATAGGCTATTATTATTCTATCTAGGTATGCCCTTAATATATTATTAATTAACACTTAATAGATTACTAATATATTAGTAAGTTTAAATAATATAATTAAATATTTATAGTATCTATATCAAGTCCTAAATATAGTTTTCTATTCTTCCCCTACTTTTATATAAATTAAGTTATAAGCCCTCTTAAGATTTAGCTTTATATTACGAACTAACGTCATATGGGTATTCTGAAGATGAGTAATCAAAGAGCAACGTAGATAGGGTAAGCTAGGTATAACTTAGTGTCACTCAGCAATATAAGATCAAGTCTTTAAAGGCTAGGAGTAACTATTATTTAATTATATAAGTTAAATATAAAGAGATCTATCTAAGGTGGGTGAGAGCCCTAACTATATAAATATATAAAAGTCTGCTAAGATTATCTAGTTTAATGGAGTTAATCTATAAACTATTTAAACTCTCTATGGTTCATTCAAATCATTCAATGATTCATTTAAACTGATAGTTCAAACGTTTTAATCGCTGAATTATTTAAACTGCTTTGCCAAGCCTATGCTTAGATATTCACAATAATAGTGTTCCCCTTATTACTTCCTGTTAGGTTCTAACACTATCCCTCTCCTCTAATATCTTTATCTTAAAGATGACTATCCATCCTTTATACTATAATATACTATTAATCCTCCGTCAAAGTCCACCCTTCGCTGTAGGTGAGTTTTAGAGAGTGCTTGTTCTAATAGAATAATATGTCGTTGCAATAATTACATGCGCCGGTATAAAGAATGCAAGGTCGGCTTAAGCTCTGATTTTTATATAGAGTATATTAGAGTTGGTCTATCCTATAAGCTTACTTTCTTAGAAGCTAAACTCTATTATATATAAAAGAAATATTATAAAAAGTTAGAGGCTGCCCGCCTAGCGGCTATATAAATTTAAGAGCTTATTGCTTATTAGTTAAGGCTCTATACTGAAGCGGATAATCTAGAAAAGCAAGAGAAAGAACTTATTTAGCGGGAACTTTAGAATATTAAAGAGTTGGAAGTAGATAAAGTGGTATAGGCTTCCCCTAAAGGCCCGCTCTTTAACCTAGATTTAAAGGTCCTTAAAGTTCCCCCTAACTTTAACTAGTCTATATTCTCTGTTCCTAAAACTATTGTAGAAGGTTTTGGTAGTTCGTAAGGTTCTTAAGCGGCTCCTATATATTCTTAGTATTATTATAGTCTTTCTATTTGATAAGGTATTTCTAATCTTCCTAATCTAGAATTTTCTCAACCTTATATTTATCTTCTTTTTTGGTTTCATACTGAAAACTATTCTATACTAGTGTGCTGGGGTCTGCTGGTTTTAAGAGTGATATATAGAATACTGGGTATCATTTCAACCCCTTAGGCAGTTCCAATTTATAGTTAACTAGTCCCCTTTATTCTATAATTAAAAATGGTCTAACCTTTATATAATCCAGTTTTTTGCTAGGCCTCTTTATTTTTATATTTCTAGTTAAAAGATATACTTTATCCCCTTTTTTTAGCTGAGGACTATCTTTTTAATTCTTATTAATTTAAAGCCTGACTTTCTTATTTAAGTCTTTAATGGTGTTTCTTAGATTTTTATAAATTTTCTTAAGTTCTTTAGCTTTAATTAATACTTTATCTATATTAGGTCCCTCCTATAGTTGTAGAAAGCCGTTTATATTTTTCCTATAATTTATAAAGAATAGTGTTATCCTAGTTGTCCTAGACAACTTATCATTGTATGCCAGCTATGCTATTAGTAGCAACGTTACCCAATTGTTTTGCCGTTTGTTTATGTAATACCTTAGGTATGTTTTTAATATTTGATTTACCCTTTTTATCTATCCATCCGTCTAAGGATAATATGCTGTTGACATCTTTAGTTTTATTCCGATCATTCCCAACAGCGTTTTCCAATAGTTTAAGGTGAATAGCTTATCTCTATCTAATGTTATTAATTTAGGTATGCTATAGTCCCTTATAAGCCTGTCTAGTAATATAAATACTAACTATTCAGCATTATACTTTTCTTTGAAGGGTAATATAATGGTATATTTCGTCAGCCTATCTATAATAACTATAATAGCATTATATACCTCTGCTATTATTGGATCTTTAGACTTTAGTAACTTGGTAATGAAGTCTATTATAATATTATCCTATAGTGTCTTTGGTACAAGTGTAAATTATATATTCCCATATAGTTTATGTCTTACTAACTTATTCTACTAATACTTACCGGCTTACGTCATCTGGTGCCCGCCCGTACCTAATGCCCGATTTTAGCTACTCTACCAACATTACATTTGATGCTTTCTAGGCCTATATATACAGCTGATTGATCCAATTTTCTATGAGGATGTTCTAAAGGATTAGGCGCTTCATCAGGCTATCATATTGCTAATTAGTATCACTTAGGAAGCTGAATTTTTCGCCTATAGGAATTCTGCGGCAGGGGGGGGTCCCTATCTTCTACCTCCACCACATCTTTCTTACCCCTAGGATCGCTTTGTTTTTAAGCTTATATAGGCTTTTAAACCTCCTTAGCTCTTACTATAAGCTTAATTTGAAGCTATAGGCTAGCCTGTTTTATCTATATATCCTCATCTTTTTTTTGCTGTTTTTTAGTTAGTATATATAACTTTTCTTCTTTAGTATTGGCCCTTATAGCCTTCTGTTCCTGAGCTTTTTAAGTTTTTTCCTCTTTTTTGGCTTCCTTATAAAGCTTATCACACTCTTTTTATTAGCGCTCAGCGATTATATTAGCATCTTTTTGAGCTTGTTGATCGCGTATATACTAGACCTTAGTGGGGGAGAAGAATATTGCTCTACCATATTCCTGAGTAGGATGATCTAGTAACAACGGCTTGCCACGCTTTCAACGCTTCTTTTTGTTGATAAGGCTTTGTTTAAGGCCATTATTTTGTTATTTCAATAGCATATTGTCGATAGTTAGCGCATACATTGTATTATTCAGTTGCTGCGCCTTTTTATTATAAACATCAGAAATAACATAATATAGAAGCTTTTCAATACGTTTCCAATCTTCTATAGCTATAACTAAGGCGGAGGAAGAGGCGGAGGAAGGCTAATCTTAATTTATTTTAGTGAACCTATTGATAATAATTTAAGGATTGAAAGGGTATAGACCAGTTGCTTTGAATCCAGAATAGATATTTTCTAAGATAAATGAGGTTTGCCAGGCATACTAGAACAGGCGAAAGAAATCCCGTTTAGTAATAGATGAAAAGCCCTGGCATTGATCCATAAACATTACCAATTTGTTAGAATATGCCTGTGATAATAGCTGAAACAGGCAGACGTCTAGGGGCTGCAGTGTATGTGTTGAATACGGTGGATATATAGCTAATAGGATCCTATGGCGGTTGCAATAGTCGATAAACCTCATACTAAGATGTGATCTATGGCCATCGAGGATTAGAAGCCTCCAAGATCTTTGCGCCTTCGCTTTTGTTTCGCGATCAAAAATTTGCGTTAACCACTGAAATCCTAGATCATTGTTGGTCCAACCAGATGAGGATGAGGCAAAGAAACAGCTTTGAGCTTTTAGATCATAATCCTGGAGCCATAAATCCTGAATCAGGCCTGTTTTTGCCTGATAGATAAGTCCTGGTAACAGAGCTGATCCATCTGCGCATATCACCGCGATAGTAGTGATCCATTCGCGATTCCCATCCTGAATGATTTGTTTGATTCCTCCTTCTTCATAGCGCCGACGCGAAAAGATTCGCTTCATCTTTGATAGAACCCCAATCAAAAATCCCTTTTTATCTATATTGTAGACATGTTGCGGTTCTATGTGATACTGCTCCATTTTCTTCTTCAAAAGTTCGAAATATAATGAGTATTTGAATGCTGAATCCGCGCGCGACCGATTATGGTCCAGGCCTATTGTCCATTTAGAAACCAGCTTGCTTTAATGGTGATATAGAAAGCGCTTAACCCATCTATTCCCTATCTCTTTTTGACAGATTTCTTGCGCGAAATTTTGAATCATTCGCCTGCTAGGTATCAAGCCGCGGGCGCATAAGCCATCAATGTATTTTATCAAGGATTTTTCTTGTTGGTCGTTGAGGTTTCGTTGTTTTTGGTACTGGGCATGACGGGATCCAGTAATGCCGCGATGGCGTTTCGATAGGGCGGAACGATCACATTCAAATTGCTTAGATATCTGAGCATAGTTGATTTGATCGTCAGGTGGTAGGCTAGCAATGAAGGCCAAGGCAGCGTCAATTGAGCTTATATTGATGGAGGTAGAGTTGGTAGAAGAAATGGTAGAAATCGGTAAAATCGGGCATCAGGTGCGGGCGGGCACCAGATGACGTAAGCCGGTAATGCATTCCCTTATATATTGTTCTACCTTTGGTCTCAGTCGTGGTGCATCATAATTTCTACAAATGAGTTCTATTGTTCTGGTAACTCCTAGGTGCCTGTGCATTGGGTCGTCGTGATGATCCCAGATCATTTCCTTAATGCATTCTTCTGGTATATACGTCTTGCTTTGATAGCTTAGTACTGTTGTATTAAGTTATTCCTTACATAATTCCTTAGCTTTAGTATCTTTATTATATGCTTTTATTAGCCTGTTAATCATATTTAATCCTTTAACCCTTATAGTTGTTGTAAGTGTTTATATGTTTAGCACCAATGATCCGTCTTCTTCTTATTATAGGATAGCTCGTTTGTTTAAGTCTTTTATATTTATATAGTCTAATTATCTATTTAAGGTGTTAGCGTGTTTATTTTCTTTCCCTAGAGTGTAGTGGATCTTGAATTTATATTATCCTAAGAGTTCTGCCTATCTAACTTATCTTTAGTTGAGTACTTTTATTATTATAAAATTTAAGAGGTTCTTATAATTAGTAAAGATATTAAGTTCTAAATAGCTTTCAGCATAAACTTTTTAATACTTGAGTGCCTCCACCACTATAAGCAACTCCTTATTATGGATGTTATAGTTTTGCTTTGGTGTTGTCATCTTTCTTAAATAGTACGCAACTGGGTGCCACTTACTATCTTTTTACTGATATAGGCACGCTCCTATAGCCAGATCTAATACGTTAGTTTTAATCCTTGCTGGTTGATTAACTTGAAAGGTACATAACACTAGTGGTTCTATACATGCTTTTTTTAACTGTAAGACCACATTATTCTATTCTTTTTCCTATTTGAACTCTTTGTCCTTAGCAGTCAGTTTTATTAGAGGTAAAGCTTTCTTTAAGAATCCTTTAACAAACCGCCTATTAAAGTTTAGGAATCCTAAGAATGCTTGTACTTCTTTAACTATTATTAGTGTTGGCTATTCTTATATGTCTCTAATTTTATCTTAGCTCATCTGAATACCTTCTGTGCTAATATTATATCCTAGGAAGTCGACCTTTATTCTATAGAATTTATATTTTTCTAGTTTAAGGAGTAGTCTAGCTTTATATAAGCATTTAAGTACTTCTTATATATAGTGGATATGTTCTACCTCATTTTCCAAATAAACTAGAATATTATTAAGATATGCCACTACCGTCCTATCTAGATGTGCCCTCAACACGTTGTTGATTAACGCTTGATAGGTTGCTGGTACGTTAGTGAGTCTAAATAGTATGATTAAGTACTTATAATATCTATATTAAGTCCTAAATGCAGTTTTCTATTCTTCTCCCACTTTTATATAAATTAAGTTATAAGCCCTCCTAAGATCTAGCTTTATAAAAATCTTAGCCTTCCTAAGTTAGTCCTAAAGTTTACTAATATTTAGTAGTAGGTACCTATTCTTGATTGTGATATTATTTAACTTTTAATAGTTAATATATAGCTGTAAGCTCCCATCCTTCTTCAGCGCGAAGAGTATTAGATAGCCCACTAATAATTTAAATTCTTAAATAAATCCCTTTTTTAGGTTCTCTTTAATATACCTATATAGTACTTAGAGTTCCTTTTCTGATAATATATATATAGGTCTAAATATTAGTTCCCTACCTAGTTTAAATTTAATTTTATAATCCTAAGATTAGTGTCTAGGTAGCGCTTTTATATCTACTTCTTCCTAAAAGAGCTATATATACTTAAGGTACTCTTTAGGGATGTTTAGAGGTACGTTTTTCCTTTTACTTCTTTTATACTATTAACTAGCTAACCCTTTACTTATATCTATAGAGTTGGATCCTCTTATAAGGTTATCCTTATTTAAAGTCGCGGTATTATACTCTATAGTAGTTCTTCCACTTAGCTTCTTATATACTATTAATTGCTACTAATATATATATTTAGAGCTAATAACATTATTAGTCTTTCTAAATCTAAGTACTCTTATTTTCTAATTAATTATTGGGTTTTACTTTTTCAACTAAGGTGCTCCTAATATAATATAATAGTTGGCCATCCGAACTATATTAAAGGTGATTTTCTTGTGGTATCATTGATAAGCTATATCTAATAGGATTGTTTCCCTATTAATGTCTCCTAATAATAGATTCAACCCGTCGGCTATCTATAGCTAATAAGGTTCTCTTTTATCGACTATTAGTACTTTTTATACTTATATAAGGACGTTAAATATAAAGTTCCCTATTGCTTTAGAATTAATTATCGTAATGGTTCCCTAACTATTAATTTTAACCAGTATTTTGATAAGCTGACTATACTTTGCTAAGTATATTTATTATCTAGGGGTTATAGTATTAATCTCCTTATACCTACCCCTAGTATAGGTGATTACTCTTTTCCCTGATTGTCTAATAAAGGAGTCAAGTCATCCTTTGGGTGGAATCCTACCGAGATCTTGGCTTGTATATGTTTGTAACAGTTAGGGTATAGGCATGTTTCCTATACTACCCCTTTATAGTCTTTATAATAATAGTCCTTATCTAGCATTTCCCTAAATACTTAATGCCAATTATCCAATCTTCCTGGAAAGTAGTGCATTTCTCTTTTCCTATATAGGTGCCATAAGCAATAATCAATCTCGCACTGTTTGAATGCTTTTGCGAGATATTACGGTGAGTATATAAACCCCTATGCCTCCCTTCTTGCTGTGTTGTGTTTCAGGCACCATATACTTGCGTATCTACTCTAATAGATTTCCCTATGTCTGGGATGGTATGTATCGTTTCTATAGTCGTACATGCCCTATCCTTAATCCTTTTGGAATAATCTAGGTTTTTATTCCTCTTTATAGTTTACTTACTCCTAGTTAGAGTTGTTTTCTTGATCTTATTTATTTATCTAAGCCTTTCTACTATAACTTAGTCTAAGCCGTTTATTTTATATTTCTTAGAACCTATCATAATATCTATTGTACTCTTCTTGACTTCCGAGCCCTGTTATGGCTGGTGGGAGTGTACTGTCCCATGTTTTATACAAGAATCCTTATAGGTAATGTTCCCATTGGTCGGATATAGTTATTAGATTATTTGTGGTTTTGTTATCGCTATTATCTAGTTCTTTTAATAGTCTATTAACGCCTTTTTATAGCTAATCTATTGTCTTCCCTATTACATCTATTATTTCCAGTATTATATTAAGTTCTAGATTATCCTATACTAGCGATTGTTTACCACTCTTTAGAGTCCCTTCCTTCTTAATGGGTATGTTACGGTCTAGCCATTCGTTGCTTGCTTGCTTGCTTGTTTGTTGACCTGATATAGCGCTAGGCCCGTTTGGCTTAGCACCCGCAGTTGCCGCTGCCGCATGTTGATATCAATCCCTTGCGCGCTCCATAGATTCCTTCCTTAGCTTTATTCTATTAGTTATATTACACCCCTATTGATCTGCTCTAGGCCGGCCCCTAACAGTAGAATAAAGCTCACCATCACCCCTGCCCTCGTGAGTGTACCAGCGAGGTTAAATAAACGGTGCAACAACCATTGGTGTTCGACACTGCGAAGAGGCAGCAGAGAAACCAACCCCCAAGACGCAGCAACGCGTCCAATAGCCAGTATCAGACCGCTATTGAGCGAAGACTACTTGAAGTAGTATACCAGCAAGACGAGGCCCTAAGAAGAGCTTATGAGCTAAGAACGGCATCTGCCCTAAGACAACACAAGTGTTAGTGTTAAAACGAAAAACTCAAAACCCCCATACAAACCCACAACTATTCGCGATGGTTCGAAGCCATACCAGCGACACCCCCGCAGATATGGATCAAGCCCGTAAGGAGATCCTCCAAAAGGCAAGCCACCGTCGCGTTAGCTTCCTACCGGAAGACACAACTGCCGGCCCCAAAGACGCTGGAACCCCATGGGATATCCAGAACGTTAGTCAACTACAGCACTGGGTCAGGACCAACCCAGCCGAGCTGTTGCAAGTACTAGGTGAGCTCCGCCAGGAGCGAGATACCGCCCTCTCTTGTGTGGAAGAATGGAACTCTTTAGTGGACAAGGTGGACGCAGCCCATGCTGCGGCCCTATCAGCTCAACACCTTAAGAAGGTAGCGCAAGAGAAAGTGAGGAACTTGGAAGCAGAAGAGGTCCGTCGAGAGCACCGTATGGAAGAGTTGGAAGAAGAGATTACAAACCTACGAGCGGCCAGACACGTGTCATCCAGACAGACCACCCCTAGCTCTACGGTCCTGGTTACGAAGCGTTCCCAGAAGGTCCCTGACCCACCCCTATTCACCGAAGTAGACGGTGATGTGTTCCTAGAGGATTGGATCCAACGTGTCCGAGACAAACTCACTATCAACCAGGACCATTATGTGGACGACAACGCAAAAGCTATTTATGTGATCTCGCGTACTGGAGGCACCGCAGCTCAACACATCCAAGCCTACCGTACCAACGATCCAAGCTACTTTGTCGGCCCAGAGGACGTGATTCAAACCCTGAGCGACATTATGGGCGACCCTCATAAGAAGGATAACATGCGCCGTGGCTTTAAGAGCCTAAGACAGAAGAGCAGCGACCCCTTCGCCACCTTCTACTCTAGTTTCCGCATGTTTACCAACTACCTGAAGCTAGGTGAAGAGACCATGATTGATGAGTTGAAGGATAAGGTCAATTTCCGGCTGCAGGAGACCATCGCTGCTACACCTATAGAGTTCGAGACGTTGAAGCAACTGGCAGATCTTTGCCAGAAAGTCGATCGCCAGCAACGAGCGGTGAGCGAGCGCAAGGACCGCGCTTCGGCGGCGATGAATCGTCCTACTGCCCGCACGGCTTCCAACGCTACAACTACGACTCAGGTGCGGAAGACCACCCGCACCGCTACCCCCGCCTATGTCGTCCCCGCGAAGCGTCCCTCTATCGAGCTATTAGCACCCCCGCAACCCCGTCGTTCCCAGTCACCCCGCAAGGATGCCTCACCCGGAACGAAGGAGTCAACGAAGTGCTACAACTGCGGCAAGGAAGGACATTTCCAGGCAGTATGCCCCGAGCGTCGTCGTGAGGCCGTTAGGGAGGTGGGTAGCGAGGAGGATGGGGAGGAAGGCTTCAACGAGACAGTTGAGGATTCATCGGATTCGGAAAACTAGCCGTCCTTAGGGAAGTCGCCCCTGAGGACCTTCTATTCTTATCATCAGTGGATCTGTATGATCCCTTTGGCAGACGTTCATTTGTACACCCTATCACATTATTAGCTCAAGAAAAGGAATACCAATCCAAAGCTCTTGCTGATACTGGTGCCACTGCCTACTCATTCATTGATGAAAAGGAAGCGCAAATCTTATCCGACACTCTTAATATCTTGCCTCTACCCCTATCAAAACCTCGCTACCTCTGCGGTTATGATGGTAAAATGAGAAAGAAACCTGTTACCCATGCTATATACCCCTCTATGAGGGTGGGCAATCACCAGGAGTCCACCGTACCTATGCTAATCACTGACCTTGGCAACCAGCATATTATCCTGGGGAAACCCTGGATGAATAAGCATAAGGTTATGTTGGATATGGCTGACGATCACATCATCTTTATTCCAGGACGATGTGATCATAAAGGTGCCCCACAAGTCAAACCTCCTACTCCTAGCATGGTTGTTGAAGCCGAATCTACTGCGGCGAAGCCGCCCAAACCAACGCGGAAGAAGTCCCTAAAGGAATCTACCTTAAGTACTGAATCTAAGCCAGATCAGCCTCCGACAAATGCTCAAACACCTACACCCACTATGCCCCCCTTACCTGAAGAAGACAAGTTATTAAATATCCACCAAATCGGTGCGGCCGCCTTCAATATGTTAGCCCGCAATCCAAAGAAACATCAGGTTCAGTGCTTCTCTATGACTATCGCAGAAATGGACCAAGCACTGAAGCAGGGTGTCCCTACAGAGGCTATACGCGAAACCATGACGTACCCAGAAGATGCCATTAGGAGGAAGCTCCCAGAGGAATACCATGATCTCATCGACGTGTTTGATAGGAATAAGGCAAAGGAGCTCCCCCCACACCGATCCTATGACCATAAGATTGAGCTGGAGCCAGGCAAGAAGCCGCCGCAGAGTCGACTATACCCTATGTCCGGTTTCAAGCTACAGAAGGTCAAAGAATACCTAGAGGAAAACCTGCAGAAGGGCTTCATATCACCAAGCACTGCACCCTATGCGTCCCCCGTATTATTCGTCCAGAAGCATGATGGTAGCCTAAGGTTCTGCGTCGACTACCGAAAACTTAACGCTATTACAATTCGGAATCGTTACCCAATCCCACTTATAGAGGAGGCACTGGCCCAGGTAGTAGGCTGTAAATATTTAACGAAGCTCGACATTATTGCCGCATTCAATAAGCTTCGTATGCACCCAGATAGCGAGGACTTCACTACCTTTACTACCTCCTTTGGAGCGTTCAAATACCATGTGTTGCCCTTCGGGCTTACTGGAGGACCTGCCTCATACCAACAATATATGAACGACAATCTGTTTGAATACCTGAATGACTTCTGCCAGGCATACCTGGACGACATCCTAATTTACAGTAAGACAAAGAAGGAACACCAGGAACATGTTAGGAAGGTTCTGATACGACTACGCGAGGCAGGACTGCAGATTGACATAGACAAGTGCGAATTCCATGTGCAGGAGACGAAGTTCTTGGGTCTTTTAGTATCTACCACTGGCCTGAAGATGGATCCAGATAAAGTCGCAGCGGTTACCGCATGGGAGGTCCCCACATGTCTTAAGGAGGTACAGTCCTTTGTGGGCTTCTGCAACTTCTATCGTCGCTTTATAAAGGACTTTTCAAAGACAGTGAAGCCCCTAGTGGCCCTAACAAAGAAAGACTGTCCCTTTTTATGGTCGGAAGCCTGCCAAGCCGCGTTTGAAGAAATGAAGCATCTGGTTACTAGTGCCCCGGTCCTTCGACATTATGAGAGGTCTCGCCCTGCGGTGCTAGAGACGGACTCTTCGGACTATGTCAATGGCGGCGTCCTATCACAAGCAGACGACGAGGGAGTACTCCACCCGGTGGCCTTCTACAGTAAGAATATGGTGCCGGCCGAATGCAATTATGAGATCTACGACAAAGAACTCCTGGCGATAGTCCGCTGCTTAGAACACTGGCGTCCAGAGCTAGAGTCAACTGATATCCCCGTACAGATCTTCACCGACCATAAGAGCTTAGAGTACTTTATGCAGACAAAGGAACTAACACGTCGTCAAGCAAGATGGGCCGAGAAGTTGGCTGAATACAACTTTAAGATTATGTACCGGACGGGAAAGTCGAATGGAAAGGCAGACGCGCTGACCCGGATGCCTAATTCAATCCCAACTGATAAGGAAGATGAACGTCTTAAGCATCAGCATAGGGCACTACTCTCGCCGGAATGCTTCCAAGGCTACAACCAGGCCCCCTCGGCGGACCGAGAGGCTGAAGGGGGGGGTGAAGCTATGGACGAACAGATCAACGCGATGACAGACGGAGAGCTGCCACTGTATGCTAGGATCACGTTGGCGAATCAGGACGACGAGGAATGTTGTCGGGTACGAGACGCACTGGAAAAGGATCCAACTCAGATATTCGAGGGCATTAACCTACGGCATTGCTCACAGCGGCACCATACCTTGTTTTACAAGGACCGCCTTTGGGTCCCTACATCGCCTGAGCTACACCTGGATATCATAAGAGAAGGCCACGACCAGCCCGCAAGCGGTCACCCAGGAAGGGATCGGACGTTGGAAATATTGAAGCGCCAATTCTATTGGCCTGGTATGAAGGAAGAAGTAGCTCGCTACATCCGCAACTGTTATACCTGCCAAAGAAGCAAGGCCCCAAGGGACAAGTATAATGGACTACTGCAACCATTACCTACACCTGAGCAGCGTTGGCAGGATATCTCAATGGATTTTATCACCAGCCTCCCTACCTCTGAGGGCCAGAATGCAATCTGTACGCTGGTGGATCGCCTTTCTAAGGAAAAACATTATGCCCCCTGCACCGCAGCTGATGAGGGAACTTCCGTTGAGGCTACAGTGAATATCCTACTCAACTACATCTTTAGGACCCATGGCCTCCCAAACTCAATTGTATCTGACCGAGGACCCCAATTTGTATCCTTAGTCTGGAAGGCTCTATGCGACCGACTACAAATCACGGCCAACCTATCTACGGCTTTCCACCCGGAAACTGATGGGCAAACAGAAAGGGCAAATCAGGATATTGAGCGGCAACTAAGGACCTATTGCTCGTATATGCAGGACGATTGGGTACGTTGGCTGCCTATAGCTGAGTTCGCCGACAATAATGCAGTCGCCAATGCCACTGGCATGTCCCCTTTCTTCGCCAATAAAGGTTTCCACCCCCGCATGTCCTTCTCGCCACCAGCCGACCCTGGCCCATCAGCCCGTGAGAGGATTCAAGCCGCCAAAGCCAATAGCATCGTGGACAAGATGGGGGACATTCTGGAATTTATGAAGGAGCAGTCCACTCTTAGTCGAAGACGCATGACGGAGCAGTCAAATCGCCAGCGATCTGAGGTCGCTTATGAGGTAGGAGACTTGGCCTTCCTATCAAGTAAAAATATCACCACGGCGCGTCCGAGCAAGAAGCTAGACGACAAGATGTTAGGACCATTCAAGATTACCGCCAAGATAGGGTCTTCCTACCGCTTAGAGCTCCCAGCGAGCATGCGAATCCATAACGTATTCCACCCGAGTCTCCTACGCAAAGCCGCAACCGATCCCCTACCTGGACAACGCGTCGCCCCCCCGGGGCCTATAGTCGTCAACGAGGAGGAGGAATGGGAGTTGGACGACATCTTGGACGCTCAGCAAACAGGCAGAAACCGTCGCTTGCAGTTCCGCGTACGTTGGAAGGATGAGGAACGGCCGGATCGGCAGTGGTATAATGCGGATGGCAATGAGTTTGAAAACGCTGCGGATTTGGTCGCTGACTTTTATCGACGACACCCTGAGAAGCCTGGCGGGCCTGATAGACCATAAGCTACCTGTTTCGAGCATCAGGGTCGATGCTTGCTTGAAGGGGGGGGGTAATGTTACGGTCTAGCCATTCGTTGCTTGCTTGCTTGCTTGTTTGTTGACCTGATATAGCGCTAGGCCCGTTTGGCTTAGCACCCGCAGTTGCCGCTGCCGCATGTTGATATCAATCCCTTGCGCGCTCCATAGATTCCTTCCTTAGCTTTATTCTATTAGTTATATTACACCCCTATTGATCTGCTCTAGGCCGGCCCCTAACAGGGTACTCTTTTTATTATATTGATCTAAGGTCTTAACACCACATTTTTTAACCTGTAGTCTTTAGTAAAATAACCCAGTTTACTATAGCTATAGCACTTTAATGCTTTCTTATTTACCCCTTTATTTAGCTTTCTTTATATAGTCCTCTTCCTTATTATATTAATTTCTATTAGTATTAGTCTATATAAGTCGTGTGCTTTCTTTCTATAGTTGGAGTCGAAGTTTCTATTAAAGCGATATCTTAAGACATCTGCTCTAGTAATTCCTCTATTATATCTTTTCTCTATAGCTTTTTTAAAGAGATTATTATCAATTCTAATAGCTTCCTTCTAAAGTTTGTTAAGTATATTAGTGCTTACTCCAGTCTTTATAAGCTTATCCTTAACATTTTCTTTTAACCCCCTTCTATATATTATTATAAATGCGTCATCGTCTTATTCCGTCTTAACTGTATACTACTAGAATTAAGTTATAAATTCTACTACAGACCTCTTTTACTTAATATATTATATCACTTATACTACTTAGTTAATTTTATTTAAAGGTGTGAATATCTTATAAAATTCTATTTTGAAGTGTATAAAACTCTCTATCCACCTTATCACGTCTAGTATGTTTGTTGGGTCGTCGAGGTACTTCTACAAATGTAGTTACACCCATTTCTATGCGTCTCTACATATAAAGGTAATAGCGATTGCTGTTTGCTATTTATCTAATACCGTTTCCTTATAGAAGTGAAGGTAGAGTTAAACCTATAATAACTACTCTTTAAGCTTCTTTCTTTCTCTATAATAAAGGTCTAATTAGGCAATCTTAATACTTCCTTAATATCCTTTATTAATACTATAATATTGGTCCTAGGTAGTCTTACTTAAGATTGCTATACTTCATTAATTTAATAAACTTATACTTAAGGGTATTCAAAGTGTTATAAACTAATATTATATAGGTATTCTAAAGATGAGTAATTAAAGAGCAATGTAGATAGGGTAAGCTAGGTATAACTTAGTATTACTTAGCAATATAAGATTAAGTTTTTAAAGGCTAGGAGTAACTATTAGTTAATTATATAAGTTGAATATAAGGAGATCTATTTAGGGTGGGTAAGAGCCCTGACTATATAGATATATAAAAGTCTGCTAAGACTATCTAGTTTAATAGAGTCAATCTATAAACTATTTAAACTCCCTGTGGTTCATTCAAATCATTTAATAATTCGTTTGAACCAATAGTTCAAACGTTTTAGTCGCTGAATTGTTTGAACTACTTTGCCAAGCCCATGCCTGGATGTTCGCAACAATAGTGTTCCCCTTATCACTTCCTGTTAGGTTCTAACACTTTATAAAGACTTTAACCTTCCTAAATTAATTCTAAAATTTATTAATATTTAATAATAAGTACCTATTCTTAATCATAATATTATTTGACTTTTAATAATTAATATACAGCTATAAACTTCTATCTTTCTTTAATATAAAGAGTATTAGATAGCCTATTAATAATTTAAAATTTTAAATAAATCCCTTTTTTAGGTTCTCTTTAATATACCTATATAATACTTAAAGTTTTTTTTCTAATAATATATATATAGATCTAAATATTAGTTCCTTATTTAATTTAAATTTAATTTTATAATTCTAAGGCTAGTATCTAAGTAGTGCTTTTATATCTACTTCTTTTTAAAAGAGCTATATATATTTAAGGTACTCTTTAAAGATATCTAGAAATATATCTTTTCTTTTATTACTTTTATACTATTAACTAGCTAACCTTTTACTTATATCTATAAAGTTAAATCCTCTTATAAGATTATTTTTATTTAAAATTATAGTATTATACTCTATAATAGTTTTTTTACTTATCTTTTTATATACTATTAATTACTACTAATATATATATTTAGAGCTAATAATGTTATTAGTCTTTTTAAATATAAATACTCCTATCTTCTAATTAATTATTAGGTTTTACTTTTTTAACTAAGGTACTCCTAATATAATATAGTAATTAACTATCTAAACTATATTAAAGGTAATCTCCTTATAGTGTCGTTGATAAGCTATATTTAATAGGATTATTTCCCTATTAATATCTCTTAATAATAGATTTAACCTATTGGCTATCTATAGTTGATAAAGTTCCCTCTTATTAACTATTAGCACTTTTTATATTTATATAAGGATATTAAATATAAAGTTTCCTATTACTTTAAAATTAATCATTATAACAGTTCCCTAACTATTAATTTTAACTAGTATTTAAATAAGCTAATTATATTCTACTAAGTATATTTATTATCTAGGGGTTATAGTATTAATCTCTCTATACTTACCCTTAGTATAGGTAATTACTCTTTTCCTTAATTATCTAATAAAGGAGTTAAGTTATTCTTTAAGTAAAATCCTACTAAAATCTTAACTTATATATATTTATAATAGTTAGGGTGTAGGCATATCTTTTATAATACCCCTTTATAATCTTTATAATAGTAATCTTTATTTAGTATCTCCTTAAATATTTAGTACTAATCATCTAATCTCCCTAGAAAATAATATATTTCTCTTTTTCTATATAAGTACTATAAGTAATAATTAATCTTATATTATTTAAATACTTTTATAAGATATTATAGTAAGTATATAAACCCTTATACCTCCCTTTATATTATATTATATTTTAGGTATTATATACTTATATACTTACTCTAGTGGATTTCCCTATGTCTAGGATAGTATATATTATCTTAATAATTATATATGCCCTATTCTTAATCCTTTAGGAATAATTTAAGTTTTTATTCTTCTTTATAATTTATTTACTCCTAGATAAAGTTATCTTCCTAATCTTATTTATTTATCTAAGCCTTTCTATTATAATCTAGTCTAAGTTATTTATTTTATATCTCCTAAAACCTATTATAATACCTATTATATTTATTTTAATTTTCAAGCCCTATTATAGCTAGTAGAAGTATACTATCCTATATCTTATATAAAAATCCTTATAGGTAATATTCCCATTAGTTAGATATAATTATTAGATTATTTATAATTTTATTATTATTATTATCTAGTTCCTTTAATAATTTATTAATATCTTTTTATAGTTAATCTATTATTTTCCTTATTACACTTACTATTTCTAATATTATATTAAGTTCTAAATTATCTTATATTAGTGATAGTTTATTATCTTCTAGTGTTCCTTTCTTCTTAATAGGTACTCTCTTTATTATATTAATTTAAGGTTTTAATACTATATTTTTTAACCTATAGTCCCTAATAAAGTAATCTAGTTTACCACAGCTATAGTATTTTAATATTTTTTTATTTAACCCTTTATTTAGCTTTCTTTATATAGTTCTCTTCTTTATTATATTAATCTTTATTAGTATTAATCTATATAAGTTATATACCTTTTTTCTATAATTAGAGTTAAAGTTTCTCCTAAAATAGTATTCTAAAATACCTACTTTAATAATTTCTTTATTATATCTTTTCTCTATAACTCTTTTAAAGAGATTATTATTAATCCTAATAACTTTCTTCTAAAGTTTATTAAGTATATTAGTACTTATTCTAGTTTTTATAAGTTTATCCTTAATATTTTCTTTTAACCCCCTTCTATATATTATTATAAGTATGTTATTATCCTATTCCATCTTAACTGTATACTATTAGAATTAGATTATAAATTCTACTATAGATCTCTTTTATTTAATATATTATATTATTTATACTACTTAATTAATTTTATTTAAAGGTATAAATATCTTATAAAATTCTATTTTAAAATACGTAAAACTCTTTATCCACCTTATCACGTCTAGTATATTTATTAAATCATTAAAATACTTTTATAAATATAGTTATACCTATTTCTATACATCTTTATATATAAAGGTAATAGTGATTACTATCTACTATTTATCTTAGACTATTCTCTTATAGAAGTAAAGATAAAATTAAACCTATAATAATTACTCTTTAAGCTTCTTTCTATCTCTATAATAAAGGTTTAATTAAATAATCTTAATACTTCCTTAGTATCCTTTATTAAGGTTATAATATTAGTTTTAAGTAATTTTACTTAAGGTTGCTATACTTTATTAATTTAATAAACTTATATTTAAGGGTATTTAAAGTATTATAAACTAATATTATATAGGTCTTCTAAAGATAAGTAATTAAGGGTTAATATAGATAGGGTAAGCTAGATATAACTTAATATTATTTAATAATATAAAATTAAGTCCTTAAAGGCTAGGAGTAATTATTAGTTAATTATATAAGTTAAATATAAGGAGATTTATTTAAAGTGGGTGAGAGCTTTAACTATATAGATATAGGAAAGTCTATTAAGACTATCTAGTTTAATATATTTAGTATATTTAGTTACTAAATATCCTAATCCCCTTGAATATATATCTAGTATATTTAGTTATGCTTGGTATTAAACTCTCTAGACATTTATACTTAGAACTCTACTTTACCTATGTAGTTCCTATTACCAGCCTATCCTAGCCCTAATTCTAACAAAAAACTATAATTATATATTATTAAGTAGCTTAGCTATTATCTTACTATTTTATATTATTTAAATCTTAATTTTTTAAAAAAAGCTTTTTATTAAAAATATAGTCTATATAGATATCTTCTCCTTTATTATATTTAATAGATAATATTATTATTTTAATATTAAATCTAAATCTACCTTATTATATATTAGTATATAGAGAAGTTAAAGACTACCTTTATTTAAGTTATTTAAAGAAATCTTAATAATAAGATTAAAATATAACTTTTTATAACCTTATATATTTATATTACTAACTAATTATAGCCTAATTCTAAGTTTTATTTTTAATTTTTTCTATTTCTCCTCTATTTTCTATAGTTAAATAATATTAATAGTATAGCCCTAGTTTAAAAGAATTATATATATCTATTTAAAATCTATTATAAATATTTTATTTCTTTTTTTTATTTACTTTATATATTTATTAAAATTTATTTTAATAATATTACTTCTTTATTTAAGATAAAAACTATATAATATTATTAATCTACTTCTTCTTATTATTAATAAAGATTATAATTAAAATTATCTTTTTAAGCTATTAATACTATAATTTATAAATTTTACCTTTAAAATAAATATTTAAATTAAAAAAAAATAAGCTATTAATAAAAAGGTAATAAGTAAAAAAGGTAGATAATAAGATCTAAATTAGTAAAACAATTAATATAATAAGTATATAAAAGGTCTAGTATTAGCAGCTTAAATAAAAAAAAAGTATACTATTAAATAGAAATCCTTTTAAAGCTTTTTTTCTTATTTTTTAATTTATTTTTATATATTTTTTAAAGCTTTTTATAAATTTAATTAAATAACTCCTTATTAAATAGTTTATTACTTAAATTACTACTAATAAAGGTATTTTATTATTTTATAATTATAGTATTTAATTTAAATACTTTCTATTAATTTTATTAATATAATAATAGAAGCCTCTATTTTAATAAATAAATAAATTATAAAATTATTTTATTAGTAGAGCTTTATACTTTATTTTATTAAAATAAACTAAATAAATAGCTTCTTATTAAAATAATTATATTAGTATAGTAGATTTAATAATAACTAGTTTTAATATTAATTAATTTATTTTATTTATAGATAAAAGTTTATTAATAGTAGTTTTTATAAAATAGTATTATTAATATTAATATTAAATAACTAAAATAGTTTTATTAATAGTATATATATTAGTCTTTTTAAATATAAGTTGATAATACTTAATAATATTAAAGTCTTTATTACTTAAGAATAAATAAAGCTTAATATTTATAAAGATTAAATTAATATTAATATCTTTTTTTTAAAAAGCTTTAATATATAATTTAAAATTAAAACTTTAAAAGAGAGAGTTTATCTTTAATTTATTATTAATATTTTAATTAAAAGCTAGTTTAGTAAAATTATTTATAACTTTGTAAATAAAGCTAGAATAAGAAATTATTATTTTATTATAATTCTTACCTCTAAACTTATATATATTAGTATTCCTTTTTTATTAATTACTTCTTTAATTAATTATTATAAATTTATTTTTATCTTATTTAATCTTTATCTCCCTTTTTTACTCTTTTTTTTTTATTTTTTTTTTTATCTATTAAAAATTTATTTTTAAATTTATTTATAATTCTTTTAAATCTATATTTATATTTATATTTTAAAACATATTATTAAATTATTATTAAAAGAGAGATAAAAAATTTAGTAATAAATAAAAAGCTTCTTTAATTTTTAAAATAAAAAATAATTAAATAAATAAAATAAAAGGCTTATTTAGAAACTTTTTTAAACTTATTTTATTATTAATATTAATTTAAAAACTAAAAAAATTAAATAATAAAAATAAGGATAGTAAAAATTTATTTATTATTATTTAAAGTATTTCCTTACTATAATAATTAGAGTAATTATCTATATAATAACTCCTTTTATTATTATAGTTTTTTTTAATAAAATTTATTATTTTAAAATAGTTAATAGCCTTAATTTTAATTAAAATATATTTATTAATACTATAAATACTAAATAACTAGGAGGATTTAAATATTATTAATTTAATATTTATAATATTTATATTTCTTTTTTATTAAAAGTACTAAATCTTTATTTATAAGCTTATTTTAAAGGATTCTTCTTAAAAGATAATATTATAATAGTAAGGTTGAGCTTTATAAGTTTATAGAAATAGGGGGATTACCACTACTATATTACAACACTAAGGATTGACTAGATATGTGGTTGCCAGCTTATCAAGGCCATTTTTTGACTTGCGGTGAGGTTTTTAAGGTTTTTTTGGTGGGGTGCTCCACTAGCTTCCGTTCGCCAAAGCAATGGAAATCGACTGTATCGTCAATTAATCACACTTGCTTGATGAAATAATTGAGTTGAATGTAACGCGCTTAAGTAAGGGGAAGCACACGGCTTCTTAAGGAAATGCAAACAAACGAAGGGTCCCATTTTAAGTGAAATCCCCTCGAGACGCCAATTGCTTACCGTTCTTTTGGCATAAATTAGCAACTACGCCTCGAAACTCTGCCCGCCATGTCTTCAACCTCACTTAGAGAACCACCAAACTCCTGAACTGTGCAGCCTAGTTGGAAAAGTCGTAGCCCTAAGCTCGCGGCTTCTAGAATCATACAACAAATCCACAAAATGCCCACCAAGAGTAACAACTATCATATGATGAGAGTGGGTTATGGAGGCCATAACCAGGAGGAGTTAGACCCGGACAACCTCGGATTTATGTCCGATATCTGCTTCCACTTCGATGGGCACTCTTCTGAAGGAATTGAAACTCGTAGAGGGTAGTCTACTCTCAGCACATATAGCCCAGTCAAGTCATGAGACAGAGTTCTGAATATTAGAAGCTAATTGCACATCATTTGTGCAAGCATCGGCTGCAAGAGCGTCACTATTGAGCTGCCTTGTGCTCCAACCGTCCTCTTCGTTTTTGAGTCTCCACCGACAGATGCTACTGAGTCACTGCTATCATGATACCTCATACGGAGGACGGGAAAAATTTTCTGGACTTCTCCGGAGCTATGAGCTCCAAATCCAACAATCCTTTTGACGACTTGCTCGAAACTTGTTTGGAGGACCCGGTAAACCTGTAACAAAAGATCATTGATTCCAGCATCTGACGAGCTAGGGACTCATTCAAAGCCGGTACGAAGCGCATCGGAGAACCCGAAATGATCAGCAGAAGTCGAGGCTTTCTGCCCCCAACTTTTCCGGCTTCATCATAGATCCCGTTCTCGAGAAGCTCATCAACCGTGATAAATATGCAGGATATGTCGACCCAAGGAATTGTCTCGTATTCTGGGCTAGACCACCACAACGTATAGAAAATCTAGTGAGCAGAGCACAGTCTCAGCTGCTGCAGGTTGCACCCAGTTAGTACTACTCAACACCTGGTTTGCTGCTTTCTCGCTGATCTTCAAGGCCTCTGGTTGATGCCACTTGGTTGTCTACATATGACAGTCTTAGAGATAGCCCATTCGCGAAGCGAGGATGAGATTGCGGCCATGGTGAAGACAATGGAAGAAAAGATACCAGAAATCACAGATCTTGCATTCAGTCATCGAACCCGACTCGTCAAACCAATGATAAGCTACGACGCTGCTGCCATCGCGTTGAGCTTTGTACCGGCCGCTGCTGACTCGTCAAAAATGAACCATGAGCCGAACAATGACGCATACAGCTATCACCACCTTCGCAGAGATGTGTACGCCCTGAGTAAGAGCACCGGCGTGGAAGTAGCTTCTAGATACGTGGTACCATCCTCACATCTTACAATAGCGCGCTTCATTACTCAGAAAGACTTTGCGAAAGACGCAGAAGAAGGATTGGATCCAGAAAAGGTGGTAAAACTGGTAAGAAAACTGGATCAGATGAACGCAGAGCTTGAGTCACAATACTGGCCGAAGGATGCAGGAGTTTGGACTGTAGGCGAGCAAAGAGGGTTGGACTGTCGCAAAGGAACAGTATGGTATGGAGGAGGGCAGACAGAGCACCTGGGTCGAGGTTTTTCTCAATAGATTCCAATTTGTATTCCCATTCTTATTTCGGCCACTGCATGCGGAAAGTGGTAGGATGTGCCCAAATTACGACTCGTAATACTAGCAACATGATTATCTGAATTACCTGGTCGCAAGCAGATGCCTAGCCTGGCTCTTCGGCAACAACATTGTCGATAGGTCTTATCAACCTGCATACAACTCTTATCGCCCAAAAGCCTTGAAAGACAGTAAGGAATACCTACCAATCAATTTCGGCTACAGAGGTTCGCTGAGGAATCTGATTGATATCCTCCATGCAAGATTGCAGCGAAATGCTAGACATATGAGCGACACGAGTAAGTAGGTAGGTACATAAAGTAGATACCTTAGTAGTCCGTACAGAGTACCTAGGTTGGAATCGATTTGCCACCAATTTTTAGCGCCTTGGCGCGGATCTCCAAGCGAGCCGCATCCCGCACACTCAGGTCTCAGCATCACCGGTGCCAACATCTACAAGCTACCTGCCCATCGCCCTGAGGCTTGACGACGAACCAAAAGAACTTAAGATGGTAAGGCTCCCTCTTCCAAACCAGTTCGATTTGATTGTCGCTACGGGTGCGCGTCCGTGCCGCGAGAGGACCGGAACAAAAGTCGTCGCTCGAAGGACGTGGAGCATAGAGAGCTCGTGAACAGAAGGCATGAAGAAAATGGGGCCTGTTTAGAGACATCGTCTTGGAAGCATTTGGAGCTGGTTCATGGCCTCACATAGCTCTGATCTCAAGATCGAGGCATGGGAGTCAAAATTATTCACGGAGAGGATGGATCCTACTTGCACGGGGGCAAGAATTCTTCGATCATAGCAAACCATTTATGGCAATCATGGCTGGGCCTAACCTTTGCTAACCATTGAATCTTCTAGGTTAATGTCCCCAAAACCCGTCGCACCTACTGCAAGGGGAAAGAATGCAAGAAGCATACGCAACACAAGGTCACACAATACAAAGCTGGCAAGGTAGAACTTCGCCGCCTCCCTTCACCTTCCACATACTCTCCTACAAGAGCCGCAGCTGACCCGTCGTCTCTTCGCTTAGGCCTCATCAGTCGCCCAAGGAAAGCGACGATATGACCGCAAACAATCCGGCTACGGCGGTCAGACAAAACCCGTCTTTCACAAAAAAGCTAAGACTACAAAGAAAGTGGTGCTGAGGTTGGAGTGTACGAACTGCAAAACAAAAGCGCAATTGGCGCTGAAGCGGTGCAAGCATTTCGAATTGGGGTATGTCGAGTCCTAGAGAATTACATCGTCAAGTTGCAGACATGCTAATCGTTGGAATTTAGAGGCGACAAGAAGACAAAGGGTGCTGCATTGGTGTTCTAGACGGTTCTATCATAGGGTGTGCATGGATTTATTGCTACGGCTATATCAATGAGCAGTAGCATAGGAAAATTTGAAGCATCAGACCAAAGTCCCTATCTCCACCAACTCCCGCACTAGCCCATTGACAAAGTCTCTCATGAAAATGACCTAGTAGCGTCAACAGTTATGATCTACAAAGTAGAATAACCAGGACTCTCTCCGTAAAGCACAAGAGGAGAGACAGGAGAAAACCAGGCTTCCGTTCTAGGACTCGACGTCTCAAGCTGAGCCGACTGTAGATACCTTTATACATATCACTATGCATTTTCCAGTAGTAAACCTATCAACCATCCTGCTAGCAAATCCACACCCTCCTCACACAGGTAACCTTCCCACTAGAACTACACCGCTTAGAAGCCCTCCCCTTCCACAATCCCGCGCGCCAAGCACCCCCAACCTTCCCAATCGGTCCAAACCCTGATCATGAGGCTCAATCACGCATGCACTATCCAGGGGATGGCCAGCCGCATGCATTTCCATAGCGTCCGTGGGCCGCTTTTTAAACACGTAGGAGGCGGTGTGACAGATGTGAAGAGGCGAGAGACTAAACTACGATATGGGCTAGAGGCTCCGATGGCCGGGGGGGGGGGGGGGGGTTTTGGTGTAATGCATGAACCATCAACGCACATTAACGCGCGGAGCGTGGGGAATTGAATGGTTGGAAGCCATAATAACGTGACGTGTTTTCCGTGGATGCATGATTCCGAGGCCCGTTTCTGGGGTTACACAAATGGTGGATATGGGACTGTGCGAGCAGGTCTTTGGAGGAAAGGGGAAGGGGGGGGGTTTAGATAAAGCAACCATGGTCCCATGTATCATCGGACCAATTACGAAATTTTACGTGACACTGCCATGTGATGATAGACTAACGTCCTTGGACCATTACTTGCTTTGACTCTGCGTTGGCCGACATTTGTTTATCTGTTTAATATTCGAGTGTACTCACGATGTTGACTTTTACTTGGATGCTTTGAGTACTCAAGAGTTGGAGGCCACAAATGATTGAGATCACGCGAAGAAGGGCTTGTTCATGTCTCGTTCCATAAAATTGACGGGAAGGTTGCTAAGGGAAAGATGGGTGACGCAGTGAATGGGCTAGAAGACGGCCAGACTTCGACACGTTCAATGAAGCCGAATCCCTTACGTCTGGAAGCGGAAGAGTCTCTGGTGGCAACTTCACAAATTGCCAGAAGGGTTAGAAGAACACGAACCATGTCCCTCGAAGCAAAGCATCATACTTCGGCAAACTCATACAATTACAATCTAGGCCCCGAAATTCCCACCACAGCAACCCTTGCCAGACCCACTTCTTCTCGACGCAGTTCGATTAGACCCAGTGCCTGCCCGAGGAGCTCATCCTTCCTTATTCGTCAGCCCAGTAAAGCCCAGCCACGGCGGCCTCATATGCCCCTTCGAAGCAACAGTGCAATGCATCCTCGCGCGTATTCGACCAATTCATCCGATTTTTACGTTGAATATAAGCCATTATTTCGGTCTCTGGAAGCCTCGGTGCAAAGTGGAGCCGCGTTGAGTGATGAGCCACACGCACACCTGACTTCGACAAGCCTGCCAACTCTGATGTCGCCAATCACTATGGCAGAGATGACTGCAGACCACTCGGAACAGACCCTACTCAACGCCCCAGACTTCGAGTATCCGCCCAGTTATTCTAACCATGTTCCAGCCACCCCAATCGACTGGACACTTCCTTCCACACGTCGTAAACAATATGATGAAATCGACAAGTCCTGTCGGGGTTTTCGAGGCTTGGTCAGGCGTTTGACCATAAACCTATTTAGGTCACGTGGAGAACGAGTAGGCTTTTATGACGCTGAAAGAAGTAGTGATGCCGGTACGGTGAGGAGGTACAGGGTGAACGACGACGATCATGACAGCGATGTTGACGAGACCGAGAATGAGAAGCACTGTTTCGAGATCGAGAACGGTATCGTAGAGAAAGGAAGGACCGAACATTTGATAGGGAGACAAACTTGGAAGAAGTGGAGCTGCTTGAATTTTGGGAGGCGTGCAACGACTGGGAAAGCGTGACGTTACAAATAATGTGAAGCAATGATTAGTGGGAGCATAAATGGCGGGTGGACTTTGTCATATGATACCCATTTTAGCGTGGCTGGCTGTGGTGAGTGAGTGCATAGTATTCGAAGACGGCCTGCGTCACAATGAGTGCTCGGTTCTAGAATAAGTTTAGCTAGAGCTTAAGAGACACAAGTCTGTTTTATTCCAGGCCTCATTCATACCTTGGTATATTGGTGTTAAAATGAGGATAGGACCTCTGGTGCCTTCATCCTCAATACCAAAGATAAGGGCTGATTGGATAGGCCAAGCCATCCGTCACACTGCCGGTCAATGGCAAAGCACTAATTTTGATGCTCATGCCTAGGTATGCGTGGTAGCATGAGCCATATGGCCAACAGCAATACAAGAAAACTAAGAATGAGAGGCTGAAGAGTCTGTACACCCTTAGCTTGTACTATTGCTCCCACGGCAAAAGGCATCCTGTCCCAATGACTCAAGTCAGTCTCATAGCTCTTATGATGAAGTGAAGGCTGAAGACTTACACCGCAGCGCCTCCGCCACCTATGGCCGCACTAAACCCCACGGCAGCCACATGCAATTCCTGCGGAAGCAACTTCGTTGCAGCAACAATGCCAGCTGGGAACAGTGGGCCTATTGAGACACCAATTAGGGCCACTGCGACGGCAGAGACCATGAATTGCGGAACGAGCCAGAATATGAGCTCACACACCATGGCAACAAGCAAATAGATACTCACAGCCAAGCGTTCTCCTATTCGAGGAGTTACGAAGCCAAGACATACCCGCCCAATCGTCAAGCCCAACCAAAAGCCAGTGGCTGTCATGCCTGAGGCGAAAGGTTGCCCATGCCTAATGCGCATCCTGAAGGTTACAATCCACCCGCCAAGAGAGACTGCATATTGTAATTAATCTAGAGAGTATTTGGACAGGGGATGCAGCAGAGATCTTCACTGACCTTCAGTTCCTACATATATCAGGAAGAAAGCAGAGCATATTAAAGTGACCTTTTGCTTGAGTGCCAATTTGGTCATCCCTTTCTCTTCTCCGCCTATGCTATTCGTGTCTCGGTACTCTGCTCCAGTCGCTGTCCAAAAGGCTGCTGTCCCTACTACCACTTCCACAGTAACGAGACCAGCCATGATGTAGTAGAAAGTCCACCAGCCCAACTGCCCCTTGGTAACCATCGCCGTACCGACTAGCGGGCTTATGGTCGCTCCTAAGCCATAACACCCATGTAGCAACCCTAAGAGCTGATTCTGTTGATCCATTGTGCCAATCCACGCGTTCCATGCTGCATCGAGCATTCCGTTACTCATACCTGCTAGCGACAAGACAACGACTACTGCTGGGTACCCAGGATGTGTGGAGATGACTATATAGGCCGTGATTTTGCATATTGGCCCAAAGAAAGCTATTCCCCGGCGGCCAAAGAGACGGTGGAGGCTGTCACTGAAGAGAGCAGCCATTGCGTAACCAGAGAAGGGAGAGAGGAATACGAGGGAGGTGACGAGGTAAGAGGTGTGGTAGTCCGCTTCAATCTGGAAAACATCTAGTCAACAGACCAGACAGTGAGATGCTTTGGCGAAAACTCATAAATAGGTGGTTATTGGCATACGTAGGGTAACAGAGCACCGTAGGAGGCATCGTTGAGTCCAAAATTGAAGAAGGCGAAGAATATTGCTGCCAACCTCCAGGTATTTACCCTAGGATGGTTCCATTTGTCTCGAGATATCACCACCTCACTAATGCCAGGCTCTGAGTCTGGGTTTGTTCCTGTCAAATCCGAGAGAACATGCTCAGGACTGGACCGGTTTGCCCCCACCTTGGGGGGTCGAGATTGTATCTCTGGCGGCGTGGCGGCAGACCGAAGTAATTTGGGTAGTATATTAACCATTGTGAGGTCGAACGACGTTGCTAACGGTCAAAGCGAGGCTCTCTGAGATCCCACGGATATCAGTGACTTTTTCCTCGTAGTACATCATCCTCCGAGCTCAGTTCCCCCATGGTCACACCAGCTTGACCCTTCCCTGGTTGGACTCCTTTGCCGGCGGGCAACATTTTTTAGCTTCACTCTCGATAGCGCAGCGGTGTGCCGTCTGTGATGACGTTTGAGCACATTCACGATCCAGCCTGGCCGTACTCCGTAGTCAGCAGCAGATTAGCGCTGCACTTGTTGAAATATTGGAGTGCAAACTTTTGCGGATCATTGACGCGGAATGTGGCGTCCGATTGATCTTGTTATTATTGACCTACCCTGTTCGCTCTTTGCGTCAGCTTTTCTCACGACAGGGTACGATGTCCCTTGAAGGAAAGAAGACAGTCTTGATCACTGGTTGTAGTCCAGGTGGCATTGGTCATGAATTAGCGAAGGCCTTTCATTCGAGGGGCCTCCATGTCTTTGCTACAGCGCGCAATGAGAAGGCTCTTGCAGACTTGACAGCTGTAGGTATCGAGGCATTGTCGCTTGAAGTCACCTCTCCAGAGGGTATCTTGGAAGTCAAGCGTCACGTATCAGAACGGACGGGCGGCTCTCTCGACTACCTTGTCAACAATGCAGGACGCAACTACACGGTCCCGGCCTTGGACATCGACTTCGATGAAGTACTGAATGTCTTCGATACCAACGTTATCTCGGTCATGCGCCTGTGCCAGGCATTCGCCCCTCTAATAATACAAGCAAAAGGCACTATCATTCAGATTGGAAGCGTTGCGGCGGACTTACCCTACGTCTTCGGCTCAGTATACAACGCGAGCAAAGCAGCATTACACGCCTACAGCAACACGCTACGCGTTGAGCTCGCCCCTTTCGACGTCAAGATTACGGTGGTAGTGACTGGCGGTGTTAAGAGTAACATTATCAGGACACATCGTGAGCTACCAGAAGGCTCCCTCTATATCCCACTTGATAAGGAATACCAAAGAAGGCAGTTACATCCGCAGGAAAAAGCAATGGCTACCGAAGTCTACGCAGAGAAGGTTGTGAGAGCAGTGCTCAAGACAGCGCCTGCCCCATGGCTATGGAAAGGCTCTCAAGCTTCGTTGGTTTGGTGGGTGGTGAACTTCTTTCCGAAGGGCTTCTTACAATATTATTTCACAAAAGTGTTCAAGATGCATAAGCTGTCTAATGTCGTGATGGATCAGAGAAAGAACGATTGACTTTCTTGCTTGTTCAGTCGTAGGTTTGATTGATACTTCGCAGCATGCCTTGAACCTGGGGAATTGATTGCTATGTACGCTATCTTAAATTTCACAGTATCTTCTCTGTTAAATTGGTTCAAAAGATAGGAATCAAACACTTGTCTGAGAACTCTCCAATCTCAACTATAACTTCACCTTATTTCCAATCCCTCAACAGGGTCTCTCGAACGAGCATGTTACCGTTCTTTCAGGCGGCATGGGGCCAAAGCCAGCGAACCCGTTTTCGTGCCAACGAATTGCTCAGCCTCAGACAGTTGTACGGTGACCCAAAGCCATTTGGGAAGATGCAATGAGCATAAGCGTCCACATGATCAGCAGGCCGATTGCGTACCGCGCAAAGGAATCAGCCCGAATATGGCGGAAATATCACAACTGCGTGTATGCAGCGGTCTGCCAATGCGTCTCAGTAAGGTAACATTTTATCATGTCAAAGACCTCCTGTAGGTAGACACCACTTTATCAAAGTAGGTGCATTGACTTTGGTGACGGGCTACCGCCAAGGTCGGAGTCAAATTTGGCCGATGGATCGAATTCTAGGTCCAGCTCAGGGGGAATCTTACTCCTGTGTACCCTTAAATAGAGCATCAGTCTTTAATTTTTGTGCATAGTAATTCTTAATCTATACATTTAAAAGCCGCTCTCTTGTACATTACTGTAATATAGCCGTGGAGGAGTGCAGAGATTGGTCGTTCTCTACCATACCTTAATTTGATACCTCGAATCCGCAGCTCTGATAGGCTACCGAACATTCCTAGCCTGCATGGATGCCTCTCAATTCCAGTACTCCAAGCCCGAGAACGCGGATCTCAACTTTGATGGTGTCTTTAAAGCCAACGTGAAGTGGCCATCAGTGACTCCAATCCCCAAAGTTGCGCACTTTGTTTATCCGGACATTAGGGAGCTGACATGGCTGGAATGGGCAGCTATCCGTGGTGCTATCGTCAACTTGGGGGTGGATAAGGTTAACCTATGGGTATCTGAGCAGGCGGCTGTGAAGGGATGGATATGGAACCGGATTCTCGAAATGCCAGAGGTGCAAATGAGGAAAATTGCGATGCCCAAAACTGTCTATGGGGTGAGCATTGACACGCCCGAACAGCAGTCTGACATCGTTAGACTGAAGGTCTTATACGAGGAAGGAGGTGAATATAATCGAATTCGCTAGCGCTGCATGCTATAGTAACTGACAGGCTCTAGGGATCTTTCTGGACAGTGATCTGGTACCGCTCAAGTCTTCTGATGATGTGATCTACTGTAATGCAACCCGATCTACCGTTATGGCGCTACAGCAACGAGGCGATGGTATGCCCAATGGAATGATCATGTCAAAGCCAAGATCACCTTTCTTAAAGAGGTGGATACAACGATACAAAGGAATCAAAAAGAAGGATGACTGGGACCGTCTTTCCACAACTCTGCCACATTCTATGTATACTGAGATGGATCCCGATCTGACAGCACTCGACGGGCATTCATGGTTTTATCCCCTATCATCCCAGAAGAACGGCGACACAAGCTTGAAAATGCTGTGGTTTGGGAAGAGCTGGTACGACATTGACAAAAGCTACGGCACGCATTTCTGGCATCCAACAGCAAATTTCGCAAAGATGATTACCCCTGAGACTATTCAGACCATAGACACTCCGCTTTTCTGCAAGTTACGGAAGCTTTTCGACAACCTAGATGATGATGGCATCTTTTCTGTGCCGGCGGATGAAAATGTCAACTGTTCCATTACGCGGACTGCAGATTTGAAAGCGTCAAATCATAGAATGTTTTCAGACTACAAAATGTCTACAGACGATCTGGACAATAAATGGGTCGATTCTTCAGGATTTCACAACCATGGCTGGGCTCCAAGAGGCACCTTGTTAAAGTCAGATCATGCATCTGGACTTGTGTATCGGAATATCACAGCAGGCTCTTACGCAGTACTACCTGTACCCGCCGACTGGGACTGCAGAGTCTGGTCTGTGCGAATGACGGTTGAAGTGAATACTACGCATATTGCGGAAGGGGACGGTGTGGGAATCTTCAAGGTTCGGATGGAAGATGGAGGAGAGATTCTTGTCCGTGTTAGGAACGACAATCCTTATCCAGGTATAACGCTGAAGTTGGAATGGTCGGGCAACAAACTCGCAGCGCAGCAGTATCAGAAGCTGGATAACTTGATTTGGGTTTCGCAGACTGGGTAAGCCTTGTCATTTCACATGATTCTCTGCTTTACACCCATCCTGCTAGAGTTGAAAGTAATCGGTGTGCAGACTTCCTGGCCTGAAGATGGGTCCACACGAAATCTCGATCACGCATGACCGCAGAGACGATGGGGCGGTCAACCTCTTCCTCGATGGCGGACGAATTGCGAACACGACTCTACCCCTCATCTCTTCACCCAAGATTGGCCAAGAGATCTGGTTCAACGCACAAAACTGGAATAAAATGGACACTGGGTTTCGTGGTACACTCGAACGTTTCACGATGTACGCTGATGCCCTGTCATCACATGACGTCGCGCTGCCTATATCAACTGTGCCGAATAGGTCGTTCACGTACACGCATTTGACGGACCTGAAGAACAAAATCAACATACCGCAAGCTGTAACATCGCCTTGGGCCCTGTTCTTCCCACTTGTGATGGGTATGATGGTGTTGCTTTTTATAGGCCGGAGGAAAAAGGCTTGGCTTATGAGTATACCTGAGTACTTTGGTAGGATTCCAAGGTACTTCAAGAAGGTGCCTAGTCGTGCAACCAAGCTTGTCAGCCGGCTACCCTTGCTGGGCCAAGGCGTTAATGAGAGTAAAGAGTGATCAGTACGGAGGCGCCGAAACCTGGATAGAGTCTTTCAACGGCATGAACTCCTCCATGTAAGTTAGACGGGGTCCTCACTGGACCGACGTACCGAAAGAAAGGCAGGGATCCAGCCACGCCAGGAGAGACTGGTCATCTGATACCAGCGTTCCTATCAGCGTCGGAACGTTGTAAGTGAATGAAAGACGATCCGATATCTTCCGACGCATCAATGATTTGGATTTGCACAACTTCCAGGCCTCCCTTAGGAATCTGCCAGGCTTGGCCAGGCAAAAGTGCAAATCTAATGATAAAGACCACGGGATGTCTAAGAGACTGAAGAGAGAGCTCTAACGAGATTGGGAAGCCTAGCAATTCATATGTGTCTCATTGGAGAAACAGAGGTCGTTAGTCTACAATTTCGCATCGCCCTTTATGACATCTTTCAATAATCTCAGTCCTTCTGCTGCAAACGCCACCATGTTGGCTTCTCTGTCTCCTCCCAACCCAGTCTCCACTTCCTTTGTTGACGTTCCCTTATCTGTCGCAACAGCAAGCGCCACGTAACCCCTGTAACATTGCTTTCAACATGTTCCTGAGGCCACCTGATGCGCGAGTGCACTTACGGTGTCCTGTTTCTCGTGTCTCCACCCGTTGGTCCGGCCGTACCACTTTCACAGATACAATATGTGGCCCGCAATGTGCCTCTCACATTCTCTGCCAGCTCTTTCACCACGTCCTCCGTTGGACCCTTATACGCCTTCTTCGTCTCTTCAGTCCATCCCGCAAAAGCTATTCGGGATTCGAGGGTGTAGAGGGTCAAGCCACCTTTAAAGATTTTCGAGGCACCAGGTGTGGAAAGGATAGAAGCGGAGATGATACCACCAGCGGCCTCACGCAAATATTCAGCCAGGCTTTAAGCTTTAAATTGGAGTGTCTACTCCATACCGTTTCTGCTACAGCGACCGTCTCTGAACGTTGCTTAAGGAGTAACGAGACTTCAGAAGCGAGGTCTCGAACGCTGGGTGGCGGAAAACTGGACGCCATTCTCGCAGAATTAAGTCTTAGCAGACGGGCTCTTTGTAAGGTACGGAATGATGCTGTGTGTTTAGGAGGCATATGCAGCGTCATCTAACGGTCTCGCTGCTGAGGAAGCATTGCCGAGGAATTAGGGCAAGGGTTAGTAAACCTAAGCGTCCTTATTGGTGGTATGATGCTCAACATTGACCTTCCCCATTTGATCAAAAGCATCTCCTCACACTTGCGTATCAGATTCTTCGATCGAGGGATTGCCCGCAGATCTCCTGCCTCTTCATGATTAGATGATAGTCGTTTTCCACGCGACCGTTATCTTTCTTTTTGAATCAGCACTGCGAGCCTACGTCATCGGCAATGCCACCAGTGTTCCCGTTCATCATATCTCCTCAATTGGGGTTCCGTGTTTTCAAGATGCTTTCTGTTTCTTCAATCTGTCAGAGAAGGTTTAGACAGTATGGCAGAAGAAAAGGCCCTCGAATATCCTCATGAGGAGAAGGAAACTGTCACACCAACCGAAATAGAAAATGGAACAATTAGGTCTGGAAGTGGGGCTCCAGAGAGAGTGCTTAAGCATGCCCACGATGCGGATGAAGCTATGAAAGCTTTTGAAGGGCACGAGGGAGAGGTGTTGGTGTTGGACGGAGCTACCAATAAGCGGCTACTAAGTAGAATTGACCGGAATATCATGCCAGTACGCTACAGGGGAAAACAAAGCATTCACTACACTACTAATTATATTCTAGCTTCTGTGCGTGATCTACGGACTCAATTACCTTGATAGTAGGTTCTCAAATCAGTCTATGCATCATAGCTCACCTTGCGTGGCTCAATTTCCACACCCAACCGTTCAGATCTGATCAGAAACCCAACTAAAAATCTATAGAAACCACCCTTTCCTACGCCAGCGTAATGGGCATAAAGACCGACATAAATCTCACAGGCGATGATTACCAATGGCTTAGCAGTATGTTCTACTTTGGCTACCTAGCTTGGGAATATCCGACCAATCGCCTCCTCCAACGTCTGCCTCTTGCCAAATACTCGTCCTTCTGTATAATTGCTTGGGGTCTTGTCCTTTGCTGTATGGCCGCTGTACAATCCTACTCCGGCGCCATCGCCGTACGTTTCTTTCTTGGCGTCTTCGAATCAGCCGTTACGCCTGGCTTCGCGCTATTAACCAGCCAATGGTACACAAAGAAAGAGCAAGGAACACGCATTGGTATATGGTTCAGTTTCAACGGATTTGCACAAATATTCGGCGGACTAGTAGCCTACGGCATCGCCATCGGAGCAGCTCGCCACGGCTCAGCCATCGCACCCTGGCGGATCGTGTTTCTTGTCACAGGCCTTCTTACGTCCGCCATTGGCTGCATATTCCTTTTCTTTATGCCAGACAATCAGCTCAACGCGCGCTGGCTGTCGAAACCAGACCGCCGCCTTGCTGTTGAAAGGGTTCGTGTGAACCAGCAAGGAATAGGAAATAAGCATTTTAAATCATATCAATTAGTCGAAGCCCTCACCGATCCCTTAACCTGGGCTTTCGTCTTCTATGCGTTGACAGCCGATATCCCCAATGGCGGTATCTCCAACTTTTTCAGCCAGCTCATTGTTTCCTTTGGCTACACAGCAGACCAATCGTTACTCTATGGCACTCCCGGCGGCGCTGTTGAGGTAGTTTCATTGATTGTATGCGGCTACCTTGGCGATCGGTTCCGAAACAGACTGCTCATCTGCTCCTCCGGTCTCTTCATTTCCATCCTCGGCATGGTTCTGATCGTCGCGCTGCCGCTGTCCAACGACGGCGGCCGACTAGCAGGCTACTACCTCACACAAGCAAGTCCTACGCCGTTCGTATGTTTACTTTCTCTCATAGCCACAAATGTGGCTGGATATACGAAGAAGACCACGGTAGCGGCTTTATACTTAATTGGGTACTGCGTGGGGAACATCATTGGTATGCCACTTATCCTGTTTTTCCCTAATTCGAAAACCACTGACGCACACCCAGGTCCCCAAACCTTCCGTCCCTCAGACGCTCCGCGCTATGTGCCTGCTGAAATAACTATCATCTGCTGCTGGGGCGCTTGTCTCATTGATATAGCGTTCATATGGTGGTATTGTCGGCGTCAAAATAAGAAGAAGGCGGCATATAGGGCGAGGCCTGGGTACATGAAGTTAGAGAACCAGGAGTGGTTGGATCTGACCGATCGGGAAAATCCAGAATTTGTGTACACATTGTAGGTGCCTTTTAATGCACACTGGGAGGGACATATTACAATTAGGTTAGTTTTAGGCTTTACGTATGGCACTAAGACATCCTCCAGGTAACGGAGCGCATTTTTAATGGTTCTACGAGTAGATATTTTGTGCATCCTTGTTTGACCGATGACCACCTGCGAATAGACATTATCTATGTTAGGTAGAAGGGCTCACCTATTAACCGTATGTCCATATAGGGCTGACGCTTAGAGGCCCCTAAAGCTGGTCTCTTAGGAATAATTCATGGGCCCAAGAAACTTAGCTCCAGGGACCCATGCTATCGCTTAAGTGACTAACTTTTAGGGTATCTCTAAGGGCTGTACGGTTGATGTGTGAACCCCTCAGCTTAGGTAGATTTCTAAGTGTGCCTACTGCCGAAAGAGCAAGGCCCCTCACTTTCCATTCCTCTACCGTTTACTTCAAAGCTACCGTATCATCTCTCCCAATCTACAGTGGTAGCAATAGACAATGAAGATCACTCAGGTATGCTCGCAAAGCCAATTCCCGCAACCTCAAGTTGACTATCATTGCCCAATTCTAGCTCTACACCTACCCCGTCAAATCCCTCGGAAGCGTTCCCCTCAACTCTGCAGTCCTCACACCCCATGGCTTCCCACATGATCGCCGCTTCATGCTCATAAAGATCCACAACAGTGATCCCGTCGTCCCACGCTCAAAAAGCCATCTTGTTGGCAATTTGGAGAATATGACAGTCACATATTACCCTGAACTCGCCTTATTCCTCCAAAGTATAGACGAAGCTAGTGGCACCTTCACCATCACGTATACGCCTCCGGATGGAGATCTCAAAAGCTTGGAGATACCACTGGAGCCCGAGCTAGGGAGCCTAGAAAAGGTCGATGTCTCGCTACATCAAAGTCCCTCCAAAGCATATAAGATGGAGGAGCGAGTCAACGCATGGTTCTCGACATGCTTTGGGTATGATGTGATATTAGTGTACCTGGGACCAAATCGACGGCCAGTGCTGGGGAATCTGTCCCCGAACGTTGCTCAGAACCAGTCCGCGGGGATCACATCATGGCTAGCTAGCGCCACTCCGAGCATATCGAACATGATGGGTATTAAGCAGAAAGAGGAGGAGGGCGGTATTACCTTCGCTGATCTTGCTGCTTACTTAGTCGTCACGGAAGAATCATTACAGAATGTCTCTTCGAGGTTTTCAGACGGGACAGAGATGGACGTTACGAAATTTAGGCCAAACATCGTGATCTCTGGTGCGAGGGAAGCCTTTGAAGAAGACTATTGGGGCGGCATTACCATCCACAGCGATTCCGGGTCTACAGAAATAGTTCTGACGCAAAACTGCGCTCGCTGCGTTTCCATTAATATCGACTATTCTACAGGGAAAGCCGCAACAGGGGAAGCCGGGACCGCACTTAAGAAGCTTATGAAGGATCGAAGAGTCGATGAGGGCAACAAGTGGAGTCCTATATTTGGGCGTTATGGGTTCTTGAAGCCTACAGGGGAAGGCGATGGGCGGAAGATCGCTATAGGATGTGAGGTTGACGTGAGCAAGGTCAACGGAGAGAGGACTACGTTTAGTAAGTGGTTCAATCTGCGAAATGTAATGAGGCTAAGTTTATGGCAGAATGGCCCGGCGTCGGTACGATTTGAAGTGTGCTACGACATAAATATAAACTTGGTCTGAATATCATGATGCAACACCTAACATGTCAACAACAGGCTTACCTTATCTGACTAAAGATACTTCAAGCAACCCTGAAACAACATCAGCAGCGCCGGCAACAGTAGCTGCCTCCTATCATGCTCCATGAATTGACACCACACCCTCGGCTTGCTTCTCCGTCGCGGTTTTATTCTCGGCAACCAGCTCCTTCTGTGCTCTCCACCAATTATCCGTCGTTGTTAACTCCTTCACCGGCTCGCTCCTTACAACGCACGTGATAACTTAGTCCTCATCCGCGACGTCCTCGTTGCCCACATTTTCGGACTGGCGATGCAATTCAGGGTCCTTTTCTTGATGATGCAGCCTCCCTATTAGGTGAGGACAGTGAGCATCCCTGTTTCCTTGACTCCGGGGCTGAGCAGGACCATTTGTACCCCAAATTCTCTCGCCAGCATTATCAGGTGTTGAACGGGGCAGATAATCTCCATTTCCTCTTTCTTGGCTTTAATACCCACCAGGATTAGACATGTTCTTGTGGCTGCCCCTATGCCCGACATGTCTACACTGTCTACACCTCGCTCCGGATTTTGGCTTTGAGCGAAGTGTGTAATTCCTAGTATTATGGACAGCGTCCGGGTGCCACCCATCTCCGGGATCCTTTAACTGCTGTCAATAATCAAGTGAAGGTTGGTAACCCTGTCATCGCTGTACTCTGGTTGGTTGGGAGCATTGGTTTCCCACGACTCAGGCCCATCATCGCTCCGATCTCTCGTCTTGCGAACAGCTGTTCTGGCCATAGATCCGACACTATCAAGCATATCCATTAGACTTGCAGATTGAACACGATGACCATCACCACACTCTTCATCCCCTAGGCGGTCAACCCTAGGCTTTGACCCAGCCTTGGGAATGAGGCTTTTCTTCCACGATACCTCAGAGGTAGCATGAATCGAGCATCATTTGTTTCCCATGCTGTTCCCTGGTCCTTTAAATGTCTTCGAAGGCCATCCGAGCGTTGGGTATCAATACTGTATTCTTGGCTATGGCATGACGAAGGGCCGTGGTACGAATCGGAGTCTTCTTCATTTCAATCGATTCCTCCGCCACCAATGGTCTTCGGGACGAGCATAGGTAAAGACTTCGAGAGCGTGAAAAGATCTCGGAAGACTGGCAGAACAACGCTCTGCTTTCGACTCTTGTGTGCCTCCCTTTGGGAATCGAGACTCTTTGTCATTCCTCTCCACCAGGACGATAAGCATCTCGGGATTGGTCAACAAATGGTCGGCACAAGCGTACTTGTGCGCAGCTTCGTGGAGTCTGCCCCAGACCTCCCCGTGTGTATGACGATGGAGGCTAGAGCGCCCCAGGGGCTGAGGCCAACAGTGGGCCTGGGTGGGACTGCCGCAAGCTTAGGTTGCAAGCAATTCTCAGTGAATATCACGAAAAAATCCGTCTTTTGGCACATCAGGTTCGGTCCTCGTAATTGCTCGAAAAAAAACAATTTTCCGAATCTGATAACAGCTTGTGTGTAACATATCAGCTCCCCTCTGGTACCTTCTCGTCAAGTATTTCTTACCAACGGTAATCTTGCCGAGAGCCATTCAGCGCTGCGATCCGTAGGCACAGTACAACATGAAATATCTTCGGCCCAGCCGCTCTCAATGTCGTCATCTTGTTCGACAATATATATTTTGCGACTGCATATGGCTTTAGAATAAATCTACTAACGTGCTCTGAGTATACCTAGATGAGGTTGTAAAGGAAAGGTTTGGCCCCTGTAAGCGAATCAAATTGCAGACTCAATCCCTCTACTGTCGGCGGGTCAGTGGGCCACGCTAACGTCACTTATCAAAGATACTGCGCCATGCCCGTGTTGAGGGTTATTGATACTTCAATCTCATAGGTCGAAATGGAAGATTCATAATGAGATGTAATATACAGTCGTACAACAGGAATCCGCTTTTAATTTCCCACTGCCCAAGTGTTTTCTACCCGATCTCTGTTATTACCATTGTAAACAGCTCACTTCTTCAGGGGACCTTCATAGTCAGGATCATTATGTTCCGGTATTCCCGATTCCATGCTCATGGTTGCATCACTTGATTCGTGACGGAATTGCGGTGACCCTTCGAGCCATGCTGCTTTCGCGTTGCTCGGCCAGGTACGCTCTTTGCAGAGACCAGTGCTACCACTTTTCTGTGTAGACAGCCTACCATGGAAGAAGAGGTAGAGAGCACGTAGGATTGGAGCGTTAGCGCAAGCAATTCCAATGTTAACTTCAGGGCTAAGATTTGGTTAACAATGGGGACTTTTCAAGGATTGCAAGAAAGAACTCACAGTCTCCAGCCGACATTGTCAATGGCAGCCCCTAGGTATTGGCATTGATCAGCTTGACGTTCATCCGGCACATAAGATGATGAGCTTACAAGTCAGGTCTGGATCAGTGATTGCTCCAGACAAAGAGGTGCGGACTGTACAGCAAATGGCAGTACTGGGGTCCGATTAGCGTAATCAAGGCTTCTGGGGCTGGGAGGGGACCCACATGCCTCCCAGGGACATGAGGATACACAACCCAATCTTGGTCTTTCTGTTGATCTGTAGGTTTCGGAGAAAGATGTACGGCAAAGCAGCACAGACCAAATCTGTAACGATGGACAAGACTGCACGAAATAGTCAGTAGAGCAGCCTCTGACGACAACGGGGGTATTGTACCCCCTTGGGCAATGACTATTGACTCAACCTGAGGATTCGACAAACACCGCCCACTGACCCCCACATCCCAATATGCCTTCAACGGCCGGCAGATTCCAAGAAACAGAAATACAAAGACGGAGCTGAAAAGAACCATAAACCCAATAAGTACATACATTCCTCTCACGACTTGTCGTGAATCGACGATGCGGAGCAGGAACAGGCAGATTGAAACCTTGGTAAGGCAGAGAGTGATGAAGATTTGGACCCAGTCAGCCCAACCAACAGCTTGGAAATTCCTCCTTTGCGATGGTGTCAAGTAATATTCGTGTCTGCCTAAACCATTGAGAACTTCCGCGGTGATGAAGCCAGCGCCGATGATCGTGGTCAACTATCAAGGTGTGAGCAAGTAAAGTGACTCCTTGAGCATCTGGAAAAGAGGCAATTTACCATCGCAAGTGATATAAAGAAATCATCCCAACCCAGGTTACGTGTTAGCCGCGCCCGAACCCAAATTCGAGTGACTGTCGAAACAAAAGCAACGGCCACAAGGCCCCAACATGATGGTAGGATAGCCCATCCTCTGTCCACGTCGCCATTGTCAGGAACGGCAAAGGTTTCGACCTTCATGATAAGGAACTACATGCGATAAGTGTTCCAATAAAGAATTGTGCGATTCCCAGAGTGATTTTGTAGCATCTAAGGTCAAACAGTGGAAAAGGCAGATTAAATATAGGGAGGCAACAGGTGCAGCACACCTTCAGGATTTCAGGACTTCAGGACCTCGCGAGCCATAGTGTCATTAAATACAACATTTCCTGATCGCCCTGATGTAGACGCGTCTGGAAGTGCTGACATTGCATTAAAATACAGAAAGGAGCCTGGCAATAGGTGCAGCGCACCTTCAGGACTTTAGGATCTCACGAGCCATAGTGTCATTATATACAGTATTCCCCGATCGCCAGCGATGTAGACGCGTCCGGAGTTGCAGGCGCCCATGTGGAGATCATTTACATTCTTATTTTTCGGTCTTGCGTATGATAGGTTAAATGGTATCAGCCCGGGCATATCATTTCTCGAAATAGCATGGCCACACGGAGCAACGACAGGGCGATCTGTCATCCCGGACAGCAAGGGTGGCATCCCCGCCTCGACTGACATTTGTTCTAGTCGAGTTGTGCTGGGAGGAGAGTCGGGAGGGAGAACAGATGTTGAAGCTTCTTCACCTTCCATCCAAGTCTGCGGGGCACGGCTCGCTCTAGGCATCTGATTCGTTCGCTTATGCAAAACGTATGACTTGACTGCACGATGATGTGAATTGGCTGACCATGCTTTTCAAAATTCGATGCTTTGTACGCGCTACGACAAAGTCATCAGCGGATCCACCACAGAGCCTGAACCTGGTGACTAATATCTGGGAGATGATATTGAGTATTCCCTGTGGAAAAAGAGAGCATTCTTCTTCTGTATTAACAGGATCTGTCATCTTCTCACCTTCTGGGTCTTCACCTCCCTAAATGGACAGTCTTCCATATCGGGAACTCTAAGGGTTATAGATTAGGGACGGCACGTGTGGAGAATGATCAGAAAACGTTCCGTTTCAGATAGCAGTGGTAAAAAGGGAATGGTTACTGGAGGACGGGCTAGCAGCAGGATTTCTACTTCCCATCCACTGTGTCCGAGGAACAGCCCCAATCTCTTTCGTACAGGATCAGGCGCTGTGCCGGTAGGATGGGCATGTAGTTGACGTTGACGCCCGAACTAGCAGAAGAATTATGCCTAGAAATTATCCAGATCGCTTGGAGTAGCATGGTCCATGGCGAAGATGGGCTTTGGATGTTAGGATTGACGAAGTGATTACTAAAAGGATTTTGCGGCTCAACTTGCTAATACTACTTTCTCTGATTGAGATCGGGCAAATCGCATCTTTGACGATAATTCAAAATTATGTAGAGCAGAGCCTGATTGAATCAGTGCGCATTCCTGCCAAACACTACCCCAAGGGTTGGCTAATCGCTGAAGTGGATTTGTAATACGGGCGGTGTTCACAATGATTGGTTGCAGCCATGCGAGATAAGGTAGCTACGTGGAATAGTAAGGCTACCTTAGACTTCAAAAGCTTTAAACCCAAGAGGTTTCAGCCGTACCACAGCTTGAGATTATCGTGTTGAAGATTTTCAGAATTGTGGCTATCTGTATTCATCTGTCACCGTGATTATGGACGCAGGAGCAAGTGTTGCAGCCTTTATCGGCCTTGTGGGGCTCCTTGCGCAGTCTACGACGGGTCTCATCCACCTGGTTAAAGACATCAGAGACACTCCAGGCAAACATCAGTCGAACTTGAAATGGCTTGAGCACTTATCCTGTGTGTTGAAGGACTTACAGAACACTGGCTCGATGCTACAAAAGGCCAAGCTTACTATTGACCTCAGTGCGATGGAAGATCATCTAAGAGACTGTCGCGAGGCTATAGACATATTAAAAGCTCACCTTGAGAAAGGCTCAAATGCTCTGAACAGTACTGGACTCGAAAAGCGCAAAGCTACCTTGAAATTCTACTTTGGTTCCAGAAGTGCAGATGGCCAGATACAGAATATCCGGAGAGCCATGGAAGGCTTGAGCCTGTGCCATAGTAGCATAATTGGGTAATAGACTCGATGTATCTTGAATTGGGTACGGCTAATCAAACCCTCAACAGACAGATAGGCATGCAGTCACATAGCTCCATCCAAGAGCTGAAAGCGCAAATGAACGACGTTTCCCTTCAAACACGGGATATACGAAGAGCCCAAGAATCCATAGCTGCAGATACAGCTGATTCTCGTTCTCTAGCTGACCGTTTGACGACGACCAATCGCCAGGGTCTCCAACAGCTACAACATGCAACTCTAGGAACTCTTCAAGAGGTTCAAAACCTCAAAGCAGCTCAGGAATGGATGGCAGCTGTACAAGGCGTACTACCGCTCGAAATTCGCAACCTGGTTCGCAATGCAATCGCTGAAGAGCTGAGATCTGCCTCTCAAGACCAGCAAATGCTGAGCAACGATGCATTCAGAGAGCAGACATTGTCATTGAATCCAGGCATCCAGGATTTATTGCCGTTGGAAAGACCGGGTATGCTATCTACTTCACCTAAGCTCGATAATGCTTCAGATCATCAGTCGTTAGAGCAATTTCAAGAGATGGAGAAGGGCTTCTTGCTTCCGTACCAAACCCGAAACGATGATTATACCACTTTTCCGTCTAACATGCAAGAACAGCGTTCTTATGTCCAATCGAGGCTCCTGATGTTCTCCTGGTATTACCGCGCTTTTTTCGGCTACATATCCGTCGTTGTCTTTGAACGCCACCAAGTGACCGCTGGAAGTGAAGAGAATACAATTCATGTCGAAGTTAAGATATTTCCGTGGCGATGGGTTTCCAGCCGAGGATTCCAAGCCCGAATCCTGTATGATAGGACTCATGGGCTCTCGTCTCCGACTAATATTCAGCTAGACTTTCCTCGTATAATCCGTTGTGCAGATGATGGGATATTGGGGCTTTTCGATGATAGGAACAGTGATTTAATAATAGAAAATATCAGGAGCGGGGTCTACCATCCAAATGATTTGGTAGACCTAAATGGTGTGTCAAGCGAAATTGAATTGATTGAGATGGGTCCAATGTCTCTGCTTACCGTAAGTTCTCTTTCGCATTAAAGAAATCTTATTGGGATCCTTATACTCTCCAATTCCTCTTCAAACCGAAAATTTCCCTCAAATGTGAGATTATGCAATTTGGTGCGCCAATTTGCCTTGGTTTACGATCAATTCAGAGAATTTTTCACCTTATTTATGATTTTCTCAATCTTTCAAAAACCTTACTCCAGTCGGGACCTCAATTATTATACCACGTCCAGACGTCACATCGCGCTCAGAGGAGGCATATGCTGAGAACTCATAGCTTGCTTCCGTTTTTGGAGACGCCAAAGTCGTTCGATTTTTACTGCAACAAGGAGCACGAGTTGATCAGTCCGGAAAGATTACTCTTACGTTTCCGCTGGATTCGTCGATAAAGAGTGATCTATACTATGCATTGGCTCCTATAATCCGGTGGTGGAGTATGAAGACAATAGAAGCGTCTGATATTGCAAGAGAAGTCCGACTCGATACAGCTAGATTACTCATCAATGCTGGATCCGATACAGATTCTATCACGTTCTCGAGTCTGTTAATGTGCGCCATTGAGTGGGATCTCGAGACCATTCTTAGCGTCGTCGGTAATGATGACAATTTCCATTGGGATGTCATTCAACTAGATATTTATACCTCGGATTGGTACGTGGCTTTGAGTTTCCTTTGGGACCGGTCCGACGATCCATTAGCATATCAATCAAGGTTTGACAAATTCGTTAAGCTGTGCAAAAGACTCAAAATCGATCTAGCCTTTACCCAACCTAGTGGCCTGACATTACTTCACGGGATGATTAAAGCACCATTTAGCAAGCAAATTGGCGATGTGAAGCATTATCTTAGCGTTCTTGTTTCCAACGGCGTGGACCCTTGCGCTGTCTGCGACGGCTACCTCACTCCGACACTGCTTGCTTTTTTCCAGAACACATTGGATTCTTGGTTCACTGTTTTGAGGCAATTGGGTATTGGTATTGAGGCCGTTGCTGCTCATGCCCTTGGGCTTCTTGTGGAAAGCACTACGGCGGACTTCATCTTAAGGATAACTTCCGAACCTATCAATCGTGTTACGTTTTCTTTCCACGCATCTACTTGTCTCTGGTTACTTCGTCAAGATAAGGACTGGTCTACATGTGAAGCCACAAAGCAACTTAGAGCCGCGTTAATTGAGGCCTTTGAACGCCAAGGATGCTATGTGAATGAATCAGCCGACAGAGGCAATATGATCACCTACAAGGCATCTTCATCAGTTGATTTCAAGCCATCCACCGTTTACGATCCCGAACGAGCAAAGCGAGACATCAGGAGACGTACCGAGGGTCAGAAAAATCCCCAATGATACCGGCACTAGGAATCACAAGAGAGCGAGGCCAGAAAAATGGTCAGCAACACAAAATCATCCCAGGACCGCTTCACATCTGACAATACAATTTCCACGCCCACTTATCTAGAATCTGTTGGACAATCAATATGTCAGACAATCAGCATCAGTGTGCTATTTGCCATTATAGCGTCTTCTACCATCATTGTTTGACACTCATAGGTGTTGATCCCATCACATATATGATGAGCCTCGTTCCACGTGTTCTAGCTCCTCAGACTATGCATACTCGTTCATCCATCTCACAGATCCAAATACCGGTTTTGAGGAAAAGGGACTTAAATGAGATGGCAGATTGGGAGAGGAAGTATCAACGTAGATTGGAGTGGGAGAGAAGCAACATGGAGCGCATTTCGGAATTTGGTCATTGCAGAGATACGCGTGGTGTTAGTGAGGAGTAAAATAGGGATTTCGATGCGGTTGGAGGGCTTCCTGGAGAGGCCGCGAAGGATTTGGAGGGAAGTGTTTTCGATGGTAATATATGGAGTAGTGATTCTGCATCATGGTATTTCATCTCTTTGCTGGACCATACAGAGGCTGTCGAGATCTTGGAGTTATTGGCGTAGATGCTTGCGAATGATACACCTCTCAAAGGCATGCGTAGCAATCAACAAGTTTGCTTCCCACGGTAGACAAGCTCTAGTTGAGAAGTCTCAAAGCGTCTACCATGAAACGAAGTGTTTCTTCCATTCCATAGTTTAAAAGGTGCAAGTCATGAAGCATGCACTACTTCCTGCAAAAGCCTCTCATGAGCCTTCATCGCTTTCTTTGTACATCCTGGCATATCATTCCATTCCTGATCCTCGCCGTCCGGTCCGCCATCAAAGACCTCCATGGAAAACCATCCACGGAAGCCGGTCTTCAGAACCGCCTTTGCTACATCAACAACAGGAAGATATCCTCCATCGAACGGCACAGGTCTAAGACACGAACTCCACCTGCCTCTCGGCCTCAATCCGTTCTCATCAGGCTCCGGATCCAGGGGTTCTTTGGGTTTATAAGCGTCTGATATTTGCAGGATGTAGATCTTCTCAGGCGGTATCGTAGTGGCAAGACTCTGAAGAGAGTCTTCAAACTTCTTTTCCATAGCTTCTCGGCTCTGCTGTCCTTTCAATAATCCAGACTGTGTAGTTGGATCTGCCCATTCGCCTCCCGCTGTTTGGAAAGTGTCAAGACACAAACCAACGTTGGGCCTGTCGATCCTCTTCACAATATCCCATACATCCTTCCAATCTGGAGCGTGTGTAGACCAGCACCAGTTCTCGTATGCTAGGCGAAAGTTGTGAGGAGCAAGTAGATCTGCGAGCTCTTTGAGATCGGAGACCGCTACGTCTCGTGCTGTAGGGATTGGAGAATCTGTAGAGCCGACCTAGCCATAAAATGCATGTTAGATGAGTGTTGCAGTGTAGAAATTGACAGCCTACCTGCAGCATATCCGTTCCCACGGCTTCCATTATCCTTATCCATCCCTTTGCACGCTTAAAAGCGTCTCTTCGCTCCGCCGATTGCGGCTTCCATCCTTCAAAGTTTGAAAACGGTTGAAACATGACGATCTTTAAACCAAGCTCCGTACATATTCTCTTGACCTCCAATCCGGAGTTGCATAGTATATCGAACTCTTGTGGGCCTACGTCTCGGCCAAGATTCTTCGAAGCAAATGAGAGGAGATCGGGGAAGCCAAGCTCAATGCCCTGAAATCCAGCGCCAGCAATAGCTCTAAGTTTTTCTTCTAGGTTGTGCTTAGGTGTGCCGACGGAGACCGTTGCGTAGCATGTTGGTATGGAGCTCAGAGAGTCCTTGGAAACTGACATTACGTGGAGGCAATTGCTTGAGACGGAATTGTCTTTGGTTTGTAGTCCAATGCAATTGAAGCTTGCTTCATTCAAGGTTCTTTCAAGGTGGCCAGCGAAGCGCAAGAGCTTGGTTCTTGAAGATCAATGAGGAAGATACCAGGAGGATACTGTGAAAAGGGAGCGGTTCTGCTGTATTTGCCATTGCTGCACACTTCGTCATTGCTGGTGATTTTCGACGTCATCATCATGGGAGGTTGAAGCTTCTACGGCAACAACCCATCGTCTACCTTGTAACGATCACTTCAAAAATTTCCAATTCGGGGCGCAGGCAATGTTCCGCAAGTACTAGCCTCACGAGGGTGAGGCCATGTGCCGACGGTTGGTAAATCTCTCCTCGACTCCTTGCCGTGACGTCATTGCTCTTGAAGCAAAATATCGCAAACTGGCTCGCTAGCAACCCACGAAGTATTCCACAGTCCAAGCTCCAGTTGATTGACAATGACACGGAATGAGCATATCGCTTTGCGCGAATCGGCACCATCTGACGTTTGCGAGCAAGAGCCCCACGACACTGAACATGATGCAACCAACCTCGACCAAGCTGATTCAAGGCTATGGGAATCAAACAGGAAGAGGGTTTGCGTTCTTGCGGGCTCCGCGATGTTGCAGCTGCCGATCTGGGGTAGGCTAAGTCTTACACCGTGATTGCAATTCTACTCACGCACGTAGGCTTCGCCATGAATTACGGGGTTTTCCAAGAATACTATTCCAGCAACTGGTCGCTGCAAGGGAATCGTGATGCCACTGGTATCATCGGCACAACCTCCAACGGCGTCATGTATCTCTCCATGCCTTTCCTGTTCGCCCTATTCACAAGACGATGGGCCCATAGACGCCGGACAGCAGCTCTTTGCGGTGCTGCACTTACGTGCATCAGCTTCCTCCTCTCCTCCTTCAGCACTCAGGTCTGGCATTTGGTCCTCACACAGGGAGTCATGGCAGCGTTAGGATGTGCTCTTATATACAGCCCGACCACACTATCCCTGGGCGAGTGGTTTACTACCAGCAATCGAGCTGTGGCGTATGGAGTTGTTCTGTCCTGCAAAAATATCGTCGGATCTGCTTGTCCATTCTTGTTTCGTGTCCTTCTTGATCGCTACGGTTTTCGTATAACGTTGAGAATATGGACAACCATTGCGGCCGGGTCGAGTATTCCCGCAATACTGCTGATATCAACTCATCCTTCGAGCATATCCTCGAGCACTCATCGGACACGGAAGATCCCCTGGCACTTCCTCAAACACCAGACCTTCTACATTTACAGCGTCGCCATTATACTTCAAAGTTCTGGGTATGGCCTTCCGCAAACATACCTAAACACGTACGCCCGCGAAGTCACTTTACTGTCTCAGACCTCGGCCACCCTCATGCTCACGCTTTTCAACGTTCCCGGCATCCTCTCCTCTTCCTTTTTCGGATATCTAAGCGACAACAAGCACTTCCCTTTGTCAGCCCCAACTGTGACTGCTATATCTGCCGTCAGCTCCGCTCTATCCGCCTTCCTTCTCTGGGGCTTGACCTCGCAAGGTAGCATGGCGCTTTTGGTACTGTTCACCATCACCTTCGGCTTCTTTGCCTCCGGCTACAGCGGGACTTGGGGAGGTGTCATCAATGAGCTGGAACGTGAAGCTGCGCAGGGCAATGAGGCTATTGACATGGGAATGCTGTATGGTCTGCTGAATGGTGCAAGGGGGATTGGATATGTGAGTGGTGGGCTTGCCAGTGTGCCGCTACTCAAAGCCGGAAGCACAAGCTCGGTGGGGAAATTCGGTTATGGAACGACATATGGGCCTCTAATCATATTCACGGGGCTTACGTCAGTGTTCGGTGGTTGGGGATTGCTGTGGAAGTGGAAGAGATTGCCGCATTGGATGTGACAGCAGCATCATTTCAGAAGAAAAGCAACGATAGAGGGAAGACTTCATTTGGGCCCTTGCACGCTATGCAGTCACTGAAGTGATCATGATATGTCCCGCAATGGGAGTTCATGTTGGTTAGAGGTTACTGACTGGATCGAAGTGAGCCGTGACTAGCATCAGATTTCTCATACCTATCCATGGCAAAAGCGTTACGAATCTAATGCAAAGTACGCCAGAGAGGACCTCGACAAGCTTCAAAGCATGACCGAAGATGATAGCAAATTCTATCCTCATCTCGACGAGCATCCGAAGAGTCTACATTACACTTTGAACACGAGTCGAATGAGCACTGCTGAGACTGGAGACTTCCAAGAGGAAAGCCAGGAGCTCACGAACTGGCTCGAGAGGACCAAGATCATAGTGTCTGCGAAAAACCATCCAAATGCGCTGAATAAGCCTGTTCTGGGACCTTTGAGGCCATATTGACTGCAACTCTTGTCATTTCACATGATTGCTAAACTAGTTCGATCTAAAGATTGATTTGTAGGAAGCGCACCGGGTCCTGACCTTTGGCATGAGAGAAGAATCGACTATTGTATTTCTACGGCACTGAATTGCAGGCCTGGGTCGAAAGCTTTCCACCGTTTGCATGACTACCGCCTTGTTCCCAGCTGCCTGCCGATCTTCATAACTAAGTACGACCTATCTGTTAGCGATGCCCCTCAAGAGTCCGAGGATACCCACTGTAAAAGTCCCCTATTTTCAAGGTTGGAGCGCAAGTGAGGCGAGACAAGGGTCAAAGTCTTCAACAAGAGCATTATCTGAGGCTTTGGCACCTGGAGAGTGTCAGAACCGACCAGCAAAAGTGAATCTACGCGAATGTACGGTCACCCATGTTCTTGGAGAACATTCAATACCGTGAAGGCTGTCAGTCTGTTTATTACTTCACACGGAAAGTGAATGTCCCAGAGTTACATTGTTCTCCCTATAAAATCTGAACCGGAGGCTATCAAAACTCTATCAAACATCTGCTCTGGAGAACGAAGTTGGGTAACTGATTCATGATCTGTCCTCGATACTGGCTGCTCACCAACCACCTCGCTTTCTCTTTACTATCAAAGCCGAAATTGTCCTTGATCTTCTGATCAGCTTGTTTGCTTAATTCTCCAGCGCCTAAGAAAAAGATCAGTTCTTTGCCCTCAACGTTCACATATACGAGCTAGCACCGTCTTTCTACTCACTCGGAAGTGGAACGCGCTGCTGTCTCTTGACTGGAAGCTTGCTTGGCAGCAGAAGGACGATTCTTGCAATAGTCTCTTATAGCTCTTAGGAAAGGGCCGTGGACGATTCTAAACTTCGATTCTACAAGATCAATTTGGCGTCTTGCGTCATACCTTACGCATTCTCCACCCAATTCTCAGCAGTGGTTCAGTCGGTGAACAGCCCAACGAATAATCTAGTTGATACCAGTCAGTGTATGCTCTACTGCTTGTTTCACCCAACTGTCTCCCATCCATTCGAAATAGCGCTTTCCAAGTATCAATATAGACTCTAAACATCAGTTCCCAAATGTGCTGACATTTTTTTCTATAGATGGCTCGAATGATTACCATTGACTGTATCGGATCCAACGTGCTCTCTATTACAGATGGTTACGCTGTGCACAACGTGCCCCTCAACTCTCAGGTTATTCATATCAGCGAGCAAAGTGGCGAAAATGAATATAGACTCAGCCAATTGCCTTTAAATTACGAAGTCGCCACTTTGAAAGGAAGGCTCAATATCCACGATGGCAAAGGTCGTTTGATCTACTGTTGGCGGTCTCTCGAACAATATCAGCGTCCATGGCGATCCCCTAGCCTGGGTCGGCAAGGAGGTCGCCGGTCTCGTTCCCCTCGAGGACGAGCCCAGGCAGAGGTTGAGGTGATGACACCAGTATCGAGCCGCGCAAGTTCACATATGCAGCCAGGGACTTCACGGCCTCAATGCTCGACAACTGGTACTTATTCCATTCTACGTATCTTTTGTGACCGAGAGTGCTCATTCTCAATAGCGTCCAGTCCTCCGTCCTCCACCTCCAAAGAATACGGTCCTAGGCCTCGCCCAGACCTGACCCCAAATTTTGGCGACTATGACTCCTCTAAGCTCAAGATGGAAGATGCTTCGTTCACCGAAGACGATTCCATTGATCTCACGAAAGACGAAAAAGATCACCCAACTTCAGCAATGACTGAAGAAGAAAAGAAAACCCTCCTGCATATCACAAACAGCTTAATGAGAACAAAGAGCTCTCGGTGTTTCCAGAAACCCGTCAAAGACAACCCGTGCTACTTCAAGATGATAAAAGAGCCAATGGACCTGAGGACTTTGAAGCACAAACTCATCGATGGCGATTACGCCTCTCTTCAAGAGTACAAGCGAGATTTCCGCCTTATAATAGATAATGCCTTGCAGTTCAACGAGCCTGACTCTGAGATTGTGAATGATGCTCTATCCCTCAACGCAAAGTTTGAAGAAAAGGTGGCCATGTTGTCAGTGACTGATATGGAAGATTCTGAATACAAAATTACCAGTAACGCTTCGAAAACTGCTTCTCCAGATAGGGGTCCGGACGACGAACACCCAAGGGGGATGAGAGAGCTTCGTCCTCGTGCGGCGAAAGTGCCGGCTCGGACATACCGTCCTCCTTCGTATCGAGACGTCGTTCAGTATGAGAGGGATTTGAGGGATTGGCTGACAGCCAAGGGTATCATGGGCCGCTGAAGGGTGTTAGCATAATTCCAAAGCTATTTGTCTGGCTCGATAGGACGATTGATCTTTAGATACGCTATCTGAATGTTCACCATGCCTGAAGCAGATCTACATTCCACTTCCATCCTTCACATGCATGCATTATCCCCCACCCTGCCTTTCCTTTCCCTTTCCCTACAGAATACTTCAGTCCCAAAGAGATAGATCGTTGGAAAAAAGGAAAAAAGCGATTGGATTCATTAGCAAGCATGAAGATCATACTCATATCAATCATATCAATCATATCATACAAAAATCTCAATTTAGAAAATCCCCATAAACCCCATAAAAAAGCCGTGATATCGTAGATCATTCTCTCATAGCTCCCAAAACGCTCCTCGCTTCATGCAATATGAATTCCTAATCCCTCAACTCCACCCCAAATCCATATCCAAATTCCATATTCTAAATTCCACATCCAGCTTCAATCATTCAAACTTTTCCTCATAACTTCTCAATATCATATCATATCCCATCCAACACCTGCAACAAATCCATCTCCAGATCTCATATCCAGCTTCATTCGCGTTTTTCCTATTTCCGCATATCATATCACATATTCATATCCCATCCAATCCCTGCAACAAATCCAACACCCCCGCCAGCGCCGCGCCGCCAAATAATCCCCGCTTCAGATTCTTACTGGAATCCTCTGCTTTCTGCGCCTTCTCCCTCTCCCGTTGCAACTTGATACTTTCGCGATCTTCATGTCTGTGTTGGCGGCGGTGGCGGGGTGGTCGTTGCTGTTGTTGCGGCATAAGTGGAGGGGGTCCTTGTTGCATGTTTTGCATTCGTTGGGGGAAGTAGGTTCCGGTTTGGAGTTGGGGACTGGGACCGGGCATGTAGACTGTGGGTTGGGGGTAGTGTCCATTTACCGCTGGTGGTGGGGCGTAGGGGCCGTTTGTTTGTATGCGTGGAGAACCGGGGTAGGGGGCGTTGAAGGAGGGGGCGCGGAAGCCGGGGTTGGAGGGCGTGCCTTGAGGGGTGGGTGGCCATTGTTGGTTTGGTGTGGGCATTGGACGGATGGGGACGGGCATGGGTGAGGGAGGGATTCCGCGAGAGGGGTTCCTGCTGCCGGAAGCATCTTCGGGCACGTTGCTGAGACCGCCACTCATGTATGGCCTACGGGCGCGGTCGTACGTGTCACTGTGATGGGAGCTGGCGTCACTGCCGCGGCGTGGAGCTGGTCGCGTACGTGAAGGCGGTGGCCCACTATCGGAGTCGGAGCTTGTGTCACTTTCGCCGGATTGTTGGAGGACATGTTTACTAGGGCCACGCTGCCGTGGTTTCTCTCGCACGGCGTCCTCTGGATCGCTCTCTACACGAGCACGAAATTGTACCTTGCCTTTGTGGCTCCTTCGAGGTGGCGCCTCTAAGTAACGTCCTCCGGTCAACGCTCCTTCAAATTCAGAATCTGATGTGTCATCTGTATCACTCTCGTAATATGATTTTCTCCTGATATCTCTCGGCGAGTCTCTGAGTGGTGAGGAGTGCGATTGTATTTCAGGCATACGAGTCCATTGACTCAACAAATGCTCTACAATGTCGGGCACGTCAGCATTCATGACATGGTTCTCCCGAGCCAAAGCTTGATTGAACGAGGCATCCAATTGCTGGATAGGCCTTTCCTGGTACTTGACGATAGCTTGGGAGCTGTTCTCCAGATTTGGGGGTTCTGTTGGTACGTGCAAGGATATTTGCTTGTCATCATGAGCTGGTTCCAAAGGAAGACCCTGCTCAAGCGCCCGATAGGTATCATAGCTCGGTGGTGGATCGTCTAGCAATGGGCTCTGCGGTTCGCTCCTTGCCTCTTGATCAGCCAGCTCATAGAGTTTGCGAAGCTCTACAAGCGAATAGTGCTGCACAACAATCATGCTGTTTATCTCTGCCTTTTCTTGTTGCAATGCTTTGTCTCTCAGCGGAGTCTTAGATGGATCGTCCCTGTAAGCACTCATTAGACCAGCCGTGACTGAGTGAGCGATCGACTTACCTTGCAGCGGCCATTGTCTGGCCCATTTGTAGGATCTGAAGCATTATGGACAAGCTGAGTTTGAGTGATTCAAGCTGGCCCAACAAATACTGGACTTTGTTCTTTCTAAAACACCACTTGACCCTCTCCACGACAGTTATCGACCGGGTTCCGTAATCATCTCTGGCATGTGTTAATTCCACCATGCCTCTTATTTCCTCAAAGACCTTCTCGCTCTGGTCTTTGATCTCGGTGGCAGTCTCGATGGCTTGTTGGGATGCTATTGCTCTTCCTTCCTCCATAGTCTTGCCAACTTGCTTGAGCATCAACGAGAACAACGAGATGCCTTTAGCGACACTTCGAACATCCTGGTCGGCATTCGCTATTTCTGATGCAACGCCATTCAGGATGAGCGAAAGCCTGAAGCCAGTTCCAGCGACCTGAATGATCGAAGCTATAATTCTGTGATCAACGCTGTCAGCTGTTGCGTGTTGCTTGTGCCTGTCTGATAAAGTGACGTACCCTAACTCTGCCATGTCGGTGGTCTTACACGATCGCGTCGACAGTGATTTCTATCTTGAAGGAGTATGGATGTCGATTGTCGATGGCAAGGTGGTACTGTCATGTTGGGGAAGAAGTATGAGGTGAGGAGAAATTGCGCAGCCTCGATTTATCAAAAATCAAACGAGGGGCCGGAGTCAAGGTCACACAAAGATGAGGCTCTGACGGGCTGGACAAAGGTCATCTCACCCGTAGTGATCCTTAAACGTGGCCTAGCGATTGGAATTATCGAGTCATCGTTGGGGTCCAGCGGCGCCATAAGAGGCCCTAAGAAGTTACTCCTCCCCACTAGAAGCTCCCTAGAAGGCAAAGCTGAACCCTCTGATTACGTGCATAGGCGGGAACACCTCCAATAAGAGTTGCCCTGCCAAGCCCATACCATCGAGTCCTGCTCCGCCACACTCTTCGGTAAGGTAGCAAATCCATTCTCCCCCCTTCTCCCCCCTTCACAGCCAAGGCATACTCGTCAATGCATCGCCTCTCCGCACCTGTCATCCACTCACCGGCCTGACCGTCTCCGCCCATGGAACACGTCAAGACCGCACTCAACAATCTAGCTACCAAGAGAACGGACATTGGATACACCACGCGCACGTCGCGGCCCGACACACAATTCATTGCCAATGACGCTACTGTGGTCATCCTTTAGGCGAAGTCGAATAGCACATCTTTTGCCAGTTTCATAAGAGCTCGCAGCCACTACCACTGCGACTAGACAAGTCATGGATAGCGGTGCAAGCCATGAGGGGCCTAATCTCCAGCCGGTGAAGATACTCGGATGCATTTTCATGCACCAGCGCTGTTGCCTGACCATCTTCTTCAGGCACATTGTCAGTTCACACCAATAGACACTTCGAGCCAACTCTGCTGTGCATCAATGTTACAGCCCTATCAAAGGATCAAGCGCAGGGAACATCCGGTGGCTTTTCACTACACACGAGTGACCCAGCATGGTCTCATATCAGTCCATTATACCGTGACTCACTGACGCAGCCTTACCGTCTTGGCTACGTCCACAAGAGAGGATCTCGATCGTCGGACATGATAAGGACCGCAGTTTCCATTCCGCTTCCGTCGGTTGGTGTGGGTGACATGGTGTCTGTGGGCTCTCCCGTGGCTCAAGACCATGTTCACGTGGCCTACGACGCTCAAGCCAATGCCATAACGCCGGAGACTTTTGCTCCACACTCATCAAGCTGTGATATTGTCCCACGATAAACAATTGCACATCCGTTTCCCCGGATAGTTGGATTTGACTACCTCGTGAAGTCCTTCCTTTCACTCAGTATGCACCATTCCATCTACGTAACACTCTAAGTGTTCCATTCAAGTGGATAATACCGTCCAGAGAGCCATCTTTAGCTAGTGACGCTAAGGCATCTCTTGCACTGAAACAGGCTTTCATTCGAAGGCTATCCGAGTTCGGTATCTTCTCTGAGTACTAAAAGCCTTGTGCGAGAAAGCCGCCCGCGCTATCCAGAACTTGTAGGTTCTCTATCAATAGGCATGGGGCTGCAAGAGAGTTCCGCGACCTTCATTGCCAACTAAGCACGTGTGCTGAGAAGGTAATCTAATTGGAGATGATCGGAAAGATGTTTCATGAGAGAGCAGATAAAAGATAACCGTCATATAGTCTTCTTCAAGTCGCAAGGCTCAAGAGTTGAAGATTTAGGGACTCTACAACTCGATCGGGCTACGACACAAGGCTAAAGGAGGTAGACGAGGGTCGTCAGGATCCTAGTCCTTCGCGGGAAGTAGTTCGGTGAGCCACGTTTGGTTATCATGGCTATTCAAGGCCAAAGCCTTCTACGTACATGCATCGGCAACATGACAACCGGGCGGATGGCCAAGTAATTGTGCAGGCTTCAGAATCACTAGTGGGCAGACTTCGGTAGACATTGTTGCTGAGCAATCACGGCGCAGGTATTACCGTAAGGTAGCCGTTTTCGAGATGCTAACCCCATCTTGGTTCAAGTTGGCTAGGTAAACGACTGCACTAGCTTGCCAATGATCTGACTGAGATGGAAATCGACATGAGGTTTCTGGCCCTATATGAAACTTCACAGGTCTATTGTTTGATACCAATCCTATGGAACTTCTCTCGTCAGAAACATCGTGGTCCATAAAAGGCGTGATAAAACCTTGTAGGATTATAAGAGTGTTGTAGAAAGGCATGCCATTATGATATTGTAATCCAGCTGTTTGTCTTGCCATCTCTTGCCTACCTTATGCGCTGCCGTAAACACCCAATGGCCAGGTCAATAGTTTAGCTCTCAAAGATGATTGTGACACTGCCTCCCTCAAAAGCAAAAAGATCCATGTTGATGCTGTCATGTCCAACAATGGCAAAGATAATATTTGCACAGCCACAATGGCTATCTTGGCGAAATTTTGTAACATAGGAGTAGGCAGAAACAAACCGTACCACAAGGCCAAAGCCCTAACCATCATCAGCTCACCTTCCCGAATGACTTCAGTGCTCCGCGAGCGCTACGTCACGGTAGACAAGCGAAGGAAGAGTTCATTCGGTCTTCATCGTATCATACTCTATCGCTATCGATAGCCGCCACCAGAAGTGGGCCTCGGCCTCCCTAGCTGACAGCCGCTCCAGGCACCTTACTACTACAGTTCGAACATCATCTATACTGTCGCTTACGAACAACTCGTGTCAGATTTGGAAAGTGATCAAGAAGAATCCAAGAACGAGCTCAGGCAAAATAAACAAACGGTCGCCTTTCGCGCTCCAAAAGCTCCCTGGGATACTGAACAGCCTTCAAGATGGAGCCTTCAGGGCTTCGTCGCAGAGATACTACCAAAGGAACACCACTGCGCATTCTATCTCTAGGTAGGCGCACTTGAAATCTACATTTTCTGCATCTACTGATTATCGACAGATGGCGGAGGTGTCCGCGGCTACTCCATGCTCATCCTTTTACATGATTTCATGCATAAGACATACACTGAAAGCCATGGCGTACCACCAGAACCAGATCAGGTTCCCAAGCCATGCGAATACTTCGATCTCATCGCAGGCGTTGGGACTGGAGGTTTGATCGCGATAATGCTAGGAAGGCTACGAATGAACACTAAAGATTGCATGCGCGTGTATGTTCAGATGACAAAGAAAGTCTTCGAGACCGATAAGACGTTCGCAGGAATTCCATACAGATCCACTCTGTTCAAAGCCTCGCAGCTAGAAGATGCAATAAAGCAGTGTGTACGGTCGTTCGAGCATGAGAGAGACCTAGGTCAAGAGGATGAATATCGAGAGATGCCAAAGAGTCCTGAGAGCTTTTCAAGACCCCAGAGTATATTGAGTGATAAAAATGGCATGCCTAGAAGTTCTACCAGTTCTACGGTGAACCGATTTAGTGGGATTTCTTCAGATAGTTGGACAGCGCTCGGAGATCCAAATGCGCCACTTGAGGACCCCAGGAGAGAAAAGCGGACAAAGACGTGAGTACACGAATTTATGGTTGCGGCAATTGCGTACTGACAAGAAAACAGGGCAGTAACAGCTGTTCTGAAAGGCCATAATGAGAGAAGTGCGACTACAGTTTTACTCAGATCTTATCCATCAAGGACGCAACCCGCGATCGAGTCGGAATGCACGATCTGGCAGGCCGGCCGCGCAACCAGCGCTACAAAACTTGCCTTCAAGGAAGTACGGATAGGAACGTCAACCTTTCTTGACGAAGGCTACGGTCTCACAAACTCTGACAATACACCAACTTACAACCCAGCTCCACAGATCCTCGAAGAAGCTCTGGTCAACGAATGGCCGGGTCAAACTATTGGTCTTTTCCTCAGTATAGGTACAGGAAAGCGACCAAGTGGAACGCAAAATATGCAGGCAGAATGGTGGGAGGGCTTTGCAGGGGGTTTCGGATCTTTTGTTGAAGCAAAGAGGAAGCTAATTGCGAAGATTGAAGGCTGCGAAAAAACACATAAGGAGATGCTTTCAATACACCTACCGCGAAGAGGTATCAATCATGAGAATTATCTAAGACTGAACGTGGAAGTAGGTGTCGGAGAGTTTGGGATGAATGAGTGGAACAGATTAGCAGATATCAGTAACAGCACGCAATCGTATCTGAATACGCCAGCTGTGAAGGTCATGCTCAGTGATGGAGCCAGGCAGATGGCTAAGGTTGAAGCCATGCGAAAGCAAATTTCTACCAAGATCCAGCGAGCAAACGATAGCTACGAGAGGAACTACGAGCCACAGCAGTACATTCCGCCTTCAGAACCTCAAGCAGTCGAACTTCCTAGTGGAGATGCAACACCACTTGTACCTCGACCACTCAGCCGGCCTGGACCCAGGTATCCGGGCACTCAGCCGAATCCATATCAGCGATTCTCCAGCCCGCAGGATAAATTCATCATAGTGGCCTCGGATGAGCATCCACAACCCGCAAATTCAGTTGAGCAAAGGGTGTCTGAGGAAAGGCCACGTCGAGCGAGCAACGAGCATCGAAGAGACGGTTCGCCGAGAGTACCAGAGGCTCCTCCATTGCCCCCGAAAACTCCAATACAGCTTCACGATGCTCGGTCAGCACGACGGCCCAACTCAAATCCACATCCACGCGGTAACGCGCCTTTGCCATACCCGGACGATGATGGTCCTCCGCCTGTGGTCAACATGGCGCGGAAGCCTGAGCATGTACCTAGGTAAAAGGTGAAATAGATAAGCAGGAGTGTACGTTGTGGCTGCACTTGTTATGGCGTTTTATGTTCATGATGATGAAATAAATGATATGAAGAATGTCCAGGGCATCTATGCCATCCTGGGGAATCTTCGGCGTTGTGGATATGTATAGTAATCATTAGGAAAAGGGATCAATAGCGAGCCTAGCCTTTTGCACCTTAAGCATCTTAGATCAATCTACACATCTAGCATAGTTCCAGTCTTGCATCGAACTCAAAGGAATAGGTAAGGTAAAAGTATTGGATAGTGGAGGACTTTCTTGTTCGTCTATTAATAGCCCGCCACGCAATTGGCGGCCCGTCTCGAAAAGGGTCTTCCCATTCGACTGGTTGGCCAGACGAAGCTGCGCGTCGGTGGCGGAGCTAATCCAAATCAAGAATTAGCCCCTCCACGTACCTGGGGACCAAGATCTGGGTGGAGGGAGAGTGGCTATCCGCGCCTCCATAAACAACGACTCAACGACCATAGCCTTGAATGATAAAGACAATCAAATCCTTTCACCAATGATCCTTTGAAGTCGCTACATTTTGATTCTACATTATTGTCCCTGCAACCTATCGTCGCCGCAGAATCCTGCCCTCTAATCACAGTTCCTCCAGCATCCTCCGTTTGAATGCGGGAGACGCACTTCTTGATCTTCTCCTACCTACCATAGACTGACTTCAGCACACTGTCTGTCGCCGATACAAAAGGAAACCCAGCCTGCACCGCCAAGACTTCCTATATTTCCTTCGCCTCCGCATTACGAAATCTACGACAGACTAGGGTCTACACTTAGAGCGTACGATTCACGACGACAACAGGTTCAATAGCTGCTTTATGGAACCACGATAACGCTTGACGAATATTCTCACAACCTTTTACGAAGTACCATACACACATCCTCCTCAACCTTTACAAGCACACATATGGCAGGCTCGATCAGATAAGCCATTACCACTACAACACACATTTCACAAGAGGACCCCAGGACATTTCAGCAGGAGCCGCCAAAATGGAGAACGCAGCGCATATAGTAGCACGCGCTCATGAAATCTATGCCAGAGCCGCTGCAACGCCCGCACCAGAGAAGCAACGGCCGCCAGTCTACAAGGCTATTGGTATATCACTTGCTGTAGCCTCTGGGCTCTTCATTGGCACCTCGTTCGTCTTGAAGAAGACTGGCTTGCTAAGGGCGAACGTCAAATACAATGAAGAGGCAGGCGAGGGTTATGGCTACCTCAAGAATGCATTCTGGTGGAGCGGCATGACATTGATGATCATTGGGGAAATATGCAACTTTGTCGCTTACGCTTTCGTCGACGCTATACTTGTTACCCCATTGGGTGCCTTATCTGTGGTGATTACGACTATACTCTCGGCTATCTTTCTGAAGGAACGGCTGAGCTTTGTTGGGAAGGTTGGATGCTTTAATTGCATTGTTGGATCGGTGGTTATCGTCGTGAATGCTCCAGCACAATCCTCGGCCGGTACAATACAAGACATGCAGCACTTTGTCCTCGCGCCTGGCTTCCTAAGCTATGCTGGAGTTATCATTCTTGGGTGTACATTCATTGCACTCTGGGTGGGACCCAGGTACGGCAAGAAGAGCATGTTGGTATATTTGAGCATCTGCAGTTTGATTGGGGGCTTGAGCGTTGTGGCAACCCAAGGGCTGGGTGCTGCGATTGTTACTCAAGCGGGCGGTACTCCGCAATTTAATCATTGGTTTCTATACGTTCTACTTGTTTTCGTGGTCCTTACTCTAGTTACAGAGATCATTTTCTTAAATGTGGGTACAAGGCTTTTGATACCTTCTCTTGACTGTTACGCGCTGACTGGAGTCCGCATATAGAAAGCCTTGAATATATTTAATGCCGCGCTTGTCACGCCAACCTACTACGTCTTCTTTACCAGCTCCACCATTGTTGCTTCAGCCATTCTCTTCCAAGGGTTCAAAGGCTCAGTCACATCGATTCTTACGGTCGTCCTTGGCTTCTTGCAGATTTGTGCGGGAGTGGTCCTGTTACAGCTCTCCAAATCAGCAAAGGACGTGCCCGACGCAGCAGTCTTCAAAGGCGACTTGGATCAAGTTCGCACAGTAGCTGAGCAGGAAGAACCAGAATCCGAGCCGAAAGCAGACGCCATCCGTGGTACCGCTGGTATACTCCGCACCATGTCTCAGGCCAGGAAGAAGAACGAAATGGCAGAAGCGAAGAGAGTCCATGAAGATCGGATGAAAGATCAAATGGAACCCATTGGCGAGGACACACAAGTCGAATGGGATGGACTGAGGAGAAGGAAGACTACAATAAGCTCACAGGGGAGTCTAGAAAGACGGAAGACTCTACATCCTCCACTAGGAATGTCAGCTTTCCCAGATGTGGATGAAATCGAAGATGCACGACCAGAAACTGGAGGATCTGGAGGAGGCTTCAATGGCGCGTTTATGCACAGCTTCAGACGAAACGCCTCAAACAAATTCAGTCGGCAGAACAAAAGTCTCAGCACTGGCACTCCTCCTTTACCACAACCTCCTAAAGACGAAGCTCCACCCACAGACCAAGTGCTTACAGCCATGGAGATGGATCACGTCTATGGTCTCCCGCCCTCACTTCGTCAACCTGGCAACGATGGCGCCTCAGATACACCGGGACATTTTGGTTCATCCACAGAATACACCGGTGCTGGTGGCAGGCCCATCACGTGGGACGAAAGCGTTGAATCACGCCCCTCAAGTTCACGGCACAGCCCCGCCCCCACACCCCCGCCACACCAAGCCAAACGACAATTCTCGTTCCAAAATCCTTTCCACAGACACAAACCGGACGCGCCCACCACCTACGACAGCACACATTACCGTCCCAGCTCACGACTTGGTATAGGCTCAAGGGGTAGTAGCAAAGAACATACCATTCCAGGTATCAAGAGCGCAACGGAGGAAGAGCGGTTAGGGCTTGTGAAGGGGGATTCAAAGAATCTCGTAGCTTCGCCAGACTTCTCCGAAGAGCCAGAATCCACCGAACCCTCAGACGAAGATGACTGGCAGCTCGAAGGCCAGCCGGCAGGAGGGACAGCTAGCCACGGTCGTGTCCCCTTTATACCGGAGGAGAAAGAGAGCGAGAGCGGGTCCAGCACGCCTTCTAGGGTATTGCCAGGATATGCGAGACGAGAGAAGGACTGGGAGGATAGGCCACCTAGTGGCGGTGCGGGTGGGAGAGCTGGTGCGTTTATATAACGTCAAGAGGATGAGTAAGTATTCTCTTTCTTGCCTTGGATATGCTCGTTTCCAGCATATCATGGCATACTACTGGTATGGGTCTATTGTATTGTACATAAATAGCGGGAATATAAAGCGCGCATGTCTGCTATGCAAGCTGGGAGGAAACAACAATGATGATGGTTTGCCCCTTTCTCGAACTAATTCGCGAAAACTTTTTTTCCCTCAGAGACACGAATCTCATATCTAAGGCGTACGGAGTCAGTACATACTCCACGTTACAGCACCCTAGCATGCCGAACTGCAAGCAGCCGTGAGCGAACATGCTTAGATAAGTACTTCAGAATTTGGGGTAGCCTCCTGGCCACAGCTCCTCGTCAAGATATTCGATATGAATAACAGCAGGAATTGGAGGTCAAGATGGAGTATCGCAACCTTGACGAATGTCGCGGCGACATTCGTCTACTCGGAATTGTACAGCCTGTCAATCTACATCCCCACGCTACCAACGTGGACCTGACGATCTCCGACCTAACATCATGGCAACTAGATCGTTACCCACTGCGGAATTACCGTGAAACAAATGATGACCACCTCTCCGGGCGATTTGTGGCTCTCAGTTACACTTGGGGTGACAAGGATGACCTGGATGAGATCGTTGTTGACGGTTTGAATCTAGTGGTGCAGAGCAACTTGAAGAAAGCTCTGATGGCGCTACAATCTACCTCATTTCTCCAAGCTGGATGTCGAGTCTGGACTGATGCTATTTGCATCAATCAAAAAAACATACCCGAGCTAAACAATGGCATCAAGCGCATGAGAGATATATATAGCCATGCTGTGAATGTGGTTATCTGGCTAGGCGACGCGGCTGACAGGAGTGATGAGGCCATTAATTTTATTAACACCATTGCTGCAGGGTGGGATGAGGGACCTGAGTCACTACGAAAATGCCTCCAGGAGGCTTTTGCAAAGAGAGGCACCACAATATGGGAGTCACTGTCGAATCTTATAGTGCGCGGCTACTGGTCCCGTTTATGGATTATTCAGGAACTGGCCATGGGTGGCAACCACAGCACAATCATCTGCGGGGAGCAAATGACAACATGGGATAGATTGTATCGAGTATACGACTCCTTTCATCCCTTCAAAGGAACTCACTGGGATCCAGAGCTCGCCTCAATCATATCACAGGAGCTCAAGTACGTCAATGCCGCGGTCTACGAAGCCTACCGGAATGTGCGTTTGTGGCAGTGGGAAAAATGCGAAGACTTTCAGATCCTGCTGGAAGCCGCAGAGCAAAATCTCCCAACAAATAAAAGACATCTGCTGACTAGATGTCGGCTCAGCAAATGCTTGAAACCTGTCGACAAGGTGTATGGTATATTGGGTCTTCTAGAGCCAGCAATATCAGAACGAATTATACCGAACTACGATTCGTCTGTCAGAGACGTCTACACCACGTTCGCCAGGGCGTGGATTGGGGTCGAAGGCAGGAAAGGTGATCTTGGATTTCTCATACAGTGTGGCGAAACCGGGGAGAAAAAGATGAATCCGGAATTGAGCAACGAGAACCTACCTTCGTGGGTTCCAGATCTTCGAAAACAGGTCAGACTTCAATTGAACAACTTTGAGCCCGAGTATAATGCTCATGGTGGGATCAGAGCTTCGTTCGAATTCGTCCGCAATGGGTGGGTGCTCTCTGCAAAAGGCGTCTTGTTCGACAAAATCGATGGCTTGAGTGGGACCCGGCATTGGGATGATGACTGGGACAACATCCAGGACTTCCAAAATGCAAAACATTGTGCGAATGCCTATGTCGATGCAAATGGCTTCAGAGAAGCGCTGTGGAGAGCTATGGTTGGCGATCGAGATCGCCATGGACGTGCAGCCGACAGTTTTTATGAACACGTGCTCGACGCCGCAATATTCGACGAGCGCTGCGCACCACCGAACCCATGCCCTTCGACTGGCGACACTGACGAGTCGTTTAAATGGAACATTCATCTCTGGCTTAAAAGGAACGCCTCTTTCACCGTAGACAGCAGACCTCTTCAGTCGTATTTTCAAGACTTGCAAGCCATGAAATATGACCCCGATCGGTATTATAGGTCACTAGGCCGCATGGCCTCCTGGATGTGGTCGCGACGACTTGCCGTCACCGAATGTGGATATATCGGTGTCATGTCCCGGGTTGCTCAACGGGGAGATATGGTTGCGCTAATACTGGGCTGTAGTTGTCCACTCCTACTGCGACCTCATGGCGACACTTTTCGCATCGTGGCTGAATGCTATGTACAAGGCGTTATGCAAGGAGAGATAGTCACGCAGCTCGAGGAGCGCAATTGGCATTTGCAGGATATTCTCATCTCCTGACTTGCCGATGAGCTTGAAATCGCCAACACATTAATTGTCAAAGATGCCCATCGAATATAGAAAATTTCGATCACGACCGGCCCACAAAGGACACACGGAGTCCATCAAGCCCATCACCCCGAAATTCGTTCTTGGAGAAGCCAAATTCCACGTTAGCAATTTTACTAACGAATCTATGGTAGATACGCAGAACCTTTCTGCAGACAGGACTAGAGTTCATATTAGCACAGCATGGCACCCCCTTGTTATGTCATTTATATGGCAAATGAGTTTGCCTTGTTTGCATTATGGGAAGGGTAATTCACAGTCCCATCCGCTTGAGATATTTTTGTTTGTACGAATGGACACCCTGGTGAGATCAAGTCCCCGTTGATGTGACATGGCGATATCCACTTTCAAGATTATCATTATCTTATGTGGCAACAAGAAAGGTATCCAAAACATACATAGAGATCTCATCAAACCAGCATTGACTTGATCATCCAAATCATCAAACATAAATTGTCTAATGTATAATACACTCCAGCACCCTACATCCTAGATGCCGACGTCGCATGCATCTCATATATTTCATCCTTTTTCGGAGGTGCCGGCGGCAGCTCATGCAGCAGTGCATCGTCAGGCAATTCATGTGGCACAAAATCATACCCTGGGCTTTTAACAAGAGCTAACTCTTGCGGCGGCTGCTGATCCGAAGGCATCTCTGCTTTGTTATAGGCCAAATTGTCCGAGTACGTTGCGTCAAACCCTCCCTGCAGTGTCTGTTGTCTGTTTTGCTGACGTTTCCGTCGTCTTCTTTGTAAAAGGTATGCACTACAGAAGAGTAAGATAGCAGCAAGGCCACCGATTACGCCGCCAGCTATAGCTCCTCTTGAGGGCCTACTGTCGGTGAGGCTGGACGATGGTGGTGGTGGTGGAGCAGTTGCTGTTGAAGTTGGTACAGAAGGTGCTACGGGGGGCCGGCATGCGGGTGGTCCTAGCTCAATTAGGTTCGAGGTTTCGGATTGTTGACTTGCCCATAATGTGAACTGCTGATTATCGTTGTCGACCAGGAGGTACGCGGAGCTTAGGAATGGCATTCCAAAACGAGGCATATCGTTTAGGTTGATAGCTTGAAGGCTGTTGATGAGGACTTCTGCATATGTGCTGTAATTAGAAACTATCTCTTGTCCCCCTGGATTGATTTCGATGTCAGGAACCACCAGCTGGTGGTTAGGAATAGTGATTTCTAGATCTGGATAGATGTTGAAAGTAAGGTTTCCATCATATCTGCGCATATTCAGCAATTGTCTCGCTATGCGGGAAGCATGAGCACTCACGCTCCCTCAGCTGGAATCAGCATTCCGTAGAAGTTGAGCGGGCTCAATGAGCGCCCAAGTTCGCGAACGCCCGTGACGTTGGTGAATGCCCACCATATATCCTCCGATAGAGTAATAGGCCCAAAGTCTGATTCCACGCAGGCTTTCAAAGATGATCCTGCTGATTCACCTATAATGCTAATGTTCGACCCGTTTCTAAGATTCATCTTGATATCCGTAACGGTAATGACGTAGCCATTATTGCAGGCATCTGAGGGTGCAAATGGTAAAGTTATATTATTCCCGGTAACTTTTGCTGCGTCGTAGCCCCCGAGTATCATGCTTCCATCTGTTTGGTATTGAACATACGCTCCCGTCCACCCTTGAAAATATCCGTATGTTCTGGAAGCAATAGCGCCAACTGAGGATAGCATATTCAAGAGGGTGGAGTTGCGTCCTAGGCCTAAAGAGTCAACGGTGCCAGAACCTACGGCGGTGGCGCCATCTGATCGAGAGATTCCGATGGGGAAATCAGTAAGAGAGAATGTCGTATTCACTTTGAGTGTATCAGTGCCCCACAAGTCCGAACCCTGGCCTTCCGTAGCTATGCTTAGAGCACTATATGTTGAAGCATTCCAACTTGTCGAGGTACCTTCGTCGAATAGTCCTCCATACTGGTTGGAACATTGCACCATTGTTAAATTGGGATTGCAACCTGAAGCCGTCCCATCATTGATGAAGGTATTATTAAACATCCTATACGTCGTTAGGTCAATTATACAACGTATATGCTATCTCAAGTGGATACAAACGGAGAGACAATGAAGGCGAAAGACTGTGGAGGCGTTCCAATGGACACAGCAGCGCCCCGCCTTAAAGTACTATCATTCAGAGTGACGTTGCGAATGGGAATTTGTATCGGTATTAACGTTTGTGAAGCACATGAACCCTGGGAGGTCGAGGTGGAAGAGGGTGCTAAGGAAGAGACTGATGCAGCGGACGGTGTCGCAAGGCAGAACCTCAGGACGAGGGGCAAAACCCACAGGTTCCTTGAAACTTGCTGGACCATAGCTTCGTCCTTTCAGCAGACCAAAGACCACATGAGTATATACAAATGAAAGAAATTCGACCAGAACTCATGAAGTGACGAGTAGTAACACATGAAACGCCGCGAGACCAGGAAAAATGAGACTTGGGAAACTCGCTGCCGGCTCAGCTCGTCCAGGAAAAGAGAATGCGTCCGTTTCACTAGAGCTGCATGGGTGCTAAAGATGACTGCCATACTGATACACCAGTACAGGCATGCTGAGCTCAGCACGCCGCAAAGTGCTAATATTATTTACAGGCCACTAAATATTTCCATTGCTCAAAACGGATAGATGGATACGCCTATTACCAGATCCTAGATAAGCCGAAGCTTCCAGCAGCTGTGATTGAGGCTGTACACCAGTATTATTGCATGGGTGCCATTAGCGGGGCGTTAAGTTTGATAACGCTGGACACGAAGGAAAAAAAGGTGTGTGGGTGAAACTTTGCTAGTGGATGTGAAGGAATCCTACGACGAGCAGTATGGCCAATCAAGAACAGGCTGTAAATTAGATCGTCTAAGGATCAACGCGTTGAGATGGTGATGATGAGTCCAGATGAGATTTCAGATGGGGGGGGGTTGTTGGGGGCTGGCGGCTAAGTACCTAAGGTTCCCGCTCCGCGGTGTCCTGCCGCCCTGACAGTTGCGCACCATAGAATAGGTAGAAAGTAAAACTGCTCTACCTGAATTCGCGCAATAAGGAGGCAGAGGCCATCTGAATGCGCTCCCTCTATAGCGTTTGCTAGCGACTATGTTTACCGTTTATATATAATTGTTCAGTGCTGTACTATATATGTCATGGGTGTGTACGACCGTGTAGGCAGCACCAGAGAAAAAGTCGTGGCCGGTGCAGGCATTGCACTGCGACGTCCTGGACGATTTAGTGCTCTGTCAATTTTGATTGTCCTAACATTTTACTTAATCGTCTATCATATTCCTACAAGACCACGCTTGGTGCCGGAACCGCCCTCGACATCGTCAGCGCCCCTCGACGAAATTCCTCCTCGAATATGGCAGATCTTCTTCGGATATACCCCCATCAACGATTTCATGCCATTCATTCAATCATGGGTCACGAAGAATCAAGACTACGCCTACACTCTCATGAGCAATGATGGAGGCAACGCTTTTGCCCGAAAACACTACGCCGACCGACTAGACATACTCCAACCTTTCCTCGACCTTCATTTCCCTGTCTTGCGTTCCGACCTCCTACGCTACATGATCCTTGAGACTGAGGGAGGAGTGTATAGCGATTTAGATACCAATTTGTTGAAGCCAGTCGGCAACTGGGTCCCAATAGACATGAGGTCGAAGGTACATCTCATTGTTGGTATCGAGTGGGATCAACTTGGTGGGAAACCAGAGTTTGGGATGACTGAACCATTACAATTTTGTCAGTGGACCATTGCTGCGAGTAAGGGTCATCCCATAATGAAAAAGGTCGTCGAGGACGTCGTACATGCCCTACAAGCCTTGGCCTCCCGCCATAATACCACGATTAGCGAGCTGAAACCCGAGGATGACGAGGTAGTCGAAGTCTCTGGTCCCGTTATCTGGACACGGACTGTTATGCAGAGCATGTCTGAGATGACAGGGACTCATATAGACTACCGTAACATGACCGGTATGACGGAGGCACGTCTATTCGGAGATGTGCTCGTGCTTCCAATTGACGGCTTTGGTACTGGGCAGCCCCATTCGAATTCGGGCAAGGATGGAGCAGGCAATGCATATATACGACACATGTGGAAGGGCTCCTGGAAGCATGGTTGGGGGTCCTAGTTTCACTGGGACTATATAGAAGATAAAGCCACCTCGAGATGACAGGTTCATGTACTTCTATTATATATATTGGGTACAATAGGTTTCAGCGCTAAAAGCGAGAAGGCGTCTAATGGTGATTCCGTTCTGGCTGAATGGCAAACAGAAAGGATCTTTCGAGCAACGCCAAGGAATCGTTCTAGATGCCAACAACCGAGTGCCAATAATCTTTACAGAAGATTACTAAAGCTGTGCACATAGGAGTTGATATCTCGAAGAAGTCGTGGAAGGAAAAACACTGTATCCACACCAATAGATCGTTCGACCTGCTCAGCATACGTCATGTGGTTGTCTACTTGATCCTGCCTGTTATCGACCAAGTAGCACTGGGCGTATCTCTCCGTGACGCGCACTTTAAATGGCTCAAGGCGCGGAGTACCTTCGAAGGTCCGCATTTTCTATTAGTAGAAGTGGGCTGAGTTTGAGAGTACGAGGCAATGCCTCCAGAATCCTTCTAGTGCTGCATGTGTTTGACACGAACATATGTGTGCTCAACTTTCACAGCTTGTCGCGCGGCAGTTTGATGGTTACAAGGGAAGTGTTGGCACCGAGCATGACTATGTGTAGACGTTAGTTGCAGGAATAGTAGTAGGCTGTGTCACAACCCTTGCACAAGTTTTAGGGACGGAGGTTTAAGCGTCAACGCCTCACGGCGTATCCTTGTTCTTACGAATGAGATCAGGGAGTTGGATTCTTTGTTTCGACGCTTGTTCCGTCGCAGCCCCATGATCCTAGCGGTTATTCGAGAGCTCTGATTGGCCGCTGCAAAATTAGTTACTTACGCTAGGAATGCCATAATTACCTACCTTTTATCTGATGGTTGTCATGCTTTTGTTCTTTCGACTTCAGAGAAATGTTTCCCTCATTCCAGGATGCACTTCCACGTTGGTAGTTTCGGCTGCGGTCTTATTCTCTCCCTACTACTACTATACATCGGAAGTGTATATCGCATTAAGATCCTAAGAAGCAATGTCTTGAAAGTTGATTCTTTCATCAAAGACAACTTAGAAAGTGCCCACAGCGAGTCGTTAGCGAATGGGACTTCGGTTGCCTCACTAAAACAAGAATACTCCGTTAGAGATCATGTCGAGAATGTGACGTTCGGTGTATGAGGATCTACCTTCACGCACATTCGATGGGACGTAGCTTACAACCGAGCAGTTTGAGAAGATACTCGCCCTCGGCCTCCCAGAGCGATCAGATAGACGTGATACACTTACGCTCCTGTCATCTTACTATAATGTAAAACTAGAATGGATGGACGCAGTCAAAGGAGAGGATATCAAACAAGTAGCATGGCCTGCTGTTCGTCTTCCTTGGTATATCCCTAACAGTTGCTAAATGTCTCTCCAGCACTGGAATACTGCAAACAAGAACAACAGTATGGGAGAGCTTGGTTGTTGGAGATCTCACGTGAATGCAATAATGAGGTAGGATTTTGGTGATTAGACATACAAATCGGCTGCTGATCCGGTCATCGGAACAGAGTCATTGACGAGGGTTTATCGTCAGCCTTGATCATTGAGGATGACGCAGACTGGGATGTTGGTGTGAGATCCCAGCTCCACGAATTCGCCAACAAAACTCGAGAACTTGGCAACGCTAGTCGTGACTCTTCCAACCAAATAACAGATGCTACACCCACTCAAAGTCCATATGGCGATGACTGGGATATCCTTTGGATAGGAGCTTGCGCGTGGCCTCCGGCGCCAGCGGACTCGTTATCTTTCCAAGGTGCGGGAGGCAGGAACTACCTCGTTTTTTGGGCTCGCGGAGGTATGGCTTGCACATGGGGATACGCCATTAATAGCAGGAGTGCGAAGAAGCTTCTGGCCTGGTTGCTTGACATCAACGAAGCTGTCGACTTTCATATGGGGAAATACTGCGAACGTAACAACTGTGTCTCCATATGGCCGCCTTTGATAGGATCCCACATTCCAGCTGGACCTCAGCGCAAAGACTCTGACATTCGCAACACCCCGACGGAAGCTCGAGAGAAAGGGGAGACTATGTTCATCTCGAATTCTGCGATTCTGGATATGGAACAGAAACTAGGCATCACAGCGTAGTTGAATGTTTATCATGATTCACGAGGACTAGATCTTACAGGTACCAAAGCATCAAAAGTAATACTCATTACATTTAATTGCTAAAACAAAGATTCAGAAGCTATCATCCTAGCACACCCACCCCCCTCCACTACGATACCTTCCAGCCAATCCATTCACAAGGGCAGACTACCAGTACTCAACGAATCCTATCAACTTACCACTATATATGATGGAAGCAGCTTGACATGCTTATCCCAAACCTATCGGGGTCCTAGAATCGTCATACTCAGCAAGCATCAAGCAACAAAAAATACCCGTCTCCAACAGAAAGAGGGAGGAAATGAACCAAGACTTTCCTCATGCTTGAATTTAGTTGGGATTTAGTGCTCGATGGCACCGTCGCCGGTGGCCACTAGCACCCCACCAGCCAACTTGGGAAATAAAGAGCGTCAAAGTGACATTAGTAGAGGGCACTCCTACTTCTACTCCTCATTCTTTTCATCTCTAGGATCTATTCCTTCTGGACCTATTTCTTTGAAGCACCTCAACAGCCTTTTGAGCTATAAGCTTGCCCTACCTACCCACGCCTGTATTATATACCTAGATAGCTAGCCATCACGCCTTAGGTATCCCATCGCTTAGACGGAGGGGGTCTCGACGATGGGCCTCCGCTCCCTGTCACGGCTAATGGCAGCAGCCGCCAGCATAGGCCGACGGTAGCCAGGGGTGGAGGCCTGGAGCTGAGTTTTTTGGTCAACCAAAAAGGATTTTGAATAGTCTCATATTACTAGCTTTTCACCCTGACCAGATGAGCACTAAGTAAAAAAAATAACCCGTCTCTAATAGAAAGAGTTAAATAAGCCAAGGCTTTCTTCTTAGGTAATTAAATTAATAACTTATTATAATCCTTTTTATTATAGTTTTTAAATAACTTACCTTTAAAAATCTCTAAGTTTATTTTATAAACTCTATTTTATTTTAATTACTTAATACTTATATATTTTATATAAATACTAGTTTTCTTCTATTTAAAAATCTCTTTCTTATATTTATTTTATATATTAATTTTAATTTATAAATAAAGCTTATAATTCTTATTTATTCTATTTATTCTTTTATAATTATAATATTATAAATACTACTAAAATAATTTAATATTATTAATATAACTTTATTATTACTAAACTTTTTAATATAAATTTTTAAAAAGTCTTAAAATTATAAATAAATTTATATATTTAATTTTTATTTTTAAGGGTCTTTATAATTTAATTTTAAGTCTTATTAATATTAACCTTATTATTATTATTTAAAAAGTTATAAAAGTCTTTTATAAAGAAAAGGCTTATATTTAAAATAAAGTTAATATCTTAATTTTCCTAATTACTTTAATATAATATTATTAAGTAGTTATTACTTTTTAAAATACTTAAGATTAAGTTATTAAAAAATAATAAAATTTTAATAAAATTATTAAAGTTTTAAAAGTTAATATTTAAATCCTTAAGGTAAAATTTATTAAAGTTTAAATTTAATAAATTATTCTTCTTATTTTTATAATTAAATTTTATTATTTTATTAAGTATTTTAATTTATTAAAGTATAGTAAAGACTATAAGAATATTAGAACTTAATAGAAAGTAATAAAATAAATATTATTATTATAAATATCTAAATATAAACTTAGTAAATAATTTAAATAATTTAAAAATTAAAATATATAAACTACTAGTTTAAATAAATTATTAAATAATTTATAAATTAATTCTATTAAATTAAGAAGTCTTAGTAAACTTTTATTAGAACTAGGGCTAGGATAAATTAATACTAAAAACTATATAATAAAAACAGAGTTCTAAGTATAAATAATTAGTAAGTTTAGTACTAAGTGTAATTAGATTTACTAAATATATATTTAAAAAGATTAAGATATTTAGTAATTAAATATATTAAATATACTAAACTAGGTAGTCTTAGTAGACTTTTTTATATCTATATAATTAGAGCTCTTACCTACTTTAAATAAATCTTCTTATATTTAATTTATATAATTAATTAATAGTTACTCCTAGCCTTTAAAGACTTAATCTTATATTTAGCTTACTCTATTTATATTAATCTTTAATTACTTATCTTTAGAAGATTTATATAATATTAGTTTATAATACTTTAAATACTTTTAAATATAAGTTTATTAAATTAATAAAATATAATAATCTTAAATAAGATTATTTAAGATTAATATTATAACCTTAATAAAGAATATTAAAAAAGTATTAAGATTATTTAATTAGACCTTTATTATAAAGAAAAAAAAACTTAAAAAATAATTATTATAAATTTAAATCTACCTTCACTTCTATAAAAAAATAATTTAAGATAAATAATAAATAATAATTACTATTATCTTTATATATAAAGATATATAAAAATAAATATAATTATATTTATAGAAATACTTTAATAATCTAATAAATATACTAGATATAATAAGATAAATAGAAAATTTTATATACTTTAAAATAAATTTTATAAAATATTTATACCTTTAAATAAAATTAACTAAATAATATAAATAATATAATATATTAAATAAAATTAACTAAATAATATAAATAATATAATATATTAAATAAAAGAGGTTTATAGTAGAATTTATAATTTAATTCTAATAATATATAATAAAAATAAAATAAAATAATAATATACTTATAATAATATATAGAAGGGGGTTAAAAGAAAATATTAAAAATAAACTTATAAGGATTAAAGTAAGTATTAATATACTTAATAAGCTTTAAAAAGAAATTATTAAGATTAATAATAATTTTTTTAAAAAAGCTATAGAAAAAAAATATAATAAAAGAATTACTAAAATAAGCATTTAAAGATATTATTTTAATAGAAACTTTAACTTTAATTATAAATAAAAGATATAGAATCTATATAAACTAATATTAATAGAGATTAATATAATAAAAAAGAGAACTATATAAAGAAAGTTAAATAAAAAAGTAAATAAAAAAATATTAAAATACTATAGTTATAGTAAATTAAATTATTTTACTAAAAACTTGTTATGAACTAACGTTATATAGGTCTTCTAAAGATAAGTAATCAAGGGTTAATATAGATAGGGTAAGCTAGGTATAACTCTATATTACTTAATAATATAAGAGCAAGTCTTTAAAGGCTAGGAGTAACTATTAGTTTAACTATAAAGTTGAATATAAGGAGATCTATCTAAGGTGGGTGAGAGCCCTAACTATATAGATATAGGAAAGTCTGCTAAGACTATCTAGTTTAGTATATTTAGTATGTTTAATTACTAAATATCCTAATCTCCCTGAACATTTATTTAGTATGTTTAGTTGCGCTTGGCACTAAACTTACTAATTATTTGTACTTAGAACTCTGTCCTTTCCGCGTAGCTTCTAGCACCAGCCTATCCTAGCTCTAATTCTAACAAAACTATAAATTAAAAAATATAATATTAAGACCTTAAATTAATATAATAAAAAAAGTATTTATTAAAAAAAAAGGGACTTTAAAAAATAGTAAACTATTATCAATATAAGATAATTTAAAACTTAATATAATACTAAAAATAATAAGTATAATAAAGAAAATAATAAATTAATTATAAAAAAATATTAATAGACTATTAAAGGAATTAAATAATAATAATAATAAAATTATAAATAATCTAATAATTATATTTAACTAATAGGAATATTATCTATAAGGATTTTTATATAAAATATAGAATAATATACTTTTACTAGTTATAATAGGGCTTAAAAATAAAGATAAATATAATAGATATTATAATAGTATTAGGACTAGGGCTAGGATAGGCTAATAATAGATGCTATACTATAAGGGCGAAGCTTATAGTATAGATATTCAGTATAACTAATAAGATTAGATATACTAAATACTCTAAGTATACTAAATATATTTAGTAAAGAGTAGGAGGATTAGTATACTAAATATACTAATTATTAAAATCTTAGCAGACTTTTTTATATTTATATAGTTAAGACTCTTACCTACTTTAAATAAAGCTCTTTATATTTAATTTATATAATTAATTAATAATTACTCCTAGCCTTTAAAGACTTAATCTTATATTATTAGATAATATTAAGTTATATTTAGCTTACTCTATTTATATTAACCCTTAATTACTTATCTTTAAAAGATCTATATAATATTAGTTTATAATACTTTAAATACTCTTAAAAATAAGTTTAATAAATTAATAAAATATAGTAACCTTAAGTAAAATTACTTAAAATTAATATTATAATTTTAATAAAAAATATTAAAAAAGTATTAAGATTATTTAATTAAATCTTTATTATAAAAAAAAGAAAAAAGCTTAAAAAATAATTATTATAAATTTAATTTTACTTTTATTTCTATAAAGGAATAGTTTAAAATAAATAATAAATAATAATTATTATTATCTTTATATATAAAGATATATAAAAATAGATACAATTATATTTATAGAAATATTTTAATAATCTAATAGATATACTAAATATAATAAGATAAATAAAAAGTTTTATATATTTTAAAATAAAACTTTATAAGATATTTATACCTTTAAATAAAATTAATTAAATAATATAACTAATATAATATATTAAATAAAGGAAATTTATAATAAAATTTATAATCTAATTCTAGTAATATATAGTTAAGATAGAATAGAATAATAATATATTTATAATAATATATAGAAGAGAGCTAAAAAAATATATTAAAAATAAGTTTATAAAAACTAGAATAAGTATTAATATATTTAATAAATTTTAGAAAAAAGCTATTAAGATTAATAATAATATCTTTAAAAAAGCTATAAAAAAAGATATAATAAAGGAATTACTAAAATAGGTATCTTAGAATATTATTTTAATAAAAATTTTAACTTTAATTATAAAAATAAGATATATAATTTATATAAACTAATACTTATAGAAATTAATATAATAAAGAAGAGAACTATATAAAGGAAGTTAAATAAAGGAATAAATAAAAAAATATTAAACTATTATAGCTATAATAAACTAGGCTATTTTATTAAAGATTATAAATTAAAAAATATAATATTAAAACCTTAGATTAATATAATAAAGAGAGTATTTTTTTAAAAAAAAAAATTCTAAAAACTAGTAAACTATTACTAGTATAAGATAATTTAAAATTTAATATAATATTAAAAATAGTAAATATAATAGAAGAAATAATAAATTAATTATAAAAAGGTATTAATAAACTATTAAAGAAACTAAATAATAGTAATAATAGAATTATAAATAATTTAATAACTATATTTAATTAATAGGAATATTACCTATAGGGATTTTTATATAAAATATAGAATAGTATACTTTTACTAGTTATAATAAGGCTTAAAAATTAAAATAAATATAATAAATATTATAATAGGTTTTAGGAGATATAAAATAAATAACTTAAACTAAATTATAATAGAAAAGTTTAATTAAGTAAATAAAATTAAAAAGATAACTTTAATTAGAAGTAAATAAATTATAAAAGAAAATAAAAATCTAGATTATTCCTATAAGATTAAGAATAAAGTATATATAATTATTAAAATAATAAATTTTATCCTAGATATAGGGAAATCTACTAGAATAAATATATAAATATATAATATTTAAAATATAATATAGTATAAAAAAAGACATAAAGGTTTATATACTTACTATAATATTTTATAAAAGTATTTAAATAATATAAGATTAATTATTATTTATAGTACTTATATAGAAAAAGGGAAATATATTATTTTCTAAAGAGATTAGATAATTAATATTAAGTATTTAAAAAAATACTAAATAAAAATTATTATTATAAAGATTATAAAAAGGTATTATAAGAAATATACTTATACCCTAGCTATTATAAATATATATAAGCTAAGATTTTAGTAGGATTCTACTTAAAAAATAATTTAACTCCTTTATTAAATAATTAGGGAAAAGACTAATTACTTATATTAAAAGTAGATATAAGGAGATTAATATTATAATCTTTAGATAATAGACATATTTAATAAAATATAATTAACTTATTAAAATACTAATTAAAATTAATAATTAGGGAACTATTATAATAATTAATTTTAGAATAATAAAGAATTTTATATTTAATATTTTTATATAAATATAAAAAATGCTAATAGTTAATAAGAAGGAACTATATTAGCTATAAATAATTAATAAGTTAAATTTATTATTAAAAAATATTAATAAGGAGATAATTCTATTAAATATAGCTTATTAATAATACTATAAGAAAATTATCTTTAATATAGTTTAAATAGCTAACTACTATATTATATTAAAAAAACCTTAATTAAAGAAGTAAAATCTAATAATTAATTAAAAGATAAGAGTACTTATATTTAAAAAGACTAATAATATTATTAGCTTTAAATATATATATTAGTAATAATTAATAGTATATAAGAAGCTAAGAAGTGTTATAAACTAACATTATATAGGTCTTCTAAAGATAAGTAATTAAGGGTTAACATAGATAAGGTAAGCTAGGTATAACTTAGTATTACTTAATAATATAAGATTAAGTCTTTAAAAGCTAGAAATAACTATTAATTAATTATATAAATTAAATATAAAGAGATTTATCTAAAGTAGGTAAAAGCCTTAATTATATAAATAAAGAAAAATCTACTAAGACTATTTAATTTAATATATTTAGTATATTTAATTATTAATTATTTTAATCTCCTTAAATATATATCTAGTATATTTAGTTACACTTAGTACTAAATTTTTTAAATATTTATATTTAGAACTCTATCTTATCTATATAACTTCTATTATTAATTTATTTTAGTTTTAATTCTAATACTAGGTCTTCTCTTTAAAAATTTTATTCTAAAATTTAATTCTTTCTTCTTAAATATTTATTTAATAAGGTATTATATATACTAAAAATAATAATACCCTTTATTATATTTAAGCTGCTAATTATTATAAAAGAAAACTTTATTATATTATTATAAAGATATATAGTATATATTTAGTAATATATATTAAATCTAAAAATTATATTAAAATTAAAGGGTTTATTTAATATACTAAGTATAATAAAATAAATTATTATTATAACCTAGCCTCTCTTAGTTATAAGTATAAGAAGGTATAAAATATGGTTAAGAAACTTAATAAAAATATTTAGAAAATTAAAATAAAATTTACTTATCTTAAATAATAAAGAAAGTTTTACTTTTAGAAGTTAAAAGAGATAAAGAATATTAAGGTATAGAATGTTCTTAAGTTAAAAGTTAATAAATATTTTAAAAAGCCTTCTCTTTTTATTCCTTTTTTATCCTTTATTTTATTACTAGCTAGGCTTTACCTTCTAGCACTATCTACTTACCACGCTACCTACCCAGCGCTCGCTTAGCTCGCTTGCCTACATAGATCCTTTCGCGCTCATAGATTCCTTCCTTAGATTTATTCTCCTAGTTATACTATACCCCTATGCTGCCGCGCTAGGCTAGCCCCTAACATTAAAATAAATCTCTATTATAATAGGATGATGTAAATCTCCTATCACGCTGTTTCATCTCCCTATGACGCGCTCTAGGTGATACTAATTTAGTAGTCCAACCCCCGCCCTTATAAGTCTACCAGCGAGGATAAATAAATGGTAGAGCTTATAGCCAGTCAGCGAGTTTAAATAAGTGTTATAGAAATTAAGCTATCTATAAGTTAAAAAACTAAATAAGGTATAGTACCTATATCACCAACATACTTTATAAGGGAGTACTAGACCTTATAATCTATTAATATATTAATAAAGGCTTTGTTATATAAGCAAGCTCTTAGCGAGCACCTATAATTTAGTAGTACTAGGTATTGGCTGAAGGAGTCTATATTATATTAGACTCAATACTAGAAAAAATACTATTTATAATACCCTAAGTACCTTGGCCTCTATCCTTCTACTTACTAATCTATAATAAATACCATCCACTTAACTATTAATTCTACCTCACCACCTGATTCAACCGTCCTCCCAAATTAATATTAATAAGAAGGAGCAAGGGTCTATACAAAAAAAATTTAGGGATATAAACAAGGTGTCATCAAATTCTACAAGGGTGATATTCGGCTCTTTATATCGCTGTAGACTACCATTGCTTAATATTGACAATCAAGAGTATAGGTTAGGAATTTAGGATTTATATAAGTTACCACTAAGTTCTACAAGCGCGTTATTTCCCTTCTTACTTAATATATCCAACCGCGCTGTAGACCCGCACCTGCTTAATACTATTAAGGGGCAAGCTATGCCGAATCTAGTATAGTCCGGCTGCCAAGCTAGGTAGAACGCCACCATTTTATTGCTTGCGCTTTCGCGTTTTCACTACGCGAAAATCACATTCCTTTTACAATTTCCTTTAACTTTCAACTTTTTCGATTCTGCCAACCACGGCATGTCATCCATTAACATAGGTAGATTCTTTCGACATCCTATCACCTGTCGTCGCTTAGCATAGACGATCCGATACACTGGGGGCACTATTCACAAGTTTTTTATAAAAAATTCTTGGCGCTCCACACCTTTACGCCCGCGCAACCACTCGACGTCACAAGGTATAGATAGATTGATAGATAGAGGAATAGTTATAGACAAAAGGATAGCTACTAGCTACAGGCATCAGGGTCGATGCCTTGTAGAGGAGGGGGGTAATATTATCAGCTAGGCTTTACCTTCCAGCGCTATCTACTTACCACGCTACCTACCCAGTGCTCGCTTAGCTCGCTTGCCTACATAGATCCTTTCACGCTCATAGATTCCTTCCTTAGATTTATTCTCCTAGTCATACTACACCCCTATGCTGCCGCGCTAGGCTGGCCCCTGACATATTTTTCTTATTAACCTTAACTAGACCTAGTTTTTTATACCTAAAATTATTATAACTAATTCTAGTAGTTTTTAAAGTTCTTAAGTAGCTTTTATATATTCTTAGTATTATTATTATTTTTTTATTTAATAAGATATTTTTAATCTTTCTAATCTAAAATTTTTTTAACCTTATATTTATCTTCTTCTTTAATTTTATATTAAAAATTGTTTTATACTAGTATATTAGGGTTTACTAGTTTTAAGAATAATATATAGAAGACTAGATATTATTTTAATCCTTTAAATAATTTTAATTTATAATTAACTAGTCCCTTTTATTTTATAATTAAAAATAGTTTAATTTTTATATAATCTAGTTTTTTACTAAGTCTTTATATTTTTATATTTTTAATTAAAAAATATATTTTATCCCCTTTTTTTAACTAAGGACTATCTTTTTAATTTTTATTAACTTAAAATTTAATCTTTTTATTTAAATTCTTAATAATATTTTTTAAATTTTTATAAATTTTCTTTAATTCTTTAGCTTTAATTAATATTTTATTTATATTAAATCCTTCCTATAATTATAGAAAGCTATTTATATTTTTTCTATAATTTATAAAGAATAATATTATTTTACTTATTCTAGATAATTTATTATTATATATTAATTATACTATTAATAATAGTATTACCTAATTATTTTATTATTTATATAATACTTTAAATAAATTTTTAATATTTAATTTATTCTCTTTATTTATCTATCTATCTAAGAATAATATATTATTAATATTTTTAATTTTATTTTAATTATTCCTAATAGTATTTTTTAGTAGTTTAAGATAAATAATTTATCTTTATCTAATATTATTAATTTAAGTATATTATAATCCTTTATAAGTCTATCTAGTAATATAAATATTAATTATTTAATATTATACTTTTCTTTAAAAGGTAGTATAATAGTATATTTTATTAGTTTATCTATAATAATTATAATAATATTATATACCTTTACTATTATTAAATTTTTAGATTTTAATAATTTAGTAATAAAGTCTATTATAATATTATCCTATAGTGTTTTTAATATAGATATAAATTATATATTCCTATATAATTTATATCTTACTAACTTATTCTACTAATATTTAATATATTTTTTAATATATTATTCTATCTTTAATCTTAATTATAGTATATTATAATTTTTATAAATAAGTTTTATTATTCTAATAATTCCTAGATACCTATATATTAGGTTATTATAATAATTTTAAATTATTTTTTTAATATATTTTTCTAATATATATATCTTACTTTAATAACTTAGTACTATTATATTAGGTTATTTTTTATATAATTCCCTAACCTTAATATTTTTATTATATACTTTTATTAGCCTATTAATTATATTTAATCCTTTAACCCTTATAGTTATTATAAGTATTTATATATTTAGTACTAATAATCTATCCTTTTCTTATTATAAAATAGCTTATTTATTTAAGTTTTTTATATTTATATAGTTTAATTATCTACTTAAAGTATTAATATATTTATTTTCTTTTTCTAGAGTATAATAAATTTTAAATTTATATTATTCTAAAAATTCTACCTATCTAACTTATCTTTAGTTAAGTATTTTTATTATTATAAAATTTAAGAGATTCTTCTAATTAGTAAAGATATTAAGTTTTAAATAATTTTTAATATAAACCCTTTAATATTTAAGTACTTTAATTATTATAAGCAATTCCTTATTATAAATATTATAATTTTATTCTAGTACTATTATCTTTTTTAAATAATATATAATTAGATACTATTTACTATTCTTTTATTAATATAGGCACGCTCTTATAATTAAATCTAATATATTAATTTTAATCCTTACTAGTTAATTAACTTAAAAGGTATATAATATTAATAGTTCTATATATATTTTTTTTAATTATAATATTATATTATTTTATTCTTTTCCCTATTTAAATTCTTTATTTTTAGTAGTTAATTTTATTAAAAGTAGAGCCTTTTTTAAAAATTATTTAATAAATTATTTACTAAAGTTTAGGAATCTTAAGAATACTTATATTTCTTTAATTATTATTAATATTAACTATTCTTATATATTTTTAATTTTATTTTAGCTTATCTAAATATCTTTTATATTAATATTATATTCTAGGAAATCAATCTTCTTTTTATAAAATTTATATTTTTTTAATTTAAGGAGTAGTTTAGCTTTATATAAATATTTAAATACTTTTTATATATATTAAATATATTTTACCTTATTTTTTAAATAAATTAGAATATTATTAAAATAAGTTATTACTATCCTATCTAGGTATACCTTTAATATATTATTAATTAATACTTAATAAGTTACTAGTATATTAGTAAGTCTAAATAATATAACTAAATATTTATAATATCTATATTAAATTTCAAATATAATTTTCTATTCTTTTTTTTTATATAAATTAAGTTATAAACCTTTTTAAAGTCTAGCTTTATAAAAATCTTAGCTTTTCTAAATTAATTTTAAAGTTTATTAATATTTAATAATAAATACCTATTCTTAATTATAATATTATTTAGCTTTTAATAGTTAATATATAGCTATAAACTCCTATCTTTTTTTAATATAATAAGTATTAGATAATCTACTAATAATTTAGATTTTTAAATAAACCCCTTTTTTAAGTTCTCTTTAATATATTTATATAATATTTAGAGTTCCTTTTCTAATAATATATATATAGATTTAAATATTAATTCCTTATTTAATTTAAATTTAATCTTATAATCCTAAGGCTAGTATTTAAGTAGTATTTTTATATTATTAATTAATTAATCTTTTATTTATATTTATAGAGTTAGATCTTCTTATAAAGTTATAGTATTATATTTTATAATAGTTCTTTTACTTAGCTTTTTATATACTATTAATTACTATTAATATATATATTTAGAGCTAGTAATATTATTAATCTTTTTAAATATAAATATTCCTATTTTTTAATTAATTATTAGGTTTTACTTCCTTAACTAAGATACTTTTAATATAATATAGTAATTAACTATTTAAATTATATTAAAGGTAATCTCCTTATAGTATTATTAATAAGCTATATTTAATAGAATTATCTCCTTATTAATATTTTTTAATAATAGATTTAACTTATTAATTATTTATAGCTAATATAGTTCCTTCTTATTAACTATTAGCATTTTTTATATTTATATAAAAATATTAAATATAAAATTCTTTATTATTCTAAAATTAATTATTATAATAGTTCCCTAATTATTAATTTTAATTAGTATTTTAATAAGTTAATTATATTTTATTAAATATGTCTATTATCTAAAGATTATAATATTAATCTCCTTATATCTACTTTTAATATAAGTAATTAGTCTTTTCCCTAATTATTTAATAAAGGAGTTAAATTATTTTTTAAACAAAATCCTACTAAAATCTTAACTTATATATATTTATAATATTTAGAGTATAGGTATATCTTCTATAATACCTTTTTATAATCCTTATAATAATAATCTTTATTTAATATTTTTTTTAAATATTTAGTATTAATTATCTAATTTTTTTTAGAAAATAATATATTTCTCTTTTCCTATATAAGTACTATAAGTAATAATTAATTTTATATTATTTAAATACTTTTATAAGATATTATAGTAAATATATAAACCTTTATATCTCCCTTTATACTATATTATATTTTAGATACTATATATTTATATATTTACTTTAGTAGATTTCCTTATATTTAGAATAATATATATTATTTTTATAATTATATATATTTTATCCTTAATCCTTTTAAAATAATCTAGGTTTTTATTTCTCTTTATAATTTATTTATTTCTAGTTAAAATTATTTTTTTAATTTTATTTATTTATTTAAACCTTTCTATTATAATTTAGTTTAAATTATTTATTTTATATCTTCTAAAACTTATTATAATATCTATTATATTTATTTTAATTTTTAAGCCTTATTATAGCTAGTAAAAATATACTATTCTATATTTTATATAAAAATTCTTATAGATAATATTCCTATTAATTAGATATAGTTATTAGATTATTTATAATTCTATTATTATTATTATCTAGTTCCTTTAATAATTTATTAATACTCTTTTATAATTATTTTATTATTTTCTCTATTATATTTATTATTTCTAATATTATATTAAATTCTAGATTATTTTATATTAATAATAATTTATTACCTTTTAAAATCCCTTCCTTTTTAATAAATACTCTCTTTATTATATTAATCTAAGGTTTTAATATTATATTTTTTAATTTATAATCCCTAATAAAATAGCCTAGCTTACTATAACTATAGTATTTTAATATTTTTTTATTTATTTTTTTATTTAATTTTCTTTATATAATTCTCTTCTTTATTATATTAATTTCTATTAATATTAGTTTATATAGATTATATACTTTTTTTCTATAATTAAAGTTAAAATTTCTATTAAAATAATATTTTAAAATATTTATTTTAATAATTCCTTTATTATATCTTTTTTTTATAATTTATTTAAAAAAATTATTATTAATCTTAATAACTTCTTTCTAAAGTTTATTAAGTATATTAATACTTACTCTAATTTTTATAAACTTATTCTTAATATTTTCCTATAACCCCCTTTTATATATTATTATAAATATATTATTATTTTATTCTATTTTAATTATATATTATTAGAATTAAATTATAAATTTTATTATAGACTTTCTTTATTTAATATATTATATTATTTATATTACCTAGTTAATTTTATTTAAAGGTATAAATATTTTATAGAATTTTATTTTAAAGTATATAAAACTTTTTATTTATTTTATTATATTTAGTATATTTATTAAATTATTAAAATACTTTTATAAATAAGGTTATACCTATTTCTATATATCTTTATATATAAAGATAATAATAATTACTATTTATTATTTATTTTAAACTATTCTTTTATAAAAGTAAAGATAGAATTAAATTTATAATAACTATTTTTTAAATTTTTTTCTTTTTTTATAATAAAGATTTAATTAAATAATCTTAATATTTACTTAATATCTTTTATTAAGATTATAATATTAATTTTAAATAGTCTTATTTAAGGTTACTATACTTTATTAATTTAATAAACTTATATTTAAGGGTATTTAAAGTATTATAAACTAATATTATATAAGTCTTCTAAAGATAAGTAATTAAAGGTTAATATAAATAAAGTAAGCTAGATATAATTTAATATTATTTAATAATATAAGATTAAGTTTTTAAAGGCTAGGAATAACTATTAATTAATTATATAAATTAAATATAAAAAGATTTATTTAAAGTAAGTAAAAGCCTTAACTATATAAATAAAGAAAAGTCTACTAAGACTATCTAATTTAATATATTTAGTATATTTAGTTATTAATTATTTTAATCTCTTTAAATATATATCTAGTATATTTAGTCATGCTTAGTACTAAACTTCTTAGATATTTATATTTAGAACTCTACCTTACCTATATAACTCCTATTACTAGCCTATCCTAGCCCTAGTTCTAATAAGAAGAAGAACTATTATAGAATATAATATTATAATTTTAAATAAAAATAACTTTATAAAAGGATTTAACTCTATAAATATAAATAAAGAGTTAACTAGTTAATAATATAAGAATAATAATAAAAATATACTTTTAAATATCCCTAAAAAGTACTTTAAATATATATAGCTTTTTTAGAAAGAAATAAATATAAAAATACTATTTAAATATTAATCTTAAAATTACAAAATTAAATTTAAACTAGGTAAGGAACTAATATTTAGATTTATATATATATTATTAGAAAAAAAGCTTTAAATATTATATAGGTATATTAAAAAAAATTTAAAAAAAAATTTATTTAAGAATTTAAATTATTAGTAGGTTATTTAATATTTTTTATACTAAAAAAAGGATAGAAACTTATAGCTATATATTAATTATTAGAAGTTAAGTAATATTATAATTAAAAATAGGTATCTATTATTAAATATTAATAAACTTTAGGACTAATTTAAAAAAGCTAAGATTTTTATAAAACTAAACTTTAAAAAAGTCTATAACTTAATTTATATAAAGGGGGGAAAAAGAATAGAAAACTATATTTAGAATTTAATATAAATATTATAAATATTTAATTATATTATTTAAACTTATTAATATATTAGTAATCTATTAAATATCAATTAATAATATATTAAGAGTATATTTAAATAGAATTATAATAATCTACCTTAATAATATTCTAATTTATTTAGAAAATAAGATAGAATGTATTTAATATATATAAAAAATACTTAAATACTTATATAAAATTAAACTACTTTTTAAATTAGAAAAATATAAATTTTATAAAAAAAAAATTAACTTCCTAAAATATAATATTAGTATAGAAGATATTTAAATAAATTAAAATAAAATTAAAAATATATAAAAATAACTAACACTAATAATAGTTAAAGAAATATAAATATTTTTAAAATTTCTAAACTTTAATAAATAATTTATTAAAGGATTTTTAAAAAAAACTCTATCTTTAATAAAATTAATTACTAAAAATAAAGAATTTAAATAGGAAAAAAAATAAAATAATATAATCTTATAATTAAAAAAAGTATATATAGAACTACTAATATTATATACTTTTTAAATTAATTAATTAATAAAAATTAAAATTAATATATTAGATTTAACTATAGAAGTGTGTTTATATTAATAAAAAAATAATGAATAATATTTAATTATATATTATTTAAAAAAGATAATAGTACTAGAATAAAATAATAATATTTATAATAAGGAATTGCTTATAATAGTTAAAGTACTTAAATATTAAAAGGTTTATATTAAAAATTATTTAAAATTTAATATCTTTACTAATTAGAAGAATCTCTTAAATTTTATAATAATAAAAATACTTAACTAAAGATAAGTTAGATAGGTAGAATTTTTAGAATAATATAAATTTAAAATTTATTATACTCTAGAAAAAGAAAATAAATATATTAATACTTTAAATAGATAATTAAATTATATAAATATAAAAAACTTAAATAAATAAGCTATTTTATAATAAGAAAAGGATAGATTATTAGTACTAAATATATAAATACTTATAATAACTATAAGGGTTAAAGGATTAAATATAATTAATAAACTAATAAAAATATATAATAAAAATATTAAAGCTAAGGAATTATATAAGAAATAATCTAATATAATAGTACTAAGTTATTAAGACAAGATATATATATTAAAGAAATATATTAAAGAAGTAATTTAAAATTATTATAATAACTTAATATATAGATACCTAAGAGTTACTAAGATAATAAAACTTATTTATAGAAATTATAATATATTATAACTAAAACTAAAGGTAGAACAATATATTAAGGAATATATTAAATATTAATAAATTAAATATTAATAAATTAAATTAATAAAATATAAATTATATAAAAATATATAATTTATACCTATACTAAAGATATTATAAGATAATATTATAATAGATTTTATTATTAAGTTATTAAAATCTAAGGACCTAACTATAATAAAAGTATATAATACTATTATAATTATTATAGATAGATTAATAAAATATATTATTATACTACCCTTTAAAAAAAAGTATAATATTAAGTAGTTAGTATTTATATTACTAGATAAGTTTATAAAGGACTATAATATATTTAAATTAATAATATTAAATAAAAATAAGCTATTTACCTTAAACTATTAAAAAATATTAATAATATACTATTCTTAAATAAATAGATAAATAAAAAGAGTAAACTAAATATTAAAAATATACTTAAGATATTATATAAATAAATAATAAAATAATTAGGTAATATTACTACTAATAGTATAACTAATATATAATGGGGAGGTTTAACTCTGGTATAGTTTATAACTAGGGCTAAGTATAAGCTATATAATATTAAACAGTTAAATATTTATTAACTATAAACTCCTCTCTATTATATAAGTTAAATATATAAAAGGAAATCCTATCTATAAAGGAGGAAGCCCTCTCTTATATATTTATCTAGATTCTTATTAAGGCCTAATATAATCCTAGTAATTTAATCTTAGATTACCTATATTATTTATAATATCCTTAATCTAGTCTTAGATTATTTATATTACTTATAATATCCCTAATTTAGCTTTAGATTACCTATATTATTTAGTTTTATCTTAAGTATCCTTTCTTTACTAACTTATTATATACCTTATATATAATCCCTTATAGGGTTACTTATAATATAATCCCCTTATTAAGCTATCTTTATCCTAAAGATAATTTAATAACCTAAATATTTTTTTCTTATACTAAGGATAAAAAAACTAGCTAACTCTCTAGCCTATTACTATTAGTTAGTTCTAAAACTAGGAATAGCTTCTTTATTAAAATATAATTATTTTTAATATACTAGTATTAGTTACTTATATCACTATAAGGAAGTATTAGACTAATATATTAAATATATTTAAAATAGTAGTAACTATAAGCTATCTCCCCTTAACGTTCTAAAATAGAAATAGATAGAAAAGTAGTAAATAAAGCTTAAAAATAAGAAGGATAAAGCCTTTATTAAGATTATTTACTTATAAAAATAAATTTAAAAAATTAAGGTAGATTAGATATAGATAGTTTAAAAAAAATAAAAAATATTAAGTTCCTTAAAAAAAAGGAGGAAAAGGCCTTTTCTTAGTCCTTTAATAAAGCCTTATTATCTATATAAAATAATAACCTCTTTAGCCTACCAACTAACTAGGGATAACTAGATATAAGTTTTATAATTAAAATACTAATAGCTTCTTAAAATAATTAATTGTTAAAGGTAACTCCTATATATTCTTAAATATATTATAGTCTAACTATTTAACTAGATACCTCTATTCTTTATTAACCTTTTAATAATCTAAGATTTCTTTAATATTATATTTCTTATTATCCTAATTAAGAAATAATAAGGCTATTTATAGTAATATCTTAAAATTTACTTTCTCTAAATATAAGATATAAAATACTAGATACTTATATATTAGCTAGAGTAAATTTAGAAAATAATTTATATCCCCTCTATATTCTTTAACTAGAAATAGACTAAGTTTTATAAAATTAAACTTATTATTAAATTTATTAGTATTAAAATTCCTATAAAAAAGATATATCTTATCCTCTTTAAAAATATTTAGACCTTCTAAATATTTTTAATTATAGTATATTATTAAGTAATTATTTAAGAATTATAAATTTCTTTATAATTCTTAATAAATTCTTTTTATTTCTTAGATTATTATTATTATCTTTTACGCCTTAGGCTCTATCCCTTTAAATAATAATATTATTCTAAGCTTAAACCTATAATTAGCTTAAAATAATAATATTCTAATAAGGTCTAATAATAAGTTATTATATACTAGTGTTATAAACTAACGTCGTATGGGTCTTCTAAAGATGAGTAATTAAAGAGCAACGTAGATAGGGTAAGCTAGGTATAACTCAATATCACTTAGCAATATAAGATCAAGTCTTTAATAGGCTAGGAGTAACTATCAGTTAATTATATAAGTTGAATACAAGGAGATCTATCTAAGGTGGGTGAGAGCCCTAACTATATAGACATAGGAAAGTCTGCCAAGATTTTAATAATTAGTGTATTCAGCACACTAACCCCCCTACTCCCTACTAAACATGTTCAGCATGCTTAGGGTGTTCAGCATACCCAGTCGTACTAGCCATACTAAATATTCATTCTATAATTTTCACCTTCCTAGTATAACATCTATCACCAGCCCGTCCTAGCCCCGGTTCTAACATTAGGTCCCCCTCCTAGGGATTTTGTCCTAAAATTCAATTCTTCCTTCTTAAACATTTATTATAGTATGATGCCCTCTCTAGCTAATAGCACTATCTATCATTACCGTGCTACTAATAGGAGAAAAAGAAAGTGTTGTTATATCAACATGCGTTCCTGCCAAGCATGTGTCCGTTTTGGGAGCGAGTGTGTGGTTACTCCTAGTAGTAACCGTTATACTTTGTGCGATGGGAACAATCGTTCCTATAACTTAGCCCCCCCTAGTAAGGAGTATAAAAAGGCCTAGGATATAATAGAGAAGTTAGATAAAAATATCCTTAAACTCTATAAAAAGGACTTAAAGTTAAAGATAAAAATTATTTATTTAGAAAAGTAGCAGAAATTCTATTTAAAGAAGCTAAGGGATTTAGGTAATTATAAGGCCTAAAATATTTTTAAGCTAGAGATAGATAAGTATCTTAAAAAAGCTTCTTCTTTAAATCTATTCTCCCCTTCTACCTTTCTTATTAATATCAACTAAACTTAGTTCTCCATCCCTAAAACTATTATAGTAGGTCCTAGTAGTTCCTAAGATTCCTAAGTAGTTCCTATATATTCTTAGTATCATCGCAATCTTTCTATTTAATAAGGTATTTCTAACCTTTCTAATCTAGAATCTTCTCAACCTCATACTCGTCTTTTTTTTTAATTTTATAATAAAGACTATCTTATACTAGTATACTAAGGTTCGCTGATTCTAAGAGTAATATATAGAAGACTGGGTATCACTTTATCCCTTTAAGTAGTTCTAATTTATAATTAACTAGTCCCCTTCATTCTATAATTAAAAATAGTCCAACCTTTATATAATCTAGTTTCTTACTAGGTCTCTTTATTTTTATATTCTTAGTTAAGAGATATACTTTATCCCCCTCTTTTAGCTAAGGACTATCTTTCTAATTCTTATTAGCTTAAAGCCTAACTTTCTTATTTAAGTCTTTAATAATATCCCTTAGATTCTTATAAACTTCCTTAAGTTCTTTAACTTTAACTAATACTTTATCTATATTAAGTCCCTCCCGTGGTTGTAAAAAGCCGTTTGCATTTTTCCTATAATTCGCGAAGAATAGTATTATTCCAGTTATCCTAGACAACTTATTGTTGTATGTCAGCTATGCTATTAATAGTAATGTTACCCAATTATTCTATCATCTATTTATATAATGTCTTAGGTACGTCTCTAATATCTAGTTTGCCCTTTCCGTTTATTCATCCATTTAAGAATAATATACTATTGACATCCTTAGTTTTATTCCGATCATTCCCAATAGCATTTTCTAGTAGTTTAAGGTGAACAATTTATCTTTGTCTAATATTATTAACTTAGGTATGCCATAGTCCCTTATAAGCCTATCTAGCAACACGAATACTAATTATTTAGCATTGTACTTTTCTTTAAAGGGTAGCATAATAGTATATTTTATTAGTCTATCTATAATAACTATAATAGCATCATATACCTCTGCTATTATTAGATCCTTAGACTTTAATAACTTAATAATAAAGTCTATTATAACATCGTCCTATGGTGTCTTTGGTATAGGTATGAACTGTATATTCCTATATAGTTTATATCTTGCTGACTTGTTCTATTAATACTTAATATATTCCTTAATATATTGTTCCACCTTTGGTCTTAGTCGTAGTGCATTATAATTTCTATAAATAAGTTCCATTGTCCTGGTAACTCTTAGGTGCCCGTGTATCGGGTTGTTATAATAATCCTAGATTATCTCCTTAATGCATTCCTCTGGTACATATATCTTACCTTGGTAGCTTAGTACTATTACATTAAGTTGTTCCTTACGTAATTCCTTAGCTTTAGTATCTTTATCATATGCTTTTATCAGCCTATTAATTGTGTTTAATCCTTTAACCCTCATAGTTGTTGTAAGTGTTTGTGTGTTTAGCACTAATAATCCATCTTTTTCTTACCTTAGGATAGCTTATTTATTTAAGTCTTTTATATCTATATAGTCCAATCATTTACTTAAAGTATTAGCGCGTCCATTTTCTTTTCTTAGGATATAGTGGATTTTAAATTTATATTGTCCTAAAAGTTCTGCCTATCTAACTTATCTTTAATTAAGTGCTTTTATTGTTATAAAATTTAAGAGGTTCTTATAATTAGTAAAGATATTGAGTTTTAAACAGCTTTTAGCATAAACCCTCTAATACTTAAATACTTCAACTACTGCAAGCAATTCCTTGTTATAGATATTATAGTTTTGCTTTAGTACTATTATCTTTCTTAAATAGTACGCAACTAGGTACCACTTACTATCCTTTTATTAACACAGGCACGCTCCTATAGCTAGATCTAATATATTAGTTTTAATCCTTACTAGTTAATTAACTTAAAAGGTGTATAACACTGGTGGTTCCATATATACCTTCTTTAATTGCAAGACCATATCGTCTTATTCTTTTCCCTATTTAAACTCTTTATCTTTAGCAGTCAGTCTCGTTAGAGGTAAAGCTTTTTTTAAGAATTCTTTAACAAACCACCTATTAAAGTTTAGGAATCCTAAGAATACTTGTACTTCTTTAACTGTTGTTGGTATTAGCCATTCTTATATATCTTTAATTTTATCCTGGCTTATCTGAACACCTTCCATGCTAATATTATATCCTAAGAAGTCGACCTTTATTTTGTAGAATTCGCATTTTTCTAGTTTAAGGAGTAGTCTAGCTTTATATAAGTATTCAAGTACTTCTTATATATAGTAGATATATTCTGCCTCATTTTCCAAATAAACTAGAATATTATTAAGGTAGGCCACCACTATTCTATCTAGGTATGCCCTTAACACGTTGTTAATTAACATTTAATAAGTTGCTGGTGTATTAGTGAGTCTAAATAGTATAACTAGATACTTATAATATCTATATTAAGTCCTAAATACAGTTTTCTATTCTTCTCCCTCTTTTATATAAATTAAGTTATAAGCCCCCCTAAGGTCTAGCTTTATAAAAACCTTAGCCTTCCCAAGTCAGTCCTAAAGTTTACTAATATTTAGCAATAGGTACCTATTCTTAATCGTGATATTATTTAGCTTTTAATAGTTAACGTATAGCTATAAGCTTCCGTCCTTCTTTAATGCAAAGAGTATTGGATAGCCTACTAATAATTTAGATTCTTAAATAAATCCCTTCTTTAAGTTCTCTTTAATATACTTATATAGTACTTAGAGTTCCTTTTCTAATAATATATATATAGGTCTAAATATTAGTTCCTTACCTAGTTTAAGTTTAATCTTATAATCCTAAGGCTGGTATCTAAGTAGCGTTTTTATGTCTACTTCTTCCTAGAAGAGCTATATATATTTAAGATACTCTTTAAGGATATCTAGAGGTATATTTTTTTTTTTACTACTCTTATACTATTAACTAGCTAACCCTTTACTTGTGCCTATAAAGTTGGATCCTCTTGTAAGGTTATCTTTATTTAAAGTTATAGTATTATACTCTATAGTGGTTCTTCCACTTAGCTTCTTATACACTATTGATTGCTATTAATATATATATTTAGAGCTAATAACGTTATTAGTCTCTCTAAATATAAGTACTCCTATTTTTTAATTAATTATTAGGTTTTACTTCCTCAACCAAGATGCTCCTAATATAATATAGTGGTTGGCCATTTAAACTATATCAAAGGTGATCTCCTTATAGTATCGTTGATAAGCTACGTTTAATAAGATTATTTCCCTGTTAACATCTCCTAATAATAGATTTAACCCGTCGGCCATCTATAGCTAATAAGGTTCTTTCTTATTAACTATCAGCACTTTTTATACTTGTGCGAGGATATTAGATATAAAGTTTCCTATTACTTTAAAATCAATCATTGTAATAGTTTCCTAACTATTAATTTTAACTAGTATTTTAATAAGTTAACTATACTCCACTAAGTATATCTATTATCTAGAGGTTATAGTATTAATCTCCTTATACCTACCCCTAGCATAGGTAATTAGTCTTTTCCCTGATTATCTAATAAAGGAGTTAAATTATCTTTTAGGTGGAATCCTACCAAGATCTTAGCTTGCATATGTTTGTGGCAATTAGGATATAAGCACGTTTCCTATATTACTCCCTTATAATCTTTATAATAGTAGTCTTTGTCTAGCATTTCCCTGAATACTTAGTGCTAATCATTTAATCTCCCTAGAAAGTAATGCATCTCTCTTTTTCTATATAGGTGCTATGAGTAGTAGTCCACCTTACATTATTCAAATGCTTTTACAAGATATTATGGCGAGTATACAAATCCTTATGCCTCCCTTTGTGCTATATTATATTTTAGATACTATATACTTGCGCATCTACTCTAGTGGATTTCCCTATATCTGGGATGGTATACATTGTTTCTATAGTCATGCATGCCCTATCCTTAATCCTTTTAGAATGATCTAGGTTCTTATTCCTCCTTATAGTTCACTTACTCCTAGTTAGAGTTGTCTTCCTAATCTTACTTATTTATCTAAGCCTTTCCTTTATAACTCTACCTAAGCCATTTATTTTATATTTCTTAGAACCTATTATAATACCTATTATACTCATCTTAGCTTCTGAGCCCTGTTATGGCTGGTAGGAATGTACTATCCTATATTTCATATAAGAATCCTTGTAGATAGTATTCCCATTAGTTAGATATAGTCATTAGATTGTTTATAGTTTCATTATCACTATTATCTAGTTCTTTTAATATTCTATTAATGCTTGCTTATAATTAATCTATTGTTTTTTCTATTACGTTTGCTGTCTCTAACATTATATTAAGTTCTAAATTATCTTATACTAGTGATATTTTACTGTCTTCTAGAGTCCCTTTCTTCTTAATAGGTACTCTCTTTATCATATTAATCTAAGGTCTTAACACTACATTTTTTAATCTATAGTCCCTAGTGAAATAGCCTAGTTTACCACAGCTATAGCACTTTAGTGCTTTCTTATTTACCCCTTTATTTAGCTTTCTTTATATAGTTCTCTTCCTTATTATATCAATTTCTATTAGCATTGGTCTATATAGGTCGTGTGCTTTCTTTCTATAATTAGAGTTAAAGTTTCTATTAAAACAATATCCTAAGACACCTGCTCTAGTAATTCCTCTATTATATCTTTTCTCTATAGCTCTTTTAAAGAGATTATTATCAATCCTAATAGCTTCCTTCTAAAGTTCGTTAAGCATATTAGTACTTGCTCTAGTTCTTATAAGCTTATCCTTAACATTTTCTTTTAACCCCCTTCTATATATTATTATAAGTACGTCATCATCCTATTCCATTTTAACTATATACTGTTGGAATTGAGTTGTGAATTCTACTACAGACCTCCTTTGCTTAATATATTATATTACTTATACCACTTAGTTAATTTTGTTTGATAGTATAAAGATCTTATAAAGTTCTGCCTTAAAGCGCACAAAACTCTCTATTTATCTTATCACGTCTGGTATATCCATTGAATCGTCGAGGTATTTCTGCAAATATGGTTGCACCCATTTCTATACATCTCCGCGCATGAAGGTAATAGCGATTACCGTTTATTATTTATCTAGTACTGTTTCCTTATAGAAGCAAAGGTAGAGTTATACCTGTAACAACTATTTTTTAAGCTTTTTTCTTTCTCTATAATAAAGGTCTAATTAAGCAATCTTAATACTTCCTTAGTATCCTTTATTAAGGCTATGACATCAGTCCTAGATAGTCTTACTTAGGGTTGCTATACTTTGTTAATTTAATAAACTCATACTTGAGGGTATTTAAAGTGTTATAAACTAATATTATATAGGTCTTCTGAAGATGAGTAATCAAAGAGCAACATAGATAGGGTAAGCTAGGTATAACTTAGTGTCACTCAACAATATAAGATCAAGTCTTTAATAGGCTAAGAGTAACTATTAATTAACTATATAAATTAAATACAAGGAGATCTATCTAAGGTGGGTGAGAGCCCTAACTATATAGATATAGGAAAGTCTGCCAAGACTTTAATAATTAATATATTTAGCACACTAACCCCCCTACTCCCTACTAAACATGTTCAGCATGCTTAGGGTATTCAGCATACCTAGTCATACTAGCCATACTAAACATTCGTTCTACAATTTTCGCCTTCCTGGCGTAACATCTGTCACCGGCCCGTCCTGGCCCCGGTTCTAACAACTAGCTATATATTTAGTAGATAAGCGACCTAGTTATCCTATTAATAGTTAATATAATATTAAAGATATTATTTAAAAATCTAATTTATTCTCTCTATCTAATTATTAGTCTATAGATAGAATATAGTATTTATTTTTAACTTAATTCCTATTATATTTATTAACAATCTCTAAAACTTAGAGTTAAAGAGTTTATCTTAGTTTAAGATTATTTTTTCTAGGATTCTATAATTAGCCACTACTATTCTTAGAAATATATAGGTAAGGTCTTCTATACTAAAAGCTTCCTTATATAGTACAAAGTATACTTACTTTATTAGTTAATTATTAATTACTAGGATAATATTATACACTATATCTATTAATTATTCTTTTAACTTTAGAAATTTAATAATAAAATCCTATATAATACTTTTCTATAATTTATTAGGGAAAGTAAATAATCTTATTTCTCTATAAAATTTATATTATATATATTTCATTCTAATATAAATATTATATTAAGTAATATAGTCTTTAATATATTTCTATATCCTAGAAAAATAAAAATTCCTAAATATTTTTTTAAGTATCTTCTCTATTTCTTAATACTTATTAAAGACTTTATTTTTATAATAAATCTTAAAAATCTCTTTTTAAGTACCTATAGGAATATAAATTTATTCTTAAAAAATTAATAGTCCTAAATCTATTTTACTAAATAAGTTATAACTATTAATATTTTTATAGATTTTAAATATAACTTTATCTTTTAATAAGTCTTCTAGTATCCTCTTAATTAAACTTTTTATTTTAATAGTTATTATAACTACTATTTATAGTCCTATTATATTAGGCCTAAATAATCTATTCTTATTTTATATTAATAATACTTTAGAACTTTACTAAATATTTACTATATAATTAACTCTCTAGCTAAATATATCTATAATATTATTCTTACTACCCTTAATATAATTAATTTTAAAATTAAATATAGATAACTTTTTATACTATTAAGCTAAATATCTATAAAATTCCTTAATAGATAGGAAGTATATTAAGTTTTTATAATTTAATAAAATCTAAATTTAGTATTTAGTTCCTTCTAAATATATCTTCTAAATATAAAATATATCTATAATAGTAAGTAGTTCCTTATTATATATTAAATATCTAGACTTAGTATCTAGTAATTTCCTATTATAAAATGCTATAGGATACTAGTAAGTCTAACTTTTTTTTATAATATTAATATTAATAGTTCTAAGTTAATTTATTACTACTCTAAATACTCTATTAAAGATATTAGTATATATTTTAATCTATAACTCTAAGTTAAATTAATATAATATAAAATTTATTATAAATTATTTTTATAACTTTCTAAATAAAGTCTCTACTTTATTTAACTATATAAATAGTACTTTATTATAGGTTAAGCCTATGAAAAATATTATAATTTTTAAATAATTTTTAATAAACCTTTAATAGAAATTTATAAAATTAAAGAATAATTATACTTCCTTCTTATTTATAGGTATTAATTACTTAATTATACTCCTTACTTTTTTAGGATCTATCTTAATTCCCTTATTAAAAATAATAAATTTAAGAAATTTTACTTGTTTTTAGTAAAATTTATATTTTAATATCTTTAAGTATAAACCTACCTACTTAAGCTTCCTTAGTATTTTTTATACTTGCTTAATATACTCCTCAAATATATTTAAGTATATAAGTATATTATTAATATATACTAAGATAAATTTATTAAGATATTCTTTTAAAACATTATTAATAAATACTTAAAATATTACTAGGGTATTAATTAATTTAAATAGTATTATAAGATATTTATATAGGCCTTACCTAGTTTAGAATATTATTTTCTATTTATCCCCTTTTTTTATATAAATCTAGTTAAATACATTAAGAATATTAAATTTAGTAAATTATTTCTTCCTTTAAAGCTTATTCTATAGCTTATTAATTAAGGGTAGGAAATAACTATTTTTAATAATATTGTTATTAAGTGCTTTATAATTTATATATAGTCTTAGCTTACTATCTACCTTTAATATAAATAGAATAGGATATCCTCTAAGTAATTAAGATTTTTAAATAAATCCCTTTTATTTATTTTCCCTAATATATTCTACTAAGGCCACTACCTTATTGTTACAAACTAACGTTGTATGGGTCTTCTAAAGATGAGTAATCAAGGGTTAACGTAGGTAGGGTAAGCTAGGTATAACTTAGTATTATTTAGCAATATAAGACTAAGTCTTTAAAGGCTAGGAGTAACTATTAGTTTAACTATAAAGTTGAATATAAGGAGATTTATCTAAAGTGGGTAAGAGCCCTAACTATATAGATATAGGAAAGTCTGCTAAGACTATCTAGTTTAGTAGAATTAATCTATAAACTATTTAAACTCCCTATGGTTTATTTAAATTAGTCAATGATTTATTTGAATTGGTGGTTCAATTGTTTTAGTTACTAAACTGTTTAAACCATTCTACCAAGCCTATGCCTAGATATTTGTAATGATAGTATTCTCTCTATCACTTCCTATTAGGTTCTAATACTATCCCCCTCCTCTAATATTTTTGTCCCGAAGATGACCATCCATCCTTTATACTATAATATACCACTAATCCTCTATTAAAGTCTACTCTCCGCTGTAGGTGAGTCCTAGAGAGTGCTTATTCTAATAGAATAATATATTGTTATAATAATTACATTCGCTGGTAAAAAGAATGTAAAGTTGGCTTAAGCTCTAATTCCTATACTAAATATATTAGAGTTGGTCTATCCTATAAGCTTACTTTCTTAGAAGCCAAGCTTTATTATATATAAAGAAAGTATTGTAAGAAATTAGAGGCTGTTTACCTAGTGGCTATATAGATCTAAGAGCTTATTACCTGCTAATTAAGACTTTATATTGAAGTAGATAACTTGGAGAAGTAAGAGGAGGAGCTTATCTAATAGGAGCTCTATAATATTAAAGAGCTAGAAGCTGATAAAGCGGCTTTAATTAATAGTGATCCCCTCTTTAATCTTAGCCCTAAAGAGCTTAAAATCCCTCCTAACTTTAACTAGTTTATACTCTCCGTTCCTAAAATTATTATAGAAGATATTGGTAGTTCCTAAGATTCCTAAGTAGTTCCTATATATTCTTGGTATTATCGCAATCCTTTTATTTAATAAGGTATTTCTGACCTTTCTAACCTAGAATCTTTTTAACCTTATACTTATCTTCTTCCTTAATCTTATAATAAAAACTGTCTTATACTAGTGTGCTAGGGTCCGCTGGTTCTAGGAGTGATATATAGAAGACTAGATATCATTTTAATCCTTTAAGTAGTTCTAATTTATAATTAATTAGTCCCCTTTATTCTATAATTAAAAATGGTCCAACCTTTATATAATCCAGTTTTTTACTAGGCCTCTTCGTTTTTATATTTTTAGTTAAGAGATATACTTTATTCCTCTCTTTTAGCTAAGGACTATCCTTTTAATTTTTATTAGCTTAAAGCCTAACCTTCTTATTTAAATTCTTAATAGTATCCCTTAGATTCTTATGAACTTTCTTAAATTCTTTAACTTTAATTAATACTTTATCTGCGTTAGGTCCTTTTTATGGTTATAGAAAGCTATTTATATTTTTCCTATAATTCGCGAAGAATAGTATTATTCTAGTTATTTTAGATAACTTGTTATTATATGTTAGCTGTGCCATTGGTAGTAGTGTCACCTAATTATTTTGCCGTTTATTTATATAATGCCTTAGATATATTTTTAATATCTAGTTTACCCTTTCTATCTATCTATTTATCTAAGGATAATATACTATTAATATCCTTAGTTTTATTCTAATCATTCCTAATAGTGTTTTCTAATAGTTTAAGGTGAATAGCTTATCTCTATCTAATATTATTAATTTAGGTATATTATAATCCCTTATAAGCCTGTCTAGTAGTATAAATACTGACTACTTAGCATTATATTTCTCTTTAAAGAGTAGTATAATAGTGTATTTTATTAGTCTGTCTATAATAACTATAATAATATTGTATACCTCCACTATTATTAGATCTTTAGATTTTAGTAACTTGGTAATAAAGTCTATTATAACATCATCCTATGGTGTCTTTAGTACAGGTGTAAACTGTATATTCCTATATAGTTTATATCTTGCTGACTTGTTTTACTAATATTTAATATATTCTTTAATATATTGTTCTACCTTTGCTCTTAGCTGTAGTGTATTATAATTTCTATAAATAAGTTCTATCGTCTTGGTAACTCCTGGGTGCCCGTGCATTAGGTCGTTATAATAATCCTAGATTATCTCCTTAACACATCCCTCTGGTATATATATCTTGCCTTGATAGCTTAGTACTATTGCGTTGGGCTATTCCTTATATAATTCCTTAGCTTTAGTATCTTTATTGTATGCTTTTATAAGCCTGTTAATTATATTTAGTCCTTCAACCCTTATAGTTATTATAAGTGTTTGTATATTTAGCACTAATAATCTGTCCTTTTCTTACCTTAGGATAGCTTGCTTATTTAAGTCTTTTATATTTATATAGTTTGATTATCTACTTAAAGTATTAGCGCATCCATTTTCTTTTTCTAGGGTATAGTAGATTTTAAATTTATATTATCCTAAAAGTTCTGCCTATCTAACTTATCTTTAGTTGAGTGATTTTGTTATTATAAAATTTAAGAGATTCTTATAATTAATAAAGATATTGAGTTTTGAATAGCTTTTAGTATAGACTCTCTAATATTTAAATGCTTCTACTACTATAAGTAGCTCCTTATTATAGATATTGTAGTTTTACTTTAGCGCTATTATCTTTCTTAAATAGTATGTAACTAAGTACTATTTACTATCCTTTTATTAATATAGGCACGCTCCTATAACTAGATCTAATATATTGGTTTTAATCCTTACTAGTTAATTAACTTAAAAGGTGTATAATACTAGTGGTTTTATGCATGCCTTCTTTAATTGTAAGACTGCATTATCTTATTCTTTTCTCTATTTAAACTCTTTATCTTTAGCAGTTAGTCTCGTTAAAGGTAGAGCTTTTTTTAAGAATCCTTTAATAAACTACCTATTAAAGTTTAGGAATCTTAAGAATGCTTGTACTTCTTTAACTGTTATTAATATTGGCTATTCTTATATGTCTCTAATCTTATTTTAGCTTATCTGAACACCTTCTATGCTAATATCATATCCTAGGAAGTTGACCTTTATTTTATAGAATTTATATTTTTCTAGTTTAAGGAGTAGTCTAGCTTTATATAAGTATTTAAGTACTTCTTATATATATTGAATATGTTCTGCCTTATTTTCCGAATAAATTAGAATATTATTAAGGTAGGCTACTACCATCCTATCTAGGTATACCCTTAACATGTTGTTAATTAATATTTAATAGGTTGCTGGTGCGTTAGTAAGTCTAAATAGTATAACTAGATATTTATAATGTCTATATTGAGTTCTGAATACAGTTTTCTATTCTTCTTTTATTTTTATATAAATTAAGTTATAAGCCCCCCTAAGGTCTAGCTTTATAAAAACCTTAGCCTTCTTAAGTCAGTCCTAAAGTTTACTAATATTTAGTAGTAGGTATCTATTCTTAATCGTGATATTATTTAACTTTTAATAGTTAATGTATAGTTATAAGCTTTCATCCTTCTTTAGTATAAAGAGTATTAGATAACCTACTAATAATTTAGATTCTTAAATAAATCCCTTTTTTAGGTTCTTTTTAATATACTTATATAATACTTAAAGTTCCTTTTCTAATAATGTATATATAGGTCCAAATATTAATTCCTTACCTAGTTTAAGTTTAATTTTATAATTCTAAGGCTAGTGTTTAGGTAGTACCTTTATATCTACTTCTTTCTAAAAGAGCTGTATATATTTAAGGTACTCTTTAGGGATATCTAGAAGTATATCTTTCCTCTTATTATTTTTATATTATTAACTAGCTAACCCTTTACTTATATTTATAGAGTTGGATCCTCTCTTAAGGTTATTCTTATTTAAAGTTGTGGTATTACACTTTATAGTAGTTCTTCTACTTAGCTTCTTATATACTATTAATCACTGCTAATATATATGTCTAGAGCTAATAACGTTATTAGTCTCTTTAAATATAAGTACTCCTATCTTCTAATTAATTATTAGGTTTTGCTTCCTCAACTAAGGTGCTCCTAGTATAATATAGTGGTTAGTTATCCAAACTACATTAAAGGTGATCTCCTTGTGGTTGTTAGAACCGGGGCCAGGACGGGCTGGTGACAGGAACTACGTGGATAGAGCGGAGTTCCCAGTATAAATGTCTAGGAAGTTTAGTGCCAAGCGTGACTAAACATACTAGATATATATTTAGGGGGATTAGGATGTTTAGTGACTAAATATACTAGATATACTAAACTAGATAGTCTTAGCAGACTTTCTTATATCTATATAGTTAGGGCTCTCACCTACTTTAAATAGATCTCTTTATATTTAACTTATATAGTTAACTAATAGTTACTCCTAGCCTTTAAAGACTTAATCTTATATTGCTAAGTAATATTAAGTTATACCTAGCTTACTCTATCTATGTTAACCCTTAATTACTCATCTTTAGAAGACCCATATAATGTTAGTTTATAACATTTTAAATACCCTTAAGTATGAGTTTATTAAATTAATAAAGTACTACAACCCTAAGTGAGACTACCTAGGACCGATGTTATAGCCTTAATAAAGGATATTAAGAAAGTATTAAGATTATCTAACTAGACCTTTATTATAGAGAAAGAAAGAAGCTTAAAGAGTGGTTATTATAGGTTCAACTCTACCTTTACTTCCATAAAGGAACGGTCTAAGATAAATAATAGACGGCAATCACTATTACCTTTATACGCAGAGACGCATAGAAATAAGTACAACTATATTTATAGAAGTACCTTGACGATCTAATAGACGTACTAGACGTGACAAGGTAAATAGAGAGTTTTATACACTTTAAAGCAGAACTCCATAAGATATTTACACCTTTAAATAAAACCAACTAAGCAATATAAGTAATACAACACATTAAATAAAAAAGGTCTGTAGCAGAATTTATAACTCAATTCTAGTAGTATATAGTAAAAATGGAATAGGATGATGATATACTTATAATAATATATAAAAGGGGGTTAAAAGAAAATGTTAAGGATAAGCTTATAAGAACTAGAGTAAGCACTAATATACTTGACAAACTCTAAAAGGAAGCTATTAGAATTGATAATAATCTCTTTAAGCGAGCTATAGAGAAAAGATATAATAGAGGAATCACCAAAGTAGGTATCTTAGGATATTACTTTAGTAGAAACTTCGACTCTAATTATAGGAAGAAGGCACACGACTTATATAGACCAATACTAATAGAAATTAATATAATAAAGAAGAGAACAGTGTAAAGAAAGCCAAATAAAGGGGTAAATAGAAAAATACTAAAGTACTATAGCTATAGTAAACTAGGTTACTTTGCCAGAGACTATAGATTAAAAAATATAGTATTAAGACCTTAGATCAATATAATAAAAAGAGTACCTATTAAGAAGGAAGGGACTCTAGAAGATAGTAAACCATTACTAGTATAGGACAATCCAGAACTCAATGCGATACTAGAGATAGTAGGTATAATGGAGAAAACAATGGATTAACTGCAAAAAGGCATCGATAGACTGTTGAAGGAATTGGATAACAGTGATAAGGAAACTATAAATAATCCAATGACTATATTTAACCAATGGGAATATTACCTACAGGGATTTTTGTATGAAACATAGGATAGTATAATCCTACCAGCCATAATAGGGCTTGAAAATCAAGACGAATATAATAGGTATTATAATAGGTTTCAGGAAATACGAAATAAATAACTCAGACTAGGTTATAATGGAAAGGCTTAAATAAATAAGTAAAATTAGGAAGACAACTCTAACTAGGAGTAAATAAACCACGAAGAGGAATAAGAACCTAGATTATTCCTAAAGGATTAAGGATAGGGTATGCATAACTATCAAAACAATGCATACCATCCTAAATACAGGGAAACCCACTGGAGTAGATACATAAGCATATAGTGCCCAAAACATAATACAGCACAAAGGGAGGCATAAGGGTTTATATACTCACCACAATATCTCATAAAAGTATTTAAATAATGTAAGATTAACTATTACTTATGGCACCTATATAGAAAAAGGGAAATGCGTTACTTTCTAGGGAGATTAGATGATTGGTACTAAGTGTTTAAGGAGATATTAGATAAAGATTATTATTATAAAGATTGTAAAGGGGTATTGTGGGAAATATGCCTACACCCTAACTGTTATAAATATATGTAAGCTAAGATCTTGGTAGGATTCCACCTAAAGGATGACTTAACTCCTTTATTAGATAATTAGGGAAAAGAGTAATCACCTATACTAGGGGTAGGCATAAGGAGATTAATACTATAACCCCTAGACAACAGATATACTTAGTGGAGTATAGTCAGCTTATTAAAATACTAGTTAAAATTAATGGTTAGGGAACTATTATAATAATTAATTTTAGAGTAACAGGGAACTTTATATTTAATATCCTTATACAAGTATGAAAAGTGCTAATAATTAATAAGAAAGAACCTTACCAGCTATAAATGGCTGATGGGTTGAATCTATTATTAGGAGACATTAACAGGGAAATGATCCTATTAGACATAGCTTATCGACGATACTATAAGGAGATCACCTTTGATGTGGTTTGGATGGCTAACCACCACATTATATTAGGAGCACCTTGGTTGAGAAAGTAAAACCCAATAATTGATTAGAGAATAGGAGTACTTAGGTTTAAAAAGACTAATAATATTATCAGCTCTAAACATATGTATTAGTAGCAATTAATAGTGCATAAAAAGATAAGTAGAAGAACTATAGCAGAGTGCAATACTATAACTTTAAATAAGGATAACCTTATAAAAGGATCTAACTCTATAGATATAAGTAAAAGGTTAGCTAGTTAATAGTATAAGAGTAATAAAAGAAAGGATATACCTCTAAATATCCTTAAAGAGTACCTTAAGTATATATAGCTCTTTTAGGAAGAAGTAGATACAAAAGCACTACCTAAACACCAGCCTTAGGATTATAAAATTAAACTTAAACTAGGTAAGGAACTAATATTTAAACCTATATATATATTATTAGAAAAGGAACTTTAAGTACTATATAGGTATATTAAAGAAAACCTAAAAAAGGGATTTATTTAAGAATCTAAATTATTAGCGGGTTATCCAATACTCTTCACACTAAAGAAGGATAGAAGCTTGCGGCTATATATTAACTATTAAAAGTTAAACGATATCACGATTAAGAATAGGTACCCATTACTAAACATTAATAAACTTCAAGACTAACTTAGGAAGGCTAAGGTTTTTATAAAGCTAGACCTTAGAGGGGCTTATAACTTAATCTATATAAAAGTAAGAGAAGAATAGAAAACTGCATTTAGGACTCAATATAGATATTACAAGTATCTAGTTATACTATTTAAACTCACTAACACACTAGCAACCTGTTAAGTGTTAATCAACAACGTGTTGAGGGCATACCTAGATAGGATGGTAGTGGCCTATCTTAATAATATTCTAGTTTATTCAGAAAATAAGGCAGAATATGTTTAACACGTATAAGAAGTATTTAAATACTTATATAAAACTAGATTACTCCTTAAACTAGAAAAATGCGAATTCCATAAGACAAAGGTTAACTTCCTAGGATATAATATTAGCATAGAAGGTGTTTAGATAAGCCAAAATAAAATTAGAGATATATAAGAATAGCCAATACCAACAATAGTTAAAGAAGTACAAGCATTCTTAGGATTCCTAAACTTTAACAGGCGGTTTATTAAAGGATTCTTAAAGAAGGCTCTACCTCTAACAAGACTAACTACTAAGGATAGAGAATTTAGATGGGAAAAAGAATAAGATAATATAGTCTTATAATTAAAGAAGGTATACATGGAACCACTAGTGTTATACACCTTTTAAGTTAATCAACTAGTAAGGATTAAAATCAATATATTAAATCTAGCTATAGGGGCGTGCCTATATTAACAAAAGGATAGTAGGTAGTACCTAGTTGCGTACTATTTAAGAAAGATAACAGTGTTAGAGTAGAACTATAACATTTATAATAAGGAGCTACTTATAGTAGTAGAAGCACTTAAATACTAGAGAGTTTATACTAAAAGTTGTTCGAAACTCAATATTTTTACTAATTATAAGAACCTCTTAAATTTTATAACAACAAAATCACTTAACTAAAGATAAGTTAGATAGGCAGAACTTTTAAGATAATATAAATTTAAAATCTACTATACCTTAGGAAAAGAAAATAGACGCGTTAATATTTTAAGTAGACAATCAGACTATATAAATATAAAAGACTTGAATAAGCAAGCTATCTTATAATAAGAAAAAGATGGATTATTGGTATTAAATACACAAACACTTGCAACAACTATGAGGGTTGAAGGACTAAATATAATTAACAGGCTTATAAAAGTATACGACAAAGATATTAAAGCTAAGGAATTATATAAGGAGTAACCTAATGCAACAGTACTAAGCTACTAGAGCAAGACGTATATATTAGAAGAATGTATTAAGGAGATAATTTAAGATTATTACGACAACCTAATGCACGGGCACCTAGGAGTTACTAGGATAATAGAACTCATTTGTAGAAATTATGATGTATTATAACTAAGACCAAAGATGGAGTAATATATTAAAGAATATATTAAGTGTTAGTAGAACAAGTCAGTAAGATATAAACTATATAGGAATATACAATTTGCACTTGTACTAAAGACACTATAAGATAATGTCACGATGGACTTCATCACCAAGTTACTAAAATCCAAGGATTTGATAATAGCAGAGGTATATAATACTATTATAGTCATCGTGGATAGACTAATAAAATATACTATCATACTACCCTTTAAAGAGAAATATAATGCTGAGTAGTTAGCATTCATATTGTTAGATAGGCTTGTAAGGGATTACAACATACCTAAATTAATAACGTTAGATAGAGATAAGCTATTCATCTCAAACTATTAAAAAACACTATTGGGAATAATTGGAATAAAACTAAGAATGTTAACAGCATATCATCCTTAGACAGATGGATAAATAGAAAGAGTAAACCAAATATTAGAAATATACCTAAGGCATTATATAAATAAATAGCAAAATAATTGGGTAACACTACTACTAATAGCATAGCTAATATATAACAACAAGTTATCTAGGACAACTAGAATGATACTATTCTTTATAAATTATAGGAAAAATACAAACGACTTTCTACAACTATAGAAAGGACTTAATATAGATAAAGTATTGATTAAAGCTAAAGAACTTAAGAAAGTTTATAAGAATCTAAAGGATACTATTAAGAATTTAAATAAGAAGGTTAGGCTCTAAGCTAATAAGAATTAAAAAGATGGTCCTTAGCTAAAGGAGAGGGATAAAGTATACCTCTTAACTAAAAATATAAAAATGAAAAGACCTAGTAAGAAACTGGATCATATAAAGGTTAGACCATTTTTAATTATAAAATAAAAGGGACTAGTTAATTATAAATTAGAACTGCCTAAGAGATTAAAATAACACCTAGTCTTCTATATATCACTCTTGGAACCAGCGGACCCTAACACACTAGTATAGGATAGTTTTTATTATAAAATTAAGGAGGAAAATAAATATAAAGTTGAAAAGATTCTAGATTAGAAAGGTTAGAAATACCTTATTAAGTAGAAAGATTGCGATGATACTAAGAATATATAGGAACCACTTAAGAATCTTAGGAACTGCTAGGATCGATTATGATAGTTTTGAGCATAAAGAACTAGGTCTAGTTAAGGTTAATAGGGAAGGTAGAGAGTAAAAAGGGATTAGGAGGGGGAGGCTCCTTAGAATACTTATCAGCTTTTAGCTTAAGGATATTCTATACCTTAATATCTCCTATCTCCTTTAACTTCTAGAGATAGAACTTCTTTTATTATTTAAGATAGGCAAGTTTTATCCTAACCTCCTAGATATCCTTATTAAGCTTTTCAACTACATCTTACACTTTTTTATACTCGCGACTAAGAGGGGCTAAATCGCAACGGCGATTTATTTTATCACACTTAGTATACTAAATAGATCCTTTGGTCTTAACACAATCTTTAGGCTTAATATACGCCGCTAAGCATGCACCACACGTCCTTATAACGACACGACGAAGTTTCCTTTTATAATGATCAGCAGCTTAAATATAACAAAGGGTGCTACTATCTTCAGTATATATAATACCTTATTAGGCGAATGTTTAGGAAGAAGGAATTAAACTTTAGGATAAAGTTCCTAGAGGGGGGACCTAATATTAGAACTAGGGTAGGACGGGCCGGTGATAGGAACTATGTAGATAGGGTGGAGTTCCCAGTATAAATATCTAAGAAGTTTAGTGCCAAGCATAACTAAACATACTAGACATATATTTAGGGGGATTAGAATATTTAGTAACTAAATATACTAGATATACTAAATTAGATAGTCTTAGTAGACTTTCCTATATCTATATAGTTAGGGCTTTTACCCACTTTAGATAGATCTCCTTATATTCAACTTTATAGTTAAACTAATAGTTACTCCTAGCCCTTAAAGACTTGTTCTTATATTATTGAGTGATATAGAGTTATATCTAGCTTACCCTATCTACATTAACCCTTGATTACTCATCTTCAGAAGACCTATACGACGTTAGTTTATAACATAAGGCCCTTAATAACTATAAGGCCTTTAATATCCCCTTTACTTAAATTCCTAGTTATAGCTTTAAATAACTCTTTAAATTATTACACTAATATAAATATTCTAATCTTATTAACTAGTACTATCTTTTTAAAGGGTGATAATATTTTTATAAAGATATTTATTAGTCTTTTAGAAAATATTAATTTTATAAATTCTTCTACTCTAAAAAATATATTACTTAAATTAGTAGTATATTCCTTTATATAGGATAATTTTTTTTAATATATTCTAATTAATTCTTCTCTAATCTTAAGGTTAATTTAATATAATTTCTAAAAATTATCTAAGGATTTATTATTAAAAGACTTACTTCTAGTAATAAATTCTTTTTTATTATTATTAATTAAGTAATTCTAGTTTTTTTTTTAGATTAAATAATCTTAAAATCTTATTATTTATTATAGCTATTTACTAATAAAGTACCTTAGAGAATTATTTTAACCCTTACTTTTCTAACTTATAAATTTTATAATAATTATTATAGTAAGCTATTTATAAATAACTTTTATAATTATTAGAGTATCCCTCCTCACTGAATATATTTAGTATGTTTAGGATATTTAGTACACTCAGTCCTGCTGGGCATACTGAACATTTATGATGTAAGCTTCGCCCTCCTAGCGTAGCATCTATCACCGGCCCGTCCTGGCCCCAGTTCTAACACTTTTATTAAGGTTTTATATTTACTATAAAAATATTCTCTTATACTAAATTTTTTTCTAGGATTAAAACCCTCTATTCTTATTTTCTTTTATATATATAGTTATTAATTAAATAAACCTTATTAAATAGTGCCGCTAGGTTGGTAATATTATTGGAGTAGATAAGCTTATCTTTAATTTTATCCTTAAATCCTTTTTAATATTAAGTAATATAAGTTATATTAAACCAATCTAACTAGTATATAATTCTTTAGAATTTAGTAGTATACTCTATTATTACTTTTTTTTATTATAAATTTATTAATCTTTATTTTAATCTTCTAATCTCTATAAAGTTTTTAAAATAGAATCTTAAAAATCCCTAAATATAACTCTTATTTATTTAAAAATTTTAATAATTTATCTTCTATAGTATTAGAGTCCTAAAGCTATATATATTCTTTTAATTAAGGCTTAAGGGTATCTACTATATTCCCTTTAAAATATAATAGAAAGAATATATTCCTAGCCTTTACTAATATAAAAAAGTTAATATAGAATACTATATATAAGTTTATTTTTTTTAAAGAATATATTTAATATTTCTTTCTTCCTAGAAAATCTTTATAATATAGGTATTTTCATTCTATTTTCTCCTACTACTATTCCCTCCTTAGGGATTAAGGTAATATTAATCTTTTAATATTTCCCTTTTAAGCTTAATTAATAATTATTTATTACTAAACCTAGGGTACTTATACCATTAATAGAGTATAATATTTAAAGTATAATAAGGGGATTTAATTTTAGTATAGTTTATAACTAAGGCTAAATATAAGCTATATAATATTAAATAATTAAATATTTATTAGCTATAAACTCCTCTCTATTATATAAGTTAAATATATAAAAGGAAATTCCATTTATAAAAGAGGAAGCTCTTTTTTATATATTTATTTAGATCCTTACTAAGACTTAATATAATCCTAGTAATCTAGTTTTAGATTACTTATATTACTTATAATATCCCTAATCTAGTCTTAGATTATTTATATTACCTATAATATCTCTAATCTAGTCTTAGATTACCTATATTACTTAGTCCTACCCTAAGTATCCTTTCTTTACTAACTTGTTACATGCCTTATATATAATCCCTTATAGGGTTACCCATAACATAATATATAATAATAAATTATTTAAAATAATTAAAATAATATTATTCTTTATAAATTATAGGAAAAATATAAATAACTTTCTATAATTATAAGAAGGACTTAATATAAATAAAATATTAATTAAAGCTAAAAAATTAAAAAAGATTTATAATAATTTAAGAAAAACTATTAAGAATTTAAATAAAAAGGTTAAACTTTAAATTAATAAGAATTAAAAAGATAGACTTTAGTTAAAAGAGAGGAATAAAATATATTTTTTAATTGAAAATATAAAAATAAAAAGATTTAATAAAAACCTAAATTATATAAAGATTAAATTATTTTTAATTATAGAATAAAAAGGGCTAATTAATTATAAATTAGAATTATTTAAAAAATTAAAATAATATCTAGTCTTCTATATATTACTCTTAGAACTAGTAGACCCTAGTATATTAATATAAAATAATTTTTATTATAAAATTAAAGAAAAAGATAAATATAAGATTAAAAAGGTTTTAAATTAAAAAGATTAAAAATATCTTATTAAATAAAAAGATTATAATAATACTAAAAATATATAGGAACTACTTAGGAATCTTAAAAACTACTAGAATTTTCTATAATAGTTTTAAGGATAGAAAGTATAGATTAATTAAAGTTAAAAAGAATTTTAAGCTCTTTAGAACTAAGATTAAAAAGGGGATTATTATTAACTAAGGTCATTTTATTAACTTCTAGCTCCTTAATATTTTAAAGTTCTTACTAAATAAGTTTCTTCTCTTATTTCTTTAGATTATCTACTTTAATATAAAGCCTTAATTAATAAATAATAAACTCTTAAATCTATATAGCCGCTAGGTAAATAGCTTCTAATTTTTTATAATATTTTCTTTATATATAATAAAGCTTAGCTTCTAAAAAAGTAAGCTTATAAAATAAACTAACTCTAATATATTTAATATAGGAATTAGAATTTAAACTAACTTTATATTCTTTATACTAATATATATAATTACTATAATAATATATTATTTTATTAGAATAGATACTTTCTAGAACTTATTTATAATAAAGGATAGACTTTAATAAGGGATTAATAATATATTATAATATAAAGAATAAATAGTTATTTTTAGAATAAAGATACTAAAAAAGAGGGATAATATTAGGATTTAATAAATAATAATAGAGAGAATTCTATTATTATAAATATTTAAATATAGGCTTAGTAAAGGATTTAAATAATTTATTAATTAAAATACATAAACTACTAAGTTTAAATAAATTAGTAAATAATTTTAATAAACTATAAAAAGTTTAAATAGTTTATAGATTAATTTTTATAAATTAAGTAATCTTAGTAAACTTTTCTATATTTATATAATTAGGGCTTTTACCTACTTTAGATAAATCTCTTTATATTTAATTTATATAATTAATTAATAATTACTCCTAGCCTTTAAAAACTTAATCTTATATTATTAAATAATATTAAGTTATACCTAGCTTACCCTATCTATATTAATACTTAATTACTTATCTTTAGAAGACTTATATAATATTGGTTTATAATAAAAGTTTTTTAAAAGTAAATAAAACTTACCTAAATAAATTAAAAGGAATTTATTAATAAGTATTATTAAACTATTTCTAAATATATTATTAAAGACTTTATTTAATTTAATATTTAAAATCTTTAAATATAATAATTTATAAAAAAACTTATTTTTAAATTATTTAAGTTATAAACTTTTATACCTATTATTTAAAGTTTTTTTTAATTAATTTTATTATAATATTTTTATACTAGCTTATTATAATTAATAGTTAATAACTCCCTTTTAAATTAAATATCTCTAGTATTATACTTAACTATTAATATTTAAATATATAATATTTAGTTTATAATAACTATCCTAGACTTTAAAATCTATTATTTATATTTAAAGTTTAAGGTACTTTATAAAGAATATAATAATCTTTTTTTAAAATATTTTAAGTTTATTTTAAAGGTAATAAATATATTAAAAGCTTATTTTTCCTAATACCTAACTTAGTTTAAATATAATACTTAGATTATTTTTAAAGAAAACCGTAATAAATTCTAAGACCTAGGTAACTTTAATAATAACTTTAATAATAACTTTAATAATAACTTTAATAATAACTTTAATAATAACTTTAATAATAACTTTAATAATAACTTTAATAATAACTTTAATAATAACTTTAATAATAACTTTAATAATAACTTTAATAATAACTTTAATAATAACTTTAATAATAACTTTAATAATAACTTTAATAATAATAGTAATAACTTATTTAAGTTAGAGGATTAGAAATAATAAATATAAATAATAAAGGGAGGGTATTATTATAATTTTTAAAATTCTTTAAGTTTATTTTATTTTAGTTATTTAATACTGAAACTTTATTTTACTTTAATTACCTAGTATTTATATACTTTATATAAGTACTAGTTCTTTTCTATTTAAAAATCTTTTTTTATATTTATTTTATATATTAATTTTAATTTATAAATAGAACTTATAATTCTTATTTATTTTACTTATCTTTTTATAATTATAATACTTTTTTATAATTTAAGGAAAGTAAACTTAATTTAAAATATCTTTTTAATAATATATTTTAAGGTAATAAAAATTATTATATTTTAATTTACTTAAATCTTATCTAAGATAAATTTAAATAATTATATTACTATTATTTTATTAATTAAATAAAATATTTTTTAATTTAAAAAATTATTATTAAATTAAATAATAAGTTTTATAAATTTATTATTAAAACTTAATTTTTTAATAATATTAAAAAAAATTAATTATTTTTTTTAAAATACTTTATTACTTTAAATAATATTTTTAAATAAATTATTATATTTTTTATTTATTTATCTTTTAATCTTAATATTAATATATTTTAAAATTAATTAAATTAAATTAAAATTTATTATCTTAAAATTTTAATAATAATTATAAATTAAAAAAAGATAAAAAACTAGAATTTTATAGAAATAAAGTATTATATAAAATAATATATAAGTTTAAAGAATTAAATTATCTATTTATTTATTTATTTATTTTAAGTAAATAAATAAATAAATATATTAAGAGATTAAAGAATATAATTAATGTAAAAAATATTTATATAAGAATTTTACTTTATCTTAAAATTAATAAACTAATACTTTATAATATAAATAAAATTAATTAGAAGGTATAAGAAAACTAGATTTAAGAATTTCTTAAGATTAATTATTATAGCTTTTAATTTTTTAGCCTCTTCTAATTACTCTAACGCTAGCTTAGCCTTGTAATCCGAATCGGTTTCGTGAACGTGCCACTCGTATATCCTCACGGTATTATCTGTCGCAATGGATGGACAAGTCTTGGTGGATAAACACTGCATTGCCTGACTGGATGAGCTCTATGGAAGGACGCGATTATATACAAGATGCTTGCAGGGTAGCTGCCATGGATTAGGGGTAGAAGGTGCTAGAATGGTGAAAGATGAGGAAAATGAGGTGGCTGGTCTAAGATACTAAGCGAGCGAATAGCCATTTTGCAACAACTCCTAACAACAGGAATCAGAATCAGAACCCCCTCGATCAGCCGACTGAGAGGACGCACGTCTTTTTGATTTGGTGGAAAGATGAAGAGGCGGAAATCAGATTCAAAGATCCTTGGCAACAAGGGATTGCAGGCGGATTGGGAAAGCTTGGGAGGTTGGAGTGGAAGACTGGGTTTGAAGATATGCAGGAAATTTGGACGCAGCAGGGAATGAGAGTCGAGGCCTATCCGCTGGCGTTGCGGTACTTTTTTGACTTGGCATAATGACAGACGTTCGCTCCATATTTGCCTGCGCTGAATGAAGGCTTTGTGATCAGAGATGACATACATCTTCATAAGTGTGGCAGAACGACAATATCTTGTCTCTTTACTCTTAGGGCCTGAGAGCACACAAAGCGTCAAGCGTTCCTTGAATGGACGGAATTCAATGAGAAGCACAATATGCAATGTAAACAAAATACACGGCAAGAACACCCTAGTCCCTGAATAGTCGGAGAAAAGTTGGGCTGCTCTGGCACTTGAGATGTTTCAATCATCATGAGATGAACATCATAATCCGCATCCCAATGGAAGGGTTCATTGTATTTCAGTCCGATGCTCATGCGACTGTGTGTCTCATGCTTTATCGAGCCGTGGCATAATCAAATCAGACAACGGTCTTCCCAAACGGCGAGCAGCCACGTTCAGCAGCGCCGTACAGCCAGCGTTACCTAAAATATCTCTGTTACGGCTCTGAGTCGCAATTGAAGAGGAAGACTCGAAGACGGACCACAAGACAGGCTCGCCTACAACCCTGGCTACCAATGCTCTAGTTGGAATGCTCTTGATAGTAGCCAAAGGGGTATGATAGGCCTGAGCACGTCAGCAGCGATGGCAGTGCATTGCAAAGCAGAATCTACCTTAATGCCGTGCTATTCCCTCTCCTTGTCGCTTTGCTTGCATCTTATCTTAGTTGATTCATCGTTGACTGGGTACCCTCAAAACATGAGAAAGAGGGATGGATCCAAGCTCGTTTCCACAGCTCTCTCTCTCTGATGATGACGAAATCAGCCTGCAAACGCATCAACAATCTTTGCGACAATGTTCTGGCAATAGGAAAATGACAAACCACTCGGACCCAACCTTTCTCCGACTTCTTTGAATGCCCGGAGCCGTGACAGCCAAGCTTGGGAACCACATCTGCGATTCCACCATCACTGCACATCCCGAGAAATGAACCAAAAAAAAACCCCCTACTTGAGACGATGATATCACCGGGTATATTACCTCTCCTAAATGGGGCAATACGTCATGAGATAATGCGAAAAGTAGTATGAACATAATATATAGAAAATTGACTCTCGAGTCACAAAGATTGGATTTTACTCGTAACCAGATCCTCATTGGATATATGAGTGAAGCGCCGGTTTTTTCACCTACGAGATTACTCTCTATGTACATCATTTGTATCTAACCATATTGCGGAGTTAAATAGAAATAGATGATTATTTCGGCGTAATATAAGCAATGTTGGGGCAGGTTTTTTGTCGACTTGGCGGTATAAGACGAGATAGATCTCGATAGATCTGTCCCTAACTCTGTCAAAGCTCGTCTGGGTCCTGCGGCAATCACGTAGATTTTAGACATGGTCATTACCTTGGCAATGGCACTGAACGAGTCGCGTCGACTCTAACCTTGAAGACGTCCAGATCTTACTTGACCAGGGCGTCCTAGTAGACAGATCTCAGGAAGCTCCTCATAGTATTGTTGTTACATTTCACATTGGCATAGGTATTTGACATGAATTCTGTTGCCACTCATGTAAATCAATCACAAACAATGTAGGCGTGTGCGATGGAAACAGGCCAACTGTCCCTCTAAGCTCTGTTCGTCCCATACCTCGTATGGAACTTCGACATCTCTACACTATGCGGGAACGCCGGTTGCCGAACTCGCCACACCACCTTTCCTTCCGCGACACTGTCATACTCTCCTCCCATAACTTCCTTTTCGGCCTTTGCTTCCTCCTCCGTGAACCAGCATAAAAACACATGGAACTTCTCCGGCCGCCGATCTTTGCTCAAATGCACATACAGGGGGCCGAAGAGCGTGGTGTACGCCGTACGAATCCAGCTATAGTCGTGATGGCCGTTGTTGTTCAGGAATTCGAAACTATCTCGGAATCCTCCTGCGTCAATCGAGAGCCACAGTTTTGGCATTTGCAGCAAAGATGCCACAGAAGCGAGCAGTGTAGCCCAATCATTCGCCGCGTCGCTATTTGGATCTTGCATATCATACAGCTGCTGATAGGAGATCTCTAGATCGAGCCTACGGATACAGCTTATGGCAATGACGTTATGCGCCAATATGCACTGGACGAAATGCGTGTTTGCGGCGAAATCGCCACTGAGGATGAAGCGATTGCGCGAGAAAAAGGTCAATGTTGCATCCGCGCTCATGTCTTTGCTGACGGAGAAGACAGAAGCAGGAACGATAGCGCAGGTGCAAGAGGTGGAAAAGGCGGCATGGATAGGGGTGCAAGTGCAGGTTGCGAGGGTCGGTGTACAGTTGTGGCAGCAATGCTTTGTTCTAGGAAGAAATTCGCCGGCCTTGATCTCGAAGCCATGTCGGCGATTATGGTAGTAGTGAGAGTAGCTAGGCTTGGCCAGGTGGAAGTGGTCGACGAGGTCAGTACGACTGAGGATGTCCAGCCGGAGCTCCTTGGGAAGGGATGTCCAACAAGGTGATGACGATCGCGGAGCTGCAGTCTTCGGCACCATCTGCATTTCCCGCTGCGTTAGACGTGAAATGGCATCCCTTGCTACTTCCTGGATCTCTCTTCATGTGGGGTCAGCAGCCAGGCATATCGACAGCTCAGACATTGGCGGGAGTTTACTCAGCGGTGCAACGATCTCCCGAGCGGTCCCGATATCTTTCATGTTGCAGCTGAGACTGAATCTCGGCCAATGTTCTGGAACGTGAGACAGTATATCTTGACACACCGCTACCCACTTCTGCAGAATCTGCCAACCAGCCATACCTTGTATATCAATTGTCCCACATTTATGCTTCCTAATGACCGGCATGGAGGGAGGAACTTCCGAGAGGCTGATATGCAGCGACGACAACAGTGACCAAACCCTTGGATTAAGCGCTCGCAAGACCTTCAAGTTGTCGCCCGGCAAATACCGAGACACCTTGAATTGGTTCATACCGTACAGAACGGTCTCTGCCTCTAGGTGCATGGCGCGAGACACCCGGAGTAGCTGATGTGGAAGCGACGGGCAGAAGCATTCGAGGCCGGGGGGTAGATCGGGATCGAACTCGGTACTGCCAGTGGTCGATCGTATCATTGTATATTGACAATGATGTATCTTGAGTCCACCCATATACCGTGTGGCGAGATCGTGGGCAGACCATCGTTGACGTACGGACTCTATATTCAGGTCGATGGGACAGGGACGAATGAGCCCGCAATAGGAGTAGATCTTGATGCGGATCTTGATCGGGAGCAAGAGTAACGTAACAGTCTTGCCATCCATCGGCTGTTGTACCGAACTTTCGTCAATCATGTTACTTGCAATATCAATACCGTGTGGACCTGGCTACGCTTTCCAGCGAGAGGTCTGGATTACGATCGAGTTTTCTCATGCTTATGGGGAGGGTCACAGGATAGAGGAAGCAGAGAAAGTGTGACTTTGCTAAGGACACATGGCAACATCACTTGACATTACGTTTGATTATAGAGCTGCTGCGAAAAGTAGAAGTAGGTAATTGGGTGGCTATGCTGGGGCTATGTATCTTGTAGGTCCAACAATCGGTAGAGCAGAGATATCGAGGCGCCAAGCCTTAGGGCTGAAACTACATGCGGAGTGCGGAGGGTTAGGGTTAGGGTTATAGAACTGGGACATTCATGTTCCTTGAGCTTAGATGCACTCTATCATGTGTCAAGCGTATCATGAGTAAGGGGAGCTGGAGATGGACGGGTGCACTCCAAGACGCTATAAATTCCTTGATTATGCTACCAAATACGATCAATCTGAGAAGACCAATCAATCCAAAAATTGCACCACGCTACATATTCCCTGGTCCTCCCAGCACTCACATTATCCTTCCATCAGTGTGCATCCAGGCATTACGGGGAACTTAACCATAAGCTGGCAGAAAACGCCTCTACTTCGAAAACCTTTGCTGCAAAGTCTTCCAGCAATTGCCCGACTGGACATTTACGCATGTCAGGCATTGTTGGTTGGTTCCTTCACCCCGTCTCAAGTCTGACCAGCCTTCGGGATGTTTCAAGCCCTGGTAGTACCTGAAGAGCCTGCATCGTTCGCTGACCAGCTGTGAACGTTGTCGTAACCTTTGGTGGTCCCATCGCCCTCCCCTCCACGCTTGCGGAGTTTCTTCCCAGATTGGTCGACATCGAAGCAGTCCGTTTTGACTGATCCGTCACACAACGGATGCGTCGTCTTTGTCGTCATGTCGCAGAACTTCTTCTCGTACTGCGAAACGAAATCTGGGCCGCGAGAGAAATCGGAAGCGCATAGGTCTTCCGCCGAATGGGCCTCGATGTCGCTGATGACCAGAACTTACTCCGGGCCTGACGAGGTCCCGTTAGAGGCTATGTAAGACCCTGTCTCTGTGGCCATTGCGGAGAGGCTGGACACCGGGGAGGCGCTATTAACCTGCGCTGGAGTACCTGAAATCGCAGAATTACGCTTTCCACGTGGAAGGTGAGGGTGTGGCGGCTTCTTCAGCCTCCGCACTGGCAACAGTAATAAAGCTAGCATAGTACACATGGAGGTGATGGAGTTTTCACCTTCTAGGGGAAGGTGCTGGTATGTATTATTGTGTGACATGTTGCGGTGACTGAGAGCTGCCGAGCTAAATGTACTACCCAAATTCGTATCTCAGAGGCATTTGGATTGGTTCAAGTCAAGACCATCAGACCCGAGTTGCAAGTCAATATACCAGCTCATGCTAATACTTTCGGGAGAAAGAGATAAGGATACTGGATCTTAGTTCAATCTACTTGACTTCATCAGTCTCCTTCGTATCGTGATAGGCTTCGTTTACGTCGCTGGGTGGTCCTGGCGGTCAGACACGACTCATTTGTCTTGTTGGCTCGTTCCGATGAACACAACTTGAACCGCAGCAAAGCTACGCCAAATCAGCTCTTGCACGTCATCAGAAGCCCATGCCAGCTGGGACTTACGCTGAAGTTGCCGAAAAGACCGCGACCAAACTGCCTTCGTTAAGGACCCAAAGGCACATAGAGAATACAGCACTGAACACTCCAACTAAGCCTAGGCGTATGCCCATTCCTTTCACAAGGTATAAGACTACGATGGCGATCACGGGCAACACCGACGCAAGCACAGTGCCCAGAAGATCAACCAGTTTCGCGATCCCGGAATCAGAGTATGCTACGATATTCTTCTCTAGGTCCAAGTCGGCCGAGGAGCTTTTGCGCTGGAAACAATTAAGCGGCGTCTGAAAATTAACAGTATAGGGAAGATATGACGTACGAAATGTCTTCCTATAATTCGATGATATATCGGAACGAGAGAATTTGCTATCCAAGTTGTCAACTGGTTCTTACTGGGCGGTGTACCCAGTGACATGAGATCGACACCATTGGCCCACACCTTATTGTCACGTCCTGTGAGATAGACAGCCCCCAATGCTGGCCTTCTCAGCCAATCTAGGAGTCGTTGCACATCGTACGGTTTGGGCTTAGTCACCTGCGACATGTGGTAAAAGTGTAGTACTGCTTCGTCTGACAGATTGTGCTCTTAGCGGTGCTCTCGTCTCCATATTTTGAAACACCCGTCATATAGGAATCTCGGTCTCACTGTATTCTTTCAGTAATCCTCTCAGCTCCTTGACCTTCTGCCACTGAAGATTAGGCGCTCCATCGACATTTGTCTGCGCCAGCGTGCTCCAATCTAGTGAAAATTGTTTGAGTTCTTCAGACGAAGAGGCCTGATTATCAGACTCTAATGCTCGAAGGTCTGCTCGCAAGCCGTATATTTCGGCTTGTAAGTAAAGTATATTCTGTAGATTGATGTCGCTGAAGCGTAAGACGAGTGCGGATTCGGGATGTTGGCCCATGAAGCTGGCTATTTTGGCGTAGCCATCCATGCTGCATCGAATTCCCGTCTTTGTCTGACGTTCGTAAAGTGGTATACTCCTGAGTCGCGAAGCAATATCATTAGTACTTGCGACGAAGGATAGCGCTTCCCTCTTAAACTTATAGTCAAGCCAACGCCTGACACATTGTGGCTGTGAGGCTATTGTGGCTGTAAAGCATTTAGATTACATACCGTGATTACTCAGCTGGTGCACACCCTCACCTGATGCACAATTTTAGCGCGATTACTATCATCAGTTTTAATGATATTCAGAGCTCTACCAACATCTAATCTATCTGATTTTCTAGTGAGGTAATCTATGGAATTAGGCGCATCTATCAGGCTATCAAATAGTTGGTTGATATCGCTGAGGCAGCCGAATCTGCCTGCTACAAGTATTTCGGGGTAGGGGGGGGTCCCTATCTTCTATCACCACCAAATCTATGTTACCCCTAGGATCGCTTTGTTTTTGAGCTTTAATCAGCTTTTGAACCTTCTTAGCTTTTATTATAAGCTCACTATATAGCTACAAGCTAGCCTGTTTTGCTTATAGAGCCTCATCTTTTTTTTGCTGTTTTTTAGCTTGTTTATACAGTTTGCATTCCCTTATATTAGCCCTGATAGCTTTTCGCTCCTCAACTTTTTAAGCCTTTTCAACCTTTTCAACTTCCTTATAAACCTTATCAAGCTCTTTTTGATAACGTTCAGCCATCGCGTTGGCATCTTTTTGAGCTTGTTGATCGCGCGTATACTGAACCTTAGTTGGGGAATAGAACATTGCTCCACCATCATTTTCAGTAGGAAAATCTAGTAATAATGGCTTGCCACGCTTTCGACGCTTTTTTTCATTGATTAGGCTTTTTTCAAGGCCATTAATTTATTATTCTAATAACATATTCTCAACTGATAGCGCATGCATTGTATTGCTAAGCTTTTACGCTTTTTTATCATAAATGTTGGAAACCACATTATATAACAACTTTTCAATGCGTTTCCAATCTTCTATAGCTATCGCTGAGCCCTTAGAAGAGCTAGAAGAAGGTTGATCATCATTGGTTTTAGTAAACCTAGTAATAATAAGCTAAGGATTAAAAGGGTAGAGGCCAGTAGATTTGAAGCTAGAAAGGATGTTTTCTGATATAAATACGGTTTGCTAGGCATGCCAGAATAAGCGAAAAAAATCCCGTTTGGTAATAGATGAAAGGCCCTGGCATTGATCTATAAATAATGTCAGTTGGTCTGAATATGCCTATGATAATAGCCGAAACAAACAGACATCTAGGGGCTGCAGTGTATGCGTTGAATGTGGTGGGTATATAGCTAGAAGGATCCTATAGCTATCACAATAGTTGATAAACTTCATACTAATATGGGAGCCATGGCCATTAAGGATTAGAAGCCTCCAAGATTTTTGCGCCTTTGGTTTTGTTTCGTGCTCAAAAATTTGTATTAACCACTGAAATCCTAGCTCATTATTGGTCCAACCAGATGGCGATGAGGCAAAGAAACAACTTTGAGCGTTTGGATCAAAATCCTAGAGCCATGAATCCTGAATAAGGCCTGTAGTTGCTTGATAGATCAGCCCTGGTGATAGAGCTGAGCCATCCACGCATATCGCTGCGATAGTAGTAATCTATTCGCGATTTCCATCCTAAATGATTTGTTTGATTGATCCTTCTTTATAACGCCTGCGCGAAAAGACGCGTTTTATCTTTGAAAGGATTCCAATCAAAAAGCCCTTTTCATCTATATTGTAGGTATACTATAGCTCCACCTTATACTACTCGATTTTCTTCCTTAATAGCTCAAAATATAATAAGTATTTGAATGCTGAATCTGCCCTAGAACGATTATGGTCGAGGCCCATCATCCACTTTGAAACCAGCTCAGTTTGGTGACGGTGTAGAAAGCGCGAAACCCACTCTTTTCCTATCTCTTTACAACAGATTTCCTAAGCGAAATTTTGAATCATATATTTATTAGGAGGGAGGCCGCGCGCGCATAAGCAATCGATGTATTTAACTAAGGATTTTTCTTGTTGGTTGTTGAGGTTTCGTTGGTTTTGGTACTAGGCATGACGGGATCCAGTTTTGCCGTGATATCGTTTCGCGAGGGTGGAACGGTTACAATCAAACTGCTTAGCAATCTTACTGATATTGATATGATCGCTAGGTGATAGGCTATCGATGAAGGCCAGGGCAGCGTCTATCGAGCTCATATTGGTGGAGGTGGAGGTGTTGGAAGATTTGGTGGAAAATCCTAAAATTGTGCATCAGGTGGGGGTGTGCACCAGCTGAGTAATCACGGTAAGGGTCCTGCAGAACCCAGCAGGGATATTTTGCAAGGCGCATTCAGCTTAGACTACTACAGCATTACGATAGCTAGCCTCGCGGTGTCGAGTTTGGCGCCTTCATTACAGAATGCCACATTCGTCAAGGCCTGCGTCTCTGCTTCTGTGCACCTGTGGCAGCTCCCTCACCCTGTGGCAGCTTCACCTTGAAGAATTCACATGCGTCACACGGCCTGCGAGCTCGCTAACTGCAGTCGCTGAGCATTCATGACCAATCATTACGCATACCGATAGTACTGTCTGCGTTTTCTGCCGTAATCATGGAAGTCGAGGACCAGAATCCAATGGAGAAGGAGATGCAGAAGCAGAGGCTGCGGCATTGGATGGGAAAGATAAGACATAATGAGCATATCACACCAAGCAACGACGTTCAAAGGCTATTAACACCCTCACAAACGCCAGCTAGACGTCAAATAGGGAGAAGGACGTCGAGCAAGGTTTGCGTGGGCTTACCAAGGCCTATCACGTTTCAAAGACAGCAGGATGAGCTGAGGAAGACTCTGGAGCCCGCACAGCCAAGTGATGAAGAGATAAGGGTCAGCTCAATTGCACGACAGCCTCTCGGCGCGGCGCTGAGACCGCAAGCGAGCGAACATCTAAGAGGAGAAAGATCTGCCTCCCAATCCGGCTACCATCCTGTCACCGCTTCCTCACTCGACCGTTCCCTTAAGACAGGATCCTCTACAAACCCATCCCTCGACAAGCGACATCAGATAAGCCCCTCACTGCCTCCATTTTCTCAGCCTCTACAAAGCGTTAATCTTGCCTATGATGTAGCCTCCGAAGCTTCCTACGATAACAACAAAACCGCGGACGAGGAAACACGGATAGAATTGGAGAAGAAATGGATCCTCAATCTATCTATGCACTACCGTGATAAGTCCCTTCGAGAGAAGTTTTTTGTCAGACACCAGGACGTTGAAGTTGACTCCCCGGAAGCTGATTTACGGTCAATGAGCTATCAACGGGAGAAGAGTAGCAGGATCTATGAAGAATTGAAAGGGTGTTTGGACAACATTCAATTCTATGATACAATTACGAATCTCAAATTGAGTACTAAGGACGAAAGGTTGCATGTTCATGTCACAGAAGACGTCAATGAGATCGTCCCATATCCTCCTATTAAATGTATTGACCACCTACAGCATATAAAGCGATTCAAAGAGAGCGAATTGCATTTACTTGAACAAATATCCCATTTTGTGTACAAAGTCGATGTCGGAGGGCAGATATGGATCAAGAAAGAGATTTCCGGCCCAGAGCAAGTAGATGAGTTCATCCAAGAGATCTGGGCATTAAATAGTCAGGTCAATGCAGAGTACGCGATCAAGCTGCAGGGTATCATCATCAGCGAAGATGGGTCAAATGTCAAGGGCCTGCTTATCGACTGTGCGGATCAGAACGCGTTGGAAGACATCTACAACGGCGACCATGGTATCCTCCCGCAGAATCATCGTGAACGTTGGGCAAAGAACGTTGTGGAGATGCTGAGGTCGAATACAGGCAAACGCGGTGTCGAGAAATGGAACGTTGAAACGCGTGGAAGTTCCAATTCGGATCTTCCAAAGCAAGGATCAAAAGCCGACTCCACGGTGGTTGAGACTCTCGCGGACCATGTATCCGCAATGATGGCTCGATCTGACTCTATGTTCGCTAAGGATGATCATGCATGCACCTCGCCCATTCATCCCGATAAATTAAAGTCTTTGGTGGCCATCACGCCCAACGATGGACTCGTCAGCACATCTGAGGATAAGACTGATTCGAGAGTTGCTGCTACGCACCGCTTGCGGCGCCGTGGTCGCGGCAGCCGGAGAAATAACGCGTATTGGACGAAGTTCAATACCAATGCCCACGAGGTGAGAGTTCCCTTTACAAAGGTTTTAGCTTAGCACCTCTACCTCCGCCATCCCTAATCCCAAATCGTCTATTTTGATTCCTTTCCGTGTGTGTAGCCTTTGCTCCAACCCAGCAAGTCGTTATAACATTCTAGTCTCAAGACGACAACCATGCTCATGAATCACTCGTAGGACTTCTTCAATGGACGGGACTGCCTTTTTGCGGGCAAGGACGGTAAAGTCAACAGACCAGCTATAATCAATCTTGATAGTGGCCTCAAAATTCCTGGCGGCTTAATCATGTCTCGCCGCTACGCCAAAGACCTCGGTAAAGAGGGCGAAATCTCGCAAGATTACAAGGACCCCGGTCTACGTGACGTCTCTGGCAACATAACGCCCACGAATGGCATTCTCCGCAATCAATCATTCCGAATAAGCGGGACTTCCGTCACTTTCATTCGCGATGTGTACATCTGCGAAACGATCGATGACATAGTCGACGTCATGGCTGGCGTGGACTTCATCTGCGCCCAATTCAACCTCCTTTTTGGCAAAGTCAAGAACCTTGCCGGTACATTTGCAACGTGGTTCTCGACTACGAAGGAGAGCAAAAAGGAGAAGGAGAAGAGGGAGTGGAACGAGAGAGAGCAGGATATCAAGGCGATCCGAAGAGAAATTGCCCGGTTTCAAAGGCAACGGGAGGCATTACTACAAACTCAGCAGGCTTCGAGTGAAATAGGAAGAAGTGTACTAGAGTGTAGGATCGAGGCGAATCGAAGTGAGATGGCGCTGCTGCAGATTGAGGAAGGCGCGTTGCTCCGCGCTCAGCAGGCTTCGAGAGGAGCCGCAAGCAGTCGCTAATCTGAGCCTCTTGCATTGAAAGGGTGACCCTCTTGCTCACTTTCGGATCGTGTCCAGGTCGTTGTGGATGACTGCTGATGCGTATACATGGGTGATCACTGCTTGCCTAGATGTGACTGCCAGCCGTGAAGGCCACTTTGATGGCGAGGCTAGGAAAAGTCATGGGCACGTGTTGGATCCTCAGTATCAAATCAGCCGCTGTGTCGACTTGGACCGGACACTGAAGTTTGCGGGCAAGGTGTCAATCCTTTGAGTCAAGTATCTCAATCGACGCTATCCGGGGCAAAGCTGGTGCAGCATTATTTTTTTTAGGCCCGAACGATTATAGAGCCATATAGGAGCAATAAATAATACTAAGTTGAAGGGAAATTTGGTAGGAAAAGGGCTCTATTACACATTTAAGTTTATATGCGATTTGGTCAGAAATCATGCGCGGGGGGTTTTTTTTTTCGATTTTGGGCGCCAAGGATTTGAAAGCTTTATGCACACACTAACAGTCCTCGAGGGCGATTATCCTCAAGGGCTAGACGTTTTCCTGCTCTCCAGCAGTAGCGGCTACTTCATGGATACGAATACGTCTCTCCGGGTAAGACTTGGGGATGTGGCCCTCCTTACCACAGTAGTGGCAGAGGCCGGTCGTGGCGACGCCTCCTCTCGGCGTCGGTGAGCTTACGGCCTCCAGCCGAAAGACCCATGGGGCCGTTATGGGTACCGGTGGCTGTACTGAGGGTCGAGTTCGTGGCATTGACGGTTGTATGGGGGGTGGCTACGGAAGCAGCACGGGGACCAGACGAATTGGGTCCGGACTTGGAAGATGGCTTAGTGGCCCTCTCAGCCTGCTGATCTTGGTATGTAAGGACTTCAAGAAGCCTTAGGAATGCTCCGGACTCCTCCGGTACGAGGACTTGGTACGAGAGAAGCCTAGTAAGCTTCCCGTTAAGCTTGTTCTCAAGCATTGAGCGTAAGCCCGTCTCAACGACGCTCGCATGCGCCGCAAGGGTCTGGAATTCTGAAAAGAATACTTCAAAATCTTCACCTTCTTGATGCTGTAGCTTGATCAACTCGCTGAAGGCAGCGCGTTTAGTAAACATGCTACCAAACGCGACCTGGAGGGTCCTTGAACATAGACGGGACGTCTTCGATCTCGATCGCCCCATCTTCCTGAATGAGGGGGTCGATTCTAGAAGCAGCTTTGCCTTTTAGGCGTGAGACTGTATGCCAACTTATTCTGCTCGGTTGAGCGATTTCCCTCTCTTTGAAAGTGGTCCCTGGTGACAGCAAGCTTCAACTTGCATTGGGTGACGAAGGTTTGTAGTCTGACTTGACCACCATTTCCGTTATATTTATCAGGGTCAGGGTGCTTGGCTGATAGACGAGGAGCTGGGCTCGGGGCAGGCGAGTGGGGCTGAGGCGACGACGCCGTCGTCGCTGGGGTGAGTCGGCTCAGACTCTGGATTTGCGTTTGCAACAAGGCATTGGCGTTCTGCAAAGCATCGCGCGCAAAGATGGCTTGGTCTCGAGCAGCATGAGCGGCTTCGACCTGGCGGTTCAGCTACTGGACCGTGTTCTGGGAGTGCTAAAGCCGGGATTCTACGTCCTCGAACGCATTGGCTTGGTGTTCGAGATGGTGATGTCGCTGGGATTGGCTCCGCAGGTAAGGGAGCCAGTGATTGGGATCGCTTTCAATTGCTCGTATGAAAGCATCTTGGCTGGCGAGAGCATCTCGGTACCCTGAGGGCTCAGCAAAGGTTGCTGGGCTCGAGGGCGGGACCATGGGCGATACCGAGGTATATATGGATGTGCCGGCGCAATATAGTGTTACAGGTGAGCAACAGGTGATTTAATTACATATTGCGCGAAGAAGAAATTGTACAAGTAAAAGGAAGATCTACCAGGTCTTTTTCACGCCAAGACCTTATTTACTAGGTAATCTAAAGTCAGCCTAGCTTAGCTTAAGCTAGAACCATGACAAGAATCGAAAGGGGGGCTTTTACTCATGTTTCGAGCAGATTATCGGTTTCCTCTAAGACTTAAAGGAGCGGCAGAAAATGGAGTACGTGTTACCAGGGATATCAAAGGCTTTTAATCCGACTCTCCAAGCCTTTGAAATAATAATCGCGAAAAGATCTCGCTTACTAATCAGCACGCAATGGGCCAACAGAGGGAAAGGTTGGAGAGAGGGGGGGGGGTTTGGATAGCGCAAAACTAGGTCATAAGGAGAAGCTTAGCTACCCATAAAAACGCACACCCCTCAGCTGATGATTCTCAACCACTGCTCAGTGTCGTGTGTTCTGCTATCCTGCACTTTTGCCAGCGATTAGTCGATATTATGGGAGCACTCGACGGTGTATTTGATATCTATTGCTAATCTTGGCGTAGCGGAATGTTGATGATTGAGTGTGACATTTCCCGGGTAGCCATATTGCTGAATCACGTCTTCAATTTGACATAGGCCGCGTCAATGTCGTCTCAAAACTTGGCCGATGGCCAACAATCCCTCATAGACACGGCGAACACCCGCAATAGACCTGAAATATCTCAGCATCTGTCTGCTTTATCTCTCGCCGCAAACGAGCGATATGTCTCAAGTCAAGATTGGCGTGACCTGGAAGAAGCTATTAGGCTTTCGAGGCTAGCATTAAAAGCTGATGATATATTGGACATTGCAATCTGTGATCGACAATACGACTTGGCTTGCCTTCTGGAAGATAGATTCAAAGTCACAAGGGACAAAAAAGACTTGCAGGCAGCTGTGGAAGCCTACAAGCAATCCACATTTGCTTCTCAGAGCCAGAAAAACCATCATGGACCTCGATCTCATCGCTACTTATTGGCTTTGAAGAGGCTCGCATTAGAGACTCACGATGTTTCTGAGTTGGATGCCACACTCAAGCAGCACATTTCTGAGCTAAATAACCTTTTTGAACACCCTGGAATCAAAGTTGACTCTTCGGGCGATTCTCAAGGGTTTTGGATTAGAACAAACGCGCAACTAGTTACGGATTGTCTGAGTCGCAGGTATGAAATCACCGGAGGCAGGCACGACTTCTGCCAACTCTTCTTGCATGCAATAAAATGGTGGAGTGGGAGTTCTGATCCTGCAAATCCGCATTACCAAGAACCAACTTTTGAAGAATCGAGGAGCCTTCAACCGTTTCTTATAAAAATATCCAGGCTTGCGATCGCACCTTCGGATGACAGTATAGTCAAACAGATTGGTAACACAATTCATCACGAATATTTGAGTCGCGTACGCCATCTTGGGCCTCGAAAGTCAATAGCGGAAATTGCGCGAGACGTGAGTATCAATGTAGAGATCGTGCTTGTTCTTGGTTTTGAACCGGACGCGGGGGACGCATACTTGAAGCAGGTCGAGGAGCGTTTCAACTTCGCGAAGTCTATCGGAGCAACGACATGTCAGGTACGCACGAAGCTTCCTTGGTTAAGCGTTACAGAAGATGAAGAGGAGCCTGCAAACAAGCCCCCGCCAGACAATGGAACTATTGCCTTTACAAGGAATCAAATGGTTGGGCTATTGAAGGATTTCAACAATTCCTCGAAAAACGACGAGAAAAGGGTCGACGATGCTCCCGAACGCCTTGACACCAAGTTGTACGAAGAAAGGAGAGAAGAAGTCGAGCAAATGCTGCAGAAATCTCAGGACTTGCACAAAGCATATGTCCGTGAACGGGATTCACAATACCTTGAGAAAGCAACCGAAATAGCAAGACGGGCGATTGAAGTCTCGGCATCTGACGAGTTTTCGAAAGTTAATCTTCTTTTCAAAGGCCCCACTCCTTCAGGTAGACATGTACATGAGATTGAGTACGACATCATCTCCCATAGTAGAGCCAGATACCTTCTTGCTGTATGTTTGAAATCCATGTATCAACAGCACGGAGCCGTCGACAAATTGAATATGGCACTAGATGAGATGCAGGAAGCATATAAGATAGCTCTCAAGATCCCTTTTGGTAAACACCCTGACATGGATTTGATTGTTAGTCGTTCTGGCCTTCTACTGCGGCTTCGATTTCTGAAATTTGGACGTTTGCATGATCTTGACTTAGCTGTTGCAAGATTTGATTCTTTACTGGACAGTAAGTAAATGCCAAAATTATGATCTGTGGCCATAATGCCTTGACTAATTCTTTGCAGAACCCCTTGAATCTATCGAAAAGATTCGAGCAGTCGAGCTTTGGACCAATCTTGCTCTTATTCTCAAAACCCGCTTCAATAGATCTAACTCACCTGATGATATCGACAGATGCGTCGCTTCGTATCGACAAGCTCTAGCAATGATAACTCCCCAAGAGAAACTCTATGCTCCCCTTGTCACTGCTCTCTCAGGCGCCCTCCTGGCCAGATACAAAATATTCAAGGATGTTCAAGACCTAGAGGAGGGCTTTTCGTCCGCCAAGCAAATTCTGCCATTCCTCCTTGCTCATCAAGAAGCTAATGTGCTTTCACTGATCGACATCAGCCACGTGTTGCTACGGGGCCTACAGTACCAGCAAAGCCAAAAATCTCCGTCCCAACCTCTTCTTGAAGATGATATCGAAGATGCTGTTCGATGTTCCGAGGCGGCCGTACGGTGTCTTCCTGAGCATCATGTCTCCCGAAGCACTGCTTTTCTCACTCTGGCTAGTGTATTGGAGACCCAGTACCGTAAAAACCCATCTGATGATACGCTCCGTCGTTGTATGGAAGCCTCCGAAGCTGCGTGGGCCTCTGTATTTCAAAATACGGAACAAGAAATCATGGCAGGCAAACAGGTAGCAACCTATCTCTGTCTGGCTGAGCAATGGGCAGAGGCAACGACCGTGCTGGAAGAGGTTGCTGGAGTATTATCATTAGCTACACCTCGCTGGCTGCCTAAAGAAGACCGATTGGAGGTTATTTCTAACTTTGCTGGCCTATCATCCGATGCTGCTATTACACGACTCCTTTCTGACTCCTCTGCTGCAACTGATACGGTTTATAAAGCTGTTCGGTCCCTCGAAATTGGCAGAGGAATCATTCTTGGCTCAACTCTTGATTACCGGATGGCCTACCGTAGCTTGAGATCCGTGTCTGAAAAACTTGCGAAGGATTTTGTCACCCTCAGCGGCGAATTAGATGCACTCTCAACGTTGAATACCACGAGTGATGTCGATCGCCAGCGACGAAGGCTTAATGAGAAGCTGGCCGAAATCATGGATCTCATACGAGCCATACTTGATGACGAGACTTTAAAACCTCCATTACCACCCGGCTCAATACCTTCATATCAATTGCAGCAGGTTTCTCCCTCCATCTTCACCGCATACGAAACGGTTCAGAGGGAGTTAAGGGTGCTGCCTGAAGAAGGCCACCTTGACGAAATTTCTGGGAGACGGCAAATATTGGCGAATGATTTCGAGAGTCTTTTATCACGGATTCGGGAACACGATGAGTTGCACGATTTTCTCCGTCCACTTGGCTTGAAGGAAACGATAGAATTGGCAGAAGACGGGAGCGTGGTCCTAGTAAGTGCCAGCTCGATGACAAATCGAAGTGTTGCGATTATCATCAACCGCGCTGGTCTGTCATTGCTTCACCTACCATATCTCGATGTTGAAGATGTAGAGGAGGGAATGATGATGCTGCGGGATGCAACAAAATCATGGACGCTGAAAACTGCAGCCGCGAAGAATAAGGCCATGTTGGAGTGCCTGGAATGGCTTTGGCATGCGGCTGTGAAGCCCATCTTGGATGAAGCTTTAAAAGGAAATCAAGTCGATCCAAAACCACGGATTCACTGGATTGGCACTGGCTTGCTCAGCGGCGCACCTTTCCATGCGGCAGGAGTCTACAGCTCATCGTCAAACAAGATGGAATGTGTAATGGATTTGGCCATCTCCTCCTACACACCCACACTGCGTGCTTTAGCTTACACGCGAGACAATCATAAACAGAATCGCCATCTCGACATCACTGACCGCTTTTTGATCGTCTCGGCACCACAAGTACCGGGAACTCGAGATCTGACTCTGGTTCCACGCGAGGTGGCGAACATCCAGGCCGTTGCGAGGCCGAAAGTTCAAACCGTCCTGCTCGACCATGGCACGTCAAAGCAAGTTATGTCAGAACTCCCCCTCGCAAATATTGTCCATTTCGCATGCCATGGATACTCCAACCCGAAAGACATCAACGAAAGCCACCTCATCCTATACACAGATCCAGTGACTGAGAGTCAAAGCGAAGACAAAAGTCATTCTGAGGACTCAGGCAAGCTTTCGGTTCGAGAAATACAGACATTGAAGTCTCCAGCAGCCAGATTGGCGTATCTCTCTGCCTGCTCAGGGGCGGAGAGCAAATCAACCCGGCTCGCCGACGAAACAATCCACCTCGCCAGTGCTTTTCAGCTCGCTGGATTCGAACACGTGATTGGTACCATGTGGCCGACCAAAGACGCAGCCTGTCAGAAAGTGGCTGAGGAGTTCTACAAGAATTTGTTCGAAGGGGATCGACCCGATGCGACGGGGAGCGGAGCTCGAGTGGTGCCATATCTTGCGTTACATAAGGCAGTCCAGAAATTGAGAGAGGAAAACAAGGAGAAGCCGTTGATCTGGGCACCTTTCGTACATTACGGTAGCTGACGACTGTTCTTTTCGTATACGAAGAAAATGTTTGAATGATTCCTTAAATCAGACTGCTTTGTCAACTTTCTCCTCCCCTGTTCCTACCCCTTCAAATTCGGTATCAGCACTATCATCATCATCATCACCACCACTCTCAAGCATGGCCTCGACAACATCATCCTCATCCTCAACCTCGCTCCCTCTGATCACCAACCCCACTTTCCAACACGTCTGGCTCAAGAAACTCTTTTCAACCTTCTTACTGGAATACCACTTAAACAAAACCTTACAATACAACACCTCATAAACCGCCTCATCCCTCGCCTCAAACGACTCCGTCGCCTTCTTCTCCTGTCCCACCGACCCTCCCGCCCCGGGATCCAGCACACGACCAAGACTCCCACTAACCAGCATCCCCATAGTCAAATTCGCCTCCACGACCGTCGACACGGGAACTCTCACATCCACACCCTTTTCCTTTGCCCGGACCCTCTCACGCTCCACGCTAGCGCCCTCGCCGAACGTCTTGTACCCAACGACAAAATAACAACTGCGATCGTCCTCGATGGCATCCTCCAGCCAAGCCCGGGTTTTCGGGGATGCGCACGCGCGGCGGAAAACGGTCTCCCATCCGTCGAGCTCGTAGGTGGTTGTGATGGTGGCGTTGAATTGGGCGCCAGTCGATGCGTTGCGTGTGCTGAAGAGGTGGGCTAGTTCGGTGATGTGGAGGTTCGTTTTGTGGTCGGTGGTGTGGCGCAGGGTTTCTTGGACGTTTTGTTTGTGGAGGGTGATGGTGTATTGTTGCTGTTGCTGCTGTTGTTGTTGTTGGGTGGCGGAAGGGGAGGAGGTTGTTTTGTTTGGATCGTCCTTGGGCTCGTTGGCATTGTTGGCAAATGGATCGTGGTAATGCCGTAATGGGTGCTGGATGTCGGTGACGAAGCGGGCCAAGGAGATGGATTTGAGCGGGAGGAGGTCGTTTTCTACTATATGGTGTTTACGCATCCTGTGATTCTCTTTTTTGTTAAGCCCTTAGCTGGAATTGTTAGGAGAGGTTTGTAATGCTTGCTCTGGAAATTATTCAGTCTGTGTACCGTTATTCAACTGGTATTTGGACAGGGACTGGGGCTTCTTATCGGCATGCTCAGCCTGTCTGCTTAGAGATCCCAGATCCCATATTATCCGAACTATGGGTACTTGTAAGGTAGACCTTCTAGTGCGCTGACGCTTTGATTGCACCACTGTTTCAAAAAAGATAGGCGATGTTGAAAAGGTGCATCCGGGAACGTGGTCGTTGTTCCGCGCCTGGCTACCTACGGCGCGCCATTATAGACACTCCGCCAAAACCTAAAACCCCTTCAAACGGTAAACTGTAAAACCGTAAAACCAACACTAACAGCCAAACTACGCAACTATCTACCATGAGATAGTATATATAATATATAGGTTATTACCTAGTAGATAGAAGTACTGTTTCTAGATCCTAGATATATTATTCCATCTATTGTTTATATAATGGCCTTAGTGGTAATATTTTCATCCTAAGCACAAGCCTAGGGCAATCCCACCCAAAGCACCCCTGGAGCACCACCCCCAGAGTACCATCCCCGGAGCACCCCCGGAGCACCCCCTCAAGGGGCCCCTGAAGTGTAGTGGGGAGTGTTTCGGGTGGTCCCTTAGAGGTGCTCCGGGTGGTTGCTCCGGGGGTTCTGCTCCAAGGGTGCCCTAAGGGCCCTCCTTAGAGTACTTATTAGGGCACTGCCTTATATAGCCCTAATCTATCCGCGAAACTGGCAGCAGGTTTTAGTAGTTAATAAAACTCTAGATTATAATTATTAGTACTTCTCTTTACTAGGTAATAATCTATATATTATATATACTATCTTATGGTAGATAGTTGCGTAGTTTAGCTGTTAATGTTGGTTTTTCGGTTTAAGGGTATTAAGTTACATCGGTTTGTAACTAATAGCGCGCCGTAGAGTGTTTCCTCACGAGGCCCAAGCACCCCACTAGCTTGACCATGACGGATGCAAGAGAGGAAGGGTGCCCTGTGAGAACCCATTGGCCACGAGAGAATCGAGCCTGTCTACTGTAAATTGAACTTCCTCCCAGGTCTCCCCTGTCCTTCATATGCATATTATCCTGTCCTCTCTTCGCTATCATGGTATACGAACACCAGAACTTGCAGATATCGAAGAATAAAACTAATACTTTTTGTATCCATGAGCCGAAGCGAAGATAGAAGGTATTATCTTCGTGTCCATGAGCCAAAAGAAAGATACAGAAGCTATTAGCCTAGCACACCCACCCCCCTCCGCTACGACCTCTCTCAGCAAATCCATACACAAGAGCAATTTGCTAATACTCAACCAATCCCATCAATTTACTACTCAATACGCTCCAGCAGTTTACCATGCTTATCCCAAACGTATCGGGGCCCTAGAATCGTGTCACAATGGAGGACGAGGTGGATCTGATGGTAAACACTGCATAGCCTGAGGATCTAGGATCTATCTTAGGGAGCTCCTATATAAATGATGTTCTGCAGGCAAGTAGGGCAGGAATAGAAGTAGAGGACGCTAGAATGCCAATACCATGTGGAAATGGGCATATGGTGGTGGAGGCAGCTAAGGGAGGATGGTAAACAAGGATGGAAGATGGAAATGGAGTAACCATATTGTAACATCAGCAGACAACAAGCAAAAAAAGATACCCGTCTCCAACAGAAGGAAGGAAATGAACCAAAACTTTCTTTCCAGGTAATCAAATCAACAACTCACCGTGGTCTTCTTCTGTGATTTATGGAGAGTGAACCTAATCTACAGCATCTTGTTATTAGCATATTTCGGGCAATAAGTACCACCATACTTCAGTCTGCCTGACGTTCATCTGGGACAAGTTTGGACGACCGCGTTACCATCAGTTTATTAGCAAGCAAAATATATTTTAGCTTGAAGCGCCGAAGACAAAGATTTATCCATCAGATCAAACGTTGAATTCCGTAGGTTCATTACTGGAGCTCAATTCTTCGACAGCACCGAAAATCTTCTTCACTTTCCCCTTCCAAAACGCTTCTTCGCCCCAGGTGGAGCTTTCAAACAGACCATCATGCCTTCCATCCGTCCATCCTTTGGTCCTAGCACCGGTATATCCTAAAAATACTTGAGCTAGACCAGAGTTCATTATCTCAAAGTTCTGTTTATAACTGTGGGTCAAAGAGAAGGCAAGAAACCAGAATCCAGCAGGAACAGAGCGCCGTGCAAGATGATACGCGAGCTTGAAGAGCCGGACTCTTCGCTCATCCATTGGAGGTAGATAGATGGGCAGGTATGTCAGGAGACCGAAGAATACAACCAATGTGAGAAACACCCATACAGGCACTTCCCCTTGTCCTAAGATCGATAGATTCATGCCCAGCATGGCGCAAACAAAATTAATCGGAAGGTATAAGAAAGCCAGATTCGAGAGCTTGCCAAGACTGATTGCCGTAGCTTTTGACTCTTTGGCCTCATCCAATTGCTCTGACGCCAGCTCACCCTTGTAGTCCGAATCGGTTTCATGAACGTGCCACTCGTATATCCTCATAGTATTATCATATAACGACAAGAGCATTTCTACATCGGTCAAGAGACTCCGAAGCTTCCGCCGATATGGATCATCAGTCGAATCTGAGTCCTTACCGACCATGACTGGCTTATGCTCGGGAGCAAGCGGTCCGAGATATGCGAACAAATCTTGCTTCAATTTGACCAATTCGAGTCGCCGATGATGTATAGCTATTAGATGTGGATGATCTGGGGTACTGACTCGGTCGCTCTTGTTTAAGTCGATTGGTTGCGTATCATGTCGCAAGCTATAATCCTCGTGACATCTTAGGACCAAAAGGCGGGTATAGAAGTGCACGATGCTGTATAAAAGTTCGGATGGGTCACTAGGAAGTTCAAGACTTCTAGGGGACATATCGGTGGTAGCAGTGAAAAGGTCGACGGCACAAGAAAACGAGCTTCTCTTACGCCCAGCATTCCGGCTCAATGGCGACAGTGGTGCCTGATAAACAGCTTTTGACCGGATAAGTGCGATGACTATTCCTGCGATTATTGATCCAACGTCGCCAGATATCAAGTAAAAGCCAGACTCACCGACACCACCTCTGCAGCAGACAGACAAGCATTCCGAGTCTACACTCAAACGGAGTATGGAGGCGCGCGTTTCTGACGGGAGTCGAATTGGATTCCACCGGCCGCCAAAAGCCCAATAGTCTTCAACTAGACTGCCATCCTCTTGAAGGCGGTTGCGAATCGTTTCAGGACAGCCCGGTTCGTCCCCGAACTCCTTGTAGTCGAAGTGGTGTCGCATGAATGACACCTCGAGCTTGTACTTAGTCCACAAGAGATCAAGGACATCCGGATTCACTTGAGAGCTGTCTCTGTGACACAATATCACCGCAAGTACATGTTTCGAGGCAAGAAGTGTCTGCAGTTTCAGCAGTGCCAATGATCCAGTCCCGAAGTGTTCTGTTTTAGTATTCGATGCAGCTCCTGTCTCTTTATAATACACCCTTACCAAATATTTTGGACTAATTCTGCCCGCAGAAATCGCATCTGAAGATACCACTTCATGAAGCCAGTCAAAATCATTCCCCAGTGCCGCGTGTGTCTCTGTGTACTCCTTCAAACTTGGCCAATGCGCGTTCGCATTATTTGGATCTTCTGCATGGGCCATCGGGGTTTCGTAGCACAAGTGTTCAATGCAGTGTTGAGGAAGTAGACACTTTTATTTATCCAGCCGTCGACCGCTAGCAGTGCTCAGCCTCGTGGGACACAGTCTTACGCACGAACGCCCTAGAGCAGTGAGCTTTACTACCGCCAGCTGGCCTCCTGCCTGCGGTCGAGGAAGCTAAGTCACTAACAAGGGCAGCTCAGGCCTAAGGCTGGGAAGATCCGTTTTAGGCTCCCACCTTTTGCGCCCCTACACCGGTGCTCCCCCGGTGCGCCCCCGGATCCTTTAGTGCTCCGAAGAAAAACGGTGCTCACCAATCCTAATTTCGGGGTGTATACAATATATATAGAATATACAACCCGAACTTAGGATTGGAAATTGCCATTCTGGGTCTGGAAAGGGAGCAGGGCCGCGTTAGAGAGAGCACAGAGGGAGCAAGGGGGCGCAGCGGGGGAGTATCGAGGGAGCACGGGGAAGCCCTACAGGGCAGTGCAGGGGCGCAGCAGGTGGGAGCCTGAAATGGCTTTCTATGTCTCGGCTTGAGCTGCCCTTGTCAATTATCCTCTACCTTGACTTCACTACTTCCTGTAGACAAGCGAGATTGACAGCCCAGTAGTAGGAGCTCTCTTTCAGCGCAACTCATGAGACGGCATCTTACCGAGCTGCAGAATCAGCACCCCACCTACGTACTCAAGCATTCCGAGTCAAAATATCAGTCGCGATGTTCTTTTGACGGACGATATCGTCTCTTCACTAACTGAAATTTCGTCCTACCTCACTGCAAGATGTCAAGGAAAAACTCGATATGAGAAAGTAGAGGACACAATACGGTTGTGAACACTTCCAAACGTTTCCACTTCCGCATCTCGTCCGCGACTTGTCCTGGTTTCGAGACTGAATCATTGTTGACAATCGCGACACGGTCTCTACAAATACATTCCTCTCTTCCTCGCCAAGCCTATGGAACTATCTGCCTGCTGCCTTCTGCGCTCACACCCTGTCACTTGATGGCATCACCTGAACCACCTCCTGGCCAAGATATCGACAAGTATGAGCAGCCCTCAGTACAGCAGTATTGAATAGCTGAAGGGCGCGGAAGGAAAGCCGGTGTATGAGAAGTGTAGACGGTCAGTCCCTGGGTAGAGAAGGATTTGTGTGTCCACGCTTGACGAGGAATGAGGTTGCATAGAAGTGGAGAGCTTAGCGTACGGATGACAAAGGATGTACAGGATTTAAGTGGGTTCTGCGGATCCTGCGGCGTGTGAGTACAGTTACGGTCGTTTATTTCAGTCTTTTCTAAAGATACAGCAATGATGAAGCTGCAAATTAGTGTACGATCAGTTTTAGAGCGTCATGAGGTTTCAATCCCGTCAGCATGAGCTCAACTCTCAATCTCGCCCCTTTCACAACGGATCTCCGAACGGAGCTTTTCACATTCTCCAATCTGTTTCAATGATGCAGGACTGGTCTGTTGAGCCCGCCATACCAGCAAAGCCTTGTCGACAGCGTCTTCTGCGTCCTTCCACCGCTGTGCAGCGTCGCAATCTCTGGCAATTGCCATGGCCAGATGAGCGAGCACGACCTGATGCTCATCGCCCTGGACGGTCTCGCCTTCAATCCAGGCTTCGTGAAAGATCTCAATTGCACGAGGAAGGCCACCGCGAGCCATATAGACCCAGCTCAGGGAGGCAAGGGCGAGACAACGCGTGGCGTCTTTGGCCGGAAATTGGGATCTCGTTGACAGCACTTGGTCGAGGACCTGCTGTGCTTCATCTAAGTCGCCCAGCTTTCCGACAGATACGCGCCTTGATCCTTTGAGCTTCGAGGGTATCAGCATGGCTTGGTCCGAAGATTCTCGATCGGGCTTTGATCATTTCATCCACGTACTGCCGCGCTTCGGTGTATCTCTGTGTGCTCTCGAAGCCATCCACTAAAGAGCGGAGTGCTATCAAGGCATTTTTGCTGTCCGCACCTTCGATCCGGCGCCACTCGTCCACCTCGTCTTTCCGGAGATCTATCACGTAGTCCCATTCCTCAAGCTTTACGTACAGTGCCGCAATATGTGAGGCTTGAGCAATGGTTTTCGGGCTATCGGGATCCATGTTTTTAGGAGCCAGGTAAAGTTCCCGACGAGCCTCGATGGCTTTCGGCCAATCCGTGATTTCCTCATAGACTTCAGCGAGATAAGACATAGTTTCAAGCGTAGCCTCATTCGCTTTACCTATGGTGGCTTTTCGAGCCTCTATGAGCTGGTTTTGCATCTTATTAGCCTCTTCAAAACGCTTCAATCGCCGCAGACAAACCACGAGATGCCCGATCTCATTCAAGGTGGTCGTGCTCTCCGGTCCATCAAGCTGATTCCGCAATTTCACTAGTTCCGTGCATGTCTTGTGCCCAGCCTCCAGCTGTAGTGGATTTTGAGCAGAATAGCTGTGGCGAAGCCGCAGCAAAAGATCGACGAAATCGTCGTCGTATCTCTCTTGCTTTCGCCACGCCGCAGCAACTTCTTCAAGTAGTAATATTGCCTGGTCATGGGCGTCGCAGAGAGAAAGGGTTCGCCCGAACCGGTATTTTGCATTCAGCACATCGAAGCTTCCGGACTTTGCTGCTCCACGGGCCTCTACTAAGGAAGTGTAAAAGCGTGAAATGCAATTTTGTAGAAATGACAGAGCTTTCACTTTCATATCCTTCTTTTTATAGGTGTCATGGAGATTTGAGATCACCATGCACGATATATCGTGCCAGATCTCGTAGCGTTCAATACACATCTCCAGAAGGCTACTGAACAAGTCCTCTGCTTCATCATATTTGTTCATCTCCTTCCAGTGACAGGCGAGATTGTTCCTAGAGATCATCAGACTGCGGTCAGCGGGATCGCTGGTCCTGGTAAGATGAACGTGAATAGCCGACTGATAACATGATTCAGCTTTGGCAATTTCCCCTTGAGTATCATACAAGGAGCCTAGATTCGCAAAAGCGGTAGAGATATTGACATCTCCAGGTTCGAAGATACCTTCAACGGTATTTACACTTTGCTCGAGCAGTGCGATCGCCTCAAGGAGTCGTGACTGCTGAGCAGTCTTTGTAAGAAACTGTGCTTGCCACTTCGCGGAGTGGTGCAGAGTATCGCCCAACGTGCCTGAAACACTGCTGAGAACTTTTGCATCTCCGATCTCATTGTACTTTTCTTGAAGCAGGCGAAGTCCTTCGATCGACTCGTCGTACCTGCGGAGATTTGACAGAAGTTTTGCGCGGGCGAATCTCACAGTTAATATTTCCTTATCATTAGCAGGGAGCAATCGTTCTCGCCCCTGTATCACCCGTAAATATTGATCTGCTGCCTCGGCTTCTCGTCCAAGATCTCGTAAAGTATCGGCAAAATCGTCAACACAGGATAACACGTGCAATGCATCTACTTGCTCATCAGACTCCGCCTTGGTGACTTCTGCCCGTCTTGTTTCCAACTGGATTGCTAGGCTCTGGGCTAGATTGACTGGGTCACCTTTCGCGCGCCGGCTCTCTCTTGCAAATGTTGATAAGATCTTGTAAGGGTCTTGCATTCGGGCGACCTGCTCCGGCTCAAGCATATTCTTAAGATCCTCCTTTATCGCTCGGTGTTGCACGGCTATCGCCTTGGTTCCTAAAGCATCCTGTACAGAACCTAGGTGCCCATGGATTAGCATGCGTGTTAAGACGCCGTTGTTATTCTCAATTTCCTCCGAGAGTAGCGCTTCTAAGTCTTCGATCGCCTTTCTTAGGTCGACCACGTTTGGCTTTCCTTCCTCTGATCGAATTCTATGAACAACTGCATGAGCCCTGCTCAAGACTAGATCACCCCCTCCACCTTGCTTGAATGTAGCCTCAAGTAGTCGCTGAGAGATTTCCCTTGGGGGGTCTGATGCGGTAGACGCTTCCCTGAGGCCCACAAATTGTGCAACTTGGCTTCTTAGCTGGGTGACCTCTGCTAACCATTCATTGGTTCTAGTCACTTCAAGAGGCGATCGACTATGTCTCATTTCAAATGCCTGTGTGTTGAGGACTATACTCCGGGAGGTAAGATTTCGTAGATCAGGATCTGTATGTTTCCAAACCTGAAACATGGGGCGCATTTTTTTATAGTTCCACTGAATTAAGTGTTCATTGACACGCTCCTGTAACAGTTCGCTACAGAAAAAGACCCGCACCAGGGCATTGACGGCTGCCACCTCTAGGTCTGTTGCAATGCTCCAGCTCTTGTAATTGCGATCTTGAGACTCAGTATCATAGCCGCCAGTCTCAGCAATTGTGAATTCTGGCGGATTTGGCTAATGACATGCAGTGCTTTCTCGACGAAGAGACTCAACACGTGATTCACAAGTCTCATCCGTCTCAGGTCCGACATGGCTGCTGTTGGCATGAAGTATTGAGTATGCCAATTTTCTGCACAGGCCATGAGTCCGTCCGCTGGTAGCTAATCATCAAAGATAGGTAATTGAAGAAATCAAAGTCGAGTTCGAACTTCATTGCATCGTGGAACGGAGACATGGGATGGAAAGCACTGCAACGTGCCCACTCGAATACCCGATATTTGTATTGAGCATCACGAGCAATTTCAATGTCTTCCACAATGCTCTGTGGATAGATAGCTCGCACAGCTGCGCTTTGGGCGACTAGCGAGATAAGTGGATTGGTGATAGAAGAATCACTGCGCAATTGGTGTCCCGGGCTGCCAAAAATACGCTCGACTGGACCCTGTACGAAATGCAAGAGATGCTTTGTTCGAACCTCGCAGAGTTTGGCGAACGATTTCGTTGCTGCGTACAAGCAATAATGAGCAAGGACTGGGGAAAGGCCAAATACCTCCTTGCTCGTCAACTTTTTTTGATTATTACGTCGATCGCGAACGCCTTCCTCCGAAAACTCGCAAAGACGGTTGCGAAATCTTTTGAAGGCTTCGTCGCTCAGATAACGTCTCACTACGAGAAGAGCGCCGAATGTTATGATGAATGGTTCGAGATTACGGGGTAAATGATGCCAAAAGGCGAGGAAGACCGCAGCAGAGTAGAACCCACATTTCGCAAGCTTACAGTCCGACACAGGTTCTCGAGTCATCGGATTAGAGGTTCTGTGACCTTGCCGCAGTGTCCGAATGGAACGATTCGGCGACTCAAGAGAATCATCGGAGAAAGGGAGTGCGTTACCTTCCAAGGGTAAGGCGAAGTCGTGGGGCTCGTCGAGACTGTAAAGTCTTTAATCTGTAGTGACATCATCGGCAACCCACTCAAGGATGTCGGCCACCGCACGCGCTCCTCCGTCCGAGGAAAGTTTCTCTTCATCTAGAATCACTGGCCGTAGCTGGAGCGAAGAAAGTAAATGAGACAGCATTGTGGTAGGAGGATCGTCTGCACAATGCTTCGCCAAATCATATACTATGTCCCGGATGGCCAAGGGGTTTCCCTGAGACAATGTAATAAGTTGTTCGAAATACGATTGATCATCTTGTGTTGCAAGCTTTGAGGAGAACTCAAGGTTTCGCAGAATCCTGGTAGCGAACGTAATAGTATTTGACAAGCTGATGGGTTCCAATATTAGCCAAGATTGGATTGCGGTGCCCAGCCAAAGGTCTTCATTTCGAGATAGAACGACGACAAAGCATCTTTTAAGCTTCTTCAAGCACATCCAGAATTGACGTTGATGCTCCGACAGAGTTAGATTAGATGACCAATCCAGGGCATCTATACTGTCAAGTACAATCAAGGACGACCGTTCTCCTAATGCTGCTATTAGTGATGTTGTCGACCGATCTTTGGTATCAATACGGTTTTGTGATGCCATTGACTTGAAGATTTTGTCAACAGTACAATCCCGGAATTCGGCGTCGGTCAACTGTATGTAGATCGTCCTCTGAAATAGTCCGGTCTGTTGCCACCAGGCGCTTGCTTCTTGGAGCAGTGTACTTTTGCCCACTCCAGGAGATCCTTGCAAATGGATTCGGCTTCCTTCAATTTGAGTCAAGCGCCATTCAAGTTGGAGAAGGTCGCCCTCCCGTCCAAGGAGCTCGGATACCGCTGGATGGCCGCTAATTAGAGATTCTGCATTGGACACAGTTGGTGCAGCTTGTAGTAAATCCTCTATTTCGGATTCCTGGCAGTGTATGATTGGCACTAGATGGCCTTCAATGCGAACTTTTGTGTGGTATTTACTCATGCGAGTGGAGTTCTGTCGTAGTTCTCGCCTCGCATGGGACACGGCTGCGATTGGCGAAGTTCGTTGACCTAAGAATTGGTCGTAGAAGTCGCGCATGAATTGATCAGCAGTCAAAGAGAAAACGCTGAAAGACATGCCAACAGCAACCCTGATACCAGTCCGTACTAAAAAACTAGCAATGTTAGATGCTTCATTCGACCCTGCAGCCGACCGACAGGCATTGATTACGAAGGTCCGAACCCCATATTCGACCAGAAGAGATGCGACGTCCGCGGCTTCCCTCTCGTCGGGCTGCAGCTTTATGGCCGGGCTAGACTGAATGAACATCAAGCGCGCCCTGGAATTACTCGCAATGTTAGTACTGGCGTGATGAAGCGTCTCTGAGCCTCATACCCTTGTCCATTGGAATCGCCGTGGAGGTCTAGGTGGACCACATCGAAATGCCCATACGGATATTGTCTCAGATGCAACTCAAAGGCTTTGAGGGTTCCTGGGCGTACTATAGACAGTGTAGCTTGTGGATTAGAACTATTCCGGACTACGCTACGATAGAAGAGTTCACACCTCAACCGTACACACCTATCAACCGTACAGCCTTACAGGGCTGATGCTTAGAGGCCCCTTAATCTCACACCCTAGGAAACGGATTTGGGCATAAAATCCGCCACCTTGGGGGCTAGTCCCGTTGCCTAGGCGCCACGACTTTAGGGTATCTCTAGGGGGCTGTACGGTTGAGGGGTCTATCCTGCGAGTCTTGGCGTAGAGATTTGCGGGCCCCGTATTTTGTTGGGCGCCAGCCCACAACTTGGACATATTGTGTTACTCGAGATGTAGTTGACGGTAGCTAAATCGCCAAGCCAAGTGACCGGCGTCAGAATTGATATGATGACGAAGAAGAACAGCTTCTACCTGTTGGAACCCTTCCAGGGCATTCCGGTGGACAAGCCCGAGGACTGGCTTGCCCGCATCATCAACGATTACAGTCGCCCACACGCCCGCCTTCACACCCTCCAAGGCTCGAGAACCGTATTTCGAGTCCTATACCGATCGCGACTTCTCAGATCTCGAGAGGGTCCTCAAGGTCGTCCATTCGACCAAGATTGCGTTATCCACCCTCGACGTCCTGGATATATCGCACGAGGACTACACGTCGAAGAAGCATGCGTTCCGAAGCCGCAAAGTCGAGCGGCTCCGCATCCACAACGATGCTATCGTGCTTGAACGGACGCTGGCCGACCCGGAAGTCGTGTCCGATATCGAGGGGTGGGATCTGAATGTGTTCAGCCCCATGTATTTCGTACTCGGGCTGTTGGTGACCAGCGACATCACGTATGACTCATCAGAGACGTCGGGGCACAAGACCAAGGCCGGCATAGACCCCGTGAATGCCCTGGGCGTGGCAGCCGGTGTCCCCGCCAGCGTTGTGCCGTCTGCCAAGATTGACGCTGAGGGCAAACACCAGGAATCGACGACAGCTCACACTCGAGCGTCCGGCAACAAGCGTGTTTTCGCGGTCGAATACCGGTCATTCAGGAAACACGTGCGGCAACGGCCAGGCAGAGTCGGCAAGCTAGGTGGCTATGGACCGCAAGGGGACCGGACATTTGGGGCTACCGACCAGGCGGACGATGACGTTGAAGTCCAGGTTGAGCTGGATCCTGAGCCTTTTTCGGATATCATGGAGGTCAATGGGACGGAAGAACGGTGTCTACTACTTGATGAGAGAGATTAGAAGAGACGAGTGCTGGCCCGACCAAAGTTTTGGGCGGTCCATCACCATCAAGCTAGTATTTCGCTTGGATATGTCCAGTGCAATCATCTATGTCCCAGGTCAGGGCTTCATAAAAGAGATGTTTGGAAAGACTTATACCCATTCTATTCTGGGAGCGTCCGAATTCGATCCCTTACAAATTATGTTTTGCGAGAGGCGAGTGCTGATTCCGTCCACTGTGAGCAAGCTTTGAGGTCCATGGATGTGAAGGTAGAGAACGGAGGGCGTACGAGCACACCTAGCCCGCTCACTTTTCTTATTCCAGGTTCCGCATTCGGATCTCCTGAAAGCTTGATCCTGCTTTGCAGCATTGTGCGTGCAATCAAAGGATCGGTCAAGCATTACATCCAACAAGAAGATATTCGAGTCCGACACTGTCCTCGGAGTCAAATGTCATATACCGCTTCTAATCCTGATCTCCATCTAGCTCCTACCTTTTAAATTACCAACAGTCTTTCTTATATGGGACATGACACAAAATCAGATAGAGTGCGGAATGTAACATCACAGGATAAATTTGAAAGCGATGACGATATCTTGGTAGTCGACACCGCACGGAAGGCCGACTGCTCTGTTTCGAAAAGCAAGCTCGAGTGAGGAACATGTACGTCTTTCGGAATTTATACACTGAAACTAAACCCTCTATGTTTACGCAATATGCTCGTGCAAGCGTGCCAAAATCATAGTTCTATAGCGGTACATCCATCCTGCCTCATCCTCACTCTCCTCCTCAGCAACTGTCACTTTAACGATCCCCGCTTGAATCGTCCAGTCACCAAAAATGCTCCCCCTCCTGTCGTTCAAGGGCGTAGCGCTTGGTATCTTTGTCTACTGTATCCTCTTTCCAGATAAATATTATACGCGCTGTATACTTTTCCCACAAAGGCGACTTTGGCTAGCCAAGGTCTCGCGCAATTACTCGGGCACCTGGTTATGTGTACTACAATGCTCTCATGTCTTGACCCGTTTTTTTTTTATTTTAGCGTAGAAGAGTTCACCTATCAACCCTACAGGCCCCTAGAGATACCCCAAAGTCGGATCGCTTAGGCCCCAATCTTGCCCCCAGAGCCGAGGGCTTTTAGCGCAAAACATCTTTCTTAGGCAACCGGGCTTAGGGCCTTCTAGGGATCAGCCCTGTAGGTCTGTACGGGGTTGATAAGTGAACTCTTCTAACCTACCTCCTTACCAAACCACCTACACCATCACCATCACCATCACCTACACCATCACCAGGCAAGCAGGCAGTCATTTCAGAAAAACCGAACAAACAATAAAAGCCCCATAAAAGGACGCATTACCACATCACATCACATCACATCATCTAACAAACCACCTCACCCTCACCCTCAACACCATACTCCACTCCACTCTAATCCATCCTATCACAACTCCTCGATTCATTTCACCCGTTGAGGGCTGCAGGTGCCGGGGCGGAAAAGTACCTAGGGCTGCATACTTCTATTCTAAGCGAAAGCGAAAGTGAGCTCAGCCCCCCCCCCCACGCGTTGCGTTGCATACCCCTGTCAGACGGGTGGATAGACGGAAGGATTACCTTATCCCTGAGAACACGAAAGGAGAATTTGGCGAGGGATGGACGGAGTGTGGTTGCATTTGTGGTGGAGTGACGGTAGCATGACGGTTGCTACGGGAAGGACAAGATTGTGCCTTGCGCTGACGGGAGCATACGAGTACGAGGGCTAAGTAGTCATGCTGTGAAGCTTATGGGGAATATGGGGAATGGTAGAGAATTGAGTTGGAAGGTTATTGAATCAGGATGTCTACATTGTAGTTGTATAGGGTGCATGTTGATAGCAGTGAACGAAATGTAAGATCTAGCGCCATCGCATTCATTACGAAAGAAAGCCATTAGCATCTGCCCACAGCTCAAGTCTAGTCTTCAGGTCTAGATATGTATGTTTGAGAAATGTACCATGACGCCTCAAGGCCCGAAAGACCTTGCCACTCCTCGATTGTATAGAATAACCCCATGATATTGATCGAAATTCATTAGTACCGCTGTAATGCAAAGATTGTAAGCCATTGTTGATCGTTACTATGTTCCTTGGGAACCAAAGTATCCCTGTTCAACCTTGGGCTTGCTCTCTCCGGTTTTTGTTCCATTGGCGCCGTCCAGACTTGCAGGTGTGGACTCTATATCCGCCGTCATCTCTTTGTCAGCCCGAGAAAACTCGCCGACGGGACTGTTACTGCCGTGCATTCGCATCTCAGGGAAGGTGTATCCCGGGTGGAAGACAGTGAGACAGAGTACGGCAATGGTGATCATGACACTGTCGAGAACGATAAAGTCGGTCTGATTCTGCATGACTGGATTTCCCCAGCCTTTGGCCATCTCTCCAATACGGAAGACACAACGCATGAAGACGGTAACAAAGGCCATAGTAAGGGAGCCAATGAACAGCTTCCAACGTGTGGTTGCCATGAGCTTAACGGCCGAGGCTTCGAGGGTCGCGCGATGTTGGTATGCTCGAACGGCATAGTCTATGACGAAACCGGCGAAGACGAGGAGGGTGAAGACCTGCCATACGATACCAGCAAGCATAAGGTTGTTTCCAGTCTTCTGCTCTGTTGAACCATTGTTGGCTGTAGCGGCAATGCCTCCACCTGCTCCTTGGAGGACGAGGGAGAAGATATCGCAGAGGATGAAGATCCATGTGTAGTATTTCGGACGTAGTCGAGAGAATGAGGTGCCGATCTCCAAGACGATATGCTTGAGATTAAGGTAGATACCAGCGGCGATGAATGCTGGAGCGATGATCAAGCAGACGATCTGGATATCGAAAGCATTGCTGGACCAAGGATTGTGATGTAGCATGATGCGACCGACGTAGCCTACTGTTGTTAGTGTCGTTGGCAGAGAGTTGGTGAAGCTCATACATACCGACGCATTCGGCGATACATCCCCAAGTCAAAGCTATCATGAATGTCCAATTCTTCCATCTGAGACCTTGGATGAATTGGAGGCCGAAAAAGATGCCAAAGAAGACGCAGAAGAACCAACTGGCTCCAAGGTTGGGAAAGAAGCCATATATGGTGAACTCGACAGGGCAAGCCTCGCTAATGTAGGTACAGTTTTGTGTAGAGTATCCTGTAGGTGGGAGAGTAGTTGGCTCCGGTCCTGTGATTTGGGGCATGGTTGTAATGGATGTGTGGGATATGACAGCCGGAACAGTGAGGTCAAGTCTGTAGCCGGATGACGAAGCTAGACGAGGTCATACAAGATGAAGACGGACAAAGTGGGGTTGTGTTGAATGTTGTAGTATTGATCTCTGACTGTAGAAGTAAGTGAGGCAAGAGCGATGGATATACTCGGAGGAGTAAGATTTCAGTGTTAGCGTAAGAGGAGCGAGGGATGTCTATTGTTCCGTATGCAAGCGGGACCTGCAGGATTCATATACTTTTCGTAGAAGAATGAAGGTGTCACCACGGCACACCAAGTCAGCCTTTGAACAAGGTATATTATATTGCGGCCTACCGCTATCATCCTTCCCATTCGTAGCAATTTTACACAGCCTGTTGGAGCAGTGCATGCGCGCCCCAAATGCAAGCATTCAAATCTGCGCTGCCAAACAGCCAAACAGAGCGCCGTTGGAATGAGCTCGGTACCGCAGCAAGCTGTAAGCGAGGTCAGCGCTACGAGATGCTAGCCACTTCTGGTCTGGATGCGTCATCCAAACGGGCTTGGCACTGTCGGGGTACGGGGAGACTTTGTCCGTGTCGGTATGATATTATCCCTCTTCGCCGTCAATCTTCAACGAAAGGACTCATAGGCCTTTGATAGAGGACGGCTGTTAGAAGTAGAAGCCCAACATGGCGTACCTTCGCGTGCTAAGATTAGATACCAGAAGCCCCCTATAATTTCTTTTAAACGCAAGACAAGGGCAGCTTATACTCTACCATACGCCAATTTTCATGATACTACATAGAGTACTCTTGTAAAGGTATTCTATGGCTTTGTCTAACACTAGGTAGGGTCAGGCCTACTTCTAAAACGGACCCATCAACCGTATAAGCCCTATAGGGCTGGACCTAGAACTACTGAGCCGCCCCTAAAGATACCTTAAGGCTCCGACGTCCCTAGGCCTTTGTTACGGGGACTTTTGGGGAGCCTTTTAGGGGACGGCTCAGCAGCTCTAGGTCCAGCCCCATAGGGCTCCTACGGTTGATGGGTTGAGGGGTGAACTCTTCTACCGTTAGTTGTGACGTAGGGCCACCTGTATTGCTGTGCCATGCAAATGGTCTTTCTTCGTCAGATATATCTGGGTCGCAGATGAAACAGGTTGTCCGATCTCCTGTAAGAACATGGAAATAAGATCTACAATACTTCAATGGTTTCAGATAAGTGGTCCACGGAAGGAACGTCTCTCTGGCTAGGATGAACGGGCCATGGTGGGCCCCAATGAGTGGAATAAAGTCCATTAACCCATGGAAGTCAGCTCGCTAACGAAATGGATGCAGACGTATTTCCAGGTTGCTTCGCTTCCCAAAGTGGAACGCAGCACTGTCCATGGATGGTCCCTCGAAAAAGCTGCCCTGAGAGACCTGGCCTAGAAAAGGTTTAACGAAGGTATGGCTTCATGAGACCCCTGAGACCTAGTGATCAAGTCAAGGTCAAAGAGCGAATCATAGAGACCGCTAGCATAATCAATGGACAGCTCATCCAGCAGGTAGCATGATTGAGGGGTAGGTCGCCCTCAACCTTTCTAACGAAGATGATTTATTTTCTCAGAGGAATCAATTGTGCAGAAATCTTCATCCAACCCCCTTCGCGTGTGCCGAACGTGATTGGCCTGATGAACGGAGCCGACTTCTGGAGGATTTCGACCGGCATCGCCGGGTTTGCAATGTGCCTCACAGTGTTACTTGACGAATGCCAAACTTTTGTGGAGAAGTACGACTCTTGACACTCACACGAAAAATTCTTGGCCAAGGGACGTAACCCACCATTGCTCCAGCCGTGTTTCTGGAGTCCAGCTCTTGCCCAGGAAATTCAATGTCTCGAATGCACGACTTGAAGTATGTTTTCTGTCGCATAGGTCACGTTTTCTGGGAGGTCTCAGGACAACGAAAATGCGATAATATCCGGAGAAGTCTTTTGATAGCTAGTAATGCGAGGTGCGTTAAATTCATGGTTTTCCGGAGAATTGATAATCGTCATGATCGTATTCGCATCCGGTACAGCCCCAGCCATCAGTCCACCAGTGGATTAGCGATGATGCTCAGCTCCGTTCGAACAGCAGAATACAAGGGAACGAAGGTTTTGTTCGCCGAGATGATATGATCATTTGATCCGTGCGACGGAGAAGTGGTCCACACTTTTGTGGTTCCAGCAAGTGGTCATGGCGATCATGGTGGGGGCTCCAGTTAGGGTCCATGGTGTGCGGGTGAAGGGGCTTGCTCCGCCGCCGCCATACGTGGTGGTCCGATTCTGCTATTCTCACCCAACGCGAGACTGGATCGGGACTGTTGAAGCATGGACAAAAGATCAGCACTCCTTAAGTTCTGAGAGACGTTTGGTGTTAGAGATGTGCCAAGGCTCTAAGGCTGGGGTTTGAGGTGTGTTTGAGATGATTGGGGTGTTTGAGGTGCCCACATGCAACATGACCCCCATTCAAAGGAAGAAGGCGGAAAGAAGCTTCTTCAACATTTGAGACTTGATCGCCCACCAGTTCAACTTTCAGCGTCCCGACAATTCCCTGAGCTAGGCTATGGCCGCTACTACCGTAGTGGCACCGTTACACTATGCCTGGCAGCGGTTAGATCTGTCGCAAGCTCAGCGCAATTGGGTTTAGGTCTGACCGGCACTGACGCCAATCCATGCCAATCCACGCCAATCCAGCGCCAATCCGATATCCTCAAGAGCCACGCGACGCCTTCAACGATCCTTAGCATCGGCCAATAGCTACCGCCGATCCGTCTGGCGGTCAACGCACGACGGGCAAGCTAAGGTAATGGGCTGCAGCACACAGTAAGCATATATTGTACTCTAATGAATGCGAACTGGCCCGCCAGTAGAATAGTTATAAGGTGGACTCGCAAGAGTTCCCACATGCAATCATGCTACGTTGGATCAATTGCAATACTCAATAACCTTTCGTAAGGTCTACTGCTTTGGGCCGTCCTTTCATACCTTACCTTGCACCCAATTGCCTACAAGAGCCCACCATGGTCTACCAAGGGAAGCCGAGTGCTGGTTGTACTACGTGTAGGCAAAGGAAAATAAAGGTATGTCGGGGCGAATCCTGCAATGCAATGCATTGCATCAGTTGACATGCTATACTTCAGTGCGACGAACTTCGACCCGCCTGCTCTCAATGTGTCAATACAAAGAGACAATGTCCTGGCTATGTACCTCGTTTCGACCTGGTACTGCGTGACCAAACGGCATCCGTTCAGAGACGGGCCCAGAAACACAAGGTGCGGAATGCTCAGAACAAATCACCCACCACGTCAGTGTCATCTGGACGAGGTTCCCCATCCGGCACTCTGCAGAAATCCCCAATGGACGAAACCATACCCAGAATTTTCAATGATTTCACCGAGCAAGAAGCGATCTGTGCTTTCTTCTTGGACTTTGTCCTCCTACCTCGCAATCAAGACAGTGTCCAAGGTCATCTCGAACATTTGCTTCCGCTCTATGCTAATACAACTCCTGACTCACCCTTATCCTTAGCTACCTCGGCAGTAGCTCTAGTGCTCTCTGGTAGTTCACCAAGAAGGCGAACAGATCAAGAGCGCGCACGACAAAATTTCAGCAAAGCTATACAGAAAACACGAGATGCAATACGGAGTCCAGCAGAGTCTAAAAAGGATGAGACATTGATGGCAGTTTTAATTCTTGGACTTTACGAGGTCAGTAAGATCTCTACGTTGTATTCCCCCCCTGAGACACCCTGCAAGTAAGAGGCATAAATCACGACCCCACCATTGGCACCAGTCGCCTTGGGCATCCACTTGCCTTGTATACTCTACCCAACTGCTATCCTTTAGTCAAGGTATCCTTTCCTCTGAAACGCTTTCCATTAGATGCACTCACTCATTACGAGCAAGTTACTGTCGTTCCACTACAACGATCATCCAAACCCTTGTACAGTCATACTTGTTCCCATCGGCATTGATGAAATGCCACTTGCCAGAGACACCGTTTCGAATCATGCTAAATCTTTCGAAACAGAAAATCATGGCTAGTGCTGGGGCCTCCGGAACACATATGGCCAGAATGCATAATGCAGGTGCAGCAGCTCTGGTCATGCACAGAGGTCCAGAGAACGTCAAAACTTCCCTAGGCGTCGGCTTACTTTTCTCAGTCCGTTCTCAACTTGTAAGTGCCATCGCACAGGCTTGGTACCAATGTGTTTGCGCTAATGACTGGCTAGGTTGAGCTTGCTATTGAAGAATCTACATCATTTGAGAGATGTCCAGATGCCTTGACCGAAATATTTCGAACCCTTCCACAAAATGCCGCAGCACGTCTCACCTCAGCCACAATTAACATCGCTGATCTACGAGCATCTGCCAAGTCTGCTCTCTTGTTTCCCAAGAACCCCGAGTCAGAGCAAGAAGTCAACAATCTTCTGGAGTATGCTATCTCGGTCGATCTACTGGTCGCTGCGTGGGCCGAGACTCTACCTGAGGACTGGAAGTGGATTCCGGCGGACGAATTCGACTATCCTTTCAATGATGCTCCCAAGTCAACCTACGTCTACGAAGACGGAATGGACGTCTATTTCGACTTGTGGGTCCAGAGCATTTGGAATCAATACCGCTCTGCTCGCATAAAGATACAAACTATCATCCTCGACTGTATCAGCTGGCTGGACACTCCATACGAACACCAATGGTACTGGCGCGCACTATATGCGAGGATGATATCGCAGGAAATGGTGGATGATATCTGTGCAACCGTTCCCTTCGCCCTCGGGACCAAGATCACTGGCGGCCCTGGTGAGAGAGATGGTGTTGAGTTTCCATATGCTGGCGGGCAGAAAGTGTCTGAAGAGCATCGTCGAGCGGCATCTACATTAGGAGGATGGCATCTGCTAGAACCTATGCGGACCTCACTGCGATCAAGTTGCTTGCGGAATGGCCAAAAAGAATGGATCGTCAGTCAAATGCAGAGAATAACCAGGATCTACGCTCTTCAGTCTTATCAGGGCGTGGGAGAAGCTGTTGATCAGCAGATGTATGACCAGCAATTATACCGACGCTACGAATTCGATTGCCCGTCCTAATTTCATCATGTTCCCGAAGGAGAGCGCCGGTTACACGAATAGGGTTAAATTATTCGTCTGTCGATGTAAGAAATACAATGGAATGGCAATTTGAACGACTATAGATGGAAACAAACGATTACAGGAGCGTTGAAAGCAATTGCAGGCGGTAATAGCCGTTAGTATGGCTCTTTCAGTACTTGAGGTTCCTGAAGATTCGGTCATGGCATCAGTAATGCTTAATGTGTAGTCTTCGGTGCTTGAGATGGGTCTGATAATTGCACTGTAGGCATTAACCATCGTTTAATGTGAAATATACAACGCTATTGACCCGGCCCTTGTAGGTGCCAGTCTTCATTCGCATAGAATCCTCACTGCCCAACAGGTACTCGAAGAATATGAACGAAAAGCGGATTCGCTTAATTAAAGTGAAGCTAATTTTCGCCCAGATCCCAAAGCAGCGAATGCACTCATTGGGCCGCATAAATTAGCCTTGGCGACACGCTAGTCCCAAGATCGGAACCAAGATGCGAAGCAGCCTTTGTCTTCACTAGCATCACGGGTGGGGAAACAATAACACTACCACACCATCATTCATCATTCATCATCCACCATTCATCCACGGAGCAATTGAATGTCCGCTCAAAGTGACGGGTGTAAGGACATCGTGGCGCAGGCTGTGTAAGTGGCGAATGGTTGCACCGTGTCTCGGATCTATTGTTGTCACGTTGTCGATCATGTACGACCCACAAAGCTATATCAACATGCATAGCCTCGAGTAAGGACTACTTTCCGACACATCTCATATCTTCAAGTAGTAGGTTAGCATCATTACCAATGCAACCTAATCTTTACCTTTAAGTTCTTGAACAAACAGTACTTCCTTCGCTAGTGAGGATTTCCAGTCTGTTGCGGAGAAGAGCAATCAACACATTTACAAGAGCTATTTCTTTAGAGAACCAACTGCTCTTACCCTGACCATTATTCACTACTGGCTAGGGACAAATCATTACATCACTCCAAACTCCAGCAGCAAGTGACTCGCTCTTTCACCAGTGAGGGTCTCCAGCTCCGTCTTGATAAGACCCCAGCGGCACATAAAGCCTCGTCGCCCTCAACTAACTTCATCTCTTTTCCATATAAACAACCATCCACCTTTCAGTCAAGCTCAAGGTGTGCCTTAACTAAATAGGTATTTGTGACGCAGAACGTCTCAGATTTACTGGAAAGGAGACGTGCAGATGGCGAAACCTACAGCACCAATGCCTCACGGCGTAAACGGAGCTTTGGCTGCTTTTAAAGATTGGCCAAATGATATCGGGGTGAGATGACCTTCTCGAAAAGGGGTCTTCGCGTCTAGCTAATCTTTATCCCAGTTCGAGACCGTTCAGGATCAGGCCGATCCTGTTGAACTAAATGTATCCGGCAAGATTCCAGCCTACGCTGCGTAAGTCCTCAAGTCCAGAGGTCGAAGCACAGACTCTGACATGAAACAGGGGAATTCTTTATCGCACAGGTCCTGGCGGCCATCAGATCACTACTAACAAGAACAAAACCTTCAGCTTTTCACATTGGTTCGATGGACTTTCACAAACACACCGCTTCGAACTTGCACCACCCATAGAAGGAGATTGTGTTACCAAAGTGACCTACAATTCGCGACACACTGTTGACGAGCTTATCGAGAAGGTTCGAAAAACCGGAGAGTTTGCGTCCATGTCGTTTGGTCAACAGCGTGACCCATGCGAATCTTTCTTCAAGAAAGCCATGAGTTCTTTCCAAGCAGTTGCCGGACGTGATGAGAAAGCTCCATCCGGTCATAATGTTGGGGTGACCATTCAAGCTAACATGCCAATGCCTGGACAAACCTCGGACGGAGCAAGCACATCATCAAGTGGAGCTGATTCAAAGGCAAATCATCTATGGCAGAAGACTGATTTCTCGACTCTGCAAGAAATTGACCCTACCACGCTGGTACCAATCCGTGTTACAGACCATCCAAAGCTTCACCCTGACCTGAAAGGCCCTTTCACAGGCGCACATTCACGCACGGACCCAGTCACTGGAGATTGGTTCAATTACAATCTTGAAGTCGGTCGTCAAGCTGTGTACCGAGTCTTCTCAGTTTCTGCAAAGACAGGCAAAACCACAATCTTAGCAACACTCGCGGGTCGAGGAATCAGAGCAGCATACCTTCATGCCATAATGCTGACGGAGCACTATGTTGTTCTTTGCCTGTACAATGCCTACTATGCCAAAGGAGGCCTGAAAGTGCTTTGGACAAGGAACATGCTTGATGCAATGGAGTTCAACCCTGGGAAGAAGAACGTATGGCTCGTCATCGACCGGCTTCATGGCAAAGGTCTTGTTGGCATGTACGAGTCCGATCCATTCTTCGCTTTCCACCCCGTCAATTCATGGGAGCAACCTTCTGAAACAGAGCCGGGGAAGGTCGACATCATTGCAGACATCCCCACCTATGAAAACCTTGACATACTCAAGCGCTTCTATTACCACAACATGAAAGCTACCACGGAAGGAGCACGCAACTACGCTGGTGAGAAAGGCGAAACAAGTCGCCCTTCACTAACGCGCTTCAAACTCCCTAGCATCGGCAGCACGACTCTCACCACCACATCCAAACCTCGCCCCGCCTCACGCATCTTCGCCGCCCGCAAAGACGACACCCCCGAGCTCCCAACCTTCAACCCCCTCTTCGCCACAAAACCAAGCCGCTACATCTACGGTGTCTGCGACCGCGGTCATTCCTCTTTCCTGGACGGCCTCATCAAATACGATACCCAGACCAACACCTCTATCGCACGTGTCATTCACGCACAATCACCCGGCGAACCTATTTTTCTCCCAAACCCGCAAGGCACGGAGGAAGATGATGGGGTATGTTTGAGTGTTGTGCTTGATGGGATGAAGGGGAGGAGTTATTTACTTGTGCTGGATGCGAGGAGTTTTGAGGAGGTGGGGAGGGCGGAGATGGACAGTGTGGTGCCGTTTGGGTTTCATGGGACGTTTGTTAGGTAAGTAAGAGGACGAAGTACCATGCGATTTGAGAAATGGGATGCCTGTGATAATCAAGAATAATTAAAAAGAGGCGTATTAGTTCTCAAACTCCAATATCTGTAGGTGTAGGGTGTCAAGTCTATGGCACGCTCTAAGGGACGGATATCTAACTAGGGCTAGGGTTTGCCTCTAACGGTTAGCGCTAATCCATACTTTTCATGTCGGTCTCTGGCATCTGCACGGAGCAGAATGATCAAAAGCCTAGTCAACAGGGTTTTGCAGCAGCATACAGAAACTTTGTGGAGGTATGCTATTCATTGGAGGTCCACGAAGCTTCCCAGAAATGCAATTGTGCCGCAAAGATGGAATGTGATGAGGCTCCGCCAACCCAATCTCGATCCCTCGCTTACAAAAGAGAACCAGTAGCGCCCGTGACTATTGCTGTGAGAGGGTGGTGTAGAGAAGTCTTCAATAATTTGCGAAGTAATGAAAGCCCCCAATGACCCCACCTACTCTATTCGGCAAAAGGCAACGTCTACGCTCACACTAGCGGTCAAGCCTGTTCGCCAACTTGCGCCTCTCAAGGCTACGGAGCTGCATCCCTGGCCAACTTGGCTATCGGAATTCTCCGATTTGTTACAAGTTCGATCCGGTAAGCTTGCATGGCGTCCAACCACAGAACGAGATCGCGGTGCTCTGGCCTTAATAAGCTCTGGACATGGCATTTTCTCAAAGCATTGTCTATCACCACGTCGTTTCTCCATATGATTTTCCTTCATTCGTAAAAGTCTCCTACGTAGACGTTTATACGCCTTAAACATGGCTGAAAACACCTCCGGAGCCCAATCTTCGTCCTCAATGCGACAATGGCCTTATACCAGCCCCTACTACAACCCCATGACAATGCGAGCCTCCGTTCTCGAGGAGCTGAATGACTATCTTATATATGGTGGCTATCAGCTCGGTTTTATTCAATTGAAGGACAGGAAACTTACTGGCGATCTAAATTTACAGCTTCGTGACGATCAATCGAGAGCTACCTTCGCGTCTTCAATCAGGCGACAAGAACCAGATGTAGTGGTATTCTTTATGGAACACATCTTCTCGCATCGGCACACTCAAGACGGTAAGAAAGGCGATATGAGATTTCGCATCTCCCTAGACAAGCCGACTTGGATCTGGTTGCTCGAGGAGATGAAGATACACCCTAAATTCGTCGAGTCCTTGTACTTTTTACTTGGTCATTATGCCACATTTGTTACTTACGAGGAAGATGGCATGGCTCCGGAGAGCTTTCATCTGCTGCTGAAGGTACCTCCAGCTGGCCACTTGGAGGCTGCCTTCTATCTTCGGCACGACTTTAAGACTAGGAAAAACATGGTAAGTGTTGCTGGTAATGATCTTGCTGGACACGCGAAATCTCTTATTGAACATCTTGCCGAGATTGAAGGCATCTCACATCCTTTTGGTATCGTCTACACCGTTATATATCGATATTTCTACTTCCTTGAATGGCAGCGGCGTCAACTAGACCACGCTGTCATAATGATGGAGCGTGTAACTGGCAGAGGTGCCGTTACTTACTCCGGAGGCGTGCCAGAAGACCCTAATCCTGAGCAATTTGACCTTCAAAACATGCACTGGATTGGTGGGAACCAGCGAAACGTAATCTTTGCAATTGGTTTTCAAGTCAAGCTGCTCACATACCTACAAAGTGCTCACCGTCAATTCATGTCACTATCGCAAAGAAAGAAGATTACTAATGAGCAAATGCCGCGAGAGGACAAGTATTTACAAGAGGCATTTAACTCACATCGAGTCACTGTCCAAGGTGTATTAGACAATTGCCGAGTGATTGGGGAACGCGCCCAATGGCAGTTGAATGCTGTAAGTCGTGGCCTGTTCAATTCAAGCATCTGGCGCTGAGAAGAACAGGCGGACAGTATCATCAACACGATGATTGCCAAGCAGTCTCAGCGAACAGCCGATGAATCAAAGAACGTTGCTGTTGAGACACGCCGTGATAGCACTTCGATGAAAACGATCGCCAGTCTAACCATGGTCTATTTGCCAAGCACCTTTGCCGCGACAATATTCAGTACCGGGTTCTTCAATGTCCCCGGTGACGGCTCTGCGCTGGTCGTAAGCTCGGCGATATGGAAGTTCATCATAGTCGCTGCCATCCTGACAGGTATAACTATAGGAGTCTGGGTATATCTCAACAAATGTGGTGTGCCAAGGTTCCTTAGCTGGACACAGACGAATTCTTCTGGACAAGAGGATAAGGCCAAGCGTCCAGCGCCTCCAGCAAAAATATTACTTGACCTGCCCCAGCTACCTGGTAACAGAGCGAATGATACGGAGTCTGAGAAAAGCATTCCTATTGCAAACAACGATAGAGATGAAGGACCTGGGGAGAAGGCCAATGATAGTACACCTTCCGTACAGCAGAGATCCCGGAATGGAGCCAAAGAGCCGGAGCGAATGGTTTGAATTTAGAGCAGACATTCTATCAGCAGGTAAGAGCTCTGGATTTCGGCGGATGACAAGGTGCATGGTAATCCCCCAGAAGTGGAAGTACGATTGTTATCGGAGGCAGCCTCCCGTTCTAGGGACACAGTTCGATCCAATTAGATGCCTACATCTTCATTGTAGACGTGATTGGGGGGCGTCTCTTCACTGGGGTTATTTCGACCTGGCCAGCAAAAGTTCTTGTTCGTACTGAGCATGGACTTTTCGACGTATATGTGATCGCCTGATGCGGCCAGAAATCCCTTGAGTGCTTACATCGTCTTATCTGGCCGGAAAGGCGAAATTCGCTTCTGTGTTATCGAAATCCACCAGGTAGATTGCGCTCAACGGCCTCTGCTTTCGCCACGATTACTTGGGTAGGGGTGATGGTGGGATAATTTTCGGTTGACATGGAGCTTTGAGGTCGCTTGGTTTTTCGTCTCAGAGTATATGCTAGGCGCAGGAGCCCCACCCTTGTTGAGCCTCATGCTATCTACGGATAGTAAGGAATATATGCTGCGCTAAGGGGTATTTCCATGACGACGCTCAGTTGTTCAACGACATCTTTCGATAAGGGATCGTTCGCTTCATTCCAGACTATATGCTGTAGATGATTTCTTTTTATTTTGGTTTTGGGAAACATTGATCCATTTGATTATATGGATGTATTATACGCCCTCGATTAGGATCGGAATTGTCCGTTTCATTTGGGAAAGGGAGCAGGGCCGTTCTGGAAAGAGTATCAACTGAGCACCAAAGGAGCCTAAGGGTGCATTCTGGGAGTGAGAGGAGCACTAAGAGGCAGTGTAGAGGCGTGGCAGGTGGCAGTCTGGAACAACGGCACCAGCATCGGCTTAAGCTATCATCCCTGGTTGAAAGGATATTGTGAAAGTCCTACCTTTTTCGTCGCTGTCTCTGTACCTCAATCAGTGTACTTATAGCAAACCTGCCTCAGTAATGGAAGAGAAAGTCCTACGATCTGGCAGACAGTCTCACATGAGAGGAGAAGTTCGTAAAGAGGTTCTATCTCATCACATCTTGGACTTCTCCCGTGTGTTCCTCCTGACAACTTTCCTCTTCTCCATTCCCCTCTTCATCAAGACCAGCGCGCTCTCTCTTGTCAAATCTGTCAAACACTCGAGGTCTACCTTTTTACGGCTCAAATCACGTGCAACAACCAACTCTCCTCCGGGCTTTGAAGGTTCCTTAGCTTCCACTAACCCTCTACAAAACTCCGCCCACTCCGCTATGGCCACTTTACTATGCTCCAGATCTGGCAACATCGATATGAAGATATGCGGCAATCTCTCGAATTGCCTCCATGTTATACTCACCCCTTGTCCATGAGCCTGCTGTACCACCACTTTTGCCCCATCAGTGGCTACCTCCTCTCCACACATAACTAGCACAGGTGGACATCCCCGCCAATCTTCTACAGCAGCTGGATTAACCAGCGGGTGGACCAAGCATGAGGTATCACAGTAGAGCTCCCCACGCGGTGGATCCGTCGGCCATGCACTGCATTGCGGAAAGGTTGGGGCCCCGGTTATATTATAGCCCGTCACGAAGTCAGTCTTTTGATTAACCTCAAATGACGGCAAGGAGTACGTAAGGTCAATCCACGGCGAGGTTAATGCGACACCTTGTGGCAGGTGCAGGGGTACATCAACTCCGTTCCATCGAACAATAGGCGGAGAACATGATTGCTGGCGCGCAAGAGACAGAATCGTTTGGATTAGACTGAGGCAGAGATTTGCGCCTGAGCTGTCGCCCGTGAGGACGATCTCGCGGGCTGGAATCGCGGAGTGATAGGTCGATGGCGTTCGCGGGGGGTACAAAAGGGACAGGTAGGCATACAGGAGGTCGAGCAGGGCGGAAGGGAAGGGATGTTGAGGGGAGAGGCGGTATTTAAGGGAAAAGCATCGGCCGTGAGTGAGCGTTGTGACTTTAGAGATCATGCGGCGAGACTGGCCAGGCGAGCCGGAGCTTTTAAGGTTTCAGTATGCTCCAGCAAGAGCTTATTGATGGGGAGGAAACGTAGAGCAGGAGGAAGGGAGATTGGTGAGCATACTAGAAGCCTCCTCCATGAACGTAGAGCATGGTGACCGCACTAGAAACGTCCCTCATTAAGCCATCATATTTTTCCCTTTCGGTGAGAGTGGGCTCCGGCGCTTGGCCGTCCACATTGCGTCTGTGGCCGACCCATTCCCCGTGCACTGGTGCGGATGTTGGCTTGGTGTAATTCTCGAGGTTGGCGGAGAGTCTGTCGATCGTCTTGAAAAATGCCTGGCGGACGTCATCCTCCTGAGGAGGTGGCAGAGTCACACGGCTGACCCATATAGGACCTTTGGCTTCCGGATCTAGAGCGGTGCTTTCCTGTCGCTTTGATACTGATAGCCAATTTTGTGGACTGAATATTCTGACTTTCAAAGCTTTTCTAATCGCTTCGAGTCGACTATGGATATCTGGAGATACCATACTGCAGGAGCGTGAATGTTCTGCTTTGGTAGGGGTTTGTGAATTACGTGAGAGATGGAGGAATCGGATTGATGATCTGAAGGACCTCGGCAATGAAGATAGCACCTGATCAATGCAGAACCCTGCCTAATACAAAGGGCGAAGATGGGTCTTTAGAAAGTGATGATGACTTGTTTGGTATTCTATACTCTTAGAGGTGTTCTGCTGTTTGTGCGGCTGCGCTAGCACAAGGCTGAGAGGTGACTATGCACTGTATAATTTTAATGGCTCCAATTGAGGTTGGAGCTAAGGTAAGGTAGTACTCGATGGCACCGTCGCCGGCGGCGACTAGAAGAGATCACGCGCTTACTGTATAGAGAGTGACAAGATAAGTCTTGACCCGCGCTAACCATCTTGGCGTGCCAAGACATCAGCCCTATGGGCTCTACCCCTAGATTGGTTGCCTAAACAACACCCGTTTTTTTCTCGTCTCTTGGAACCATTCCCGTGCATCTTCAGCTCAGCACCTCAACAGCGGTTTGAGCTGCAAGCTTGCCCCAACCACCCACGCCTGTACATAATCATGTCTTGATAGCTCAGCCATCACGCCCTAGGTCTCCTATCGCTTGGACGGAAGGGTCCTCGGTCATGGGCCTCCGCTTCTTGTCGCGGCCAAGGGCAGCAACATCATCATGAGTCGAAGGCAGCGGGGAGCGGGGGAGCCTAGAGCTGAGGGTTCGGCCAACGGATGATGATTTTCTATAGCCTCACATTATCAGCTTTTCACCCCGACCAGAGGAGCAATCGTGTGCGTTGATTCCTCAGGAGAGTAACATATGTTGGATTATACCTATTGTTTTTTCTCCACTGCACATTTTTCTCAATGATGCTCTATGTATGGATCGTCTTTTGATTAACAACTGTCTCATTAGAAAGAAGGCACAATCATGTTTCAAATAGCCCACAAAATAGTGTGGTCTCCCATATAGAATAGAGTTTTGCGGCTATACGATACTAGGCAATTTGCGACAGCGAGATCTATTGGTAGGTAACAGCGGGGCAGATGACTGTTCTATAATTTGAAGGCTCATCCCATCAGGCTGAAACGGCCGAAACTCAAGCCCAGTAAGGACAGATCAAGTGTTCCCATATGGCATGGTCCATGTGCCCGTCCATCGAGGATTTGGCCCCTCAAGGAAAGAAATAAATGGACGAGACTCATCCATAGGCTAGTACAAGATTCATCAACACTGTAATGCGCTATCAATATATTATCCTGGTTTCGACGCCCATGCTTCTTCCGTCGATTGGTAAGTAATTAGTCATTTGAAAGGAGGAGTAATAGGGTGTTTGTCTGGAATATTCCCAGATAAATCTCTGATCTCTAGGAGCATGTATATCTAGGCTTCCACACCAAACTTGTTATTGTTCATTTGGGAGCATCACCCCATGAGATTTCTAGAAGACTGGATTGATGCTCAATGGCTCTTAAGACAGCTCCAAGAGGCTTTTCTGAAGTCACTGTCGCAATATTGGGAAGCTATGTGTTCAGAGAATGAAGGAGCATGCCAGGGGTTGAGATGATAGTGGTATGCAGGACTGACTCGTGGTAATTAATAGCCGACCTCACGATTACTTCTCAATCCTGCACCGAATGCTCCCTCGCCGCCGATCCCATTACACAGACTATATCTCATACTCCACAATATGCTACCATAAGCGGCTTCATCGTCCCTACGAAGTGAGCGCGGTCTCCCACTCCCCGCGGAAAGCTTAAGTTCACTCGTCTAGGGTCTTCAAGTCGACAGTATATATCTTGTACAACACATACTCCATAAATTGGGCTTACTCGAGTAATGGTTCCTGCATTACCACCAAAGGACCGCCAGTTGCACTGGGAACTGAATTCTCGTACACTGTGACTGCTGGTGAAAACCAATCAGAAGTGCAATACTTGGGGCTATCATCGTTTCGGGAGGTTTTGGGCCTTTTCAATTGTTACATTGGAAACCCTTCTCTTACTACCCTATTTTCTCCTTCGCCGACGCCGGATAGTCCAACTATTTCCTTCTTCAGCCCGGATCCATCTACGAGCACGAGTATCACCTCTCCTGTGGCGAACGTAACGTCTTCGCCAGACCCAGATCCTCCTCCAGATATTCCCTATACAGGCGTGGATGTATTTACGAGCACGGGTATCGCCTCTCCTGTGGCGAACGTGACGTCTTCGTCAGACCCAGATCCTCCTCCAGATATTCCCTATACAGGCGTGGATGTATTTACGAGCACGAGTATCGCCTCTCCTGTGGCGATAAAGGATCTCTCACGGGGCCAAGAGGCTGCTATCGGGACAACCATTCCCCTAGGCATCACCGCATTGCTTGTGCTTGCATTATTCCTCTGGCAAAGGGAAAAAAAGCAGCGCGCGAAAAAGATACTAGGTCAGACAGTTCGAGAAGAGACAACAGAGGACAATCCACCCTTTCTCCAACCTAAACCCGAGCTGCAAGGCGAGGATAGCAGGCATGAAATGCCAGCAGAAGATCGAAGGTTTGAACTTTATGAGGACAATACTAGATATGAGATCATGACGGAAGAACAGAACAAGAGAATGAGTGTTCAAGTGCAACAGCAGGAACTCGGAGGCGAAGAATTTGCTGTTGAGCTTGATGACCGTGACACCAGGGCAGAATTTTGAGGAAGCTTGTAACGTGATTTGTGTTCGCAAATAGAGCAGCATATAGATATATAGAGATTATGATTAAAGAGGACAAACGCCAGATTTAGCACGCTTGTCTTATGATCGTGCTCGGGTTTATCGGTCTTGCTTGATCTATCTAGGAATAAAAATTAATGGCAGGGCTTACTGAAGGCATACAGAAGAGCAAGCAAAGCATACTCAAATACTACAGATTGGACAAGAATCAAGGCCTAAGCAGGAGGAACTGAAGCGATATGCAATAAGAAATATCTAACATCTTTCCTTCGGAGTTTTCAAGAGTCGCTGCTCGATATTTTTGGCGTCTTGTCCAATCGAGAAAACCCCTTGCTTCTCACATCGTAACGAATCTCAATCTTCAAGGCGTGGTTCCGGTCCAGTTGGATGATATCCTAGCAAAACCCCATTAGTAGATGCTATCCCGAGGAATCTTTGGGGGCGTATGATATCTCTTCCATAGCGAAATGAATGCTTTGAAACGTGGCGGCCTTCCCTCATTATTTATACTCCTCTGCCCTCCTCTTCCTCACTTCCCAGTTCTGCCTTTCATCCTCCCGTCTCAAAGATTCCCCTTAACGGCGATGGGTTCCATAAGATCCCGTACGATGCTTGCGGTCGCGCTCATATTGGTCGTAATACGTTTCGAATCTCTTCGTTGACATGGTGTTGAGGATCGGCCTTCTGTTGACAGCGATGATACTTGACGAAAAGATTATTAAGTAGTAATGCTAACGACAGTGATACTTTATGAGTCTATAAATTAGCATCAGTAGTATATGTTCTCTTAAAGTAGTATTAATTCTTGAAGTATACGTTGATAATTTCATTCAGAGAAGAGTTCACCTATCAACTGTATCACCCTTCAACCATACAGCCCTTTGGCTGATACCTAGAAGCCCCTGAAGCTTGTACCCTAGGAAACACGATTTGCGCTAAAGAAACTTAGCTCCGGGGACTAATTTTATCGCCTGGAAAACCAACTATTAGGGCATCTTTCGGGGGCTTGGTTGATAGGCGAACTATTCTTCTGAACAACTTAACTCATTAAGACTGTGTATAGACAAATTTCCAAGAACACATTGTCTTAGGGGTTAAAATTCCCTCAATTCTAGGAATGAAGCACTTCAGTAAGCTTAGCATACCTCCCTTAGGCATAGGCCCCCGGGTAAAAAATTCGCGCAGGGACAAGACTCTCGCTTGATTTTCTACCATAACAGAACAATAGTCTACCATACCCAAAATGTGACACCGCGACTAGCTCAACCGGATTTCAAGCACTGTGCCTCGACAAAAATTGTCTCACTCTCGTCGAAACCAGCCCAGCTCACAAAAATCCACAAGATGGCCTTCAAAAAAAGCTGACTGGAAGCCAGCGAAGCTTCCGTGAGAACAGATGCGATACCGTCGTCCATATTGATTCCATCCTCAGCATAATCTTCTTCAATCTTATCAAAGCGTGCATCAAGAAGAGTCAGACCCTCTGTCTGAGCCAAAGACGAGCTCGTCATGGAATAGTTTGTACTCGCAGTCTGAGGTTGCAGGATGTCTGGTGCAGAGGCAATCGCCGGTCTAGTAATCGGCGCAGTTGGCCTCACTGCCCTTTTCTCGACTTGCATCGACGCCTTCGATATCGTCCTTAAAGCCCACGAATTTGGGGAAGATTATGAAGTGCTATGTGCCGACCTTGCTTTACAGCGACTTCGCTTCCACCTCTGGGGTGAAACTGTGGGTCTTGTGTCCCGAGGACCCCTTACCCCCCCAAATCCTCTCCCGGCTCTTGGAGACCCTGAGATTAGACCGACGGTTATACAGGTGCTTCAAGCGATTCAATATCTCCTACAAGAAGCAAACCGCGTTCGAGATCAATTCTCGTCCCCGCCAAGGTCACCTCACCAGATGACTCTTTTCCGTGATACGTTCAACCACTTCCGCCTTCGAGCATATTTGAGCAGAAAGCAAGCTTCTGTCGCTACTGTCACAAAATGGGCTGTGTACGGTAGAGAAGAGTTTCAAGGAAGGATCGAAAGACTCAAAAGCCTTATAGACGGGCTGCAAAAGGTTTTGGAGTTACTGGGGGTTCGGCAAACTCAGCGACGGAAATTGCAAACCCCAAGTCGAAGGATGTGGAGATGGTTCTTGCACGGGAAAAAGTTAGGGGAACAGAGATGCATAGCTTTGCGAGAGATTAGTCCGGACGCTTCTGTGGAAGATGGAGTTTTACAATCTCAAATCTCGACCTACCGTGGCAGGTATGGGAGATCGTTGGTAGCCCACGGATGAGGAGCTGAGTTCGGGAAGCAGGAAGCAGGAAGCTAAGCTAGACAAGAGCGTTTCCAGACATTGGGTTCATTGGTGCGAGTAATTATAGCTAGGTATGAGACAGCCAATTCAGGCTCCTCTTGCTTTACCCCTGTACTGCCCGCCCATGCACCCCTAATGCTCTCACTGCTCCGCTGGTGCTTCCCCTTGCTCCATCGATGCGCCCTCGATGCTCCCTCCAAAGCGACCCTCGTGCCTTTCCCAATAGTAAACAGCAATTCTCAATCCTAATCGGTTATGTATATCTTTATATTTGGTATCCAGCTTGACTTTTTCGTCTGATAGTCACTTTTGCAGATATTACTCGTATCAAAATGCAGACCTGCGCTTGATAAACGGTAATAAATTCACTATACACTAACCTAATCATATAATTGGATTGAAATGAATATCGACACCTCTATCCCACAAGCACCTATGTCAAGGGGTTATCGCCCGAAGAGATTGACTATGAACGGTCCAAAAGTTCATTAAGCCATGCATTGATCAAGCGCCGCATTGACCTTCCAACACAACCTCTCCTGAGTGTAGAGGTCACTGTCCTTTCGACTCGAAATCAGGCATTCATTTACAGCCTCGGCGTAGATACTACCCATCTGACCAGGGAGTTCGACCTTTGCTAGTTTAATTAGGCGCTCACTGACCTTGAATGGATTTTTAAAGTTGATGTCTGGTATCAAGGTTTTGAGCGATTGCCATAGACCGATTTCGAGAAGGACTGTGCCGAGACTATCAATTAACATTTGGTTCGCAGATGTCTTCACAAAGTGACCTGGAATTCAGAGCTATTCTATTGGTGCTTTTGAGGTGGCGCCGTTGAGTCGACACGCCGAGATTAAGAAGCGGATATTGGACGTACGAGTACAGGTCGAAAGCTTGTAAGTAGCGAAGTTCAGGGTTGAAGCGCTTGTTTGGATGGTGATAAGAGTCAAGCGTGATCTGATCGGGGGCGCTCGTTTTCAATCTGCGGTACCGATTTGCATCCATTCCCTTTGGTCGAGAAAAGCCAAATCCACCCAAATACGGGTTGGCGAGATCTTTTGCGCCGCTCGTTGATGGTATACCACCCCGTATTGATTCAGCAGGAACAAATATCACTGAAGAGGAGCGAATGCTAAGAAGATAAGTATCGTTTCTAAATATTTCCGGAGTAAAGGCGACTTTACTTTTTGTGGACCCAGCCCACCGCATGCATTACGTACAAGGTCTGGGCAAGCTTTCTCGCCATGTGGAATCGATCACCTAGCGGGAGTATGCTTGGCCTCCCATCAATGATTGTCTCTCGTCGGATAGGATGGAGTAGAGTCACTGGCGTCCACGATCTAAGTCCTCTATCTCTTCCTACTCCTTTCTTTGGGCCGAGGTTGCTTATGTAGGAAGGAGGTTCAAATGCGAACCCAAATCGTGAACGCACCTCGTCTCGAAATATCCCTACGCACGGCAAGACTTGGAATGCTGCTGGTCTATTCTGGACTCCAAGAAAATCAGCAAGCTCAAGAATATGGCTCTCGTAGTCACTGTTGTCTCTGCCGTCACTATCCTTGTACGATTTCCATTCCTGCCAAGTAAGATTAGCAATCGACTTTTACATCACTGCCTCAGCTATACTGACAATATAGCGAAGAGCATCAAGCCTATCCACTGTTGCCAAGGTCAAAGTACTTCCTTGGCTCCCCCATTCTGGGAAGCTGAATCGAAAATCGTCCTCATTTAAGAAGCATGTGGACAAAAGAAACGCATTGGTCCGTTGTGAAGCTCTTCGCCTGGCCATCTCCACCGCTCTCTTTTCGGCGAGATGTTGTACCCTAGCCTTGAAGTCGGCAACTTCCTTTATCAACTCGTAGCCTTGATAGCGTTGCCCTGCCTTCTTTCGGTCTACCGCCTCCTGCTCGTACACGTTACTGATACTTCTGAGATGGTCCGGGTTGTTATTGCTAGACAACTCGTTCAATATCGCATTTTCAATTCTCTAGAACCCTGGCGTTAGCGATTTTGCCGAGCCTGAACGGCTTTCGACTCGCCTGAGCTTGTACTTCGGAACACATCTTGAGGAGGTTATCAACGAATTCCTTGAGCCTCTCCACGAGCGCAGCAAATTTTGTTTCTCCTCTCAGCTTAAAATGACACCGCATCACCATGTTCATGTGATTACGAATTACCTTTACATCCTGCTCTGCTATTTATTTGTTTACTCCTCCGCCGAGCATGTCTTTGATATTGAGCTGATGTAAGTTCTAAGGCTACAGATGAGTATCTTTTGTTAAGCATTTGATTGGAGCCTTGACTGACCGCATCCCTTCGTTCGATGACGACTCCGTACTTTTTCTCAAGATTTTTGGTATCTGCGAAGATATCCGAGATGGCGCAGAGGGTCTCTTGGACATTGCTCCCTCGCTCGGGATCCTCTTCGATCCACCTTCGGAGCTTCTTGCCATGGTTTGGTTTATTGTCGTCCAACGGAATGTCCCAAGTCTTCCCCCAGCCTTACCTAGCGATCAGCGCACCTCCGCCAGAGCAGATAGGGACATTCAGCATCATTTACCTCTGAGAATCTGCACAAAGTATCTATGAGCATTTTCCAGACCGAATCACTCATTCTTGGGTGGAAGCTCACAGATCTTTGCCCTCGGATTCTGATGATCTGGTTCGCAACCCCGCCATGCGCCTTGCAGATACCTTCGATAAAAGTAAAACCATTGGCGCATATCGGTAGCAGTCCGATAATCCCCGTGGCAAGGCCCAAGGCAGTGAATGGATCTACCATTATATTGGATCAACCATAAAATCCTTAAGACATAGCGGTTTAAGTAACGGAGGACACTTGATGGAGGAAAAATTTGGGGCAAGGCAAAAAACAACGTATGACCTTGTCAGCTTCTGCAGCCAAGAACAGGAATAGTCTAGGACCACCACCGACCCCACCAAGGATAAACCACGGAATCGGAGACGCTTGTAACTCTCCATACTCATATTTGAGCTGAAGGATGCTGCATACAATGCTTTTATTATACAAAATGAAAACCTTGGGAAATGGGTGAATGCTATCAGATCGCTCTTGCAAAGAAGTCTCATCTCTATGCAGCGGTAGCGATACCACTTTGAGGGTGAAAGATGCCGCAATTCTGGATATTAGGCAGTTGCATTCTGGTCTGATCCATATTGCCAGAGAGATTTATTCTTGGTTTGGAGAGGACAACTTACATAGGCGACAGGCCAAATGTCATAACCCTGTGCTTCGACACTTCTTTCAGGTCAAGGTAAGTTTCTTTGTCACCTTTTCAACATTGGTCATGCCTGATCCCGCAGCTGACTCCAAGCTAGATGGGCAAACAGAGCCCTCATCAAAGCCTCCCACCGCCTCTCAATCAGCTCTCGGGGCTGCAATACTGGTCCTAAATCAAATCGGCACTCGAGCTCTTACATTCGCAGTCAATCAAGTTTTGTTTCGCTACCTATCTCCTGGAATCTATGGGGTAGCTACGCAACTCGAACTCTTCTCGGTCTCGATCCTATATTTCTCGCGCGAAAGCCTACGAGTGGCACTGCAACGGCAGCAGGGTGTCGACGAGTCGCAAGAAGAGCAAGTCGATGGAGCTGAACCTAACGAGAAAAACAAGCGGCAATATAGCAGCTATGGGCATGCCCGTAGAATACAAGAGGTGGTCAATCTCTCTCATATCGCGCTTGGCCTTGGTCTGCCCTTGACAGTATTGTTCTCTTGGCTATACCTTCGAAGTGCCGACATTGCAGTACTCGAGACCGACTACTTGATTGAGTCACTCAAAATATATGCTGTTGCAACCATTCTGGAGCTGCTAGTGGAGCCCGCTTTTGCCGTGGCCAAACAACAAATGCTCGACGGCACCCGCGCGTGGGCAGAGTTCCGGGCATCACTATTAAAATGCCTCGTCACTTGTGCTACCGCCGTCTGGGCAAGTAGGACTGGTCGCGACCTTGGAGTATTGCCATTTGCCATGGGTCAATTAAGCTATGCCGTAATCCTGAACGTCGTCTATCTTTGGACTATCAGTCCTATTTGCGCCCAAAATGCAGCCAGCCTATTCCCCACAGTCATTCCAGGAGACAGGTATCTACTCTCACGCTTCTCCCGCCCTCTCATCACAATAGCTGCAACATTCTACGGCCAAGCAATCTTCAACCAAATCCTCACCTCAGGAGACAGCTACCTGATCGCTGCTCTCGCCCCCCTCCCTGCCCAAGGCGCCTACGCCTTAGCATCCAACTACGGCGGTCTCCTCGCCCGCATGCTCTTCCAACCAATCGAAGAGTCCTCCCGCTCCCTCTTCGGCCGCCTTCCCCCCGCCCACACCAACCCCCCAGCCTCAGCCAAATCCGCTGACCCTGCCGCTCTAAAACAAGCCACAACCCATCTCACCACGATCCTCCATTTCTACTCCCTCCTCTCCCTTCTCGCCATCTCCCTCGGCCCTCCACTCTCCCCTCTCCTCCTCCGCACCCTCGCCGGCTCTCGCTGGACAACCACCGAAGCCCCCGCCGTCCTAGCCGCATATTGCTACCTCATTCCCCTCCTCGCCGCAAACGGCATCCTTGAAGCCTTCGTCGCTGCGGTAGCTACTCCAGCACAGATACGAGCGCAGAGTTTCTGGAAAGTGGGACAGCTTTGTGCCTTTACGGGGACTTGTTATATGGCGCTGAGGGTTGCGGGAATGGGGGCGCAGGGGTTGGTGGTTGCGAATGCGGTAGCGATGGGGTGTAGGATTTTATGGAGTTGGGTGTTTGTGGGGGATTATCTGGGTGGGGAGCGGGGTCTGCGGCTGGAGGAGATGGTGCCGTCGGTGGGGAGTCTGAGTGTGGGTTTGGGGGCGAGGTTGGGTTTGAATTTCCTGTTGCAGAAAGGGTCTGATGCTGGTCTGGTTGAATTGGCGGAGAGTGCTGTTGTTGTTGGGGCTTGTGGTATTGGCGTGTAAGTTATGCTGCGTTTGCTCTGCGAGGACTAACATAGGCTAATGGTGGATAACAGACTCTTCTTCGAGCGCAAATTCCTCCTTTCAATGATCCCAGACGCAGCGATTGATCGCTTCCCAATTCTACAGCGGGTCGTTGACTCACAGCTTGGAAGCGGTGAGAAGAAGAATCAATAGATCTATAGATTTCTCTATATCTACCAAAATCTATTCTATCAACATGCTCAAATCCCACAGCAAGACTTTTCTCATTCAATCATCAAATCTGATCTTCGTTGCCTCCTTTTTCTCACCAGCCCCCAAATCTTTATAGAAAGCCCCATAAGCCTCATGACCCTTCTTCTTCACCGTGGTCCCAAACTTCAAAAGATCCTCCGGTACTTCCTGCCCCGCAGCTCTCAAAACATTAATTAATGCCCCCGACTGCGCTTTATCATGCTCTGTAAACAACGTAATCGCTAATCCTTCCGCACCAGCTCGTCCCGTCCGCCCAATGCGGTGGACGTAGTCTTCCACCGTTAAAGGGAATGTGACATTCACTACAACTTTCACGGCTGGAATATCCAGACCGCGGGCTGCTACGTCTGTGGCTACGAGGAGAGGGCATTGCCCGGTTTTGAAACTGTCTAAACTGGCAGAGCGGGCGGTTTGGTTCATGTCGCCGTGGATGCCAGCTACACTTAGCCCTCGCTGTCGGAGGAATCCTTCGATGCGCGCGGCTTCCTTTTTGTATAGGCAGAAAACGAGGATGCGATCGGTTTTGTTTTTGGGTCCCTGGTGCTGGCGGAGGATTTGTAAAAGCCGTTGTTCTTTGCCGCGGGGGTCGACCACTTCGACGACTTGTTTAATTTTGGTGTTGGCTCGGAGCTCGCCGGTGGGATTGTCGGCGCCGATGGAGATGTGGACGGGTTGGGTCATGAATTTGGCGGCTAGGTCGCGGACTGAGGGTGGCCAGGTGGCTGTGAACATGAGAGTTTGCCGTCCTTCTGGGGAGGTTGTACCTATAATTTTGCGGATTTCCTCTTCGAAGCCCTTGTCGAGCATGCGGTCCGCTTCGTCTAATACAAGATAGTTTACGTTACTGAGGTCTGCTGCGCCTTCGTTGATTAAGTCGTTGAGACGACCAGGCGTTGCGACAACGATGTGGGCAGTTTTCAGAGCAGCGCGCTGAGAATCTTTGGGTACGCCACCATACACGCAAACTGTTGAGAGAGAGGCTGGCTTGGCGAGCTGCTCAATCTGATCGTGAATCTGAACAGCGAGTTCGCGAGTTGGGGAGACGATGACTGCTCTCGCTGGGGAGCTCTTTTTATGCGGAGATTTGGTTATAGAGCGGATGCACGGTACGCCAAATGCAAGCGTTTTGCCTGAGCCTGTTTCCGCTACTCCTATGACATCACGTACTGAGAAAAGGAAAGGCCATGCCGCAGATTGAATGGGTGTGGGGGCTTTGAATGCGGTGAAAGCAGAGGAGTCGCCAGAGGGAAGATATGAGAATTTAGTTAGCGGGCGGAGGGTAGTTGGAGAGGACGGATCCTTGGTTGTGATGAAGTTCGTCGCGAGAAAGTCGTCAATTGTGGATTGGGGAAGTGCAGAGAGCGCCGGATCTTCGTTATAAATTAAAGAAGATGAAGCAACAGCCTTGGGCATTTCCTTCTTAGACTTCTTGGGCTTCTCTCCATCTTTGGAATCAACCTGCTGAGCTTCTGGTTCTGTAGAGGGAAACCCATTGCTGGCTGTCTTTGTCTTTCCTGCCTTTTTTTCTGCCTTCAATCGATCCTTCTCTGCCTTGCGCTCCGCTTTGGTAAGACCCTCTTCTTCTTTACGGATGCCATTGCTTATTTGTAATTTCTCTGCTAGTTCTTCTTGTACACCATGGGTATTCTTTGCCTTCTCCAGCTTTTTCAGCCTCTTCACCTCCCTCCGCTCTTCTTTTGAAGGCTTGTTCGTATCACCGCCGTCTTTGCCGATAGGCTCGCGGTTTTCCTTCTCGCGCTTACGCTTTCTAACTTTCTTTTCCGTGCCATGGCCATTCACAAGAGCCTCGATGGGCCCAACTGCTGTCATTGCAGGGAAGTTGCAAGTTTTTGGAATATCCAAAAAATTTCGCTTAATGTCGGGGCTCTTCCCAATTGGGAAGGTTCAGCGAGCAGCCCTATGGAATCTTCGGACTACCTTAGCTTCATCCTACTTCAGTCTTCAAATACTTTGCAGTGATCCAAGAAAGAATCCATAATCTTCGCAGGATCAGCAGCGACAAGATGTCAGATACTGCACAAAAGCAACAATCGGAGGATCTCCAACAGGTAGAGAAAGTATGGTCCAGAATGAAATCTCATAGCCCCATTTACGACTTCCTGCTCTCCGACATCGAGCTTCTCTCTGCCTCCAAAGCTGGTTCCATGACCGCTCAATTGAAGGTCAAACCCTGCCATCTAAACTCTAAAGGCACTCTCCATGGCACAGTATCTGCAGGTCTGATCGATTGGGCCGGAAGCTTGGCAATTGCCGCTACGGGTCTCGATAAAACTGGCGCCTCGACAGATATTCACACCTCTTTCGTGTCTACTGCCAAAGAGGGCGACTTGCTGGAGGTTACAGCGACGGCAGCCAAGGTTGGAGGAACGTTGGCATTCACCACTGTTGAGATCAAAAAGCTCAAGGAAGATGGAACTGGTAGTGTTGTTTCTACGGGCTCACATACCAAATATGTGAAGCAATAAGAGGCGGCCAGTCCTACCTCTTCTGCGTTGAGAAGGCCAGACCGCATTCTTCTTTGCGTCTTACGTATCATGTCAATTACGTTTAGACTTCACTCGGATTGCGAAGAGTAGACTCCATTCTCGCTTTAGATCTGTTCTAGCAATAGCTATGATGCTCAGACAATTTTGAAGGGAGACAGCCATTACTGTGAGACAAGGGATTTGGGTATGCCCTTCAACAAAAATGGCGATGAACCACCTATCCTAATGGCTCAAAACCCTGATACCTTCAGTCTTTCAGAAAGAGGCCATTGATCCCGTATATCCACTATGTTACACCAGATATAACGCCTTGCTCGCTTCTCTACTGATGACAGAATCTCCTACTACCTTCAGTCACCAAACATACACCCACTCGCCACATATTTCTACCGGAAGCAAATTGCGCAATACTGCTGTCCATGCTAATCAAGGGTTCTCAGTGGTATCATATGAACCCAGTGATCCGAATCGTCACTATGCTGTCTTTCAATCACATATAAGCTCACATCGCAATAATTTGAATATTCCCTAGCCAGTCTAGTTCTGGGGAGTCAAGGCGATTGCCCCATAGTGTTGTACAGGGTTCGACTTGAATGTCAGTGTTAGTAGCATGGTAGTCCAACCCGGAGATCTCAATCTCAAGGCCCAGTCAGAGTTCCATATTCCTACCTTCCCCTCGACCGCATGTTACACCATGCTCCCTACTCCAGTTTTCAATGACCAAAATTCCATTATCAAGTCTTGCTAGTCTCTCTTCCTATTTTCGAAGCAAATGGTTCCATGTCTGGCGGAAATGGTTCGCGGCGACCACTTGAGGCCAGGTACAACAGCAGCCATGCGACCTTTCCATGGTTACCTGTTACAATGAGGTGCAGACCAGATGGACCGAGTGCTCCTCGTGTGTCAGTATACTCCCTTTATGCCACTTGAAGTCATCTTTGGTCGCGTCAAAAGATGTGTTGAAGCTGGCGTCAGTGGCGTGGACCCTCCCGAAATGTTTTAACCAGACTCGCTTCGTCGCCGTCTTGACACAGGTGAATGAATTCTATATTGTAGGTCCTTTTCGGCTCATATCTTCTAGCTTTATATGGAAGAAGGGCGGGCATGATATCAACGCTCCTTAGAGGTCTCCTCCGAATTTGGGTGACTTAGACAGTACACCCCTCGACGGCCCACAGCGTCGACTCTAAGCAGGTTTCTACCGCTTTACGGGCGCGTATACACTTTAGCCGTGGGCTTATAGGCTCGAAGAAACATCCCCCAGTTGCCAATGAGCGGTGCGCCCAAATGCCGAGACTAACATTGAATATTGAGCAAACCAATGGAGATGACATCCGCAGACATATAAATGCACGACGTAAGCAACCAGCAGATTTCCGCCATCCTATCCTCGGTCATGGTCAGAACGCAACGTGTCATCGCTGTAGGAGATAATTCTTGAGCATGCACGGGGAATTTGGGCTTGGGTAGCCTGGCCAACGGTAAAGCAGAGACAAGGCTGATCTGTCGTTTTGGGCACCCCACGACATACAGACTGTCCTTCTTGGGCGATAGCAGTAAGTGCTGATGTTTTATAGACGCTGGAACTATTAATAGCCCTCCAACATATAAGATCCGTCGTCTGCCAAGTCGTACCTTGAATTGTGCTGCTGTGGAGGACATCACTAAATGTTGTGACTTGCGTTGTAGAAATAGCCCTAACCCTAATTCTAGACAAGCAGTCCTGGACAGTTCCAGTGTCTTAACGGTGCTATAGAGCTCAGAATTCTCTCTCCCAGCGACTGGTTTAAAGTGAAGCTACTCCTAGCGGAGAAAAAGAGGGTTCTGTTAATTTAGGGCGCCCTATGAAGAGCGCCTAAGCAACTGCTAGGCAAGACTTTTGGTGTTTTTCTCCTTCCAGACGGAATCCTTCCGCACTGTAAGACAGAAGCTGCAATGCCACGTTCCTACCCCTGTATTGATTGTCTGATGATACTGAGGTGTTTGCCGTTACCATTGCAATAAGTTGGCTTGAAGGCGACTGGCACAATGATCTTGCGGCACGCATGGCTACCAATGATACAAAAGACGAAGCTGGAGTTCCCTATCATTCCGAAGACAAAGAAGCTCCTTCTGAAGCTGTAACAGCATTGCAGAAAGACTCAGAGACTCTGTCCAAGGAGACCGTTATTGGCCCGACCTCGAACGCCTCGGCCAAAGCTCACGACCTCACTAGTCGTATCCTCGAGTTCCTCTCGAATGCAAGCAACGAAACATTAGGGGCTTGCATTATTGCGCTCGGTGCTATAACATGGCTGGTGCTTGGAAGGGTTGGGCTTGTAATAATTGGGGTTGTGGGAGGAGTGGTCCTTCACGCGACTTGGGAAGGGACTATTCAGGGCAATGCCACCGATGAAATTAAAGCGACAGAAGCTAGGAAGACACGAGAGAAGGGATTGGAAATCGTTGAGCGAGTCCTCGACTGGCGAGAAAAGACGAAAGAAGGCACAGAATATGATGATGTCGGATCCAGCGGTCAGAGGACGTTAGACTTCTCAGATTTTCAGCCAGAGACAGGTGCAGCCCTAACAGCGCTGACAGACGCTGTGATTCGTGACTACGTCAAGTAAGGTTCAATCTGTAATACTGTTGGACAAGACCATGCTCATGTTGATAGGTGGTGGTATTCACCGGTGCTTCCACTCGAGAATAAATTCCCATTCGCCTGCAGACAAACCCTGACCGGCTTCCTGCTTGCAATTTCGTCCCACCTGTCTCGCAAGCGGCCTGCAGACACTTTCCTTGACTTCCTGACCAATTCGTCTTCAATTGTCATAGTCTTCTTGAGCGAGCTCGCTAGTGTTATGAAAATGCCGGGAGCATCCACCGATGCATCTGTTGCAGTACACACCTTTCTCGAAGCCAATCCAACCGGCAGTCTTGCAAATGTCCTGGATGTGAAACAACAATGTAGAAAACTCAACATAATCGCAGAGGACATATTACAGAATTTTGTTGAACCGAGGGTCTATGCGTGTGAGCCTGTCCGTATATTTTTGCGGGAGATTCTTGCTGGAGTGGTCCTGGAGATGACCGTGACGAGCTGCTCAAGGCCAGAGTTTATAAACGATTGGATCATCTACGCGCTGGAAGAGAGCGATACTGGACTTCTTGAAGCCATCGATGCAGGCGTTGACGGAGCGAGGGTCAATGGAAGCGTTGAGAACCCTGCCCAGACGGAAAGTGGAACCTTTGCAAAGACGTCTGAGCCAACGAACACCTCCCAGGCTACATCCGAGCATAGGCGAACAGTGAGCAGGGCAGAGGATGCAATGGACGAAGCTATGCAGGAGGCGAGAAGATTGACCGAGCTTATAGCGGCAGAGGAAGCTAAAAAGGGGAAAACCTCTATCGAGTCATCATCTTCTGGAGATGACAATGCAACCTTGGTCACCCCAACATCTTCACGTGATGATCTCACAATCGCTGACGAGATGTCGACACCCGAAGGTGTGGCAAGACCATCACTACCAGAAAGCTCTCGAAACGTCGAAGATACTTTGATGCCCCTATCTAAAAGTAGCGAGGCCTTAGCTCGGACAGAAGAGAAGATAGAAGAGTCATCTCCAAGTTTTACAACCTTTGACCAAATATTATCTTCGCAGACACCGACTGCTCTTAAAGCATCGCAATCTCAACCACTTACTGTCCCTCCTTTAACTTTGTTCAATGCCAGCATTTCAATCTTTGACGATTCTCAACCTGGCGAGAAAGGGACGCTCCGCTCCAAACCAACCGTTGACTATCTTATACAAATTGAGCCAGCGACTTCTCAGCATCCTGGATGGATGATAGCTCGGAAATACACAGACTTCGAGACTCTCCATGAAGTACTTCGTCGCATTTCTAAGATTTCGGGGGTAGCCGCCTTCTCACAGAAGCACGAGAATGTACCTAGCTGGAAGAGTAAAACAAAAGATGCTTTTCGGACGGACCTCGAAGGATACCTTAAAGATGCTTTGTCATACCAGCGTTTAGCTGAAAGTGAAGGCATGAAGCGCTTCTTAGAGAAGGATCAAGGCCTCGGGCGAGGTTCTCCTGGTGTAAGTAAGGGAGGGTTCGGATTCCCTAGCCCCGGCGCGTTCGAAACAATGGGCAAGGGTATGCTCGACGTTCTTGCGAGCGCTCCCAAAGGAGCTGCTGGTGGAGGGAGAGCTATCATAGGTGGGGTAACTGGAGTTTTGGGTAGCGGGGGCTCTCGGGGACAAAAGAAGCAAGCGACTAGTCGTGGCACTTCTATATCTGCTGGACCGCCAACTGAAGGCAATCTCCCTGCAAGGTCAAGCCTTGTGATCGATGAAGAATTGCAGGAAAGCCGGCGCTCATCAGTCAAACTTTCAACAGAGGACGCCAAACCTGCATTGCCTCCTCGCCATAGCGAGATTTCACCTGATCAGCAAAGCCAAAATGATCCAATGATTGAAAATAGTACAATCACGCAGGAAGTTGAAGGCCCACGCTCTTCGTTTACGGTATCTGAGGAACAGGGCGAACTGCATCTCCCTCCGCCACCAAGCGAGATACCTGACGACTATAACACTGCGAAAGACTCACCAAGGCAATCAACGTCCAACGAGGACGGCTGGGTTACTCGCACGCCTACGAGCACTGCTCCAACCACGCAACCGTCACCATCTCGCATTAGCACATCTTCGTTCCAGCCTGTAGAAGGTCCACCGTCTAGTCCTTCGAAGCCACCGAAACGTGGAGCTCCTGCTCCTTTGAGCTCCCAAGAGACCAGCGTGGCTGTCGAACTCTTCTTCGCAACCATTAATGAGCTATTCAAAATCTCTTCAGCCTGGAAGCTCCGCCTCACCCTTCTCAATGCAGCGAAGTCCTTTCTTCTACGCCCCGGCAATCCCAATCTCGAAGCCATTCGTGTTCTCTTGCAGGATACTGTTATCGACGCTAATACCACGGACTCGGCAATCGCTACCCATCTAAGAAAGCTGCGAGAAAACGCGTTACCTACAGAAGAAGAGTTGAAGGCCTGGCCACCACCGCCGAGCGACGAGGAGAAAGAACGCATGCGTCAAAAAGCTAGAAAATTGCTCGTCGAGAAAGGCATGCCACAAGCGCTAACAAGCGTTATTGGAGCCGCGGCGAGCGGCGAGGCGCTAGGGAAGGTGTTTGATTGCTTGCAGGTGCCGGAAGTGGCAAGGGGTTTGATCTTCGCTTTGGTTTTACAGGGTGTTAGAGCTGTAACTCAATGAGTGGTGTCTCGTCGATATAGACCGGTTTGACCCTTGGCGTATATTGAGCGCCTCCTTTGTTTAGGTATATTACTTGATCGTTAGACGGAGTACCGACGCAGTTAGCCACGCAATGGCACTCTTTACTAACGTCGCGTTATAGATAGAGGTGGCTGCTGTATCATTTATAGAGCAAATACCCACACACAAGCAAGGAACTTGCCAATAATTTTCACGTTTAATTCTCTTTTGAGGCGAAGCTACGTCCTACTGAGCGAGACTATCTAGATGACACAACACCTATATTTACGACTGCTCCTGTACCTAAGGTGTACCAGCACTAGCCTAAGCACGCCTCTACAAGATGCATATGAGGCGTAATCGTGTCTATATATATCATCAATAACTTTACACCCAGTTCCCCAATTAATATCGAAAGCAGGCCTCGCGTGCAAACAAACTTGCACTCGAAGTATACCCGGAGTGCGCTTGATTCGGGCGCTGATATCTAAGCCAAACATATTTCTCACTAGTTGATGCAGAAAGAACGTCGTTTGCTTAATGGTCACCTCAACGCATCTTATAGGACCCAAGGAGGAAAGAACGGCGTTGACCGTGTTGTGTGTTGTATTAAGCGTGAGTTGTTTGTCCTGTGGGAAGATAGATGATCGGATCAGATGATTCCAGCGCACGAACCACACTTATGCAGGTCTTGCAGTCTTGCGTCCCGTGCAGCACGAAAGATTGTCTAGCTCGTCTCCAATCTCGAATCAGAAGATTCGTGAGAAACATGAGGCTACCAATTGAAGATTACCTGACTGCATGACTGTTTCGTGCGTTGTTAAAATGCTTTGGATCCCCGCCATACCTCGCTTAGTTCTACTTCATCCTTTCTTTATCTTACACGCCTAAGTCATCATGTCGCCAGAGGAATTTTATTTAGTTCGTGACAATATGTCTATGTCTGACTTGAAGTCCGAAGGGAATGTTGTGTCTACACCAAACAAGAAGTCATTGCCATGGACGACGCAGTTCCCCCCCAGATCTTACGATCCTGAACAAAAGACGGAGCTGCGACGTGCCTTATGTGATCTGCTCTACTATCCAAGCGGAAATCAATCCCCACTGATACCCGTTCACTCAGCTCTTGGCAATGCGCAAAAGGACGCTCTCGATCGCAAAAAAAAGGGCAAAACGGATATCCGAATTGCTTGCATCAAAGCAGACCAAGATTTTCAGATGGCCTGGCGCAAGGTAGAAGTGCTTTGCAGAATGATCGATTTTAAGCCAGAAGAAGTGTTAGGGTTCAGTTTGAGCTTTGATTACGTCATTATTCACCGAATTCCGAAAGCAGCCTGGCAATCTGATGAATCATTCGAGGAATAGCCAATCGAATTGGTACCAAGTCTGATACACAGCAGATGTCACTAAGTTTGGCGAACTTCAGCAACCTTCACGATAGATATGGTGGACACCGTAAAGGTTCAGTCTCATTTGCAATTGGTCACCGGGTTGAACGAGGAATGTGTTTCCGATTTCGACGACGCTGCTTTCAACAAGCACTCTTATCATTAAGTCAATCTGTTGCAGACGCTCTCCTGTTGATCTTGCAATCTTCGAGAGGCTGAGTAACACCAGCCAGAAAAGGCCCTGCGTTGATTTGATGCTGTGTTTCAATGAGTATGAAGGGCGTCCAGTCTTTGGCGTTCATTCAAAATTTTTGATTTCCTCAGGCGCAATAGCAGCTTAGGAAAGAGTAGACTCCAAGCGGCATGCATTGATAGCCGCTTCCAAACCCTGTGCATTCCATGTCGTTCAACTCAATGCCAACCACATCTAGATCCGCAACGATGTCGTTCTCACGGTGATTAATCCCATCATAAGTTCCATGAGCACCGTGGTCTGTTTTTTTAACGCGGAGTTTATTCGGCGCAGCGTTGAGTTTGACGACTTACATTGAAAGTCATATTTGGTTCGCCGTAAGGAGGGAGCCGAATCGTTTCATCGGAACGAAAAGCAATGGGGAACTAAATTTCCCCTGCACGTCCGCATTGCTACGAGTATGTTCAACTCGACTCTGAGGGTCCTTGCGGTACGGCGCATTCTGTCCATTCTTTTCCTGGATTCCCCTTCCATCTTCAGCCGTGGTTGATTTTCAAGCGCTAGAAGCTAGAAATGATTTTTGAAAAGATTACAAATCTGGACCTTCTGTCATAAACGAAATGTGAGACGCATTAGTCGCCCGAATTTCTAGGTGTTTAAGTACAACCTCGCTAGTGGTACGGACCATCTTTGGTGTACCATCAACATCCAACGATGAAAGATATGAGCAGGTTTGCCATAGCACACTCCGTTTGACTATTGGGGGGTTCTAAAGCTGCATTAGCTCAACGAACCGGACGTTCCGAATAGCAAAGCTCAGTACATGTTTGGGACTGACCCGATTAGTGAGCCGTACCTGCCAATCTTCAAAAGCCACACGGTTCTCGGTAGGGGGAAAAGGTTTGTATCTCATTTCGAAATATTCGACATGGCCACACACGACCGTTTTCTACATTGGTGTTGGCACTGATCAGAAGTTTTGCTGAATGTATGTGGACTCAGCGAGTGCCCAGATAGTCGCTGAGCAGTGATTTAATGGTATTTGGAGCCGACTCTTAAAGAAGATGTATGCCTGGGTCAGACCATTATGATGGACGTCTTTAATTGAAAGGGTTGCTTTGTACATGGAGAAGGAAGCTTCGGTTGGAACGAGGAGCTGGCGAGTTGGGGGCAGAGAGCATGTAACATCACTGGGATGAACTCTGCACACAGGCACAGCAGGAAGTCTCATCTCGATTCATGCGGCTGGGAGATACTCCACCAAAGTTGTGTGGCTGAGGGTACAGTCTACGCAGTGGTACCTTGTCTCCGTATGTGAAAGCATGAAATTGGTTCGAGCTGTCGGGGGCCAAGCTAAGGTAACTGGGTAAGGCTGCGATTGGTGAAAAAACGCTTACTAATGGTCCTTATCACCTCCCGTCCTCGCTCTCGCTTTCGCTTCGCCCTCGCTTACAGTAGTGCGTCTCATCTCAATACACGCAGCCCAAGTCATCCTAAATTAACTCTTCAAAGCCAATAAGATCACGAGAATGTTTTTTCTGTTGGCCTGCATGGATTGAAGCCTTCGTGTTTCATTGTTCAGCTGTACTGATGAACGCCGTTTATGCCGTTTACGTCTATGTCCCTGAGGGAAAGCAACTCGTGGCTGTGTTTATGGCGTGGATCCAGAGTTGAGATTGCCGGGATTGTTTGCAGGCTCATTACGCATGTGGTGTGTATCTGTATCATGTATAAATCGTGCTTTCCTCCCTCATATTTCTGTATATTTCATCCCAGCAACAACTCACAATCGGATCCGTCTCGATCTTCAGTCTTCTTGCGTTCCATCTAATTGTTTCATATCCCACAGGTCCTAGCGTCATATAACCCTCCCTTGGCCATACAGCAGCAACCCTCTAACAGTCTCATCCGCAATGGCCGATCCCCTCGCGGTTGCAACCCTCATCATCTACTTGATCCTGATCCAGCCTACCCTCTTCTGTTTCTGGGCTCATGGCCGACGAGGCTTTCTTGGATGGTGGTTCCTCCAAGTCTTTTGCCTCATCCGAATCGCAGGCAACGCGGTGCAACTACACGAAGACGCCACTCATGACACCAACTCGCATGTACTGCTAATAAACAGTATCGGACTATCTCCATTGATGCTCGCTGCTGCTGGTATCCTTCACGAAGCGTGAGTTAGACCTGCGCTTATCGATCCACGTAATTTCACTCGTTCAGTACCTAACAACTGTGCAGGAGGAGGGCTCGCAACCCTTTAATCCGGCCTAAACTTGAATGGTTCCTCGTAATCCAATACCACCTACTCGTTAGCGCTGCCCTCGCCTTCATTATCGTCGGGGTTGTACACCTAGAAAGCGGCACGAAAACATCCAGCACCTCAACGGTTCTGAAGATTGGGCTCGCCGTGCTACTGATCTCATGGGTCGTGCTGATGTTCTGGTCGGCGTACTCCCTGCTATTCTCCAGAGCTGACAAAGACGCTCCTGCTTACGTAGCTGGTACTATGGTGAGTTCGTCCCTTCCATTACTATTGTTGCCATCCACTCATACAATGTTGCAGTTGCTCTACGGTGTTCTTGTTGCCCTCCCTCTCGTGGTTTTCCGTCTAGCGTATGGAGCAATTTCCTTAATGCTGGAATTGAATCATCCAAATTCCAGCTTCCTTACCTCTACTGTGGCCAAAGTGCTTCTGAGCACGATTCCAGAAATGATTGTGACTATCATCCTGCTTGCTGCTGGTATCAGTACTCGCAATATGTACAAGGGGCTTGGAAGATGGAGACGGATGGAGCCTGAGAGTGTTGATTTGATGGACCGAAAATAGGTGTCGATGCGAGGATTTTCACTGAGTATAGAGCATGTATTGCAGTCATCATATCTATAAGGGACTTGGTGTTGATATGCCAAGAAGCTCCTAGGAAGGTGCAGTTTCAACGATTATAGTTTTAGCATCCGGCGTTGCAGCCTCTACTGCTGCAATGTCACCTTTCCAGACAGACATTTAACGGAAACGAAGATCACATACTTCTTACTGTTCCTAATGAGAGCTGGATCCCAGTAAGGCGTATATGCTGGCACAGAACGCAGGTCCATGTCCATGGCAGCTCATGTGCAATGAGCACTGGTTGGAATGTTTCCACTATGTCGGCAGTCCTGTGCATGGAGATGGAGCATGTTGAGCGCTGCAATTGCAATCCTTGCAAACGCGTCATGTAGTTCGAGCAGGGAGGAATCCTTGCGCATATGATCCAATCCATGCTTCGAGAATCTTTCAGCATATCACACTGGGCGCTTTGGCAGTATTGAAGTTAGGTCGGTTTCATAGGTTAGCTAGTGGGCGAACCGATGATCCAATCAACCATTACTAAAACTCAGGCTGCTATTCGTTGTCCAAATTAATTGATTGGTGCAGCAACAGTATTCGCCTTATGAGGTATTCCACAGAGGCTTGCGCTTGTTTCTTTTCTGCCCTTGATGCTTGGGTAACGTATTGCCGCTACCCCACCAATTTTAAAGTTGTCGCGCTTGCCTGCCGAGACCTGTCAGGGCCGAAACTAGACTCTTATAGGATTAGCCAGGCCTTGGCGCGATTTGTTTACCTGACGCGTGGTCGGGACTTTCCATGTGGTCATCATCCGTTATCATTAACATCCTCCAACAACATCTCCTGCATCCTCTCAAGATCCCCGACGATACCTAAACAAGCGTGGACTCCTACTAAAACCAACCTACTCAATACTGAATACTTCACTTGAAGGACGACTACTGCGACATTGAAGGACCCGCCATCACACTGTCTCGAGCTTGCGATTGCCACAACACACATATCGTCTACGTAACTCGACGGTCATACATTGGCCGCTGAAATAAGGTCGTGGATGGGGTGATTGGACAAGTGGCTCTGCGCGGGGGTGTCGGAGTTGAGAGCGTGCATTCCATACAACATTCCATCAGCCTGCGACAAGGTGTGGCGTCACACCACAACAAAACCAGCATACACAATAAAAGCGTTCGTTGAGTGACAGCAGCAGGAGTCTAATTCACTGAAGATATTGCACGCGGCTTTTGTCACCAGCTTTCGGACGTTATCACTTCAGCAATCGAATTCCTATATCATACTTCACTATCTGCAACAAATACACCACTCAATAAGCGCATCCAACGCTATGGTGGCAACCCTTTCTCCACATGGAGATGCCGGCGGAACCCTGCATTTCCCATCGCCTACCCACATACATCATGTAGACCCGGCTTCAGCGTTTAGGCAGCTTCGGCGCTCGCTCTCACGATCGCCATCCAAAGGGCCTGCCTTTCGTTTAGTAATGTCAAAATCAACGTCGCCCTCACCTAGCTCTCCCCTATCGCCCTCTCGGGAACCGCCGCATCGATCATTATCGGCCAACATTCTCACTCCCTCACACGCTCACTCGCCTTCGCCACTGGCTGCCCCCTTCACAACCGGCGCGCGGAAGCTCAGGCCTCCAGCGCGCAAGCTGAGTCCATTGCGAAACACACCGCGCTCCGCCAGCATTCAGCGCAGCCCAAGAAAGCGGACGTTGAGCGAATCTAAGGATCAGGGAAATGGTATACCAAGGTCCTCCACAGGATCCAGCGACGACCAAGAGAACAGAATAGACCGGAGTGAGAGCCCGGTGGGCGACCCCATGCCAGACGTTATCTTCAAAACGAGCGCACATCTAATTGAAAGCAATCCTTTTGCACCACCTCGCGCGACAGCCAGATTCGAGAAGGGTCACAGCTGGAGCACGAAATCAAGTCCCTTGAAAAGAAGCGACGGAATCATGAATCTGGACCAAGCGAATCTGGGAAGTCCGTCAAGAAAGAGAAGAAGTTTGCATGGTGGGGTGTTCGGCGCAGACTTCAATATATTCGACCATGAGGCGGCTTTTGGCGGACCTTATGATTCGTCTGCGACAACTTCTGCCATGGACATAGATATGTCAGGTTCTATTGATCAGTTCTCGGTGTTGCCCAAGCGTACATCGTCTTTGCGAAAAACAACTTTACAGCAACGGCATGATAAACCCTCATTCGCCAGGTCGAAGCCCAATCATGATCTCACGCTCGACTTCGCAACTCCAGGTCAGGCGCAATCAAAAAGTCGGGTCCGGATGTCGCTTGACAGTGCCCTGCCCTCCATGCCGCGTGATAGTCCTTTCTCGTCGCAAGGTAGCCTCCCAAATGCGTCTGTGCATCCCATGTTCCAGCAAGCTGCAAAGCAGACCGGCCTAGTCAATGCATCTCAGCCGCAGCGTCACCCTCTATCTCGCACGATTAGCCAATCTACGTCCAATTCCAGCATGGCAGAAGATTCGCCCACACATATCCCGGTAAAGCTGGCTGAGCCAAGAAGAGCATATGTCGATTTTTCCAAGTCGCTTCCCGTAGGTGCTCCACGACCTGGTCACATAGATGGGGAGTCCTCCAGTCAGGCCTCTTCAGGGACTTCCTTTGCAACGCCTGAAAACTACAAGTTAGTAAAACCATTACCTGCAGCTTTCATGTCGACCGGTCTTATTTCCAAACGCCACAAAAATCTGGAGGAGCCGCAATCCCTTTTTGGTACCAGCAAGAATACAATGCCGGATACGCCTTGTAAACGCCATAGTCTTGCGGAAATACCATCTCCAACGGCACCACGCGAAAACACGTTCACTAGGTCTCATCATGCCAGACACTCTTTTGGCACGCCTTCTACCCCGTTCAATCCTCATGCAACCCGTCCAGCGCCAGGGACCTTTGGCAAAGGTGTCAGCATTTTTGGCAGCAGCTATGGTCCTGGTAGCGTTCCCCGGCGTGGCAGTTTTCTTAGTATCAATGGCGACGAGGACTTGCAGTCACCACCTACGCAAGGCGATAGCCAGTCCAGCACGGATTTTGAGATTCCTCCAACTCCAACAAAACAGGTAGTTGCAGCAGGCAGTACTCGGCTGACCCCATTCGGAGGTAGCGTAACGCGTAGAGAGAGTGTAGGCTCCGGCTTTGGAGCCTCGGCTGCAAAAGCTCACGCTTCCCAGCATGAGCAAGACTGTAAGTTGATTTCTTTTGGGACACCATCGGGAAGTGCGGATGAAGACAGTGACGGAACGATGGAGGACTCTCCATTGGCCGCCCTAGGATTCAGAAGCTTTTCTACGATGCCCCGTTCTTTTGCCCAAACTCGGTTATTGCGCAACTCCAGGTCTCCGACTCCACTCGGGAAGACTTCATTTTCTGTACCTGCGCTCCTTGTAAGAAGATCAACCGCTAAGCCAAGTCCTCTGTCTCCAGCAAGCCCCCTCAATAATCGAACCCTTGACTTGTCTCCTCATACCCCTCGGGAGAGCATGATCCCACCCGATCCTAGTGGCTTATCGATATCTGCGAATGCAGATGGTCACGCGCGACCAACGACAGCATTGAACAGTAGTGCTTCATCGTACCCTCCAGCAACCCCGACAGCACCCAAGGATCACTTCGCCTCATTCAATAAGTCAACTGCCAGCATGACCCCGTCCCACGGGTCAGCTCCAATAGAAGTCGACCCCGTCTTGACCTCGAGGTTTGATAAAGTTGAGTTGATCGGTACGGGAGAGTTCTCTCAGGTCTACCGTGTAACCCAAAAACAGGAAATGGAGAAATCTCGTAGCTACTTCTCAATACCCACTGCTAAGACGTCACCGAAAACGCCTTTGCCGGATCGGGTCTGGGCTGTCAAGAAATCTCGCCACGCATATATTGGCCCAAAGGATCGACGACGTAAACTTCAAGAGGTCAATACACTAAAAGCACTCAGGCAGTCAGACCACACGTTACAACTTTTTGACAGCTGGGAGGACAAGAATCACCTATATATTCAGACCGAATTCTGCGAAGAGGGTAGCCTAGACTTGTTCCTCGACCAGGTAGGCCGCAAAGCACGACTCGATGACTTCAGGATCTGGAAAATTATGCTAGAGCTTTCACTCGTGAGTTTTCCATCATTCGTACATTGGCGCAAGGCATTGACCGCTTCATTAGGGACTCAAGCATATTCACGATTCGGGCTTCATTCATCTCGACCTCAAACCAGCCAATGCTTTAATCACCTTTGAAGGGGTTTTGAAGATTGCGGATTTTGGCATGGCAACGCCTTGGCCTGCTCAACCTGGCATAGATGGAGAAGGCGATCGAGAGTACATTGGGCCAGAGATTCTCAAAGGACAATTTGATAAGCCTGGGGATGTATTCGCGCTAGGGTTGATTATGCTTGAAATTGCAGGCAACGTGATGTTACCGGACAATGGAGCTTCTTGGCAACGACTAAGGACCGGTGACATGACCGACGTGCCAAGCCTAACATGGAGCTCAGACACAAGCAATGTGCTTCGAGATTCTTCTGGAAAGCCTCTCTCTCAAGATGAGTCAATCGATGACTTTTATGGATCAGATTCAGGCGACGATGATTTCGGAGAACCCAAATTCTTGCGTCGGAATGGTCACAGAAACACGAAAAACGGTCCTTTCCTCCTTCACCGGTCTGGTGAACTTGCTCAGCCACCCGCCTTCATGATCGATTCGAGCGATCCAGAAGCTCTTGACAATCTTGTTCGGTGGATGATATCGCCTCAAGCAACTGATCGACCAGTCGTGGATCAAATCCTGCGAACGGCGGGCGTCCAATGGGCCGAGACAAGAAGGCGTGCCGGTGCAACAATCTTTGAGGGCAATTGGGGGCCAGCTGACGACATTCTTGCAGATGATGCTGAGATGATTGATGTTTAGTGGGCAGTTGTTGGCATTTACTGCGATTTGACGTATACCCTAATCTGGATGGAGCAAGGATTTACGTGTGAGATTTGGCGTTTGATGGATGGAATGGATAACAGGGAAGGCTGCCAGGGTAGGAATGCCCATTGATCGGTAGGGATGAAATTTCGCATTTGCAGACGGCGCAAACTCTTGATGACGATGTTACGATTTCACACCATTGTTCCTCACCTTCGACGCTTGCATCACCGACGCAGCGTCGGTTCTTTTTTCGGACATTCGCTTCTTGCATCTGCTATGTTTTGTGGACGACTTTGACCAGACAACTCGACATAATACGGAGTACACTTTGGCACCGGACATCCACAGGTTCAATACTACTCTCCCATTTAGGGAACCTTATTTGCAGATGCTTTCGGTACTTCCTCAATCACATTATGGGCTTTAGGGTGGGCTTAACTTCAGCATGAGCTTGGAACGGAATGAGGGCATTTTCAGCATGCATTGTAACATCTTGGCTACTTGGCTTTGCGGCACTGAGTTACCAGCAACGATAGTAGATAGATAAATAGATTAGTCAATGACACCTGCACGAGCTTTTTGGTCCTTCGATTTGCTGAGTTTTCCCATTTATTTTGAGCATGTATGATGGCTGGTTGGACGCCAGATTCCGAGGTAGCTCACGTTAAGAGTGTGGATTGGTTCACGTAAGATAGGTCTTTATGCTCATTGCTGAATCGTATGATATTGGGCCTGAGTGCGCCCGTAACATTGGTGAGAATGGAAGTTGATTAGTCAGCCAGTGTTAGCGTTGTGCGTGCCTTCTGCAGGCTCTCGCAGGCTCTCATCGTCAGAACATCATCTCAACCCGTCCGCAGCTCAGCTCACTATCTTAAGCCTTATCTTACCGAATGATAGCGCGCCGATCGAGTCGTCGTTACCATTCGAGTGTCGCATCAGGAAGGTTTGCCTCGTAGTGGTGTGGTTCCTGACTGCTGGAGGACCACCTACCCATTGGAGGATTACCAGTCAGACTAAGAGGAACACCGAGGCTATGCTGTGGTCTGAAACGATTGCTGCCTACGAGAAGCAGCGCCAACCTGAACATAGGGATCGGCTTAACGTGAAAGGTGTCCTATTTTGTTCGACACCATGGTCGCTAGTCTCAATTGCAGCAGCGCTTATGACAGCGTCCCGTTGCGACCTGGTCAGAGCTTTTATAGCCTTGTGATATTGGGAACCATGTATTTCCTGATGGTGCTGGGTTCCACAGCTGGAATCCACGCATGGCTTCGTCCAGTCTAGCCAATCGCAGTAGGTGTCATTGGCAGGGTGGGGACGATCTAATGTATGTTGATAAACCGCAGCCATCGGGACTGAAGCTGCAAGAGCGAAGAACCCCGGGTTAAATCCGTAACACAGCAATTGGTTCGCTCATCAACCCGCCGCATGCTTGCATATGCACCTCCGGACGTGGCGTTCGACTAGGCTTCAGACCTGTCAGACCGCATTGCCAGCCAACCTTCCTCAAACTGTCTATTTATATCCTGTACGTGTTTAATAAATTTGTCTTACCTATACCATTCCCCTATGTTCCGGGCTGTCTTCGCCATCAGGAGGAGCCACTGAAGGCTTCTCGAAAGGTGATATCTTGAGTACTTCCAGCGTGCTTGCCTGGTTGCCGTTTCGTGCAATCTGCGCGGACCATGGCCTCAAACCCAAGGGCTTTACCTCTTGGTCCATTTCTCACCCACCGTGATTCTTCTTACTCCATAGTCCCTGCGGATGAACACGAGCTTTTGAGCATACCAGTGTAGGTACTCTTGTCTCGAAGAAAAGAGAGAGATAGCTAATATTCTGCTGCAGTCCAACTCCTTCAAAGACAACTGGTCGGTCTGCGTCTGCGCAATCTGATACCATACCACTACTCAGCCAACTTAGATCGCAAGACAACGTTCAAAAGTTTCCACCCTCTCCAAGAAAAAAGAGCAAGCATGAATACTTCCAAGGCTGGCATATGGGCGTTGCGCTCTGTGCTTGCACTGCAGGAACAGTCCTTCTCATCAACCTTGTCGTCACCATCTGGGGAGCAGCGGGATTCGGGGTCCATGGAGGCCTTGTCACGATTCTAGATGGGGATTGTTCGAAGGCCAAGAAACTCAGCTTGTGGCTACACTTAGCTATCAATATCTTGAGTACCTTACTGCTAGGAGCCAGCAACTACTGCATGCAGTGTCTTTCTTCTCCGTCGCGAGCAGAAATAAATAGAGCGCATGGTCAGCATATCTGGCTCGACATAGGGATTCCCAGCGTGCGCAATCTCAGAAGAGTGTCGTGGAACAAGGTCATTCTATGGTGGCTCTTCGCAATCTCGACTGTTCCACTTCATCTACTCTACAACAGTTCAATCTTCTCTACAATAGGTGCAAACGAATATGAGATCTTTGTAGGTTCGGAGAACCTTCTGACAGGCGTGGGCTTCAACTCGTCGCTTCCGTTGGGCGACGAAGGGTACCCCAATCGCACGCTCAGTTATTTCCAACAAGCGGCGAATTGGATCAACCTGACGAATGAGGACTGCTTAAAGGTTTACTCGCAGCAATTTGTGACCGATAACAACAATGTCTTGGCAGTGACTTCTGCGTTGAACGCTACCTCTACTTTGCTGAATTTCACCTTCCCAGTCTGGCGAAATGATGGTGATTTCACATGTAGTACTGATCCCTGCGATACAAACGCGAATTGGATGATAGATATCGGACTTTACGAGCCGGGGGCTTCGCGGTCAGTCCCTATCCAGTACTGTCTTAGTCAACCAGTAAAGGGATATTGCACATTGCAATCCAGTATCTTGATCATTACTATCGTGCTCGTGTGCAATATTACGAAAGTGGCTTGCATGGTGGTGCTGCTGTTACGCCAGGAAGCGAAGCCTTTGGTAACTCTCGGAGACGCTGTCGAATCATTCCTAGAGACGCCTGACACTAGCACCGAAAACATGTGCTTAGCGGATAAATGGAAATTCACTACGAAGAAACCTTGGTCCGCGACGCGCGAGCCGTATGAGCCTAAGAAACTCCGCTGGTTTGCTAGTGCTAGTTGGAAGCGATGGTTGACTTGTAATATTCTGTAAGTTTGTCCTTTTTCAATCTCCCAGCATTCCTGTCAATGAAAGAAGCATTGGGTTCTACATCGAAGGAGTTTGCCACGCTAAAAATGTGGGTTTTGGCCAAGTTGCAAGCATAAGGCATACCAACTCGGCGTTTGTTACAAGTATGCTTTTCTTATCTATCATGTACCGAGCACTTTGACTTTTTTGTCAAGTAATACTGGCACTCAAGTGTGATAATTGCTTAGTGGTCCAGAGCAGCACCTCCGTTTTCGCTATCTCATGCATGACTTCCGGCCCCTTATATTACTGCACCCCAACCTTCTTGTTCGCTAATGGGCACGTAGGTGTGTTCTGACTTTAATCACCGCCGGGGTTTTACTCTCCCAAGGACTGAATAATGACCTTCTGAATAGTCGAAGCATTGCCAGCCTGTGGAACCTCGGTTTCGGAACAGTGACAGCGGAATCACTTGTTAGCTTCCAACTGGGGTCGGGGACAGCCGGGATCCACCTCAATATACTTATCGCAAACTCACCGCAGGTGCTGTTGTCTTTCTTGTTCCTGACATATAACGGCCTATTTACTTGCATGCTCTTGAGCCACGAGTGGTCTGGCTATGCCCACGTCCGTAAGCCACTCAGGGTTACGACGCCGGCTGGATCACAACGCTCTACCTACAGGCTGCAATTGCCGTATAAATATGGTATACCATTGCTTGTTCTATCGGGCACCTTACATTGGCTTGTTTCACAGAGTATTTTTCTAGCACGTGTTGACTATTATAACAATGGTTCCTTAGATGATGGTGATAGTTATGATGCTAATGTGGGTGACTTTCAGCCTATCTCCACTTTAGGGTATTCTTGTATAGCGATAATCACTGTTATCACTCTTGGAGGTATCGTTATTCTCATCGGAATCCTTCATGGGTTCAGGAAATACAAACCGGGTGTGCCACTTGCCGGCAGCTGCAGCGCCGCGATCAGTGCCGCCTGCCATCGACCGAATGAGGATGTGGATGCAGCATACAAACCAGTGATGTGGGGAGCAGTCAAAAGCAATAATCCTATCGGTCATTGCTGCTTTACCAGCTTTGAGGTAACAAAACCTGTCAAGGGCCAAGAGTACGCATAAGGTAGTGCCATCACGGACGCCCCGCTGTGGAAAGAATGGGCACGGTACAGATAGAGTCTTCCTGTATGATGGAGCAATTTGTGCGAATATGAGCAGTATGCTTGGTCGCTTCCTGATAGCAAATGGCAATTGGCTATACATGGCACAGAGACCTGAACGGCCACCAACCACTTTCGGAATCCAGCATCAAAGGCAGTATTTTAAGCTCGATCGTTTACGAACTTGGTCAAAATATACATTTGGGAGGATGAAGCGATGCCATTAGATGTAGAGGTATATGTAGGGATCAGGAGGATTACGTGAGTGGAGACCTTAATAGGGAGAGTATAATAGATCAGGGTATTCAATTAGACGTATTGAAAATTAACGTTCATAGAGTAAAGAAAGTAAGGTATCATCAAGAACCAAATTAGTCCTAACATGTAACAACCCACAACGCTTCCATTCCGATCAACGAGTCACTACCCATTCCATCTCGACCTTTATCCAAGCACACAGCCAATTTGCCCTTTCCATTAACGGTCGGTCCAATCTTCATCCATCTCACTTCATCAACTGCACAAATTCATTATCTAAAACCCCAGTCAGCCCAATCCAAATCCACATCCCAACAAAATTTCCCCTTGCCCCTTCTCTCCTTCCCCCATCCCATCCTCAAACCACCACTTCCCCCCAAAAACACTAAAAAAAAAGACTTACAATCAATACTCCCATCCCCATCCTGATCCGCCTCCCTAATCATCTCCTCAATCTGCTCATCCGTCAGATCCTCCCCAATACTCTTCATCAGCTGCCGTAGCTCCGCGGTGTCGATGGTGCCGTTGTCGTCTTTGTCGAAGACGCGGAAGGCGGCGCGGAGTTCGGCTTCGGCGTCGGGTCGGGCGACTTTGTGGGCCATTATTGTTGCGAATTCTGTGGGGGTGGGGGAGGGGGGGTTAGTTTGGGGGGGTTTTTTGGGGGGGGCGTGAGGGGGAGGGGTGAGGGAGAGATTTAGCAACAGCTTTTTGGGGGTGATGTATACCGTTGAAGTCAATGGTTCCACTGTGGTCGGAATCGATTTCATTCATGATGTCTTCGAGCTCGGTCTCGGAGGGTTTGAGACCTAGTTGGCGCATGACATTGCCGAGCTCTTGAGCTGTGATTTCACCTACATTCGATCTTGTTAATAAATGCGTATAACGGTTGGAAGTATGCCAGATAGAAGCTTGAAGGTTTCTTGGCGATCTGACGAGTATGTTGAGAAAAAAGGTTGGGTAGCTCTCACCATTGCCATCATCGTCCTTTACTATGTTAGAGCAAGCTCACTTACATGTACAGGCGTTTTAGGGGCAACTTACAAAAAGTGCAAATGTCTGACGAAGATCTTCTAGTTGTTGGTCGCTTAGTGAGGCTGTCTACGTGGGGTAGTGGGGTTAATACTGGAAGCTCCCAAGCGTGGATAGATTAGAGACATACCATATCTTATTGGCTATAAATCAGATTTCAAGCAGCTGGAAAAGAAGGTCAACAACAACGCTGTTTTTTGGGATGTGTAAAGTTATATGTGGTCCGTATAGCTGTGTTCTCGAAATGTTCGTGTTCAGCCCCATCGCGGGAGGATGCAGTAGGCAGCGAACTTGTTCGATTAGTCAGATGTATAAATGTTTAGTAGTAGCCAATCATTTTATATCTAGATATCTTTGCCTTACGCGCGAGTAGATCGCTCATAAGTGAATGATTAAGCCCCTCGCATAAGATCCAAAGCATAAACTGATATAGATTTTTGTGGAAGAGGGCTGATAGTACGCTCTGGACAGAGGGAGACGCACAATTGTCGTCTTTTGCGCATCAACGACGCTCAAGACCTGTCGCCGTACGAGATCTTGAAAGGTCTATGAGTCCAGCCAGAACATCGACAAGCATTTGGAAAATACTTCTTGGTTTTTTCAGTACGTTATAAAGATATATCAGCATTTACGGCGTCGAATACATTTGGGAGAGCTGTAGCACGAACTTCTTTAAAATCCAGTCAAGATAGAAAGATCCCACCATGGTATTTCATTAATGAATTGTCAAATAGTGACCAGCCCGGGCATGTACCATCCAAGCTGCATTTCCATTTACCCTCATTGTCACATTGATTCAACTTGGTCTATGCAGAGTCTCCAATGCGACCTCTACCAGCAAGTACTTTCCTTCTTGGTCGCTCCGACATCCCTCCTAGGATACTCCCACGTAGGCATGTAGAGAAGCTGGCTTCTGGTGTTCGTAGGCATTGGTGCATCGTAGGGTCAACAGAGTAGTATGGGTCACCGGAAATAAAGCCGCGGGCGAGAGCCGCCACTAACGCGCTAAAGTTTCTCGAGCTTCTCGACCTCTGGTGCACTGTGCTAAAAAGCTTCTGTAAGGATTTATACACATAGCGAGGGCTCTGATCATCAATTGTACATATGTGATGTTTCTCTTAAGTTTTCCTGTCATTCTGTAAGCCTTGCTCTGACCAACCCCTCGCCGTCACTAATTGATCCAGTTCTGCTCGATTAGAGAGCCACCAATTGGTCCTTCATGCGTTCTCTACTTACGCGGCGTGTCATCCGCCTAATCATTGATAATGAGCTCAATTCGAGTACGAGATGCTGGATATCGCCTACGTCACAATGTCTGCAAAGGCGCCCACCTGCGAATCTTCCTCCAATACATGCAAGATCCCTCTTTGGCTTCTCGAGGAAGCCCAAACGAAAGTCGAAGCCAGTCAATTATGAGCCGGGATTCGAATCAATGCTTGAGCTAAAGGAGAGACTTAGCAGGGGGGAAAGGACACCACCACCGGAGGAACTGGCTGAAGCTTTAGTTGACTTCTTCCGATCTAAGCAGAAGAACACATTACCAGTGGAGGACATACAAGCTGAGCGCGCTTTCACAACTCTGGAGCATTTGCAGAAGACGCAGAATGAGGTTCAGGGTTTCTGGCTTACAAGTGAAGAGTTGAGGATGGCTTTGGGGACTCTAAGGCTCACGAAAGACTCGCCGTATAAGAGTCACAACAAGCTGGCAAGGTTGTTGTTTGAGGAATTGAAAAGAAGGCGGGAGACATCGATCGATGGCAAGGAGAATACCGTGCCCTTCGAAAGGGATCTTATGCCATTCATACGAGTCATGTCCCACTCTGGGGATGCGCTTTATTCTAGAGATCTAGTTGAAAGGTATTGGGAAAGCGATCTGAAGCACGCAATATCGTCCCCTTGGTCGATGGTATTAAAGGGCCTAAATTGGGAAAATAAAGGAGAGGAGCTCCAGAAAACTGTTGAAATCTTAAAGAGACACGACGTTCCGTTCAACAACCAGATACAGCAAGCAATAACCACTTTTTATGCATATGTTCGAGAAGACTTGAATATGACAAGGCAATGGTATGAGCACCCTCTTGCGAATGGTCAACGTCCCACTCTGTACACCAATAAGGCTGTGCTTAAATTATGTATCAAGAGCAAAGAATTTGATTGGGGAGACGGAATTGTTAAGTCGATGATGGAAGGAAATCCAGAAGATATAATTTCCTGGAACATCATCTTTCAATGGGCGGCTGCTAAGGGCAGAAGTGTGGATGAGATTGAAAGAATGATGCATGTCATGGTCAGGAAAGGCGAAGAAAGAGACATTTTCTTACAGCCTGATATGGACTCCATCAACGGTCTGATTGAGCTGGCCAACTCCAGAGATGATCCCTATACAGCGGAGAGATATGTTGCCCTTGGTCATAAATGGGGCTTACAACCAAATGCACGGACATATCTTCTGCAAATGGAGTACCGAATCAAGGTCGGCGATCTCGGTGGTGCAAGGACTGCTTATGCTCGTCTTCAAGGCGAAGAGGTGCCAGGAAACGAGGACCTTCGTCTTGTCAACAAGCTCATAGTCGCCTTGTGTGCAGATAAACGTGGGAATTACGAGGCAATTATGGGCCTGGTGGAAGACTTGACTGAACGCAAAGCACGTTTCGACCCAGACACAGTTGCTGCTCTCTCGGAACTCCACCTAGAACGCGGTGAGATGGACGACCTCGTTGACCTCCTGAATACCCATGCCTTTCAGTACGGTACCGAGCAGCGCGCTGCTATATGTAACATTCTTCTTCAGCATTGTTTAAACCCCTCGACTACTATCTCGGCCGCTTGGGAAACCTATAATATCCTTCGCAGAACCTTCACTGAGACGGATTTGTCCACCCGTGTATTACTTATGAAGAACTTCTTCAACCGCAAACGTTCTGATATGGCAACACATGTTTTTAGCCATATGCGTCAGCAGAAAACACAGACGCCCCGGCCCACAACCGATACGTATGCCCAGTGCCTCTCTGGAATCGCTCGTGCAAGAGACCTCGAATCTCTCCGAAGTGTTTATAATATGATTAACCTCGATAATACAATCGAACCTAACACTCAACTCTACAATGCTCTCATGCTAGCTTATAGTGCGTGTGGGGAGTCGAGACGGGCTCTGACATTCTGGGAAGACATTGTGCACTCCAGAGAAGGTCCGAGTTACGCAAGTATACAGATTGCACTGAGGGCATGCGAAGGGTTTGTGTTTGGAGAGAAGGTTGCACAAGAAATCTGGGGCAAGCTGAAGAAATTTGAGATTGAAGTCACGAGAGAGATCTATGCGGCATATGTGGGTGCCTTCGCGAGCCATAATCTCTTCGACAAGTGCGTTAAGCTCATCGAGGACGCCGAGAAAGAGGTGGGATACAAGCCCGATGCTCTGCTGTGAGTCTTCTCAAAACCTACCTTGGCGTGAAGGGCATTAACATCAACAGGTTGGGGACTTTCTATAACGCGACCCCCGGGAACGAGGGTAAGCAGAAGGTTCAAGAATGGGCTTCGAAAGCTTATCCTGCGGTCTTTGAGGATCTACTCAAAGTTGGCCAGTATACGCTTTCACAACTCGACGAAGATGGAAAAGAACAAGCGTATCTGCCAAGTGAAACACTTTTCGACATCGATGCTCTGGGTCGCGCTGTGGAACCGTGAACCTAGATCGTATGTAATCACTTTTCAAATCCCTCAAGCGGGAATTTACTCGAAAGTATGGTATAAGCATCATCTCAGTGGATGCGGACAATAGCTCCCTGCAGTCGGAGCGCCAAAGTACCGAGCAACACGTTTCAGACGATAATATGACGTGACGGGGCCTTGATGCCTCCCAGAGATCTTCAGATTGTTGTCAGTGCCAGTCTGGCCGAAGAAATAATCACGGCAATTGACAGAGTTTTGGGGGATGAATCTCCCTGTAGCTGCTGATAGATCATCCGCCTAGAGTTGAAGGGGGGAAAGAAGAATTCGAGGTCTATGATAAGATTTCAGCGTGGGAAAGGAAATTGGGGTGCTTATTGTGTAGGCAAACCCTATTGTGGAAAATACCTTGTTAATGGACTTGAACGAACTTAGGGGCTTGGCTCGTGCGGGATATAAAGATGTGAGAGGTATGAGGTCGGTGAGGAAGAACAGAAGACCTCCGGGCTGGATATGAAAATCGTGGGGAAGAGCTTACGGTATAAGTAATTATGAATAAAAGATAAAGGAAAATAAACTCATTGAGATGTCAATATCTACGAAATACATAAACGAAATTTTGACCTACATTCGAATGAACTCCACTAGGGATACTGTAAAAGCACACTCAATTTGACACAAGGGGACCGCAAGCGTCACGGCTGGTGGCCACAAATTGAGAAATATTTTCTACGCTCATCATCCGATGGCAAGCACGGTAGATCGGTCGAAAAGACGACTAGGTTTTGGAGATATATCTGCGTTTAGGGACGGTTGACTCTAAGGTATTGACAAGCAGGACTTGGCTGGCTTTTCCACTGGCTGGGCTGTGCTCATTTAAGGCTATGAAAATATCACGGAATTTCTATTGACGTATATCTCTGATCCTTCTACTCTACTAGAGCGAAATAAGGTAAAACCATTGCCAATACTTCATCGGACCTCATTCTTGCATCGTCTCGTTGTCATATTTCAATTCTGTAGCATGTAAAGCCGTAGCACTCTATTTCAAGTCACAACTTACACCACGCCTTCGACTTTCCACAGCTTAACCGCAGCATCTCCACCAACACTGATAATCCTATCATTCCCCAACCATCTCACCCCATTAATACCTTCTTTATGGCAACTCCCCACCGAAACTCTTTGCCCCGGCTTAGCTATGCTCCACACAAAGATATTAGTATCCAGACTCCCACTGACGGCTCTCTCTCCTTTTTCATCCCAATCAATGCTCGTCACTCTCCCGGTGTGAGAGGACCAGCGCTCAGTCACTGGTGTGGGATTGTTGGGTTCGTATACGATGATTTTACCGCTCGCGAAGCCGACGGCTAGATATTTGTTTGAGGACTGCGAGAATGCGAGTGCGGTTACTTGAGAGGGGTGGGAAAGCTCCTTTAATACCTTGAGATCCATTTCATACATGTGCTGCTTCGAATCGTCTCCTCCTACGGCAATGACACCAGCGCCACCGGTGGCGATAACCGTGGGAGAGTAGGAGGTGGAGATTTGTTTTATGATAGAGTTGTTTTTTTGAGATAGGATAGTGATGCCTTTATGAGTTGCTATGATGGTAGAATCCGATGTGGTGGCGACTCCACGAGGCTGGCCGTCAGTCTTGGTTGACGAGCCGGTAAACGTTTTGGCCGATACGTCGATGGAGCGTAGTGTATCATCCCAGCCGACGCTGTAAATTCGGCCCGATGAGGATGCAAGGCCTGATATGTAGTTCTTGTGAGCATCTCCGTCTATCATCTCCCCGGTCCCTGTTGCGGTATCCCAAGAACAAATCCTGCCGTCGCTAGAGCCTGTGAAGAACGTCGTATCTGAAGCATCGCCTGCTGAGGTAATAGTCGTGATATTTTTCTGATGTCCTTGCACAACCTTATGAGGCTTCGGCGCCCCTTCTGAGAGGTAGTTTAGATCACCCGCAAGATTCAAGCTTATGATCAAGCCGTCTGATCTGCCTGCAGGCCATACCACACCAACCTGGTGATCCGGTATGCTGACTTTGCCCTCTTCGCCCATTTTCCAGCTTTGAACTGCCTTCCCAGCTTCTGCGTCCCAGATTTTAACTGTCTGATCTGCACTGGACGTAACGAAACGCTTTGAGTCTTTGGCCCACGATACAGAAAAGATGCTCCCAGTATGCTCCCCATCACCGATCTGGCCCTTCGCTTCCCCCGTCTTGCCATCATATAGGAAAATCTTCTTGTCTGCCCCTACACTCGCCAGATGGGTTCCATCTGGACTGAAAGCGACCCCATAGACATATCTCTGATGCTTCCCTCTCAAAGCCGTATTGAACCTGAATGGCACTCCATGAAAAAAGGCCAAACTCGTATCATCACTTCCAGTAGCCGCTCTGATAGGTCTTTGCTGCCGTATGCTAACGCTGTTGATCTGCGAACTGTGTCCACTAATTTCTCCAACCGTATTCCCACTGTCGGCGGTAATACAATGTCCGAACTTCTCTTTACCGTCTCCGCAAGCCACTATACGCTGGCTATCTCCATCCCAGGCTAAATCGTTAATCCGGCCACTGATGATGGGGTATTCGCCCTTTGTAGCACCTTCGCCGACGCAATCCCAGACGCGTACGGTTCCGGCTACATCACCGCTGGCGACGTAGTAACCTGACGGGGAGAAGCGGGCGACCGTTGTCGAGGTTGTGTGCGCAGTGTATTGTGTGGCATGGCTTGGATGGTCTATGGATCGTAGGAAGATAGATTTATTGGACTAGGTAAGGAAGTCAGTCAAGTAAGTGCCGCAAATTTCGCGCGGGAAACAGTTGATTTCAAGTGTTCAGCTTGGGATCCGCATATAGGTGTCAAGGCTTACTGCATATGCAAGGCGTTCACCTTTTGGGTCCGAGGAGAGCTGTGTTGGTTGACCTCTGGTTGTCGAGGGCGAGGCAGCCCAAATAGCCTCTTTATAATATTAGTCAATCCTAATGCGCATTATCAGAGTTGACCACTTTACCAGCTTTGATAGGCATTTTAGGGTATTCGAGGCATCAAAAGCGAGTAGCGCATCAACAGACGTTGGTTAGGGTTTCGTGTTCAGCGAAGCAACAACACTCACACTTCCCTCAAGGACATGGAAAGCGGATATTCAGATGACGTGGGGTGGACCAATTTCTCAATATATAGTGCTATATACTTCGTCTCTTTGAAACATGATACACTGTTGACAGTGTAAGGCTATGTAAATAATACACAGTTACCCCCATCGACCTTGGTATAAATGTTGATAGTTGGGGGGGGAACACTATCCCATCTGGAGATGCGAACGACCGCTACATAGCTGGGCGGTGTCATCAGGACATTGCTCAATCCCCACCTCGTCCCAAAAGCCCAGCAAGCCCTGGTAGTTAGCTGGGCCTGTGGTTCACCACCGTGTAGCTTGTCGTCCTCAGTGTCCGGTCAACGCTCCGGCTTGTATATCAGACAAACAATGCTTAGGGTCGTCCACCCATGAGTCTCTCATTCCTTATTTTGGCTTCCACTTCCAAGACTTCAGGATGCTTATGCACGCTGGGCATCAATCCCATACCCACAGCCCTCCGTATAGCCTTGGCGATCTTTCTTTGATTGACAGCTCTCAGACCAGTCATTTTCCTATGTTTTATCCTCCCAATCTGTGTCACATACTCCGACATAATAGAGTAATTCTGGATCCCGCAAATTTCAGTCCACATGCTTACCTCAAATGTCTGACAATCCGCATAAGTAGGAACATACCTTATATTCATGCAGAGGGTTAATCCCCAATTGATCGAAAGCATCCGTTTCTCTCGGTCTCCTCTTCTGCCACTTCATCTGCTCCACTGGACTCAAGTCATGTGGCGCATACACATCACCGGCCTGCCATCTCCTATGTATCTGCCTCTCCAAGTCAAGTGTTCTCTTGGCCTTGGTCACGTCTGCTAATCGGTCTCTTGTCCGCTCGTACGCTGAGACCTTGTTGGACGCTGGGCGATGCGTTGCTGCAGCCAGATCTTTTGCAAGCCGGAGACCTTGATCTTTTTTTTGATTCCTATCGCGTTCACTGGAGTATGAGGTAGATGCTGGCACAGTCAGCTTGCTTCGATAATCTTCAATGGAGTAGGGTTTCTACTGTTTGATGTTGTTGGAGCAGCTGCGGTTTTCTGGTGCGGGCTATATGTGGAGAATGTACGACATATTGACCTTGCCTCAGCCATCCTAGACACTATTGTCTCAAGGCGTCTGGCCAACATGTTGTAAGCTCTCCAATGGATATACCAAAGGCCTAGGATTGTTGATGCAAGAACATATTATGTAAGTTGTAAGCGCGTTTACCGCGCGTTTCCGACGAATGAATTTGAATGATATCGAGCCTCGAGTCTGAAAGTTTATCTCTAATCACCACCAACATGGTGAGAAAGCTCAAACACCATGAGCAGAAGCTCCTACGGAAAGTCGACTTTACTACTTGTAAGCTCAGCTCCAAAAGTCCTTCAACTCAAATCTAACCCATTCAGACAAATCCGACGACAACCACCGCGCCTCCGCCATCTGTCGCCGCTACACAATCCAAAACCCAAACGACTACACCAAATACAATCGAATATGTGGCTCCCTGCGCCATCTAGCGCACGCACTCACATCCCTCGAACCTGCAGATCCAGTGCGCATAAGGCACGAGAAGCTCATGCTCGAGAAACTTTACGACATGGGCATCCTCTCCTCCACCACCAAATTGTCGGAAGTAGAACGTAAAATCGGTGTGTCCCGCCTAGCACGTCGGAGACTGGGAGTTGTGATGACGAGACTCGGTATGGCGGATAATGTGACGGCGGCGATCAAGTTCATTGAGCAAGGGCATGTAAGGGTGGGCCCGGAGGTGGTTACTGATGGGGCGTTTTTGGTGACTAGGAATATGGAGGATTTTGTGACGTGGGTGGATAGTAGTAAGGTGAAGAGGAATATATTGAAGTATAGGGAGAAGTTGGACGATTTTGATTTGTTGTGAAGGATACAACACTCTGGTCGGAAAGCAGATATTTACGAGACGGGGCTGAGACAACCAAGCGCTGGGAGTCTCTTTTACAAAAAAAGAATGGAATAACCTGGGGTTTAATGATCATTGAGCTACAATGGTCTGGCCAACCATAAATCGAGCGTGATGGCAGAGCTTATAGTCCCGGGTTGGATGAATGATCTTAATGTCGAATTGTCCTTTTGGCGTCATTATCACGCGCAGTCTCTCGTGCTTGTCATACATGAATTCTTCTATTGTTCAAGCTACTACATTATGATCGTAATACCATGAGCAAAGTATTGTCATGCATGCGCTCTCTAGGCCTCCGCAGTCTCGAACGCATCTGGGAAAATGCCAACATTTCGCTCAATAGGGCCCTTGTTCCTCAAGAATTGCACATAAGCACCATCAATCCTGACCTTGCCTTCAGCACGTTTTTCGAGATATTCGTCACGGCGGAGAGGGGTGAAGCCCCAGTTCTTGGAGACAATAATCTTTTGGCGGCCGGGGAACTTGTATTGTGAGCGACGGAGGGCTTCGATGGCTGTGGCGCGGTCTGCAATTTTGCAATTAGTATCAACATGGTAGGACTTGTGGGCTAGGAGAGAAATACGGTTATCACGAGTGCGAACGGATAGCAAGATCTGGCCAATGTTCACACGAGCAACGGTTCCATTTGGCTTGCCCCAGGCACCACGCATGCCGGTTTGCAGTCTATCGGCACCGGCGCACGACAACATTTTATTGATACGGACAACGTGGTATGGGTGGGCGCGGACACGGAGATGGAAACCTTCTTTGCCGGCGACTTTGACGAGATACCTGTATCGCCTTGTCAAACTTGTAATTATAACAAAGATATGGTTCGAGCATACTTGTTGGCGCAGATACGAGCAGCTTCAAGAGCTTCGGAGGACAATTGTTCATATTCGTTGGAGACCATGTGGACGCAAAGAGGGAATTCATCAACGTTGGCACGCTTGCGGCCCAGGTCGAAGATTCTGATTTTAGGATCGGGTACACCACGGTTGAAACGGGACTTTGGGTATGGCTATAGAGGGGAGAAGTTAGCAGCTGACTTGAGGGCCTTTACTGCTTGTCTGCGCCAGAACATGGCGCTCTGGTCGAAATTCCAAAGGCGGAGGCGGATTTGTGGGCTCTCTAATGTTCCCAACTTACCTTGTTCTTGCAGTAGCGATAACATCTCGCTGGGCGTCTTGCCATTTCGATGTGATATCAACGGGTAGTGCACTTCTTGCGAACGATGTGTGAGAGAGAAACGAAATTGTCGTAACTTCAATATCAGTCATTGTTCGCCTCGCTTGATTTGAAAGCAAAGGCCACTAAGCGCTAGCGCACCGTCATTCTATCCACCTCGGTATCTGATAATCGCCGAGTCTTGCTCGTAAATCTGAAACCTCGTCGGTACTGAAGCACATTCTATTTTTGTACGTAACTTAATTCAAACCTCTTATACCTAAATAGGCCTCTATGAGTCGAATGCCTCGACAACTTGCTCAACACAGGAGCTTACATCGGGCGAGATTCCTGCGCCTGGATGCTTGGCGGCCTTGCGATAGTACTCAATAATGGGACACCTGGGACGCCTGGGACACCTAAAAACCAATCACTATGACATGGTTAGCGAGCCCGTGTCCCACTATCTAGTACTACACCAATAGTATTGGTCTGGACAGGGAAATTGATTTTCCCTTTGGCGTCCTTGCAAATCAATTTATCACGGCGGGACATACGGATGAGCAGCTACTGTGGTTTCGGGAAAATCGAATCCCCTTTTTCATTGTATTGAATTCATGCTGTTAATATCATCACATCTAAGCTGTAGCTCCTGTCAGGATATCCGAATCTCCTGCATCCAACACCGCCATTGTGGAACATCTGTACAACTTCCCGCATGCCGTACCTAACTCGATCTGAGAGAAAGATGTCAGTACAATTGTGCACCCTCCAAAGTCTTGCGTCAAGACCTCTTCGTTGGGCAAGTCCTAAAGACGAAAACGCCTGGTCGTTGGACTGTCGGGCATGGGGAAATAGGATATAGAGAGCTATGGCTTACGTTGTTGCCTGCGAAGTGGTGCACATCTGGAGGACCAGTGTCAGCTATCTAAAGTTCCGCGAGCAGCGTGCAACTGGCTTACTGGTCTTGGACAGCATAGAATAGTATTCGAGTTCACTCTTCCGTAGTGGGGGTGTGTTTCCAGCGATTATAACCAGCTTGGCTTTGCTGGGCATGCGTCAGTCTTGCGGATTGACAAGGCCATTGTCAGTAACGTACCCAGATCGAAGAGTTTTCAAGGTAGACTTGTAGCCCAGAGTGACTGTAGAGAAAGTTGTCAGTCGCTGTAAAGATCCTTTCGCCAAAGTGGACGCTGGTGTCGAATTTGTAAGAGGCAGCGAATTATCGTACCCTTTCCAGATTTCCTATCGAAGAGCAAACATTCAGTGACTGTTCTCGACGCAACGATCAGAATATACATACATGACCAGCGCCAGACGTGAGTTGATGCTGTCGGCCGTCTTTTTGGATTTCTGGCCCCTTTCGTTAGCTGCGGGTCCACAACTCGTCAAAACGACCGACCTTTGCTGGTGCCATCGCTGCGCTATCTTTTCAGTATTAGCTGAGTTGATGTTGAACTGCGCTCCGGCCTTGTGTATGTTGATGCAGCTTCTTTCTGGCGGGTTACAATGTTTTGTGCGGGCAAAGTCTCTAGCGCGAGCGCCAAGTCTGGACACCCGGACCCTCAGCCCTATCCAATGATGCGCATTGCAGATGTTTCAGCGACCAACATTCCAACTCTCATATTCTTTCGCGCTCCTTATATACCAGTCACTTCGCGTTCGTTGCCTCTCAGCTGTCATTTTTGACGTGCTCAAATACTTGTCACACGTCCCCAGCATAGCAACTTTGCGGTATCGGGACGAAGTTTGACTTTCAGGAGCGACTTGGCGTACATTTGACTTCTTCAGCGTTGATCCTCCTGGCTTACTGGCGTTGAAGCTCCTGAGTACCAGTATATGGGCCAGAAGTATTGTCCTGACCCAATTACCCACTTTGAACGACCCCGCCAAATTCGACCAGTTCGTGGCTGTGAACAATTGGCCGCTCCTCGTACACGTGATTCGCTGATCTGACAATCACAATCAGCCTCAGCAACCGTTCTAATTATACATAATACCACCATGTCAGGTCTCAATAAAAGGCCCCCTCCAGATGGGGCAAAGCCAAGGACCCCAACTACGCCTACTTTTCGAAATTCTCCCTCAAAGTCTTCGTCTAGTAGTATGAACGGTGTGGGCAGATCGCCTTCGCTTCGAGGAGGAGCAGGCTTATCAAGACCTGGAAGAGGTGGTGGGTCCCGATTGTCCCCACAGACAAGTTTCCTGAGTACAGACACAAACGCTTCTGACGAAGCCAATGAAGAGGAAGCCCGAGCGGAGCATATGTCACTGATGGAAGAGCTAAGGAGTCGGGTGCAGAAAGCGGAGACTGCGTCAGAAGAGTACCAGCGCCAGCTAAACCTTCTACAAGCACGATTGGAAGAGAGTCAGCAAGAGCAAGGCCAACTCGAAGATCGTTTACATCAAAGCAATAGAAGGATAGAAGAGCTTGAGAATGACCAGTCACAAGCTAAGCGTGACAGAAGAGAAATGGAGGATCTGTATGAGACAGAACGTACAGCGATGATGCAAGATCAGGCAGAGCATAAGGCGAAGTTTGAGGGATTGCAGGCCGCAAATCAAAGATTGAAGGAAACCTTGGCTCAAAGAGAAGCCCGAAACAGTCCAGAAGGCGAGAGTGCCCTATCGAGGACCGCCTCTTGGGGTAACGAGGGTGGCCAGTTTGCACCACCTTCATCTCTTCAGCGCAGCAATTCAAGGGAAGCTTCCAGGCTTGTCCAGCAGAAAGATCGAGTTATAGAGTCCTTGAGACTCGAACTAGCCGAGGCACAGATCAAGATCATGGAGGTGGATAGTATGGGAGGAAGCCATGTACATGAGCTTGAGAAGAAGCTACTCGAAGTCAAAATCGCAAACGCTCGCTTGATGGAGGACAACGAAAGCTTCCAACTATTACTGAGCGAGAAGACCCTGAACGGAGATTTCACCAAAACTGATGCCATGCAGCAATCATCTGGGTTGGGCTCATTAGCAGAAGAGCTGGGTAGGGAAGAACTAGACGAGTCTTCAGAAGGGAAGACAGATGACACTCGCCGATTCGAGGCAGAGGTCAAGTCTCTGAAGGACCAGAACAAGGCTCTCGCGTTGTACATTGAGAACATTATTGGCCGCCTACTACAGCACAAGGAGTTCGAAAATATTCTGGATAAGACTCCTAATCTCATGTCTGGAACAGCCCCTCCGGCAGCAGACACTAACAAAGAGCTCCCCCCACCTCCACCCCCCAAGGACGAAGAACAACCCGTGGGCTTCCTCCAGCGAGCCCGCTCCGTCGTCGGCGGCCCAACCAAACGCCCGCGCCCAACCAGTCAACTCCAACCCGTCCCCCCACCATCAACCGCACCCAACGAAGATCCCGCCAAAGCCCCCAGCATCCCCCTCGGTCGCTCCCAATCCACCCGTGGTCGAGGCCACCAGCGCTCTCAATCCGAAATGCCCACCACAGCCCCACTCGTAAATCAAATGTACCGTGGCCCACCATCCACCGGTTCCACCAACCCCCTAATGAGTCCCGGCCTCTCCCCCTCCGTCGCAACCACAACACGCACATCCTTCTTCCCCTCCACCCCCTCCACAAATCCCACCACCACAAACACTCTAACCCCCCCACCACCCCGCTCCGTCTCCGCCTCCCACCCCCACTCCCAACCCAGCGAAAAGCAACAGCCGTCCACCATCGCCTCCTCCTCCGGCGACAGCACCCACTCCTCCTCCCGCCACAGTAACGATCTCGACTCCAACTCCCCTCCCCGCACCTCCGCCGGCAATCCAACCAACAACTACACCGGCGCCGTCATGACGCAGAACCGCCTCCGTCCGCTACGCCTCGTGCAGGAGAATCCGAACGCAAATGCGAATGTGGAGGCGGAAACGGCGGCGGCGCAGGCGGCGAGGAAGAAGGCGAATAGGGGGAGTTGGATGCCGGCGTGGATGGGAGCGTCGATGCAGAGGGGGGTTAGTAATGAGAATCATCCTTCTTGAAAGGTCACGCGGAGATAAGGGGTGATTATGCAGCCTTGAAGTTGTTCGTTGGTGGTATCGTAAGTATAGCTCGATAGAGAATTGGGCGATGAAGATTGCTTTCCCTTTTTGATACCCTGATGTGGTTAAATGTTAGATTGGGATGGGTTGGGTCGGTCGGGTTGGGAAGGTCGGGTGGGATAGGGATCAAGGTTTTCCCCGGTTTCTAAGAGGGGAGGTACCTACCTCATATGTTCTGATGCGTCGTTCGGGGTGGGTTTCTGTTCTGCTTTTCTAGCAGTCAGTCATACAGTAGATAGACTTTATATTTTTCGAATGAAACGCATCGTTTATGGAGTGGGATCTTGGGTTTTTCCTGTGATATAGCCGCTTCCTTCTTCGCCAATCCCAATTTTTTTCATTTCCATAGATATAACTGCAAGAATACCTACGAATAGCGGAGGCCTGATTCTGCATTCAATATCTCCTTCGATAATGCATGGATAGTAATAGAAAATTGCTCTTATGGGTATACATTCCGTGGGAATGGAATGACCATAGTATATACCTACCTTGATTGATTATAAACATCCAATAATCTATCGTAACAGCACAATGCTTTCATATGCATCCCATTACCCAGGAATATTCCAAAACACGCAATATATACCTACCTCAATCCACTATAAATATCCCCCCCCTTCCCCTCCATCCCCCCAACCCCCCACCCCCCCTCACCACCCAAACCTCTCGCCCCCCCTCCTCACAAACCTCAACCCAATACTCCCCTTCCGCAACTGCAATGTAATCACCGTCGCCATATCCTCCCTCATCTGTCTCTCCACCTCCCTCCTCGCCTTCTCCCACACCACCTTCTTCTCCCCCTCACTCATTTTCTCAACATCCTCATCACTCGCATAAGCATCTACGGCGAGCTCGACGCTGTATTTGCTGAAGATTAGGGCTAGGACGGCGAGGATCTCTACTTGGGCGAAACGTCGCCCCAAGCAGGAGCGGTAGCCTTCGGAGAAGGGGATGTAGGCGCCTTTTGGGGGGCGGTAGAGGGAGGGGGAGGTGTCAAGAGAGGTATTGACGCCGAGGGTTGAGGCTTCGGTGTCGAAGTTGTCTGCTTGGTTGGGGATGTTGGTGGTGGTGGAGGGTTTGGAAGTGGGGTCGAGGAGCCAGCGGGAGGGTTTGAATTCCTCGAGGTCGTTGTCTGGGTTTGATAAGGGGTGAGTAGGATGTGCTGGATCGGATGGCGGGCCAGTAGGCCATTGGTTTGGGTTGCGGTGGGCGGCTGTGGTGACGAGTGTGATGTAGGTATTTTCAGGCACGGCGCATTTCTTTCCGTCTATGATGAGAGATTGCGGGGACCCTTCTGGAGTGGACTTGGGGATACCGACTACGGGGGGGATGAATCGGAGCTCTTCGTTCATGACGGCACCGGCCATGCTGCCGAAGAGTTTGGGAACGTCTTGGTCGTAGTCCCATTGACTGGGGGGCCGGCCTTGGAAGATCTCATCAAGATCGGATTGAAGATGGCGCTGAGCAGCGATGTTTATGGCAAGTAATGCGAGGCAGAAGTGGATGGAGTTGGCTGTGGTTTCGTGGCCTGCGAGGATAAAAATGAATGCGTTACCCAGAATCTCATCGTCGCTCAATGTTTGTCTGGAGGCTTCCCCTTTTGATGCTGATTCTGCGGTGATTCCTGCACCTTTTATCATTGCTATCATGAGGTCTAGCTTCTCTCCTTCCGTGCTTGTGAGTACTGCGGCTTTCTTCGCTTGGAACATCTCGTTCATGTAATTTCCCCATTCATCATACGATACATACGCCGTCTTGGCCCAATGGAAGGGTAGATTCTCTAGGTCAAATTTAGTAGATGCAGTAGAAGAATTGAAGACTGCTTTGCTTACTCAGTAGGAACTTAGGAACTATGAGGAGAGGAAGTATACTATGTAACAGCGAACCAAGTGCATCGGCGTAGCTCATAGTATGACCTTCTGGGACGCTCGCGCTAGATGTATTGCCCTCTTCATCTTTGACCTGACCATTTTCAGTTGCTTTTGCCTTTGTAGGCCATTTTAATGAAACACCAAGGCCACCTCTACTAATAACATGCAGACTGAGTCTCATTGCATCATCTGCAACTGTGTGTATAGTCTTTGAATTTTCTCTGTCGCCATCCATCCAGCTATCCACCATATCCTGACATTGACCCAACGTCTCAGCAAAGACTAAGTGATTGTTCTTCTCCGAAAAAGGAGGACTCGTGATTTTCCTGTGATGCCTCCATAGCTGTCCCTCTGATGTCACCACGTTATTGCCATATATCTTCAATGATTCGTATATTTCCAACGGCTTGGGAAAGTCGTTCCTTCTAGTTGTGATCTGGGAAATGACATCTGCATCTGCTGTAAATAGAACGTTTCTCTCTGGCGTGACGACAATGAATGTGTCGCTCCCACATCTTTTGAATGGTTCGTAACGCCTAGCCCATTCCCAGTCGACCAAGGTCATATCAAACCATGGCTCTGTCCATGATTTCGGTAAGCAGCGGACTATAGGTACAATGACGATACATGCCAGCTGGTAATATCTGTTGTACAGGAGGAAAGGGACACATGTGTACTTGATTCCAGATGCTTTCGCAGCAGCAAGATTCCGAGCGAATTGTCTGTAGATTTTCAGAGCCCAAAAAGCAGTCAATGCGAGGAGGGCGAGGGCTATTGTGGATAGCATGATTCTTACGGACGCAGAGGTGTGGAGGAAGGAACCTCCTGAACGTGCAGGATTCTCATTTGAGGCGTCTTCAGAAGTAGGTCCAGAACGTCGCGGGAATACCCCCATCCGACAGCCTAATCTTGATCTCGATTGAGGAAGTCTACAGCCACAAGAAGAGCGTATTCGTATAGGCGGCTTGCTGTCATTGTTAGTTCTAGTCTCGGAGACAGCCTTAGTAAACGTGTGTTGTAGTTGTGAGTTGTGGGAGCATTGGAGGAGGGATGGTCCAAGCCGCGGCAGTATTCCTCCTCCGCAAGATACTGTACATCAAGGCTACTTCTTGCCACTACCTACTATCTTATCCATCACCTGAGATCAAAACAACCTCAGCGAAAGATATCGATTGTCCTTAGCACTTCTGAGCTGCTCCTGGACGACAAAGATGACAGCGATAAGACCTTGAACGAGAGTGGAAGCTATCAAAGAAGAGAAGCAAGATATGACCTATCGTGGAATGGCAGCTTCTCTCATGTCAAGCACGTCCAATAACATGGACTCCAAGGACCAGGTGGAACATGCATTCCTCAGTACAATGCGCCGCCACAGTGCTAAGTCGTGGCCTCCATTGTCTCATAGTGATCGGTCAACAATCTTGAAAGCGCCTACAAAGCCATTGCCCGTTAGCACAGTATGTACGTGACTGGTAAAGTCAGCTATCTATTAGTGATGTATCGACACACCTCCCTCAGGAGTAAATTGGCAACGGCGGGCAGCTACGTCGGATGCAATGTCTGAGATATCTCATGAAAATACTGATAACATCTTAGCAGCTGAAATTCGTGGGTTTGGCAATCCGCCACCAGGGACTTGGATAGGATTGCTTAAGGAGTGGGCCCAGCAAGACCTGAGCACGACTTAAGAGAGCGGACGTACTCGCTATACTATCTATGACGCTGTTTCAACAACACTGCGAATCTTTCTTTGGCGCATCAAACCTGCAAGCTATAGCCGTTACAAGGTGCCTGAAGCGCACGATCTAGCCTTCTGATATAACCTTGGCGACTGGAGATGCTCCAGACCATATTATTACCGCTGACTTTCTCTTTCTCTTTTTCTTTTGCTTTTGCAGAATCTGTTCATGAGCAACCCGTGTCGGAATAAGATGAATTTCATGGTGCTCATCGATATACTCCTGCTTTATACCTACGCAACAGCAATCGCAGCACCACCACCTCTACGCTACGAGAACCCCAATTCTAACGTAACACTGAAATTGCCACTGTCCTTGGGCCGGGACCTCCCACCTGATCCTAGTTTCGCAACAATATCATCCGTCGGACTGGTGCGCTGCTATTCATACGCTTATTCCGAGTGGGAAGCTGACATATACCGTACTCTCATGCTGGCCTCTAGCATTATTACCTACCGCCTAAATGCTGGGGATGCCGACCGACGAGTTGGCCCGGAACAAAGATATACCGTGGGCCATGCATTACTCAGTTTCGATCCGCCTCCTTCCATGACCTGGCTGCAATTGTCCTTTGTACACGGCTTCATATTAGCACTGTCTAGAGAATATGCAGCCGCGACGTTCTTGTTGACTGTTAGCGGCGGTCCTACTGGGGTTTGGACTGGATCGCTCACAACCGACTGAGCTGTTCAAACAGTGGAGCCAAACAGCGGATTTACTCGACGCGGATGTTTTACGATTTTTCAAGGGTACCTGAAGCGCAAGCTGCAAACAATCGATGTTCATCCGGCAATCTACAGTACGAGCCACTACAAAAGTCCATGCAATTAACGTCTTGCTCCTTTTCAGCAAACCGACCAACAGACGATATACCTTGATAGAACCCTGAAGAAAATCAAGGGCACTATCAAAGACCCTATTCACACTCTAACATCTACGCAACAGCAACAGCAACAGCAGCATGACCAACCCTACCACCAATTCCATTACTCCAAAATCCGCCCAGAAACCTAGACAGCGCGCCCCTCCTCCCCCCTCCTCCTCGCATGTCCTATCGACTTACCATTCCCACCAAAGCGCCTTCCTCCCAGCGGCATAAATACCCCCCCTCAACCATCTCGCCATCTATCTTTCAAACCTTCCCTCTTTCCCTTTCGCGTTTTTATCTCTCACAAGCCAAACGCCCATAAATTCCAGCCTGATTCGACATCCCTCCCCCCCCCCCCCCATCTCCCCACTCCCTCACACCACTCCACTTCCCTTTCCATATCTCCCCCCCCCCTCCCCTCCTTCACCTTTCCTTTCCTTACCCCCACTTCCACTTCCACTTCCTTCTCTCTCTCAACCCAACCCATCATCCGCAAAATACCCCACATCAATCCATCACGGTTCGGGAATCAATCGCATCCTAAACATGAGTGAGTGAGTGAATGAGTGAGTGAGTGAGTGAGTGAACAGAGCACTCCATGGCATGGCGCAGTTTTGTATACCGAGTACATGGTAAAGATTAGCAATGGGGGTGGGATTTAGGTGTTATTGTTGGAATGAGAGAAGGGGGGAGGGTATGGGGAGGGGAGGGGAAGGGGGGGTGGGTTTGTGAGGAGGGAGGGTGTGGTGGATGGTTTTCAGATGAAGGGAGAGGGAGGGGCATGTTTTTTACTTTTGGTAACTCGGTAGTTAAGAAAGATGAGAGTGTGTACGGGGCATGTATACTCTTGCTCGTTGTGGACTGATTTGCTTTAGAGAAGCGAATAGCAGCGGAGGAAAGGTGTTAGATAAGACATGCCAGAGAAAGCAAGTTGAGCGCATACGTGTCAGCTGACTTTTAAGTTATCTTCAACTCAGTCGAGACCTGCTAGAATACACATTGGCCACTCCATATCCCCACCTCGGCAAAAGCTACATCTTCTCATAAGTAGCCATCAGAGAGCCTATTTGGAATCCATTAATTAAAAGTTTGTTCTAAATTTAGGAGAATAGGGGGGGTTCAGGAAGGACTCACCAATAAAAGTAACCACAAGCCGACTCCTGACCTGACAAATATCCTCCGGCACAAGCCAAATCGTTGCCCCCATCTTTCTCGCAATACTAATCGCCAACTTCGCATTCGCATATGCCTCCTCGTCGTTACGCCCACTAGTAACGAGATCGTAGTCCACATACGAGCTCTTCATACCATTGAGGACATCCAGTAGGAAGACACCGCTGCCGATAGCTTGGTCTTTGAAGCTGCGGATAGTGCTGTTCCGACCGCCTTTTCTTGACTGCTCGTTAGCCCATTTGACCATCTCCGCGTCGCTGATCTCGCGTTTGCCCAGACGTTGAGCGAGCGCGGAGAGGGTCTCGGAAATGTCGCGGCGCATGAGCTGCCATACTAGACCTAAGGTTAGAGTGCGTTGGCCGTCGGTGATGTCTGCGCCTTGGACACCGACGAGTGAGAAGTGCATTTGCTTTCCGAGTTCGATGGCATAGTTGGTGTTTTCGACGGCTTTGAAACGCATGAGCTCGCCGCCTGACGCTGGGGGTTTGTTCACATGGCGCCAATTTACGCTGCCAGGCATAACTTTATCATAGGCTTGAAGGAGAATACTGCCATCGCGGAGATCGTCATAGAGCGAGTTAACGGCGGGTTGCACATCCAAAGAGTTGAGCCAAAGGGTGAAAACACGAGCTTCACGCTCGCCCTCTGCGTCGAAGTCGTCGACTTGGAGTTTCTCTTCTTCGGTAATAGGATCGAGGCCAGGGTGAGTGTTAAAAAGATTAGCAACGAAGGCGAGGTTGAGTTTGGGGTTTCCGGCTACAAGTGAAGACGGAGAAAGAAATTTGCGGCAGTCCAGTCTGTCAGCATTCTGAAGAACTTGTTCGGCACGTTGGAGAAGGTCTCTGGTTTGGAGGGGGCTGCGGCTACAGAGCTCTGGAGCCAGTTGGTTGAGGAGAACAGTGTAATTGTCGCCTTCTTTGACGTCCGTTGAGAAGTTTGTTACCCTAGAATTGGTTTTTAGCAAGAATTGTATTATCATCAAGCTATAGACAAGTACCTCTTGTCCCATTTCGCGTTCTTCAAGTGGTAATTGAACCATCTCAATAAAATCTGCTCTGGTGGTAACCTCAAAAACTGCTCCAGTGTCTCATCGTCCTCCAGTAACCGATAAAGCTCAGGATGTAACTTGATATCGATCTTCCCAAGCAATCCTCGTCGGATGATTTGCCATATCAGACCTAAAATCAGATGCTCTCGTACTTCAATAATATCCCCACTTCCAATATTGACCACCGAACATCCTATACCCTTTGCGGAATTGATAACGATATTGTTATTCTCAGTCATGTGGAAGGCATTCAAGGTCTTAATCTTTTTCCCAGGCCTATTCAGTACACGCTCATCAATCGTATCCGGTACGCTGTCGTTGATGAGCTTGGCTAGCACCAATCCGTCTTTACACTCGTCAAACATTTCGAATGTGTCAGTAGGAAAAGGGAGGCGACTGCCAATGTCTGGGTCTCCCGCCAGCACCGCATTGATGTGTCTTGTAAATTCTGTCCTCTCGTCCTCGTTAATCGTGTGTGTCACATTGGCTGAAGACCCTTGGACTTGTATTCTACCACCCACACTACCCTTCGATTGGTGTCCCGATGAAGACCCTGGCCTTTTTTCCACTGCATTACTGAGACCTCGCACCCTGCCACTGGCCATCGGGGCTTGTGTTGGTGCTGGTCCACCACGGACTTTGGAAATGAGCTGTGACATACGGAGTCAGCCTGACTACTCCTCTGCAATAGTGCTTCCTCCCTTAGCCCAATTCCGATATCAATATCACCTGACGTACATCCACATAATCGTCCAATTCTACCCTTCTCGAGCTGTCCAGCTCAACCTCTTTGAGCGCCGATCTGACGACATCGTATGGCTGTCGCTCTGAAGCTTGAGTAGCCTTGATCACCGTAGCTTCATCGATGTATCCTTTATCGTCCACGTCCAGCTTGCGGAAAGCATCCTGCAGCGCAAATATGTCTTGTTGCTGAAACTGAGGATATTTTCTGCACACAAATACAGTCAGCAATTGCTCTCCAATGTAGTAAAACCATATGTCAAATCCTTTTCCATGGTTAGAAGCTCTCTCACCGCTGTAGCTTTATAACGTTCATTGTGACCGCGTGCGCAGGGTATGAATAGGCGAACGGTGGGATGGTGGGGCAAGCGTTAGGTGCTTGGATATTCTTTCAACGGCCGGAAGCTCGGGCGTTAAAGACAACCCCGCTGCCTGGAGGGACGCGACTCGGCCACGCAATCAAGGGAGTCCTTATGGGCAGAATGGATGGAGTGGTTGTTGTTACCTCCATGCGATAGGCTGAGAGCTGACGTTGACGTTGTGGCGTTATGAGCCTGTGTGGCCGTGCTTGCCATATTCTAATGCGCAAATGGAAACAGCGAAGCATTGGGCGAGGGGTGTCTGTATGATAAGTCTAAGCAATATCCTGGGATTGCAGAATTCAAGGCAATCTGCATAAAGCAGTGCTTGCAAGTATACTATTCTAAAAACTTTGCCAATAGTGGCACCCCTAATGCTGTCTAATTCTGTCTATCACACCTTCTACTCCTCGCTTTTCGTAGTCGTTACTCGTTGAGTCGTCGTCCTCCGTGTCATATTCTCTCGAAGAAATAGACATAAGCAAACTTCTTCATCTCATCAACATCGCCTTCTGCTTTGACCACCTTCTCATCATTGAACAGCACCCATGACTCCCTTTCTCCTTCAGCCGGAATTGGTTTGCGGATGAATGCTACGTAATGCCTATCTAGAGTATCAGTCATCGGGTATTACCTATAGAAGTGATTTGCGGCGCCGAACAATGGGGACAGCAAGGAGACTCACCCTGCGTGGATACTGTTTCCTTTGTGACAGACAATGCTCTGCAAGCGGAAAGTCGCTGGCAAGTCCGCGTTGCCGGCCATGGCCTTTTCCCCATCAGCAGCAGGTGCGTCCATCAAAGAATCGTCTTCACCAAAGTCTCCTTGATCATCTGGATGGCTGAAAACCCATTCCACTGCTCTATTGACGTCACCAGCGGTCTCTTTCAACGCTTTCCTTGCTTGTGGGGCACTTATACCCATGGATTCGATCATCTGAATGCTCTCTGGATCGACACTGGTAGATGTATTGGATCCACCAGTCGTACCGCCTAGATCAAGTGGAGTATCAATGTCAGGGTCATCCATGTGCGCAAACAACCAGTTCATAGCTGTTTCAGCGTCGCTATTGCCGGTGGCATGCAGTGCTTTTTCACATCGTACACGCGGGAAACCCATGCCTTCAAGTGATTCAAGAGCGCTTTCATTAGGAATGAATGATGGAGCTCCAGAAGTGGCTACATCTTCGGGCAATAGCTGTTCGTCATTTTGCAGGCCAGGGGAGTGGTAGGCATCCAGATCAAAAGGCTGGTCGTCTACTACAACTGGAACGTCAAGTTTTGTCGGGACCCAATTGACGAGTTCAAAGCGCCGAGCATTAACGGCAAGAATGGTGGGAAAGGTTTTGAAGAGCGAGCGCTTTAGAAAGCCATCCTTACTGCCACACGACGGACAAGTAAGCTCTACCACTTCAGCTGCGGTGAAATTGTCAAGACATTCCTTGAGTGTGACTGGCTCAAACTCGTCTTTAGGCTTCTCGGTGCCCGATTCTTCGTTGGCGACCAGAGCCTTTCGTTTCACTGGAACAGGTATGGAAATGTTGTCTTGCTCGTCTGTTCTATAGCGGACCTTTTTGCAGGACATGCATTGAAGTCGCTGTTCCATGACAAAACGGAAAGATTGAACAGGATCTTGGAGAGGAGCAGTATGTGAAGAGCGAGTGATTAACTTCAAGAGGTGTAAAAGAAGCTCGAAAGCATCTTGCTGGCGCATAGTAGAAAATTCTTCATGGCCTCGACCGATCAAGTGCTTGAGCATGGCCGGTGCAAGGCCCTTTTGATTCGGAATCTCAGGGGAATATTCTGAGGCAATGACGTCTGTGTCTGGACGTGAATAACGGCCTGATAGGAGGCCGTCTGCCATCTTTCTTAACTGAGTCTCAAGATCTTCAGCGGGAGTTAATGACAATGGTGGAGGATCTTGTGGGTGATAGTAGCGATTTTGGAAATTAGGGATCGAAAAAAGACATTGAAGTGTGCTAGCCAAGTAACAGCTGTTACCTATGTTCTTAAGACCCGTAAACCCCTTGCCGAAGAGGGGCTGGAGCTCCTTTCCATCCTCAGTAGTCATTGAAAAATCCCATTTGAGGTTCTGCTCGATCTGCATTTCTGTAAGACTCTTCTCGGTCTTCTGTCTTTCAGCGATGTTGATGCCCAAGCGAGCAAGATGATTGGCGAGCTCCGGGTCTGTGCGCTCTTCGTTACAGGAGTAGCAATAAATATCCGCAGTTCCTTCGGGTGTGATCGACCCCAGCTTGACGGCTACAGCGTGCGAGGTCATCTCGACATGCTCTAGGCCGTGACTGTTTGCTGCTATACCTCCAAATTGAGCACGACCACAGCCCAAGTTGCCACATTCCAGGCATAACCATAGATTTTCTTTTAGATCACACATCGAGCAGTGCCCCAACTCTAGGACCCTGTCAGCATGCGACCTCTGTCATTCCTGGCCTCGACGCACCCTGAGAATCGATTCGACGGGTCTCCTTCTGTTCTAAGCATAGCGTGTGTTCGCAAGGCGTCATCTCTTGTTCCCATGCTTTAACTTCGGCCTGCCTCGCGAAAGTATTCGCTTTTAGAACCCCATCTATAACCGCGGGTAGCTTTCCACTTGAAGGATTGACTTCTTCCACCCCACATTCATAACATTGAACCCTAGTCTTAGTATCATAACGATCTTCCTCCGTCTCCGCTGCTATTGCGAGCTTCGTCATCTTTTGTGGGGGCTCATCACGCTATGAGATCATATTAGCATCGTTGACCGTTGAGGCATACTGGTGACCGGGATATAGCCCCGTCGGTTAAGGACTATGTAGAGACTAACTGACCTTCACCTTTTTCCGTGTTCTCTGTATGTTGAGAACCAGTGGGTGCTTCAGATTTCTGCTGTGCAAAAGAGCATGATCTCTCTCCCCTGTGCAACCTCCATTGAAGCAGTATAGGCAGACATTGAGTCCAGTAGGATCGTCCTATAAATGCTTAGAGGATGTGCAGTAAGTCGCCAAGGATCCGAAACCTTACTATCGAGTCAAAACATTGGGTGCAATCTTCTCTAAACACTGATTGCGTGGCGGTCGGTGGATGCAGCTCTGGTTGAGCACGTGAGCACGTGTTATGGACATAGGTTTAAGAGAAGGTAACATTACCAGCGGTGTCAACGTGCTTGCAGGCCATAACTTCGGTTCCTCTTGAAAGATCTCCGTGAGTTCAACAAGGAGCTATCATCAGGCGTATGCGTGCACGACCAAGCCTGCATCAAAAGATGTACACGTACGCCCAAAAATTAAAGTTGCATCAATATTTATTCGCCGCCTTGCACTAGTGTCGGCTTAGGGTTAATACTACCATCCTCGTCCAGTGGCATTGCGTAATTTGAAGAAAGTCGTTTAGGATTATAAATGTTTCTATTCATGATAAATCGATATGTGGAAATCTACTGCACGCCGTGCTGACATTATGCCGTCTCGTAACAAAGTCAACACTCAATGAGCCTTGAGCCACCCCACCATCTGTTCGAACGCCGAGCTTTGCGCTACTTGAATCTTAGGATCTGCATACTCCCCCACAGTTGCAAATCCATGAGGAACACCTGAATAGACTTTGATCTCGTGCTCGATATTGTTTTCCACAAGGAATGTTTGACCCGTAGTCCAGACATCGTCGGGAAACAGCTGGTCATGCTCCACGCATGCCATCGTGATCGGCACTTTGATAGCTTCTATATCCTCTTTCGTGATGAGTGTACCGTGTGCCAACGCCCCGCATTTGATCAGAGACCCGGATTTTACCACTCCGGCCTCCTCATCTTTAAGCGCCTGACCATGTGCAACAGTGTCCGGCAACTCAGATCCTAAGAGGCAGACATATTTCCCACCGAAGCAATAGCCTACAGCGTATACACCACCGCCATTGGCTACCGCGTCTGCAAACTCTTCCTTCGCTCCCTCGACAACTTTCTGCAAGATTGGAAGTACTTTTTCAGGCGTCTGCCTTGCAAGCCACATATCCAGCATGAACGATTTGGCGGTAGTTGCGAAGCCCAGCTTTACCTTCTCTATTAAAGAAGTATCTTGGTCCTGGGCATTAGGGTCTGTTGCAGCCGTCACAAAAGGGTCACCTCCAAACCTTAGAGGAGGAACTTCATAAGTATTACAGCTGAAAGAATGTAATAATGAACGTACTGATCAGGCATAACCACCAAGAAGCCTTCACTGGCATATTTGTCTGCCTGGAGCTGGTTGTTCTTGGAGTGGATGCCGGTTCCACTACTCAGATATATCAACAACTTCGACGGTAGGTGGGGGTAGTCGCTTGGTTTCGTAATGTAAACCTAAGACAGAGTATTTGAATTGTGGAAGAGGGGGTAAGTGTGGACCTTAGACCAACCTCGACATCTGCGATCTTAGATATTTCCTGTACAAGTACCGTCAGCTCCTATCACCGAGCTAGCTGGCATTACCAGACCCACACCAGTTGGTTGTTCACCTCCAGAAGCTGCAGAAATTCTCAGCTGATGAATGGGTCAAGCAAGAGATCGAGCATACGAGAAGGACGATCTGTCACACAATGTTCCTACCCGTCACAGTTAGAAACAATCAATGATCAGAGAGATTAGACTGTCATACTCCCATACTTGCGCCTGTCTGGGCTGGAGTATCCTCAGCAGACACCATGCTTGTCTGTTGAGCATCGCTCTCCGGTGCTTTTGTAGCTACTTCTTCGTCAGCCATCTTCAGTGTTGTATGTGCCAGATGAAGAAGCTCTAAGGAAGGGGTTGCCTGCCCCGCTGTAAACATCGGTACGGTGGAGCATAACGACTTTAGCGCGGTGGGGCACGCCACACCTCTTTACACGCTCGCGCATTAAACAACGCGTCTTCCCAGAACTCAATATTTCTAGATACTGCGTCGCAGCACTCTGATAAGATCCAGTCCACTCACCTACATGCTCTGTGATCATGGCTGCTAATGCGGCCGCTCATGTAAATCAAGGCTCCCTTGCGTAAGTGTCCAGCTTCTGTCATGACTCAGGGCCCTCAAAATGAACTCATCTTTGGTCATAGTGCCATATTCAATTCCGATGAGCCAAATAAGGCTGTCTCTCAACCTGTCTTGCAATGTGTTCAAGTCAAGCCTTTGGCCGGCTCACAAGGTGGGCCAGAACGTTTCAGGGTTGTCTTCAGTGATATCAACAATTTCGTACAAAGCATGCTTGCCACTCGTAAGTAGCTCTGAAACCCTGAAAGCCTGCCACCGACAATCCTTGGCCTCGTTCGAAGAGTTGACTGGTTCCTTACAGAGTTGAATCATGTCGTCCATGAAGGCAAAGTCAGAAAGGGCTGTTTTGTTCGATTGAAGTCATATCAAGCAAACCAGGTGAAAGGGAAGAGGTATGGTAGCCAATATATGGTCTTGAATCCGACCTCTGACAGCGCTGTAGGATCATAATTGTACTAGACCTCGATGTCTTAGAAGAGCTTGGGGAATGTGAAAAGATTGGGGAACCAAAGGCATTGGAAAACAAAGCAGAAGAAGATGAGAAGCCACAGTCGACAACAATCAACACTGGTGGCTTCTATGGGAATAAGCCCGCTCAACAACAGAACCAACAGCAGCCTCTCCCATCAAGGACGAATGCGAGCTCTTCTGCTGCTCACGCCAATATATACCCTATTGAAGCACTATCCCCATATGCACACAAGTGGACTATAAAAGCTCGATGTACTCATAAGTCGGATATCAAGACATGGCACAACAAGAATGGCGAAGGCAAGCTTTTCAGTGTAAACCTATTGGATGAGAGCGGAGAGATCAGGGCCACGGGCTTCACAGACCAAGTTGATTCGCTATATGATCTCTTCCATGAGGGCGGAGTCTACTACATTAGTAGCCCTTGTCGTGTCAACATGGCAAAGAAGCAATTTTCGAACCTCAGTAACGATTACGAGCTTACATTTGAGCGAGACACCGTGGTTGAAAAGGCAGAAGAACAGAATGGGGTGCCTCAAGTACGTTTCAATTTCACTAGTATTGCAGATCTCCAGACCGTCGAAAAGGACACAACAATCGACGTGATTGGAATTCTCAAAGATGTTGGTGAGACGTCACAAATCGTTTCGAAGACTACCAGCAAGCCTTACGACAAAAGGGAACTTACCCTCGTGGACAACACCGGCTTTTCAGTAAGACTTACTATTTGGGGTAACACAGCTACGACGTTCGATGCCATGCAGGACTCTGTTGTTGCATTCAAAGGAGTTAAAGTCTCGGACTTCGGCGGACGAAGTTTGAGTCTGCTTAGTTCGGGGTCCATGACCATTGATCCGGACATTGATGAAGCGCATAAGCTCAAAGGCTGGTACGATGCTCAAGGCAAGAACGATAACTTTCAATCCCATGCCAACATGGATGGTTCTATGGGAGCAGCTGGTGGCCGCGGCGACCCACCCAAATCTATCATGCAGGTCAAAGAGGAGAATTTGGGCATGTCGGAGAACGTGGACTATTTTACAATGAAGGCCACCATCATCTTTGTCAAACAAGAAAATGTTTCATATCCTGCTTGCCTCTCGGAGGGATGCAACAAAAAGGTGGTTGAGGTGGACCCAGGTCAATGGCGATGCGAAAAGTGTGACAAGACTCACCCAAAGCCCCAATACCGCTATATTATGTCAATCAATGTCAGCGATCATACCGGCCAACTCTGGCTTAGCTGCTTCGACGACGTCGGTAAACTGGTCATGGGCATGAGCGCTGATCAACTTAATGAGCTCAAGGAGAATGACGAAAAGGCTGCGGGAGATGCCTTCCAAGAGGCAAATTGCAAAACATTCGTCTTCAAGTGTCGAGCGAAGATGGACACATTTCAAGATCAGCAGAGGTAAGCTTTCCATCGAGCCAGAGCAGTGAGCATTGCTGACATTTCTCAAGAGTACGGTACCAGGTTTCCGGTGCAGGCTCTTTGAATTATTCGAGTGAATGCGCGAAGTTGACGCAGTTGATCAAGGAGTATAGCATGGCCTGAGTCTTGAATCTTACTGTTCAGTCTTTCTGTACCATCGTCTTGGGAGGAAACAGTTTCCGATAGCTGTCCGACCAAATGACCATGCTAATGTGATCATGTTTTCGTACATGTAATAGCCTCTAGGTACAGTGAAATCAGAGCAAGCCATCGCTCCAAGAAATCCTTTCGTCTCTCCTTAACTCCGAATTATATCCGTCAAGAGATGACAAACGTCATGCCTTGGGCATCCGAATATTGTTTAATAATTCTCAGTCTCCCCTCCCAAGGTTTTTCGGAGTCTGCATGTCGATTTTCCTTGCAAATTTTTCGATCTTGTTTTGCTAGTACTACGGACAGGATTCTCTAGAGCCTCACGCTCTTGATTTCATCGTAGGAACGGCAGAATGGCAGAGACCATGCGAGCAGTAGGTGAGACTTAGACGTTCCAACTGAAAATGTCTTTAATATAATGACACCTGCATTTATCAGATATCAAGAACGGTACTGGCCCAGCTACGTCGCTCTACATCAACTCGTCTACTCCAAAACCCACCCCACGGCCTACTGATGCCATTGTAAAGATCAAATGCTTCGGTCTTAACCGCATGGACCTCCTCCAACGCGAAGGCCACTACCCGGTTCCCCCACAAGCACCCAAGACACTGGGTGTGGAATTCTCGGGAACGATTGAAAGTTTTGGAAGTGATGCGGAGAAAGGATTTAAGAAGGGAGATGAGGTGTTTGGCCTGGCATATGGTGGAGCGTATGCGGAGTACATTGCTGTTAGCACGCATATGCTGATGCATAAGCCAAAGGAATTGAGCTGGGAACAGGCGGCTGGTGTACCAGAGGTACGTTACATCAATTTTGTCATCCAATGTGTCCGGCTCGGGTTCTAGACCTTAATATCTACTGATCAAGCCGATTGATGACAGACTTGGATCACGGCAACACAAGCCATGTACCTCGTCGGTGAATTTGCTCCTGGAAAGTCAATACTCTGGCATGCTGGCGCCTCCTCAGTCTCAATAGCTGGCATTCAATTATCAAAAGCTGATAAAGCTTCAGCCATCTACGTCACAGCTGGATCACAAGAAAAGGTTGATTTCTGTGTTAAGGAGCTTGGAGCTACGGCGGGCTTCAATTATCACACTCAAGATTGGGCAAAAGAGATTCTTAAAGTGACCGATGGCAAGGGCGTGGACATCATCATTGACTTCGTTGGAGCGACCTATTTCCAAGGTAATCTCGACGTCGCAGCGCGAGACGGTCACATTGTGACTCTAGCCGCTTTGGGCGGGACAAAACTACCTGAAGGTGTAGACATTAGCGCCTTCGTAAGGAAGAGAATCAGGTTCGAAGGCAGCAGTCTACGAAGTCGAGATGAGGATTATCAAGGTAAGCTGAGGAATACACTGGCCGATCATGCCCTGCCAAAGATGCGAGAAGGTAGCTTTCAGGTCTTAGTTGAGAAGGTGTTTCCGTGGGAGCAGATTGTAGAAGCACATCAATTGATGGAGAGCAATAAGACTAAGGGGAAGATTATCTGCAAAATCGACTAGGGAACATGGAGGAAATTTTGAAGCACCTTTTTGGAAATTCTACGGTCCAGGCCTACGTCTTGGAACGCAAATCCGGCCAGCCGTTCAAGCCGTCAAAAAAACCACGAAGGAATTGCGCTCCATCCGGACTCGAATTATATACCAATCTTTGCTCGTGGTTCAATCTCTAGCAATATATGAATTTTGCAAGTTCATTATCATTTCTTATGCTAACCATTTTCCCGTTATTCTTCGTCCAACATTCAATTATATACCAATTTTTGCTCGTGGTCCAATTTCTAGCAATATATATATGAATCGTGAAAGGTCATTATCATCCCTTATGCTAACCATTTTCCTGTTAACTTTCGTCCAACATCCCATTATATACCGTTCATTATCATCTCTCATGTTAACAATTTCCCTGTTATTATTCGTCCAACATCCCATTATCCAGTACATAGTGGACAGTTGTTCACTGGGTACCCCTCACAGTAGAAAGCGCAGCATTTGCCTGTTAGCAGGACCTGCGGGGGCCCAACATCCACGGTACCCTCGCCAACTATGAATGGGGTGGCGCCATCGATACCCTGAAAAGAACAGACTCCTGTTTCGGCGCTGACGACGATATGAGAGATGCTCAGGTCGGTGTCTGCATGGTTGGTTATTACTCACTCCCCAATCCACTAAAGTACAATACTACAACAAGAGAGCATGGAGACGGTCATGAGAGGACAATAGGGGACCACAGAGCATTGAACGTACTGGTTGTGAAATTAGTGCCGTCGAACGGGGGTGTGAGGCTTATCGAAGGGGGATTTGGGCCCGCGCCCTCTAATGTGATAACAGTGGATTGGCGAGGATAGAGTTGTGCTGGGATGGCGCTGGCAGTATCGATGGCTGCAAGTAGAAGAGCGATGGAGGTGGTGAAAAGCATTGTGTATGTCTGAAGAGCTTGACGTTTAAGAAGCTGAATTACAGAGAACCTTGTTGATAGAGGAAGTTGATCTGCGAAGAGGGAATTTATCTGTGAAGAAGAAACCATTTGGTGATTTGGGAGACGCTTCTTATATGAGTGTCGAAGAGAGGGAACAAAAGCAAATCGGTTTTAGGCGGCTCCCAGTCCTCCAGTGCGGAGTAGATGCAGTCAGCTGAGACCAAGACATCACGCGTCCAGCGAAATATCCATTAAGCTTGAGAGCTCAGCTCGAGGACAAGACTGGTGGCGGTCAATGGCAGTTGCAGAAGGGGAGCTCGCGATCCACCGGCAATTACGGTAAGTGCTGACGGATTTTGCACTCCGCATTTTATACTGAATAAGGCTGCATGATTTCCTTGTACTCTAGTGGTCACTTGTAGGCTGGAGGGGTGCTGACATGGCAGCTTGTGAGGGTCCTAGCGGCAGAAGTTGACCTCTTGTGGGGCTGTGGGGAGGAACGTGAAAATGCATGTGCTAAGCAAGTTCTGATGCTTTGCATTCAGCGGTCAAGAATACTTAGAATGATTACTCTGATTGATGGGTTCAGTATCCGTATTGGACGTAGTTGAGTAGCCTTAATGGTTCAGTAATTCTTGTCAGGAACAGATGACCACGCTTACTGTACTGAAGCTGGCCAAGCGGGCTGTGAGCCCCAATCCTCTAAATCTGATTACCCGGAGTGACGATGATGGCCCCTAGAGCGTCCCGACTTTGGGGTATCCTTAGGGCCCGCTTCCCCAGCTTTAGGTCCAGTCCTATAAGGCGGGGGTCCATACAGTGAAATTCTATGATCATTGATCAAGGCTGTCGAGGCGGTCAGTACGGGCACCAGTTTGAGGACGGGAAGCGGACCTCGTTACGACTAGACCAAAAGGATGATCACTGGCGGTAAGACACTAAACAGTATCTTAACACAACCAGCAGTATTCCTGTAGCGTATTACCGCTGCCCCAAACAGCACCAGCGGAGCGTGTCTGTTTGGCGCGTGGGGGGCTTGGCAATGAGGTCACATTCCTGCAGGTGTTTTCCGTCCTCTTAATTGTACTATTGTACTTCCTGGTATGTCACGAGACCGAAGGACACACCGACTCGGATGTCGGCGACATCCGCTTCACATTGGCACGATTCAACCTTCTCCGGTCCTACTACCGGAAGGGTAGGATGGCAGCCTCAGCCACTGGACCCAGCTTCCTCGAATCCTTCTCCCCATGGACCTCTCGAAGTACTACACCAAAACTTAGCGATGACAAGGAATCATCTACTCCTACCCCAGCCTTGAGCAATCAAAATCGGGTTGATCATAGTATCGACCATCGTCATCGTCTTCGCCTGAAGGACTATCCCAGTGATTGCCCGAAACCCAACACAAGATGGTTCTATGCAGTAGATGTGAGCTTCGTTGCGGTGCTAGCCCTGGAGCTCATCTTACTGATAGATATGGCTAGGCCCCCAAGCGGAAACCTTTGCTTCTTGATTCAGCCAAGACCCAGAAGCCTCTGGTTCCACCCAAGAAGTATGCCGCCTTCTCAGCTAGGGACTCCAGGTCGATAGAGAGCGCATTCCAAAAACTGATTGACGATGACCACGATGATACGCAGCGAAAAGGGTCTGGGGGGGATACAGGAGAGACGAACAATTTGAAAGAGCCCACTAGTGCTGTGAAGAGGCAAATTAACGGTGATCTGAACGAGTTAGGCCGCCCAGAGACAAAAGAATCATTGGGAAATACAAGCATAAACGAGGCATCAGCCTCTGAGAAGGGCGGCAGGGTCAAGGTCCCTGTCAATGAGGACTTCTTGTTCGATGTTGACATTGAGGCGAGAGAGCTAGCTCCCGCGTACTGGTTAGGTCCAATCTATGATGTCCGCCGAGGCAGCTGGTTCTATCAAGAGGGCTCTTCGCTTCGACCGTGTGAAGAGAACCTGGCAATTCAACTGGAAGAGGGTTACTTGAAAGTGAAGCCCTGGCGGAACAAAGCCTCGCAAACAGCATCTCAACCCAAATCAAGGTCGGCATCGAACGTTGAGGATACATCAACCCCTACCGAAAAGACTGGAGATGAAACCTCGGTTCCTGCAAAGTTTGAACTACAAACGCAAAGGTTATTCGGGGCTTATATGAACTCCGTTGTCACTTATCAAGATGGTGGGACTGCTTGGCTTCTTACGGACGATTTCTTATCTCGTATGAGTAGTACAGTCTATCAGCGTTTCGCTGGGGGTGGACATTTGGGCGGGACTAAAGTGATTCGCGGTTATTCTGAAGCCAACAAGAGCAAAGAGGCCCCGAAGGAAGCTGACAAAGCTCCTGAAACATGGAAAGCTGATGGCACCAAAGACAAATCGAACAGGCGATCTGCCCCGCCTAAGACCGATAGTGGATCTTCCAAGGAAGCAAACCCCGGCGATTTGAATGCTACTACCCAGAAAGAGCCTCGTCTGCTAGCTTTGGAAAGGCAACTGTCCTCGTACTCTGGTGATCCTGCTCTGGAAGAAGAAGAAAGGCGCCTAGCTGACGAGAATGAAATCAAGGAAGATTATAAAGATGAGGATGGTCAGGATCAAGGCCGAGAGATCGAACACCTCATTCTTGTTACGCATGGTATTGGTCAACGTTTGGGAATGCGGATGGAAAGCATAAACTTCGTTCACGACGTCAATGTCCTGCGCAAAACTCTGAAAACTGTATATGAAGCCTCACCGGACCTGCAAGCTTTGAACTCTGAAGTTGAAAAGCTACCCAAGAATTGTCGGTTGCAGGTTTTGCCAGTGGTGTGGCGGCATCTTCTGGACTTTCCGAAACAAAGCTTCAAACAAAATCAAAAGGAGAAAGACCTTACAGACCCCGACGCATTTGACGATGAGGATGAATACCCTAGTTTAGAAAACATCACGGTAGAAGCCATTCCTGCGATTCGAAATCTGATCACAGATCTCGCCCTAGATATCCTTCTATATCAAAGTGCGTACCGGGAGCATATTGCAAGCATCGTACAACAAGAATGCAATCGTGTCTACGAGCTTTTTGTTCAGAGGAACCCAACTTTCAATGGGAAAGTCAGTCTGATAGGTCATTCTTTGGGCTCAGCGATCTTATTCGACATCTTGTCACGTCAGAAGGATGCAAATTCGGTACCAGCAGGATTATATCGACACAGGAAAAACAAAAGTACCCAGAGGACTGGCAGCTCGCCCGGAATCCAACCATTGCCAGAGCTGGGCCTAAAATTTGAAGTGGAAGACTTTTATTGCTTGGGTTCACCACTTGGGCTCTACCAAATGCTCAAAGGTCGTAAAATTGCAGCTCGCCGCTCAACGAACGGTTCACTGGCACAAATCCCGAGGAGCCCTGAGGCGCTGGACGATCCTTTCCTCGGTGCCCCTTCTCAACAGTCTGCCGATACTGCAGCCGCGAAAGAATCCGACATTTTATCAATCACGGTGTCTAGCCCTAAATGCCATCAGCTCTATAACATCTTCCATCCCGCAGATCCCATCGCTTACAGAATTGAGCCATTGATCTCGCGAGCCATGTCGTCTTTGAAGCCTCAACCTCTACCGTACACGAAAAGGGGTCTTTTCGGCGTGGAAGTCCCAGGCTTCACCAATATAGGTGCTCGAGTGGGTCAAAGTGTATCCGGCTTATGGTCAAACATCACATCCGGCGTCGCCAATAGCCTCCTGAATCGCAGCCTCGGACTGACCGGTGACGGTCAACTCGCCTCTTCCCAATCCGTGACCAGTCCCAAGATCCAACCAAAGCCCAGTCCTTCCTTAGACGCAGGCACTATCCCTTCAGACTCAGAGCAACAAGCCGAATTCCCCCCCACACTGATCGATACCGAATTGGAAACCTTATACGCCGGCTTCGAAAAACAGCGCAAGAGCCATCAAAGTGACGAAAGCCGCGATCTCGGCGAGAGCGCCGAGTGGGTGGAAGCCGATGAACGAGCAAAACGGCTGAAGCGTGAAGAGGAGAAAGTGAAAGCGCTGAATAGCAACGGCCGCGTGGATTTTAGCATACAAGAGTGAGCTATCTATCTGCTTATCACTTCTTTGCTCTTACATCTACTAATCAGATTTCTTAGGGGCTTCTTAGACGTAACTATCTGGGCTAGCATCGCCAGTCACCTGTCCTACTGGGCTGATGAGGACGTCAGTCACTTTATGATATCGCAGCTTTTGTCTAGACAGCGGGTTATCAAGCGGTGAGGGGTGTATGATTTTTTCGGGTTTGGGTCATGGCTTGGGAGTGAAGTAAGGGGAAGTACATTAGATTTGCATGTTATTAGAGGTATACCCGGGTTTTTTGATAGATTTGCTAAGCATCGCTTCCCAACAACATGCGTAATATCAATTTCACGTTCCACAGAGCTTCTTTCGTTTCCGTGAGATCCTGTGGCGCTCATTCACGTTCATTCATTTAAATACCAGCTGCCACCAAAATCGCGTCTTTGCCATCATACATGATACGTCCGTAACAACTCCTCACCAATGATCACATTTCCCAAATCTGGTGTCACCAATCCCCCACCGCCCCACATGCACCTTCATCATCTCCTATCTCTCTTCCTTTTTCCTCCCCCATCTCCCCTCTCCCCTCTCCCCTCCCCTCCCCTCACTCCCCCCTGCCCTCCCTCCCCACCACCAAAACCTATCCCATCATCCTCCCTCTCCACCATCTATACACTACACATCATGTCCTCCTCCCTCCCCTTCCTCTTCGCCATCCTAACCATCCTCTTCCGCCCCGCCACACCAACAACCTATCAAGTCTCCGTCGGCCAAAACGGGATTTCCTACGTTCCAAACACGACTACGACAAGGAAGATCGGTGATAAGGTTCAGTTTAATTTCTATAACGTACGATCTTCCGCCCGCCCCCCCCCCCCCCCCCCCCCCCCCCCAACCAAACTTCCCCACATCCACTGTCATTGTCATTGTCGCAATTAAATGAATTGATATTCCGTGACATTAGAATCATTCCGTTGTCGAAGGCGATTTTACTACTCCCTGCGTGCCACGAGCTGATGGTGGTGGTTTTTATTCCGGATTCATTGCTACACCGCTGGATGCACCGGCCGCGCCTCAGTATTTCGTGGTGACGATTAATGATACGCAACCGCATTATTATTATTGCGCGCAGGAGGGGTTGTGTAATGCGGGGATGGTGGGGGTGATTAATCCGTAAGTTCAGGCAATATCTATACGGAGAATGTTGATCTTTTTTGGGTGGAGAGAGAGATCTGGTGCTTGTGCTAATGATGGTGGTGGTCGTTGTTGTATTTATTAGACCATCGAACCAGCCTGATGACTTGGAAGCATATGCTGTACGGGCGGCGGAAACGGATCCGAATGCTGGTCCTGATACTCTCGCTCCGCCTAATGCACCTATTGGTGGTGTTATCAGTATTGAGTCTGCTGCCTCGGCGAATAATGAAGATTCGTATTCTTATTTGCTTACGGCGTTTGCATCGGGGCCGGTGGCGACGCCGACGAATGGGTCATTATCTCCTACGGCTGTTATGAGTAAAACGACGACCCAGTCGACTTCTACGCCGAGTAGCTCGGCCAGATCTTCTAGGAGTAGTGGCAGCACCGTCACACACACAACCGTCGTAACGAGTGCACCAACATCATCGCCAGCTTTGACCAGCAGTATGAGTGCTACAAGTTCTTCGCTTGCGCCTTCTGCTACCACCAAGAAGGGAGCGGCGGGGAGGGTTCATGTCGGTGATACGGGTCTTGTGATGCTTCATCTTGGTGTTCTGGTTGGGATCATATTGAGTGTGGGGTAATTTGGATGTCGATGTGCGGCTGGGCAATTTGTTATATGAATACGGCGATAATGATCAGTATCGGAGGGGAAAGCTTGCGTGCCTAGGCGGTAATACTAAAGGACGTTGAGCATCTGGTCATGAGCTCGAGAGGTTGATACATCGGCAAAGAAACAGCTTATAGTCACAGCGGCCTGTGAGAATACTCATGTTCTCAAGAAAGAATTTGTCGAGATCATTTCATCTCAAATTCCGCCATATTCAAATGAGGCGAGCTTTAGCTAGACATAGGAAATGCAAACGATGAAAGCTGTTATTTCAAGGGAACATTGCCCTTGTATGGAAGCATATAGGTGCTATATACACAAGCTGCATTGAAGGAAGCTTAATTGAGATAGACGGTGGTTAGGAAGGCCCGGTCGTCACTCAATTTTGCAAAGGTGAGCATGTCCATGATTGAGACACAGAGTTGTGACGATAATGCTGAAATCGCAGAGATGAGAAAGAAGGGCGCTGGGCCACGCTCAACAAGCCAGTCTGAGTCTTGCGATTCAGGGAGCAAATGTTATCAACGTAGTACTTGAAAAAATATATCAAGGAAATTGGGAAATAGCGTTCCAACTAACGAGGCCGAGACCAGATCCAATGTGGACGATGATGCTCCTGAAGCAGAGATGTCCTGTTATCCGTGTAACTATTGTGATCCTATCTTACTCTCATGTTGATCTTCTTATAGCTCGGCGGCAATAGCAGTCGGACCTAGATGACGAGGGTAGTGGACTGTTGTATAAGAAGTTGGGCTGATCAAGAAGTTCGAACGCTTGCCTACCGGCTGCTTTTTATTGGCATTCGTAGCTATGGTTGAATGTGGTGATACATCTCATATCTCGATAGTCCGATGGGCGACCGTTGTCCGGACGAGAGGCTTCAGTTGCAGAGGTTGACAATGGCTCTCTGCTATGAGTCCCATAAGAGAATTTTGAGGTCGTTCTAAAATCTGCGCTTCATGCAGCAGTCAATGTGAATGTAAATCAAGAATCTAAGTGCCTTTGAACTGTACATAAATACCTTAGGTAGACCCTGTGTTAGACTAGCTAGCCGCTTGGTCGACAGACCGCACCTAGAACTATCTAAATCACTAACATCGGCAAAACATCGACACCCTACCATCATCGTATATTCAGCATTGGAGAATTCGGATGCTAAATTGCTACCGCTCGAGTCTGTCCTTATTGAAGGAGTATACAGAGGAATGGGCAGCCGGTTCATCATCCGATGCCGTCTTCAATGCGGGACCAGGATCACAGGTCTGGTCCTCAATCAATGCATATGGAATGAAACATGTGCCTGGACGGTCAGTGCTTACAGCTAGGACCTCAATGTGGGGAGATGGACAATGGCACTTCCAAGAACGTCATGCTAGTACCAGATGACGTATGACGGCCGTGTCAATGTCCCTACGCCAGCCTCCCCACAACTTTCAGCTTTTGCATTTTGATTCATTCTAAGAATTTCTAGCAATTGGGCACCTGATTCTACGAAATGAGTCCTACAAAGGCCAACGCAGGCAAGAAACGCGAGCATGACGAGAAGGAGGTCGGACCTGCCAATGGAGACAAGACCGAAGTCGACCAACCTCCGGCAAAACAATCAAAGACCAACAACAACACGCGTTCTTCTCGGAGCAAAAGCAGTAGAATTGTATCTGGCCCAGACAAATCGAAACTCGATGCTATATTATCAGCCTATGGAGTTCTCCCTCTACAAGATCTTGGGCTGGACAAGCCCAATGAAGCTACACCGGAGACCATTCTAGCTCTCGTCCTCCACGCGATGCTCACATCCGCGCGCATCTCGCACCAACTAGCGTACAAGAGCGTCAAAACCGTAATTGAGGCCGGCTATCACAAACTCGACACATTGAAGAAGAGCACATGGGAAGAACGAACGGTGGTTTTGACAGAAGGTGGCTATACCCGGTATCGCGAGAAAACTGCCACTGCGTTGGGCGAGCTGGCCGAGTTTGTCGAGAGGGAATACAAGGGTGACCTGAATAACCTTCTTAAGCGTGCCAACTCTTCGCTAGCGAAAACCCGCAAACTCGTTCAAGATATCAAAGGCATTGGCAAAGTGGGGGTTGACATCTTCTTTGACACCGCTCAAAATGTTTGGCCAAATCTGGCTCCTTTCATCGACCCTAGAAGTATGGAGACCGCTGAAAAATGTGGACTCGGCAGCGATGTAAACGCTATCTGGGAGCTTGTGGGCAAAGATCCAGAAGAGATGTGCAAATTGGCTTCTGCTCTTACAACCTTGAGGCTGGAGAAGAAAGAGCATGAATTTCAGTGACAGGGACAGCAAAGCCTAGCGAATGAGCAGCTGGTTTGACAAACAAAGAGAACCTTTAAAGAGTGGTGATTGGTATTCAGGCCTCGATCCCGCCATTTCTGTGGGATTACTTTCGTGAGAACTCTTTGCATACGGTCTACCTCTGCACAAAAAATATTTGAATATCAATTGCGCGCGAATAACGAGGTTCTTGATGAGAATATTGGGCCCAAAGCAGACTAGATCTTCTTCATGAAATCACCACTTTCCCTCCAATTTCTTGAGCTTTTTTTGGTATACATGTATTACAAGCTCCTGCTTTCCTATTATTTGCAGCAAGACCTTCCTCTATAAGCGACTGGGTGTTTTTCGGAGTTGCGTCCGTTACAATCGTTCCCGGCTACAATGACATCACGCTTCATCCAATCATCTTCGAAGCTTTACTCAGTAACTACATCATCACCAACGACACGATTGGCACTCCTTCGCGCTCTCCCCTCTACTACCACCTGTCTATTCACAGAATCTCAATTGTTCTTTCCTCACTCAATACAGACGAAAAAATACTCCAGTATAAGCAAGAAGTTTCCAGAAGCCATGGAAGCAATCAAGCAAATCGTTGCCCAGAACATGGGCGTTGGGGGCGCCCACACCCTCGTGCCTGAGGACCAGCAGTTTGATCTTGATCAAACGCCGAATTTGAAGGGAAAGGTTGCCGTCATCACTGGTGGCTCTGAAGGCATTGGCTATGGCTGCAGTCACACACTACTAAAACATGGTATTGAAAAGCTTTTCATCCTGTCTGTGTCTGAGGAGGTAGTCAGCAATTCACTCAAGGCTATCGAGGAAGAAATGGGTGCAGAGACGGCGAAGAAGGTCACCTGGTTACAGTGCGATCTTTCGGACTGGAAGAAGACAAAGGAAACGGCAGACAAAATCGCGAAGAGCACTGATAGGATCGACATCTTGATCGATAACGCTGCTCGAGGTATCATGACTTACCAACTTACAGACTATGGTGTCGACCGCCATGTATGTGACTTCCATGGCTCGTTTTACCTTTGCTAAGCTTGATCAGATGGCATTGAACCACATGGCCCACGTAATCCTCACATCTCACCTCCTCCCCATCTTGAAGAAAACCGCCGATTCTGGCTCAACAGTCCGCATCGTCAACCTCGGCTCCAATGCTCACCAAGCTACCCCTTCAAACTGCAAATTCGAGTCCCTGGAAGAGCTGAATCAAGATTATGGGCCCAATGGGCAGTACGGCCGTTCGAAATTGGCAGGAATTCTCTATGCACGCTACCTCTCACGACATCTCACCACCCAACACCCCAATATCCTCGCCAATGCTACACATCCTGGCTTTGTCGAAACAAAAATGTCCGTTGACGATATCCATGAGCCATATCCACTAGGTGGCTACGCCATGTCGGTCGGTATGGCACCACTGAAGAAGAATATAATGCAAGGTTGTGTCTCCACTGTCTTTGCAGCTACAAAAACAGACAAGAGTGGACAATATATCTGCCCACCAGCTGTGCCGGAGAGCGGGAACGATTTGGCGCAGGATGATCAATTGGGAGAGAGATTGATGAAATTGACGAGGGATTTGGTCAAGGAGAAGACTTATGAGGACAGTGCTGCTAAGGGGTGTCCATTCACTGATTACTAGATCGCATTGCGGAGCGCTCATGACAATGACTTATATACTAACTTTCTGAGGGATTGAGTTGTCTTCGCATGTTTTATAAAGGCCAATGATAGCGATCCTTGGCCGTACCACGGCAAACAATTTCAATTCGCAATTGTTCCCAAATCAATATTTAGACCGCGATCTAATTACGTCATCCCATACGCGCTCCACTTCCGCTTCGCGTCTCCCCTCCGCAGGCTCAGTAAATACACCTACCTACTTACCTACCTATCTCTACATCCAAACCCCCTCCTCATCGACCCAATAGCTTCCAACACGGCCTCACGATCCCATCCCATCTCAGCCCATTGCATCTCATCCCTCACCTGATCTCACCCCTCACCTCACCTTCCCATCCCTCACCTCACCTCACCTCACCTCACCATCCCATCACTCATCTTCAATCCCAACATCCGCTCCCCCCTCCCTATCACCACCAACATGCCTAAAAAACGCTCCGCCGTAGCAGAAGACTACGATTCCGACAACGGTTTCGTCGAAGATGCGCCTAAGAGTAAGAGATCGAAAGTTTCAAAAGAGGGGGGGTCTGCTGGTGGAAATGGAGGGACGAAGGGGAAAGATGGAGAGGTTTTTTGGGAGGTATGTATGGAGTTTGATCATTGATTACTCTCTCTCTCTATCTGTCTTAAGGGAAGAGGAACCCCCCCCTTCTGGCGGGGGAAGAGAGAAAGAAGTTACAAAGCTGACGCAGTGGTGGGTTTGGTGTTGTAGTTATCGGGCAAGCGAAGAGTAGGGATACAGGAATATGCGGGGAAGAAATTGATTAATATTCGGGAATTTTATGAGAAAAATGGAGAGATGTTGCCAAGTAAGAAGGTATGGTTTGGTTTCTTTTTTTTTTCTTTTGGCTATCTATATTCTCAAGCTATGTGCTAATTTGCTGATTACTCACTTCTTACGCGTAGGGTATATCGCTATCTGTGGACCAGTTCAATAATTTGGTCAAATTGCTTCCACAGATCGAGACGGCGCTCTCTAAGACAGGGGAGAAGATTGAGCGGCCGAGCTATGAGGGAGCTGGTGGGTCGGCGGCGGCTGATGGTGATGATGATGATGAGGAAATGGAGGAGAAGAAGCAGGCCACGGCGAAGAGGAATTTTGAAGAGACCAGCGAGGAGGAGTGAGGCTTCCCTCGTCGAAATGGTTCCATTCTTTATGGTTCGGACACAATGTAGCGCTGGAGCTGGGGATATTGATGGCTGCTCTGCATCGCAATGGTTGAGAGTTTTCGCGTTGGCGTACGGCTGGATGTCGCATGATACCACAAGGGGCTGCGGTAGGGACGAGACTGCTATTTGAAATAGTGTGTCTAAGTTGTCTTCGGTTTCGGATGTGCACATCTCAATGCATCTTTTCATACCCTAGCTGCATGCTATTAAAAGGAGGTGCTGCTCAGGAGTTGATAAAGCGTCCTCGATCCCAACGATTTCTACCCTATGCATACGAGCCTCAAGACGCGGATTCTTCGGCTTGATTTTCAGGTTCCGGAGACTTCGCAGGCGGATGCCCACTCATCTTCGGTGGTGGAGGCGGCGCACTCTTTGCAGCTGGTACAGAGTCTTCCTCTTTACTTTTCTGCTCTCCCTCCTTGAAATACTCCTCAAATGCTGAATTCGGCGATGCGGGCTTCCTTGCCTTCCGACTTGTTCTCGGAGGTCCAGAAGGCGTGGATCCTATAGGTGGAGGAGGTGGTGAAGCCAACGTAGCGGGGACTAGCAAGTCGCTGGACTGCGTATTTGATGTTGTCTGATGTAAAGAAGTTCCTGAAGGGTATGATTGCGAATGAGAAGATATCGGCCTGCTTTCCTCATTGCTAAAGCGCGCAGTCTCGAATAGAGTCTCGCCTGGCCCAGCTGGTGGTTCATTCATAGGCGCTGGTAGGCGATGTAATGCTCCAAATCCTAGAACACAACCTAGAGCTCCATTACCGCCCCAACTTCGAGACGGTGTAATTGTCACCAGCCGTGTCACCCCATACTCGTGGTTGTAGACGTGTAGCCGTAGTGTGCGAGACAAAAAGTCCTCCACAAGCTCTCCCAGACCTGCCTCGCCATGTACGTTCCCTTCTGGAGTTCCAACGATGTAGTCGCCATATGGAAGTAGGCCAGCTGCATCGGCTGGTGAGTTGGGGATCACATCCAGAATGTGCCAAACATCCTCAGTCGAAGCCAAGGGCGTCCATTGAAGGGTGAGGCCAAGAGTGGGTGAGGGGGTTGGAACGGGGATATTGAGCGTTCGTACACGCTGTCCCTGTATATGATCAGATATAGCTGCAGTGCAGTAGGATCGTGATATAAACGACCTACCTTAGCGCTCCAAATGTTCAAGGCCACGTTAGATCCTGCACAATTGCGAATTTCTGTTGCAAAGAGGTTTGGGTTTGGATCATCCTGGAAGATATCAGTAAGCAGTATAGATTTTGAATGGCTGGAACGTACAACTTGGCGGCCATTAATGCCAATGACAAAGTCATACCATGGCTCAATGGGAATCTCTAGGTTCTTATTCCGCAGAACTTGAAAACCAGATGTACCATGTCGATCAGGGGAGTTTTGGGAGGGGCCATCTGAGTCAAGCCGAGATATGAATCGATTCAATGCTCCGAACATTTTGTTAAGGTCTGGTATAGTTACTTAATTTCTGCGCTTCTTGCTTAAGGAGATGTCGGAAAATCTTTCTTCCGCCAAAAGGCTTCGAAACGGCCTTTGACCCTTCGAACCCTCGAAGTTTCACCTGCAACGAGTCTGTGCTTACATCTTGTCGCCCATAAAGCACCGCAGATCCTTAAGACGACTCATACCAGTATCAGGTAGTGAGTATACGGCCTTGATGATAAAACCCAAACACGTCTGCACCGTGTGCTGTGCTGCGCTTTGTTTTTTCTTCGGCCTTTTAAGTGTTGGCTATTTCGTTGCCTGGCTTGCGGCTCAGGCAGACGCCTATTTCAATTACGCATCGAACATTGCCGTGCCAACAACCATCTATCAAGCATGCGTCAACCGGGTGTCCTCAGAACAGGGGACTTTGTTTGATCCGAGCAACCTGCCGTCCAATTTCTCACTACATTGGGCAGGAGTCAAGCCAACGTTCAACGGTAGTCTTTGTGACTCGGGATTTGTTGGTAATTCGGATATATATGGGCTTGGGGTGCGCTCTGGACTGTATATACAATGGGTGTCATCGCTTTTGGCGAATCACTTACTGCGGGAAGAAAGCACTGCCTTGATGCATTCTTACCTGATTTTCCACATTGCACTATGGATAGCTGTTGCTGTCCTCACCTTTCAGAAGACCTGTATCTTTGCTGTCGAGATTGTTCTATTGTATTACCTGGTGTATGGAGGATATATCTGTGTATTCATTCGGCCGAATCTGGGAGACTTTGAGCCAGCTATTATAGATTTGCATTGGTCGCGGGTGCTTTTATTCTTGTCCTATTTGACAATGGGAACTCATGTCCTCTGGTTCATCATATATGGTCGATTTAGCTTTCCAAACATGCCCTGCGGGACAACCATTTTCTTCTTCGGTCCAGTGCAAGACAATTGGATGGATTTCTTGGCACTCTCGCTGGGACCTGGAATTTTCGTTGCAGTAATCCTTCTAATGTTCTGGATATTTGGTTTTTGCTTCATCTTCGCCGGACGTATTCTTGAGTCGATCACGAATTCGCCTCTCTACAAAGGTTTGTTCCCAAGGGTTCGCTACAGGCCTGTTGTTCAGCTGCAGTCCGCAAGCCCCCGTTTCCACGGATTTTCGAAGATGCTCCAGTGGTTAGTTGCTCAACATGGAAATATGCGCAACAAGTACGGCCCAGGTCTTAGTCGATACTTTAGCACTTACACGATGTCTCGGCCATTGCATGGCCAACATCGGAGGTAGGTGCCCGCCTTCAAAGACCTCCAGTACAATACTAATATCTCGGAAGGATCAATCAAATAATCATTCTAGCTATCGGCTTGTTTACGTTAGTATGGAGCATACTCGCAATCGAACTCACCATTCATTGGAATAACATCTCCGACATGTACGCACTCGACACCACCGGTCAATATGTTCCCCTTGCGGTTGGTCTCGGTGGTTTCGTGCGTACGCTCTATGGGGTGTTGAAATTATGGCTGGTGAATATGGTTCTCTGTCCTTTTAGCATGCAATTAATTGATATCTAGAATCCCGACAAGAAACACCCGGATCCCCACGGTATAGAAGTGGTACATGCTCAGTCACATGAAGCAGCCGCATCACATATTCGATCAGGCAGGAACGCATCAGAGTCTCTGAATTTCGGTTCGAGCGACACACCTCTCGAGCGGCGAGTAGCAACTTTTTGAGATAGTTGCTCTTCGTCAAGGTTGTTCTTCGTCAAACTTCAAGCAGGCTCCGTGGGATTCTTCACGGCTAAAGATGAGTTCTTTAACGGACGTCGATAATTTTCCTGTGGTTTGAAATACACAAGCGAAATCTCGACTACGAGACTTCGGAATGCAAAAGCTTCAAGTCATTGATTATTTAGGATCAAATTGAGTTGAACATATCCTGTACAGGGGCATGGAGCTCAGTAACATAGATTTATTCAAAGTCCCTATCTCCGTCGCTAGATCGTTATACTTTATACTATCAACGATTTGTTATTTAAACACACCAAGCCCTGTAAACTGTTTTCGATCTGCTGTATCCCCATTCATCCTCGGCGCTTTTACTACTTCTTTTGATCTCGTTGCGCAGCATCCTGACTTGCTCATTCGTGATTTTCCAGTCTTAATTTCCCGCTAAATTACCAGTTTCATTCTCTTGCATTAGTACCGATACCATAGCGTCCAATTTCTCAAGGCGGTTGTTGCTTGCAACCATGGTGATACTGTCATTTGTGCCCAATCCGTCGACTTCGATTAGGAGACAGCTGCGATATTCTTCAGTGAACAAGCTGTCAACACCTTCGAAGACCGGAAGACATGGTGATGTCTTCCGGGTTCTCTCGAAGATCGTACGGATTGCATATGTGACGCCGTTCTAAGAAGCTGTTGGTTTGACATTTCAACGCATGTAGAGGGTCTGAAACCCAGAGATAGATTTTCCGTTCGGACTGTCTGGTCAATGCATTTACTATTTCTAGGCGGGCTGCGGAGGATTATTCTGCATGGAAAGGAACACCACATGACTCATAGTTGGCTCTCTGATTGAACAACTCTGTTACGTACAGTACTCAAGCGTCTGTTAAACTCAGGTTGGGGATCACATTATATTAAGTGTATTGTTAGACACTCTTCCATGAATTAATATTTTTTCTTCTTTGCTTTCTCATCGAAGATGAAAATGGCCTTCCCATGCGGATCTGCCGAATAAGATGAAGCCGCAGGCATGCGTTGTCTTAAGGGTTATGGGAGGCCATCCACGATGGCATTCTCGCCTTCTTCGCTCAGAAGGAAAAATATATCGATTTCAGGAGATTAATCCTACCAATCTTAGCGAATTCTGTAAACTACGGAGGATCGGCCGTCCAAATGATAATGGAACCTAGCAAATTTGACTTGTTTCCGATACTGTACGGGCTCCTTAGCATGACAGCAAGTCCTGAGTCTCAATGTTCAATTTTGTATATCCTTGTCCAGCGTCGGCATATCCTAACAGTCCAGTCGAAGCTGGGATCACGGTTACTGTCGAACAGAAAGTTGAGCCTGCAAAGGAGCAGAGAAATTCGAGACTTGGGCCTTATTCTTCCCATAGACTTCTCGGAAGCCTTAAAGATATCCACATTGATGGCCTGAGTAAGGGGAGAGTAGTCGAAATAATAGCATCGCGTGGTATTCAATCTACCAGAGCGGGGATCCAACGTCGGTAATCATCCTCGCCGTTACGTTTACTTTGATACATGTGGTATTGGGTAGGACATGGTTTGACCATGTACAGAGTACGGAGGTTGACAAGACTAATCTTGATTTGCCAAGAATCCAGCCCTAAGGGCCTACCCCTGGAGTGCCGCCTAGCCAATACCCGCTTCGGGGCGGGGAATAGGGGCTAATAAGGGCTCCACATATTGTATACACTTTTGCTTCTATAAAGCGGTCGTCTACAAAGTGCACATGAGGTGTAATCGTGTCTATGTATGTCATCAATGAGACTACACCCGCTTTACACCCACATATGCAGCTGTTTTCATACCTGTACTTGTACCAGCTAGCCTTGCACCTACGTCTGTACTTGCACCTGTACCCATGCCATTGCAACGTGCACACGAGGTGCAATCGCATTCATACGTATCACCAATTAATTTGCACCCGTCTGTATGATCTTACATATGTGTTTGCGACTGCTCCGGTACCTAAGCTTTACTCTGCGTGCGATAGGTGAATTTTCGGGGTCTATCTTTACACCCGTTTCACGCGCACTCTAAACGCAAGTTGAGGTGCAGAGGGTTCAGATATAAGAAAGAAACCAAGTACACCTTCTTACACCCTTTTGCGCCTACGTTGATTGCACCTTTTTACGCCTGCACCGGTACCTCCGGGTTCGTTGTATTTGCCTCACGTTCACTCTGATTGCAAAACGCACGCATCTCTCCATCCCCGATGAGGTATAAAGCGTCTTCCGGATGAGGACCCTTGATGTAATGACGCTAAATTCGAGCTCTATATCTCAAGATTCTTTTGCGGAACATACAATGGGTCATGAAATTGAGGCAACAACGTGAATCGCCAGTGACGCGATGGAATGAAATGGAATCGAAAACGGGGTCTCTCTTCGTGACAAACATTCAACGCCATCTGTATCCTTTTAGATTGGTATACATGGCCCGTGCCGTCTGCTAAGATTGCTTCCTCCTGGGCTGATCTCAGCTACCACAGGAATTTGAGAGTGAAAACACTTTGTTACATGAACATATCTCGTCAACAATACCAGTGCAATGCGGTGGATGACTTTGAAAGTCCCTGCTATTAGTAGGATGGTCCTGAGAGATAGTCATTTTCAGAATCATAGAATTTGACGAGCTCCGAGAGTTTGTGGACATGGTCAAGGATAGCAGGGTTTCAGACGAAGTGAGATTGCTTGACATGCCAAATGCTATATCATAGATTACGTAACACCGCTAGAGTTTCTTAGATGTGCGCTTGAGCCCCGAAACAGGCTCTGCCATATATAAGCTTCACTCAGCAGGAGCTCGATATCTTTCTCGGTCCAATCCCGCGTTGGCAATGCCTGTAAGAACATCATTATCTCCTGACAAAAAGGTTAGCGAAGTTCTAACTCAAAGATACGCGCATATGATGGAGAGTAATACCTGGAAGTCCATCTTCATAAGCTGCTCAGACCATTTCACAAGAAATGCTGCACACACATATAGATGGAAATCGGAAAAGCCCTGGTCTTCGGCCATATAAGTATCCCACATGCGAATCGTGTTCCTCACAGACACCTCTCGCATTAACAAGCAATTCATCCATCGGAAGCTAAATTGCATGAACTCGATGCCTTCGCTCTCTAAATGCTTCGCCAAGCCAGCATCGATACGTGTTGTCAGATCACGTAGAGCACTGACCTGACGGACTATTCCTGGCTGGGCAAAGATATAGTTATCTTGGATTCCGTCTAGGAGTTTGGTTAGACACCAGAAGGAGTCTGCCTCTACAGCGTCTAGTACCGGTTTAGGCAGCTGTCCAGGATCCATACCACTTTCCACATTGTTGTCTGTAATGTAGGTTCCAAGGAAGACTTGCCAGAAAGGCGTGACAAGGTCATTGATACCCTGAACGTAACCACTGGCCGGATGCCTTATTGCCCAGACGTATAGAATCCTTTCAAGAGAGCGCTGGGTTGCTTCGTAGCTGTAGAGTTGTAGATGTGGGCTAGTTCGAGGTACATCAATAGATATCTGGTGCCATAAGGCTTCGTCAAGACCTCGAACGCGTGCTTGAGCTGAGGTGGTAGTTTTGGGGCCAGCAGCAGAAGTACTAGGACCACGTTCAAATGCCTGACGAACACCGTCAAGATATGCTTTTCGCTTGCGCTCTAAAGTTGCTACTCTTCGCTCGCTACTCGTTGGGAGGTAGCCGAGGAGCAGCTGCCACGACATTGCTCGCACCTCTTCCGGTATCCCTGACCATGATGAGTCTCGGAGCTCTGTGAGGGGTATCGAGCTCGCTTGGAGGATGCGCTTGAACTTGTTGATACGTGAAATGCGGGCCGAATGAGCTTCAATTTCTTTCGAAGTTGCATTTGGAGCCATTGGAGGATAGCTTATGAGGTGTAAGGAATTCACAGGGTCTGCTCGAGAACACGTTAGCGCAAAATCGAGAGGAGTCCCCATATCACAAACCACGCAGAATATCTTTGTACTGAGGCCTCAGTATCTTCCCCTCGCTTTTCTTTGCTGATGGATAATTCAATGGGTCTCGTTCTTCTGCGATATCCGAACTTTGCGCGATTCCACGCCCAGAAATTTGCTCTGGTGATACCATAAGAGGTACACCATTCTCGCCAGGCATTCGCCCTCCACCAGGGTCGTTCACTTTGTTTGATGGCGCTCTGTTCTTCGTGTCTCTCCGTATGCTGGAGATACTAGGAAGGCCGAATTCATCTTCATCCACATTCTCATTGTAGTAATACTGCTCGCCATCTTCTTCATCTTCGTCGTCCTCATCGGCGCCGACGTCCCAACCGCTTTGGGGTTTCCTCACAGGCTGGGAATACGTAGGTCTCTTTGGAGGCGACGCAATGCCAGAATTGAATCTAGGAGGCGGAGACTGCGTATGACGAGCGCTGCTCCTGGACGAAGCTGGAGGTGTGTGGGGTCGCGAATTGCTTTGTGTTAACGACCTGTAAGCACTTGTCAACAGCTTTCAACAAGCTGGCCGTCAGAAAGCTAACAGAGAGTCGAATTTGAGGATATCAGCATGAGAATAAGAGGCGCCGAAGACGGCATTTGGATCTGTAGTCTTGCCGGAGTCATTTCTTAAAGTCGCGGGTCGATTGCGCCAGAATGGCGAGGTGTTTCTGCTGGAGTTCATTCAGTAGGTTGTGGAGATCTTGATATAGAGTATGACGTACTCAGGGCCATCTATGTGCCAATGAATGGGTCAGCTATGTTTTGAACATTCTAAAAAAAGTAGTTGATAAGCAAAAAGAGGTCACAGAAGATTACGAACCGACCTGGACCATCTCCTGGAGTAGCAATACTGTTAGCCTTGGTTTGAACCAGCTAATGATATATTTAGACTGCCATTCACCTGTTGAGGTGGCTTTTTGGACCCCATAGCTCGCTTATAAAATTTCTCTCACCGCGAGGAAGGACATGAGAGAGACTGGTACAAGCCGCTCTGTTTTAGTAGCTGTCCTTACCTGCCGTCTTCCAGTTTCAAAGTCCAATTCGAACAAGTCGTCCTAAAGCGGTTAGCGGCATCGAATCTTTAGCGCTCTGCCGCCTAACAACAACTTCCGCTCGTCTCACTTTCACCTCTCATCCTTCATACTTCAACCCTTCAACACTCTCTCAAACCATAGTCTATCAATTTTTCAGTCTTTCTTGCTTGTTACTCTTAGGAGACATTCTGTTTTTCTTGACTGTACCGTCTACTTGCGTCAGTCGGAAACGTGGTGCGACCATCGTCCACTACTCCAGCTCCGACTCGGGGCAAACCATCCCTTGAGACCTCTTGTACTTTCGCATAATTTACCACTTACGGTTCTCTTCAGTAGCAACAGACATGACTGAGCCTGAGGAACTCGAAGAGGATCTCTTTGCTGATCTGTGAGACCCCTTTCCTCAAGTCGAACATTCACTCCTTAGCTCGTGGAAGAGCTGTTCTAACATAATTGTGCCAGTTACGATGGGGACGATGCTCCAACAAAAGCGGAACCCCCTACACAGCAAGATTTGGCACCGGAATCTGCAGAAGCCCCAGCTCCTACAGAATATGCCCCAATCTCAAACGATACGACTCAAGAAACCAAGACTGAGCCCGTAGCAGATACAACCATAAAAGATGAGCATATGTATGGAAGTGGTCAGAATGGCGATATAGGAAATTCGTGGAATGGTGCAAATGGGGTTCCATCAAATCAATACAACAACAATGGCATGGACCACGAACCAGCACAGATTGGCATTAAAGAAGATGGGTAAGTTTACGTGTTACTGCATGCGTTCAGCTGTTGTCTTGTATCTGTGAATTCTCTCCGTTTCAATTCGCGTGTCTTGAATGTATTCGCTGCTATGGTTCCGCCGATCGAGAAGCAATACTCCAGCCAATGAGCAAACCCGGACAATTTGAGAAAAATGGGCAAGACGAGGTATCATTTGATTGGTCTTGAGGCCGTTGTAGGACTTGGCTAATGAGAGGGGGTCGAATGAATTGCATAATTTTATAACGCTATTGGACAACAAGGGTGAAATTGGGCTATGGATGAGATGGCTTGGGCACTGCGTATGGAATTGCTGAACAGCATCGGTATGAGATGTCGTGGCCCTTTAAGTTAATGGTCTGCACTTATGGACAGACGCGGCTTTACTTACCATGAAAAGGCGACGTAAGGAAGCGGGCAATTGGATTGGGCACAAAGCTAGACCGATTGATGACCATACAACCATCCGGGACAACCTCCATATAGCCTACTACTGCTGCCGCTACATAGCTTATTGTCGATATCATCTTCATAGAGCAGGTTAGGAAGCAGAGCCTCGGTCCGTGCTATACTGAGCTTCTGCAAAGTATAGCTGCCGAGCACAGGTACCTAGCATACGACTCTATAGCAAAAGAGGAATCATCATCCCCGCGTACACTGATCAGTCTTATGTACCTTTTGGTGCTTGGTACTCAGGCTATCTGCCATTCCCATAATGTCAGCAAGCGGGTGTCTGCTTCTGAATGTCCAGGAGCAGCAAGATAATTGAGCAGCACACCGGTGCCGTCATTTTGCCGCCCGCGGAAGCCCAACACCGTCCGACTAAACCAAGAAGGCTACGGACAATAGGACTTGCCATAACGGTTGACTCGGAAGTATACAAGAGCCTGTCTCAATTGCTGGTGGTGGGCAAGCTTGTGTCTACCACCGAAACTTGGAGGCTTGCATGTTATTTATGCTTCTTCCTATTGCTTCTTGTTTTCTACCTTTGTTTGATTTTCATTTTGAGTCAATATTCGTACATTGCTGATCGTGGCGTTATACTTGCAGAAAAATGTTCATTGGAGGATTGAATTGGGAGACTACCGATCGTACGTAACCCTAGCCCTAACACTACCGTACCCAAAAACAACCCCTTAAGATCATCCACGCATCCTAACCATGCATCGTACTATTAGAATCCCTGAAGGATTATTTCTCGAAATTTGGCGAAGTTCAAGAATGCACTGTCATGCGCGATGGTGCAAGTGGTCGGTCACGTGGTTTTGGATTCCTTACCTTTAAAGACCCTAAGACTGTCAATGTAGTGATGGTGAAGGAGCACTACCTTGATGGGAAGATTGTAAGACCCGAGATTTCTACTTCTAAAAAGGCCCCTTCAAGACTTCTAAATCCCCCAGCGACCCAAGATTTGAACCCATGCTCACCGTCGTCCAAGATTGATCCGAAGCGGGCCATTCCCCGAGACGAACAAGAACGCACCAGTAAGATATTCGTCGGAGGAGTCAGCCAAGAAGCCAATGAGCAAGTCTTCAAAGAGTATTTTGCCCAATTCGGAAGGGTAGTTGACGCGACCCTCATGATGGACAAAGACACAGGCCGACCCCGTGGCTTCGGCTTCGTCACCTTCGACAGCGAAGCCGCCGTCGACGCAACCCTAGCAGGTGATCTCCAAATCCTCGGCAAGCCTATCGAAGTCAAGAAGGCCCAACCGCGGGGCAACATGCGTGAAGAAGAGAACGAGTCCCTAGGACGTGGTGGACGAGGTGGTCGTCGTGGTGCCAACCGAGATGGCGACCGGGGCTTTGACGGCGGCAACGGCAACCAACAGAACCAGGCTAACCAGAATGGACAGGGGCAGAATATGATGGGAGGCATGACTCCACAAATGATGGCTCAATACTGGCAGAAGATGCAGCAGTACTTCGCTACCTGGCAACAGCAAATGGCTTCAGCCGCAGCCATGCAGAACGGAGGCATGGGCGCAATGGGTGGGATGAACCCAGCAATGATGCAGCAAATGCAAGCCATGCAACAGATGAAAGCAATGCAGGCCATGCAGCAACAGCAAAGTCAAGCGAGGGGCAGCCAGAGTCCTCTGCCACAGAGTCCTGGAATGGGAGGTATGCAAGGTATGAATCCGGCTATGATGCAGCAAATGCAGCAGATGCAGCAGATGCAAATGCAACAAGCAGCTGCTCAAGCTGGAGGCGGCGCTGGCTTCGGTGGTGGCCCCATGGGCGCTAGTCCTCAACCTGGAATGGGAGGTTTCGGTCCTGCAGCTAATGCAGGAGGAAGACGTGGCACCCCAGGCTACAACGCACAAGACCAGCTAGCTTTCGAGCAACAGAAATATGAGCAACAGCAAGCGCGTCGTGCTGCTCAAGAGGCTCAACAAATGCAGTCATATGGAGGTGGACCAACTTCTTGGGAGGGTATGTACGATGATGTCCCGCAGCCGAACATGGGTGGAGGTGGTAGGGGTGGTGGCGGAGGAGGAAGGGGAGGGAATAGAGGCAGTCAAGGACCACAAGCTGCACCGCCGGCGAACGCGCCCACTGGACCAAAAAATGCAGGCAAGCCGGGAGCGAACTATCGGGGTGGAGGCAGAGGCGGGCATAGGGGCTTCCATCCTTATACTAGGAATGGTTGAGGGTGAACCTCAAGCTCTGAATGTATTTATCTTGTGAGGGAAATTTTTCGGACGCGAAGGGGCCTGGGTTTATTGTTGCGTCGTCGTACTTTGGCTTGCCTTGAGGGATTGATTGGTCTTGGTAATTGACTCAGACAGGGCCCACAGTCCCGAAATTGGCACTGTTGCGATGGGGAACACGGTGTCATGGTCATTTATCTCAAGAAAGACGCTGCCGGGAAACAGATCCTTCCTGAGAAATGGATTCTAATCTTCCTTTGGACCGCGTGCGAATTAAGAAAACCTATTCACTCTGCTCGTTATCTTGTGACCTACAATCCAAACCTTTGGGACCATCTAACGGTGCCTAAGCTCCTCAAAACCCCATCCAAAAACGCTCAAACCTTTATAAATCCCACCCCACATCCTTCTCTTCCATTCATTGCTCTACGCTTCAAATTCTTCAAAATATATCTCTCTTAGTAGCGTACTCATGATAGCTATATAATTACGAAGGAATTACGGAAAGATGGATTTTTATAATTACAATCTCTTTAAAGGCGGAACGGAAGGTTTGAAATCAGGACTGTGGTTGAGAGGATTGGCGGAGGAAATGCGGTGAGGTGGTAGAGGTATCATTCTGATTTGTTTCGCAGTGGACTCATCTAGTTTATGCTATTCGTAATACGTTCGCCTCACTAACGAGTTCACTTCCCTCTCTACTGTCGGGCAAAGAGAAGTTTTAAACCACGCAGAAAGGGGCAAGATATCCCATAGCCATAATCTATGGTTCGTTGATATTAACATTATATCCACAGTCTATGTACATGTCTATAATCATTATACAGCCAAGGTCCCCTCTATCAACGCCCGCTCCTATTCACGGCACGAGAGCCCTATTACCAAACGTCAACCCTATTAACAAACTTCACACTATCCAATTCCATCCAATGCCATATATCATACCATACCATCTCATCTCATCCCCTCTCACGGCTTACTCAACTGCTCCTTCCTAAAAAACATAAAAAACCCCATCGGCACCGCCAAATTCATCAACAGCGCCACCCAAAACCACGCCTTCCCCAACCCCGGCATCGCTCCAGCCGAGAAATCAGGAAATACGTCCCCAGGCCCAATCTTATCCGGCGCCGTCGCTCTCGCTAATATGGTAGCGACAGAGCCAAGAACTTGCGCTGCGATGAGCGTGAAGAGGACGTGGAACCTCGTTAGAGTTTGGAGGAGGATCATTCCGAACCCGACTCCTTGTACAGCGTCTAACACACCAAGCCATAACCATAGACTTCTTCCTGCAATGGCGCTGATGATTGGTCCGCCGGCCCAAGGGACGTATTGGCCGATATTACTCGTACCCCACAACATCTGCGCCCATCTGGGCGCTCCCAGACCCATTGAGAAGACGGGGAGGACCCAAGAATGGCGGGTCGAGAGGGCGGCGAAAACGTAGAGGAAAGCGGCCCAGACGCCGATGAAGAAGACGGCGACGAGGATGGCGATTTGCCATGCGGCGACGTGCTGGCTGGACCAGAGGTAGAGCCAGTTACGGCCGTAAGGGGCGCTGAGCCAGTAGTTTTGGATGATTACTACGACGAAGAACCACTGTAGAATTGAATTAGCCATGGGCTCAATTTATTACGAATATGAATGTGATGTACCAGGATAATCTTCCTCCGGAAAAGCGACGAGTAGAAAGAAGGTATATGTCCTGGAGCTTGGCGATAGTATTTCGGCAAACCGATCAAGAGCACAGTTCCCACTGCCCACATCAGGCAAGCAATTACCACACCAACTATCATGATCACGTGGGGGTTTGCAACGGCGGCACTGCTTCCTGTAGAAGTATGCTCCGAGGCTTTGGTTAATTCTGAGCCCCAGTACCACAGAGCCACGACGTAGATTTGTTGCGTGCCTTGAATGATGCAGGCACGGTAAACCCAGGATGTTACAGGGGCACCACCTGAGATGTATCAGCTATGTATCATCAGTTTCCAGACAAACAGTCAGCAGCATACCTTCATCGCCAAAATTCACAGCGAAATAGATGGAACCGCTCGAAGATGCCAAGGCATAGAATCCGGTAGCGACATTTTGTATCCATCCTCTGCTATCGACAGACGAACCGAGTGGTGCGAGACCGATCAGTAGAAAGGCTGAGCCATAGAACGCAAATGGAAGCGAAAGAACGTATACTGTTTTCAGACGGCGGTATAGGAACCACCATATGAGCGATCCACCAAGATAAATCGAGGCAATCGTGTACAGCTTGTCAGCGGCTTGGCCGACGGAGCCGGTGAGAAGCGTGATTTGATAGGAATTGGCTGCAATGATTTGGCCCTGTGAAAAAAACTTGTCAGCAAAGCTAATCTCTGGTCTTCAGGCAAGGGAATCTTACGAATGCTAGAAGAATGGAGTAGAGAGGCCAATCTCCAACTCTTAGCCGCAAGGCATGCTTCAAGCCCCTTGGTGCTACATAATCTGGACCCAACAAGAACTCGTCCATAACCACCTCTGTCTCATTAGCCATCGGCGGCTCGGAATGATTGTCGTCAAAGCTTGACCCGTGAGGCGACGTGTTACGATCGAACCGCATGACTGACACTGCTGGACTCGGCATTGGGGATTTGCCCATCTGAGCAGCGCGCATCTGCCCAAACCAGGTCTTTTCGCTTTTCACGAGGTATTCCTCGATACAAAGCTGATCTTCAGATGTTTTACCATTGAGTTTCTCCAATTTCTTTGAGTATTGATCTGTAAATTCCTGCTTTGGATCTGTGAAGAAGGGACTGACGTGCTGGAGTTTGTAATCAGAAGTTTCGCCTATCACGGCTGGCAAGCTTAAAAGAGTGCTGTTCGATTGCTTAAATATATGTGGCCCTGAATCCGGTAACCAGTTATCCGACAGTCTCGTTCCCGAGGCAGAAGGAGTAATTAAAGACGTGGAGGGATTCGGCGAGGTTATAACATTCTGTGGATCGAAAGTGATCGCGGACACTCGTTTGTTTTCCTTCGAGCTCTGCGGGGAGGAGGGAAATTGCGGTGAAGGTGTTTCCATTGGTGATGGTGGCCCCGATGGCACTGGCAGTCTCGATTGTCGCCTTGATACCCTTGGGACTTCCTCGTCACTTGAGTCTTCGGCGTCAGATGCTGGAGCTGAAACAGGAGCAGCGCTGCGTCCTCTACTGCGTCGCTTGAGTTTCTTCCTTTGCCCAGGTCCTAATCTGCTGCCCAAGCCTCCATTTGGGAGCGGTGGGGGTGGGCTATCCGATCGGAGTGGGCTCGGAGCTCTGCTAGCATTTTTGCTTCCATTGCGCGAGTGCCCTGGTGTCGCGCGGCGGGAAAGCGCTGGGTTGCTCCAGCGGGACTGCGTTGGGGTTGAGGTACCACTAGGTGCGAACAAGCTCTGCCGCGATGCCTTAGATTGTTGTTTCTGACTGATTTCTATTGCCGTCGATTGAAGCTTCTCCAGATCCTCCTTCCACTGTGCAACCGGAAAGCGTTGCTTGGCTGCACGAGCTCTCATGATGGCACGAACTTCTGGCTTCGATGCTAGTGCTCCCTGACAAGCGATCTTGAATTGCTGAATCACGTGCTTAGTAGTCGTCGACTCGATGGTAAACCACCAGCCAGGCATCTGTCCCAAGCCTCCCACCCTAGCTCCGATACACAAAGCTCCCTTGCGACCAAATTCTACGGCCACCAAGCCAAAAGGCTCGTCTCGAGAAGGCATCAAGGCAAAGTCTGCGCCACTGAAGATATATGGTGGGAGGGAGGTGAATTCTGGTTTGGAGTAGACTCTTCCAGGATAGACTTCCATCATACGAGCGAATTTCAAGGCGGCGAATTTACCGTAGAGATCGATCACGGGCCCTACACAAATGAGCTGCACCTGTGGATTGTGTTCCATTATGGATGGAAAGCAATCAGCTATAAGGCTAGGAGATAACCACAGTCAGTCAACTACACCTCCAACGGATGGGGTAACTCACTCGACGCCCTTTTGCTGGGACCACCTGCCGACGAAGACAAACAAATCAGCGTTTGGATCTTGCTTCAAGTTGGCCCATTCTTGCGCCTGCCGTTTGAGCTCGGGCTTCTCGGCTTCAAGTTCCTCGTTGACGGGAATATCTGAAGTTTTAACTTGTTCCTTATTCCATTCGCCAATGTCTGTCGGATCTGGATTGGGAAGGGCTCCAACTTTGTCAATTCCCCAGAGAATAGGATACCTTGCGAATGAACGCTTCCCGTACTTCGCTGAGACACCAACAGCCCCAAAACCCTTTTGATGTATACGAAGGTAGCTTGCGCCCGCGTGCAAGAGATCTGTGGAGGATTCCAATGTCAGTGTCAATAAAAAATGTACCTATGAGATAAATTTAGCTTACTGAAGACCTCTCCAAATTGAACATATTTCTGCACGATCGCTGGATCAAGGTTGTACACCTTACAGACCTCTTCTCGCTCTGATACCGTGCGCATGGGCCACAATCCTTGAAATTCCGCGTTGTGAAGGGAAAGACAACAAGGGATGACCGTTGGTAATAGATGCAAGGGTGCTACTGTCCCGTGGTAATCATTGATATGGTATAATTCGACAGGGAATCTCCTCATAGCTTCGGCAATGCACTGGTTCCATGCCGAGTAATAGATAGCACTGTCCAGGTCGTCCATGCGAGGCGGATATGGCTCGGATTGCGTCTGCTGTCGAAAGATAGGCGCATCCAACAATACATAGGTGATGTTGCGAAGGACATGGTATTGGACTTGAATCTGATATTCATTGCCGAGAATCTCAATGGTCATGGGTTGCGCAGGAGTATCAATTGGATATTGGACGCCTCCAACACAGGGAATGACCCAGACGAGATCTTGATGTGCGAGGTTCTTACCCATTAATTGTGCCATGACACCAAGACCTCCGATCTTGACTTTTATCTTCCAGTCCTCGATATCATACTCCATAGTCGCAATTAGCACTGTGCGGCGCCCCTGAGTCGTAACAGCCGGCTCTACCTGTAAGTTGAGGCCACCAGTAGCCGTTTGGGGTAAAGCTTCTGATGTTGCGGCGGCGGCGGAGGATTGATATAGGTTACCCATCGTCAAAGGTTGTGTACTGGTGGTCCTTCCCGGGTGCTTGATCCGCCTTCGAACAATGAGTGGGACCATGCTCTTCTTTTCGGTTACACCAATATCGTTCATCTTGACGCGGTAGAAGGATTTGACGAAGAGCCAAACTCCTGTAGCACCACTAAAGACTGGTACCAACCAAAGAAGAATGTAGAGCACTAGCTGTGCCCACCGATTGCCCACAGGTATAATCTGAAATCTCATACTGCCATCATCTAAGGCGATCTGATTGGCTAGGTATGGAGATGGCGGTGAATCGGTGATGTTGATAACGTTATTGATGAGCGACAATGGAGGTATACGATCGAGCACAAAATCTCCATCGATATCACCATATACCCTCGTCTGGTCCGGCTGTCCATCAGGGTTTATCCCCCATACGTTTAACGCAACTTGAACAGGCCATTCACCCATGAAGTTGAACTTCCAGAGCTTGTCTTTGGCGTCTTGGACCATCTCATTAGGAAAGCCTGCATCAAACCCATACTGATTGAAGATACCATGTAGGAAGAAATGAGGAAAGCGTCGAGGCGTAACTGTTGCGCCAGTTGCGGTGTCTCCATGTTGTACGTGATCACTGCTGCCGGCTAAACGACTCCAGTATTGGACAATAACGTGCTCGCCGCTCCAGGCTTGGGTCTTCGTGCCAGACCATACTTTTGGAGCCAAAGTCGTGTTCCCGCTGCTTGGATAATCTTCCCAGTCACTGTATGTAGTTTCGAAGTTCAAAGAATATCGGAATTGATCTGCGCCAGGAGCATTGTGTGCGATAGTGAGCGTACCATTGGGGTCTTTGAATAATAAGCTCGAGCTATAATTAGCTGATTTGGGGAAGACTATTGGGTTGTCGGCTTGACCGATACGTAGTAGGAAGTGATCAACGGAATTTGTTGAGGTATTACCGTTCGCAGCAGAGATATTGCTGACGGTTATTTGATGCATACCGTCCGACACATTTGTCAAATTAGCGGCAAATGTCCAAGCTGTGCTAACACCTCCAGACCATGGACTGGGGTCTGCATCCGCACTAGAAAGATTTTTGCACTGAACGCTACCACTATCCAATAGAGCCGTGTCGTTGTCAGCTGTGGTGGAGTTGATGTAAAGCGTGTTCGCGATCTGATCGCAATCCATTGGAGCAGAGAAGTGGATTTCAATTGGGATAGTGTCTGTGGAGAGGAGGCGAGCATCGTGTCCTGGAAGGAATCCGGTGATGACCGGCGAAGGGGTTATAAACTCATTTTCTGGGACGAGGGCTTTGAAACCCCAGGCTGGCAGCTGGATCTGTGAGAGACAACCACTGAATTTAGTTGGATCTGATGGCAAAGTAGTAGATGAGTTTTCCAACGTATACACATCATATGGTGCATACAGATTCTTGACGGTCGTACCCCCAGCGAAGGGTGCAATCAATGCTGCGGTACTATTATCGCACTGAAAGCTATAGGTGTTTGTGTCTTGCTCGTTGCCGTAAACAAGCCAAACAGATTGATTGAAATTTTGGGCGCCGTCCCAGCCTGCTCGCTCCATACTCCACATACCAGTCTCGGTTGGAGTATGATTACTTCCAGGTAGATAGACATTGTAAGTCTGCTTGGACAATTGCTGTATCGAGAAGCCATCATTAAGCACCGGATAATTGTTGCGCATTTCGTAGGTACTTTTGATAATGTTTCGGATTGAGTTGGAAGGATCTCGGTGGTCCAAGTTGATTGAATCATCGGCGCAACCGCGTAGAGCAGCGTCGACAGGGAACTGGAAATATTTGGAGTTTCCAATGGTGAAGCAACCGTGCATTTCCCAAGCCTGGGATGATGACATTGGAGACCTTCCGTAGACATAGTTTGAAGCTGTGTTATCCATGACATAAAACGCTTGTTCCTCGCCCCACACCAGTGTCGGTATTCCAGGCAGAAGCAACGTGGTTATGAACATTCCGAGTAATTGTTTTTGTGTACCATTGACAATTGCTGGCCAGCGGAACACATCTTGATTGGTGACGCCGTACATGTGTCTAGGATCGAATTCCCCAGTATTAGCATTAACCATGTCGTTTGTCTGCAACATGGCCGTCCAGAAGGCGATCCAGTCTGTTGGTGGATCTCCTGAGGCGCCAAAGGTACCATCCATGCTGTAAGAACAGTCAGAATTAATATATTGTATAAAGGGTGAGAGTGGACCCACCCTAGAAATCGTGTTAGAAATCTATATACTGTGTAGTGAAAGGCTGCTCCATCGAAGGCATTTTCCCCGACATCACGGATAAAATACTTGTCGTCCGAGTTGTTGGTCATCAATACAGCTTGGGTAGCGTTGTCTACATATTGATCAGGCGTTCTACCTCGCCCAATGTAGACTGAGCCGAATGTGTTTCCTGAGACGATTTCGCCAGAAATATAGAAATTGTCCTTTCCATACCTACGAGCACATTGCCGCACTGAATCTGACCAATCCGCTTGCGCGTCAATAGTTATCATGAGGCCTTTATCCATCCGATAGCCGTCGATGTCCAACATGGCAAGGGTGATACAAGCAAAATGCTCGATCTTGTTCAACACATCTGGTCGCCACTCACGGAGACGATCCTGAACGTAAGCAAATTTTGAAATTTGGCGTTGCCATTCCGGATAGTTGCCGAAAGCTGCAATCTCTCCGTATTGGTCGAACTCACTGTCACGGCAGCCGACCAGTTCTGTTGTCAAATTCGTGACTTCCATACCGTCATCACCATAAAACCTTGGGTAGTCGCATTGTGGCAACTCATTGTTCCCAAAAGCAAAGTCCATGTATCGTCGGTCTGATTTCCATAGCGCGTTATGTTCTTTGTTATCGAACGGTGTAGATTGGTTCAGGTAGCCTTCGAAGCCAATGAGGTCGCCCATCCTGCAAGTTATAGAGTTAGCCATAGACTGTTTAGTGCGCCATATATTGACTTACGTCGACATCGTGTTGTCTAGAACCACATACATCCCTCGCCTGTGTACTTCCGCAATTGCAGCTTGCCATTCTGCAATGGTACCAAAGTGATGGTCCAGGAGTGTGAGATCGAGGGGACTATAGCCATCCGAAGCCCATGGTACGTTGATGTGAGGACTCCCAGCGAGGTAGAGCACCTATACACCATCAGCATTGATCCTTTGACCGAAGCAGCATTTCGGCGACTGACCTTTATCCCCATTCCTTGTAGATAGTCAAGACTATCTTCCAGTCCCCGTATATCTCCGCCATGACGAAGTTGGGTCTGCGTAATGTCGTGCTCGTACTGCGTACCATTTGCATCATCATTAGAAGGATTACCATTAACGAACCGATCTAGCATAATAGTATAGAAGGGCATCCTCCAATTCGAGGGCGACGGAGTGAAGACATGACCCTGCCAGGTGCCCGAGTAATCGAGAGGGTTCGTGGCAGATTGGTTGGTGTTCAGGTTCCATGTCGCTTGTTCTGGGTCGTACTTGAGAGCGACAGTTATGGGTGTTAGAAAAAGCCATACCAGGCATAGGCAGTGTAGGCATGCCTTGCTGAGCCTGTGTAGAGCCATTGCTCTAAGAAAAGAGGCTTCAGGGAAGCTCATAGATCATCAGGGCTGTGAGTAATCAAGATGCTGGCACTGCATTAGACATTAATGGTAGGGAGGGTGGTATTTAGCGAGAGCTTTGCGGCGAGAACGAATGTAGATGCAAATGGACCCCAAAAAAATCAATCACGAACGAATGTAAAGGTTGGGGAAAAGAAATGCAATCCGCTATACAAAGGACTTTTCGACGTACGATGAAGAAAATAGAACGAGTCACAAAACTCAGAGTGAATGGTCTAGTGAGGTCACACACGAACCGCCGTGTTGCTTGGCGCAGGATTTCCTCCGACTTGTCTTTACCTTGTTGCTCTGCCAGATACCGCCGGCTATGCCGGAAGAAGCCATTGCAAGGTTCTCCCACAGGGCTAACCTGGACCTTGCAGCTGTCTAAATCCCCTTTTGTAAATATTTATCGAGTTGGTGTGGCGAGGGTCATCACGAAGCGCTCAAAAAAGGTCTGTTTTGTGGGTCCACGTAATTCCCTGGCCCAAAATACTATTTTACCCTGAAATAAGGCTCAGGCGAGCAGTCCCTGATAGAATAGCTCCGTTGAGATCTTGCATAGCCTTATGAAATCACGTTGTGATAGATAGGTACTTGGTACCGGTTACCACTCGTATGTCCCCAGCTGTAAATTCCGATACATATGTCCTCAGCCGTACCCCTCCAATCTCGCAGTTTCGCTTTCGATCATGCATGTAAGCATGGCGATATGCAGGCAGTGAGCAGTTATGCGTGGAACGATAGTGTAAATTTTGCGAACGACAACACCGATGGTTTGTAAGGCGCATGGGCGCAAATACGAAGTCCCATCGTGGGAAAGTAAGCAATAGGAAAGTAAGCATGGCAAACGCCGTCACGATGATCACGATGATCAAAAGGCCTGGACAGACGAAGCTTAATGAGCAAATCAGTGGCAGAAGGATGGTGGTCTGAGCGGCAAGTTCCTTGCAAAGACCACGGGTCCGGAAGGACTCAAGCTGTCCGGACTGCATTGGAAAGAAGGGGCGTACCTGCGCATATACCCTATGGATGATTTCCGAAGAGCTCAGAGGCTGAAACAGCGCTTGGCATCTGACCCAGCGTCTCGGCAGGTGTACAATCATGGGCATATCTAGCGAGAGGTGACAGGAATAGGTAAGGGTAAGCAAAAGAAAGGAGAGGCTCTGGGGAAGAGGAAGATGGGGGTGGGGGGTATGTAGACAGGAGTGTTGGGAATATGCCGAGTGCGCCCGAGGACGCACAGATGGATGTGACCAGATGCAGCTGCGCCTCCTAGCCACACCGACTGGAGGGCAGAGATAGGCTGCGTTACATGAGAAACTCCACATTCGCCCCTAATTCAAATGTGCTTTAGGTCTACAGCAACCTGTTTTCTGATTCTTTTGCCAGCTGTCCAATTACGAGTATCCGTTGACGGGAAGGAGGAAAGAGGGCATGTCGTCGCCATCAAAAATTTTCCGCTTGACGCTTGACCGAAAGCAAAAGTTTAGTGCCCGCCCCGTTGATGGTTTTGTGTAGTGCCATCGAACGAATGACGAGCTTTGACGCCTTTCTGCCGATTTGGAGTTGCACTATCCGCGGCAATCAGTCTGCGCTCAGCGGAGAAACGTCCTTTGATTAGCCTCCTTCATACCAAAGACGACGTTTGTGACACATTCGTTGATAAAGAAATGTTCTAATAATCTCAACAGTCTTTCCCAGTTTTTCATAGTTTTTCACAGTTTTCCACAATTTTCCCTCTCGGCCCAACAATTGGTTGCGACGTCAGGCCACAGCGCTAGGGTTGACCCGATACAGTAGATAAAGATAGAATGCCGAGCGGCAATAGGTGCATGGCTGAAGAATTGCGGGCCAGGGAGCTGCACGTTTAGCCACAAGCCCAGCCCTACCTTGCCAATAGATCCTCCTCCTCCTTATCTGTAGGGGGCCGTATCTGTACAAATACGGTGTAGTTTGACTTTGCCAGGATTTTGTAACAGCTGGCTCCGGATATCATCGTGTCAACTAAAACAAGGTTTGACTCGTCCGACTACCTTACCAAGCAGTAGAGGCTTTGACTTGACAACATATAATGCGGGTTAAGATCGCTGCTCCATGGACGAGAATGGAGCCTCGTTGAAGGTAGGAGGTAGGAAGTAGGAAGTACCTGACACATTCTTCAGGGTCAGGGCCACTTGCCGTCAGCGGCCCTAATTCTACGCCTCTTGCGCGTTCGTTCCATCATGCCAAGGCTTCGCTCGTAACATACAAAGATACCTAGGTCCACCATAGAACGGAAACAGTGTAAGGTTAGTTGAATCTCTTCAATAACTATCAATAATTCTGCAATGATATAAGTAGGGTAAGTTACAGTCGTATTCCTTAGCGATAATAGTGATCACGATAAAATGTCTATCACTTTCTCCATTACTTCGGGTGGTTCCATTGTGGTGGTTTTGGTGGGATGAGTGCGAATCGCCCACTTCCCACGATCCAATACCATGGAATTGGAATTTCGTGGACCGTGGGATGGTGGCGCACATTTCCAGTGAGCCACATGAGCTTTTTTGGATAAGGAGAAGGGTGATTTATGGTTACATGAATTGATCAGTAACAGAATATGCAGAACGATCACTTATTCCGTATCGGCCACTCGCTTGAGTCGCTGTTCAAAGTGTTCATGTGGAGCGCTGCTTTTCTCCTTTACTGTGTAGTGCTTGTCGATTATGTCTTTGTGGTATCTTCCGAACGTAAGGTCGTGAAAGGACGAAATGATACGTAAGGCTACGCTCACGCTTTTCAAAGTAACCGAAAAAGCTTGCACTGCCTCTCATTCCATGCGATCCTGTGGTGCCCATTGTATTAGAAAGAGTTATTTACAGTGCCCGAATATCAGTTCATATCTTTATCTCAATCTTCCTGAGAACTCGGAGGGTAGAACATCCTCTCCGGAAATATGCATACGCATTGCATTCCTGTGAGCCAGGCAGGTTCAGTGGAGAGGTGTGCGCTCGGGCGTATAGGGGCATGGCGTGGCGTTGATCGTTACACATGCCTCAATTTCGCTAGTCAAAGGACGTACCGAGCTTTCAACTTGTCCAATTACATAGAGCCTCCGGTGTCAAAGACGAACACCAATTTCTGCTAGTCATACACCATAGCCCCGCTACAGGTTACCGGTAACGAACCCTTGAGGCTCTGTCATGATATTCCCCCAGCACCATCTTCCTCTCAAAGCCCGTTCCAAATGTGTTCATTTCTGAAGTTCTTAGGACCATCCCTCCAGTTCGCATATCCCAAAGGTTTGTATCTACCTCACCCTCGGACTCGCATCCCCGTCATACACCCTCCCTACTTTCAAACTTTGTGCATAAAGCTCTTTATGGTATAGCACACAAGCCTTTAGTTGGCTTTTCTCCATGGTCAAGCTCCTACTCTTTTGGCGCTCAAGAAGGAGCATTAGTGACAAGGCTATGATGGTTATGGTGAAGGGTATGCCGATACACATGCCTGTAACTACGATTTTGGTCATAGATTTGACCTGGCTGACTTGGCCAGTGGCACCTGAGGGACTTGTGATTTGGGCGGCAAGGGTTATCGGTGTAATGGTTGTTGTGAAAGTAGCGACGGTTGTGATTTCTGTTACCGGAGGGTCAAAAGTAATGGCTGTAGTGATAGCGGATATGGTGACGGTGAGTAAGGGTTGATCATTTTTTGAAAGGATGGTGCCCTTTGGTAGGGTGAAATTGGAGGTGAGACATGTGGAAGGGTCGCAGGACCATTTATCTGCATCACATGGGGCAAGTTGTGTGTTACCGCCAGGGTTTTCTATAGACCCGGAAGATGACTCAGTATCAGCCACGCGCATTATTTTCGAGGTTCACATAAGAGGCTATCACTCACTTTGCTGGCAGTGCTGAGGACACTCAGATGATGTCCACGACTTATCCGTACAGCTACGTCGTGACAGCACCCAATCCGTCATGCAATAACCATTGGAGAGACAGTAAGAGTCCGTAGGACAACAAGCCGAGAATGTCCCATTCTGACAGGGAAGATCAGGGACGATCGTCTTGTCAGGCGTATAGCATGTTGTTGATGTTGCAGTCTGTACAATTGACATGACAACTATGATCTTAATAGAACTTGCCAGAGACAGCCGGAACAGCTGGATAGAATCGTACGAAGCCATCGTGGTTTTGAAGGAGACCATGCGTGAAGATCAAGAAACGACAAAGACTATATGACAAGGCCTTAATGACAAGGCAAAATCACATAACCCTTTCAAGAACGAAAAAAGGCGGCGGTGGGCGATAAGCTCTATATGTATCTGGCTTTTGCCCAAGGCACAGACAAGGAAATTCTGCGACGACCATGGTGTCCATCATAACCTGACGCCAGAATCATGGTTTCATGTCGGAGTAACTCAGCCTTTTATATCCGTTAGATGCCGCAGGCGAGTGGTCCAGCAGTCAAGTTGTGATCGCAACGTGTATACTTCAAAGTCTGTGCCGCACAAAGCTTTGAATATTTGATCTTCCGTCACAGGACCCATAGCTTCGCACCCTTGTATACATATGGTTTCCCGTCACGAAATTGTTCAAAATCAATGAGCTTGCCCGATATGATTCCTTGCCTCGTATTAGCAATTGTCTCATATATCATCAGCGTCTGGAGGAATAGGGTGCTGGCTATAAGAATGCCCTTGTGCATTGCAGCATCAATTAGCAAAGCTCTACGTGGACACATGTCAGGCCGATTGCGCCTTTCTGGTGCATAACCACCGCCTGAGACAAAACAGTTGGCTTCTTAGGGCCCCACATAGATGTTGGACGTTTCTTCAGTTCAATAGAATTGTCATCTTGTGCTAGTCCAGAAAACAAGCCCCAGACGAAGGCAAAGAGCCTAAAGGATATATCGAAAGCCCGGACTTAGGCATGTTTCAAGTCAAGCCATGTTCCTCCTAATCTGAAGGAGGATTCAGTACTTGAACTTCTATGACTGTGTAGCTGGCCTTTGGTCCGAAAGGCGGGTTTAAGTTAAGGTACATTTTACATGCGTTTACTCCATGCTCCACTGTACTTGGGAACTACTCGAGCAGAGAGACGACTTTCTTCAGGATTGCCTCAGTCCCAAGTCCGGCATTCTTTGGATCTTTAGCTACGGCTTGCCAGACTTCCCCATGTTTCGGTTCATTCGATACAGCTTTGGCTATTGTATCTTGGACCTTCTCCTCGGTTCCATGCTGGTTCAAGAACTTCATATACCAAGCCCAAGTATCCCCCAAATCAGCGTCAAGTAAGATAGCTTTCTCGAACCAGTTCGCTGCTTTGTCAAGTTTTCTTTCGCCCCAGAAGACGCGTGCCACGGTGACAAACAGGGTAGGATCATTGTCGCATTTCTTGATAGCCTCCAGACTGCGCGGTTTGCGCTGTGTTCGAGCCTCTAGATGCCATATAGACTCGCTCCAGAGGATCCCGCTTGTGGGAAGTGCTTGAAGAGCTTTGGCCATAAGGACCTTGGCTTGGGGTATATTGCCCGCTCTTCGCTCAACCCGAATTGCCTCGAGCCTGACTTCTGCACTGTTAGGTGAGTTCATTATACCGCGTTCCAGAACACTTCTTGCTTTGACAACCACGCCATTGGCCTCTTCTAAGCGACTAAGAAGGAGGAAGAGAGGTACAGAGGTCGGACATGCTCGAGTCCCTGCGTTGTAAGCTTCTCGTGCTTGCGGAATCCTTCCCTGCGCAGCGTAGATCTGTCCTTTCTGCATATGAAGTTTAGCCTGCTTAGGATAGAGCTGCAGAGCTTCGATAGCAAAGTCCAGAGCAACAGAGTCATTGCCTTGTTGCCGCTCGAAAGCCACGCTTTTGTACCATACTCTGTCAGTACCGGCTTGTTCACGAGCTGTCTGAAGAAGCGATCTTGCTTCTGCGATGTTGCCGGTTCCTGCTTCCAATTCCACAGCGGCCAACCATATAGATTCGTTAGCACTGAGCTGGTTGAAGGCGCGGCCAAGAACACGTCGAGACTCGTCAATTCCGTCCGGTCCTTTCCGCTTGGCTTTCGCAAGTGCTAGCCATAGGCTGACCGAAGACGGGCAGGCCTCGCAGGCCTTTTCCAAAAGCTGCCGTTCTGATTCTTCGGTCTCGTGATTCCTCTCAAATTCTGTAGCGAAACGCCAAAGCTTCTCGCTAGTTGGGAATACCCTTAGAGCGTAGGCATTGATGGCTCTCGCGGTTTCAAACCTTCCTCGCGCAATGCTAGCCTGGCTATCATCAAGGAACAGAGTCTTCCTATCATCGTCTTCGTCGACCCCAAATCCAAGTGTCTCCGCTATGATGGCCTGTAATGTCAGTACGGCACCCCCCTCACCCTCTAGCTTCTCTGCTTCTGCTATCCACTCTTCGCGCTTAAGCATGGCATTCTCACGAGCCAGTGACATGACAGCTCGTTTTATGATTTGTTGTGGGTTGCCCTTGCCCGTCTCCTCTGCTAACCTCGCTGCAGCGATCCATATTCTGAAAGAGGTTGGGTTAGATAATCTAGCCTTATTCAAAACCTTCTGAGCGTCTGTAGAGTTGCCAGTCATGACCTCGAGGCGTGCCAATCCTAACCATAGATCCACCGATAATGGAATCTCCTCAACTGCTTTAGCTGTCAACAGCTTGGCCTCTGAGGGGTCTTCAACCAAGTTGATCAGTTCTCTCCAGATCTTCTCACTCTTCGGTAGCGCATCAACAGCGCGCCTTAGTACACGTTGCTTACTGGAGGTCAGACTCTCCAATCGCATAGCCTCGATCCACAAAGCCGTCGACTGAGGATTCGCTTGAATACCCTTCGCTGCAATGATCTTGGCATTGAAATTGTCGTTAAGCCTCATGGACTCTAACCACACAGCTTCGCTATTCGGACACATTTCCGTACCCAACGCAATCGCTTTTCTGCTTGCGACCACTCTGCCAGCAAGTTCCTCCAATCTTGCCATCGCCACATAAGCAGGAGCGTGATGCTTGTTGGTGCGAATGACTGATTCAAGCAAGACTCGCACCCGATTGACATCGCCTACTTCTACCTCACCGGCTTTTAACTCGGTCTTCGATAGACTGGTCAAATAACCTTTGGGATCGATGTTTGTAGCGGTTCCGGATGTAGAATCTGCTCCTCCTGACTGAGCAGCCTGGTCCAAGCGCACCTGCAAGACCTTGTCCCGCGCTGCTCCAATATCGGCAAAATTTGTCATAGTCCCGTCTGCAACATCCGAACCGTTCGTTGAAGGGCCGTCGTCTTGCACGGTCGTGTCCATCTGCGTCGAGTCTCTAGCTCCTGCAATAACACTATCCGGCACAGCGTAGAACCTGTTACGGGCGTTGGTCTTGGTCCGTTTGTTCTTTCTTGTGAGATCTCCAGCTTCAGGAAGGTTGGCCCAGTCCTCTTCTGACACGCTCGCCAGACTTCGTTTGAGATCTGCAAATTGTTGTTGGATTTTTGGATTGTTCGCCTCGTATTCTTCTCGTTCTTGGGCTTCGCGGGCTTCCCTAAATGAGGTGGACGGTCTCAGGTCGGTAATCTGAACATACAAAACCAGGATGTCTGATAAACCATGTGTTCGACACGTAGGCATAGCAAGGGTAAAAGGAAACAGAGCTACGAACCTTCTTGCTTTTCTCCTCTTCTCCATGCGCTCATCCACATCTTGGTATATTCTATCAGCTGCATCATCATCCGCATCGAAATTGCCTCCTGAAAATAGACCAGTCTCGTTCTCAGGATCTTGAAAACGTTCGTCATCCTCATCAGGTTCGTCTTTCTTCTCAGGTGCTCCATACGCTGTTGGCGGTGCAGCTCCAAGCTGTGCAGCGCGCTTAGCAAGAGCTTCCTTGATCTGGTCTTCACTGGGTCCTTCTCTTGCAGGCCCTAAATCTGATCGGGTTGTGAAGCCTGTAGCACCGCGTCCGAGACCAGCCACGTAGTTCTCGGGCGCTGGCATACTAAGGAAGTCTTTTCGTCCTGCCATCGTCGCGGTTTTCTCTTAACTGCGAAAGGAAGGGGCCGTGAAAAATGAGGGTTCTGGGAGCCGAGACAGTCATAAAACTAAGATCGATGAGGCTCAACGGCGCTACATTTGCTAGCGTGCTTCGCCTTATCGATAAGCCCGAGCACCAACTTTCGACATTTGTGTGTTTGAGACTTATGATTTGAAGTCTCTGATTCCTTTAATTGTATATTTCAGCGACTGTCATTCTGAGTGCATCATGCCCAAAGCTCCCAGAGGGAAGCGCAATGGCGCTGCTCACAGCAGCCCTTACAACCACGGGGGCAAAGGCTCTGCCGCAAACCACATTTTCAAGATGAAGACGGACATCGGCCAGCATGTACTCAAGAATCCAGGGGTAGCTCAAGCAATTGTAGATAAAGCAGATCTCAAGCAGAGTGATGTCCGTCTCCTGAGGGTTTTGGGGATACTACGCCGCTGAAATTGTCCAGATAGTCCTCGAAGTCGGTCCTGGGACTGGCAACATCACCGTCAAGATCCTCGAGAAGGCCAAGAAAGTCATAGCCGTTGAAATTGACCCCAGAATGGCAAGCGAAGTCACAAAGCGCGTACAAGGCAAGCCTGAAGCGAAACGATTGGAAGTTTTACTAGGCGATGTAATCAAGACTGAGCTGCCATATTTCGATGTATGCATAAGCAATACACCATACCAAGTACGTCGAGACCAGAGAAGATGCGCAGATCATAAGATTAAACTGATGGCCTGCAGATCTCCTCTCCCCTTACATTCAAACTCTTGACGCTCTCCCCCTCCCCACGAACCTGCATCCTAACCTTCCAACTCGAATTCGCCCAACGCCTCTTCGCTCGCCCCGGTTCCGCTCTGTATTCCCGTCTCTCAGTCAACACCCAAATGTGGGCCACAGTGACACATATAATGAAGATCGGCCGCAACAACTTTCGACCTCCGCCAGCGGTCGAAAGTAGTGTGGTAAGACTTGTGCCGAAGAAGCCGCGACCGCAGATTAGTTGGGAAGAATGGGATGGGCTGTTAAGAGTGTGCTTTGTGAGGAAGAATAGGACGCTGAGGGCGGGCTTTCTGGGGACAAGTACGATTATGGAGATGTTGGAGGCAAATTATAGGACCTGGTGCGCACAGAACAATATTGCGGTTGAGGAAGGACCGGCTGAAGTAGAAGTGAGCACGGTGGAGATGGACGCTGCTATTGGTGGTAGTGCTGATGAAGATGCTGAGGAAGTGGGGATTGAAGAGGAACAAGAGGAAGAATGGGATGGTATTATGGATGTTGATGGTCCTGACATTCCATCTTTCTTTAAAGACGAATTGGATGAGAAGGCTAGGCTGCTTAATGCAAGATCTGGCTCGAAACGAAAACGGAAGGGCAAAGTCGCTGAGTTGGTGAGAGAGAAAGTGAGAAAGGTACTCGAAGATGAGACGGAGTTGGCAGATAAGCGGGCTAGAATGTGCGATGAAGGAGATTTCTTAAAGTTACTATGGGCGTTTAACAAAGAGGGGATACATTTTAGCTGAACCAGGGCACGAAAAGTAGATTTGGTCTGATAGCGAGGCGTCCGGGCGACTAGCTGCATCTGCATCTGCATTGCGTTCAATTGCCAATAGCTAGATACTTTCATACGCTTGACAATTGCCTTCATATGTAATAGAAGATTCGAAGAGAATGAACTCAGATTGCATGCAACATATAGTAGATACTCGTAAAAATAGACCCCCTTTTGTATCTGGCTTGTAGCGAAGAAAACTCGCATGTCTAGATACATTTTTATACATAAGAATAATTAGCATTTCCGTATCTCACATTGCCAGCAACGCCGTGAAAGCCGTCCAACTTCCATTATGCAGCAATTGGGTATCTTCCAGCCATCCAAGCACCTTTACCATGGAACTCCGATCGCTCCATCGATGCATGGGCTCTAATAGAATCCATTTCCAGAGCCGTGATTTACCCCGAAACGCCTGTACCTTCCATGCATGCGTAAATCAATTCCGAAAACCCAAAAAAGAATTGTCGAAGAGGCTATTGCCCAATAGCCAAACACTCGTCCAGTAGGGCGAAAAGCTTTTCTCGGTCCTTGGCCCCTCCACCTTCCCATCCATAGCTCTCATTGTCGGTAGAAGTGATGCCGTTAATATGAACCCCATTAGTAAGAGTGCCATTGACTCTGGTGCTTCCCCTGTTCATGCCATCATCGTCATCCACCTCCATTCTGTCCGGATGCCCTCCCCAACCCTCCAGGACCCCCTCTGGATAACTGCTCAGAATGTTCTCGACAACCGTAGGCATTTGACCTAGCCCGCAATCACCACCAACACCCAAAGCAATTCTGAAGTCCCCCCTCCCCAATGGTCTCCGCGCACCAGCTTCTTTCGTTTCGACAGGCAGAAGATTACTGATGGGACCTCTTACAACCTCTCCTCTTGACAACATGCTCTCTTCGCGTTCTAGCTGTTGTCGATAACGCCGCGTTGTTATCGAAAGAGCGCCAGCAGCGCCTGCAAGATTAGATCTCGTTTTCGCTAGAACTTGGCCAACAACCGACTTGATATATTGTTCCGTGGCGGTAGCCATAAATTCGGCGCAATTGGCAGACGGGCCATTGGGAAGGGATTGCTCGTAGCAGATAGGCACCATACGGTTGTTCACGGAATCAGTGTCCGGAAATTCGCCTGTCTCGCTGGCGAGAGGTTGGGAGTAGCGTTTGCGGACCTCGAGATCCCAGTCTATTTTAGCGAGCCGTCAGTAGAGCATCTGTGCAATAGACCGAGAGTGGTAACGTACTTGTCTTGTTCAAACCACCTGCGCTTGCAGGAACTGAGTCTGGAAGCTTAATCGTCTTTGCATTATGCCAATTATTCATCGAGGTAATGACGGAGTGCGCAACGCTGTCGAAGATCTCGCCCTACGATCATCAACTTAGCCTGTGGTTTCAAGAAGCCGAGGAGATCCCAGCTTTCATTGTAATAGCAGCAAAAATTTCAACTCACATCAGCCGCTTCTTTGATCCTTCGTCGATCTCTGGCTGGTAGTTGCATGACCTCTGTTTTCAGCCTCTGCTCCGCGGCATCTCCAGAAACGGGTTTAGAAAGCACGGTAGGCTTGTCATTCGCCGAAACCCAGGGTGCAACCCCTGGCTCTGGGGGGTCGCGACTGACATTTCCATATATCCCAGCTATTAATTGATTGTGCAGATGTTCGATATTCGGATCAGTGGTCACATAATGGTTTATTTGGAAGGCAAGCTCGTTTTGATTCAGGCGCCCTATTGGAAAGCGCACCCACGTCAGCTGGTCCACCATCAGAAGTTTTGAAGCGCTCTGATATAACCTCTAGACTTACCAAGCACGAACAAGCTGATAGCTTCCTTGTACTTTCCCCAATTATCACCAATCGCTGCCTTCAAGCTAGTGTACAGTGGTTCAAGATCGATGCGCTGCGCCGTGCTGACGGTTTTCGTAGCCTTCTGCACTGGCAGTGCTGAGACGCCATTGATCTTGGAAAGTGACAGAGCAGACGGGTTCGCGGTAGCGACGGAGTCTAAGCGACTGAGCGCTGCAGGATCGATGTCGGGCATGACGATTTCTTGTGTAGCCCGTGGGAAGCGCCTGGCTGTCTTATGGGCGCCGGCGCCCCATCAGCGATGAAGGAGCCCAAGTATCACACGGGATTATGGGGAGCATAAAAAATCGGGAGGTGAAGCCAGTTCAATACTACTCCTGCGTGGGCACTTGTTAGGTGTCGTTGACAATGAACAGTGGTCGGCTGAGGAGCCAAGCGCCATTGCCGAAGTCGCGCTTCCTAAATTGCCTGTCAAGATTCTCAAGTTCACTTAGAGCCATAGCACCCCCTTCTGACCAGAGAAAGGCATTATCACGGGATGTTGTGTGTTTCTGTTTCGCCTTTACGTTCTACAAGGGTCTACGCTTCCTCTATCAAGAGCATAAGGCTTCTCAATGAAGCCGGCTGACCCTCTAGTAAATATTTCTAAGTACGATATACTCGTAGGGACTGTGGCAATGTGGCAATATTTCCTGCTTATTGGTAGCATCGATTGCTGTGGAGATATCAATTACTTCCCATAGCTGCATATAAAAGTCGCATCATAGCAACAGCACTGCAGGGATGCTGCCGCATGGTTCTGGACGTTGGCAGATCATCAAGCTATTGTCAATCATGATTCAAACATGTCCATATATCGGTCAGTGCTGGCAGATCTGTGTACCGGCGAAAGGGTGCACCCCGGGTGGTATTCGCAATCGAGATGGTTGCACCAATGGTACACCTATACATTTGTTGACTTAGAATCCTATAATGCCCCATCGGTCCTCAATTTTTCGTTCCCCCAAGGCTCTTCTTTCAACGCAGTCAATCCTGCAAGTGGCTCACAAGTCTTGCGCCCGCTCATTGGTCCAGGACTTGGCATTTTGACGCCTTTTGCTGCATAACCCCTCGCAGCCTGCTCATCCACGTTGCCGCTCTGGCTGCTCTGCCTTCTCGGCTGCCCACTCGTGCTTCCTGTACCCGCTGTGCTTTCGCCTGGGATACCCGCAGTCCCCCCAGCGGCCCCAGTAGCTTCCGCAGACGCTTGTAAGGCTTTGAGAAGTGTAACGGTTGACTCGGGGGTCAGGTCTTCGTAATAGTCATCATTTATCTGCACCATGGGAGCATTGACGCAAGCACCTAGACACTCGACTTCGCTGAAGGTAAACAGCCCATCTTCTGTTGTTTGGCCGGGATGAATGCCAAGGTGGTTTTCGATGGCTGCCATTATCTTGTCTGAGCCAACGCCTCCTAATTGGCAGGGAGTCTATCATCCATGTGTAAGTGGTATACACTATCTGCAAACGACCATGAGAGCACTTTGAGGAGACGTACTGTTGTACAGGCTTGTACGTGAAATCGTCCCACTGGATCCCGATTGTACATGGTATAGAACGTTGCCACTTCGTAGACTCGCATCGGTGGCATCTCTAAAATCCTAGCCACCTCATTCATGACACTTATGCTCGTGAAGCCATGCTGCCGCTGACCAAGATCGAGAAGGGGCATGACGGCTGCCTTTTTGTATTGCGGTGGATATCGTTTTAATATTTCCGCAATGAGTTTGTTGTTGATTTCATTGAACTTGAACGGTATAGATGGATTATTGATGGCGGAATCGCGGTGCTGATGTCGAGGTCAGAAGCGTAGGAGAGCTTGACAAACCAGCTGGTGGACTTACGACCTGGAGAGCTTCACTTGCCGCAGGGGCGGTGCATGATATATTCCGGCATTGAGGTCTGATTGACCGTGTGAAGCCTTGCCCAACACATCTTGAAAACCGTGGAAGGACCTTCGACGCCATTTTGCACGATATGTAGACTTGAATGGTCGATAATGTTCAGTGAGCGGATGATGCACTTCAATCACTAGCGTAGTTCTAGAACTAGCCGCTGACCGAGCCAGGCGCGGTACCTCACGCGCAAGCTGCCCTTGAGCTTTGTACTTGGAAGGAGCATTCTGGGCTGGGTTGAGCTCACCTAGGAATAATCTTGGGAAAACAGAGTGGCGCCAATGATCCTACGGTGCTTTCTTTGGTGGTCCTACACCATGTCTAGGACAGGATGAGTATCAGTTCTAGTCATGGAAACGGTGCTGGTCCGGCCCATCGCCACGCTCTTCGGCCAAAGGTGAGTTACCCAAACATATTGTGTGCAGCGTGCAAAGCTTGCTGATATCGTTCGGGCTTTTAGCTACGACAGGCCACTCTGATCATCCCAAAGACCGGCCGACGCATCAAACGCAATGTAACATTTGGGCCTACGACTGGACTTGATGGCGCATTTACCGATGGACCCTCAGATGACCAACATCCGTTGCTGGGAAGAAGAGACGATGGTGCTCGAAACAGCGGCCAGTTATCAAGGCTATTGGATTCCTCAAAGCAATATGCAAAACACGCATGGGCTTTCGCAAATTCTAAGACTGGGCGAGGTGTGTTCAAGTGCAGCATTGCTTACCTCCTAGGAAGTCTTGCCACTTTCGTCCCAGCCATTTCTGCTCTGTTGGGGCAACAAGATGGGAAGCACATGGTTGCTACTATCACTGTCTACTTTCACCCTGCTAGGTCAAAAGGAAGCATGGTCGAAGCCATCCTCTGTGCCGCCGTGGCTTTCGCGTATGCAGTCTTTATCTCCTTCTCGAGCATGGGCGTTTCCATATTCTTCGGGAGAACCCTTGGTCTTATCGTCCTCGGTCATATCCTTGTTCTGATCATCTTTTGTGGTGGAGGGTTAGGCCTGGTGGGATGGATAAAGCAAAAGCTGGGTGATCCTTTGGTCAATATTTCCTGCTCGTTGACATCATTGGCAATAATTACCGTCTTGACGAAAGAGGGTGCGGTGCAGGCCGCCGAGTTCTCGGATGATAAAGTGACACAAGTAATGATCATGATTCTTATGGGTATCTTCGCCACGACTGCTGTATCTTTGCTCATAAGTCCAGTGTCTGCGTGCCAAGAAATGAAACAGAACTTAGTCCAAGTGACAGATTCTCTCGGTGACCTGCTCACTATAATTACAAAAGGTTTCCTCACTGGATGCGAGGAGGAGCTACAGCAACGGCAATTCACCGATGCTTCAGAAAAAAGTACGAAGGTCTTCAATACGCTAACGAAGAACCTAAAGGAGGCCAGGTACGAACACTACATAATGGGCACTGAAAAAGAGTATCAGCTAGACGCAAAACTCGTTAGTTGCATGCAGAGACTGTCGCAGAATGTTGGCGGTCTACGCAGTGCTGCAACCACTCAGTTCCTCCTCATAGCACAAGCACCAGCTAGTGGAACAGCATCGATTACTCCAATAAGTACGGGGTTTGGGACACCAGTGTTTTCGTCTGTCCCAACCATGACGAATGGCTCGAAATCTCCTTCGGAGCAGCATGGTGTTCTTGCTGCGATTGATGAAACACCGGAAGAAGAGACCTTAGAAGATAGTCGGCTGGCTCATCCGATGCCAGACGGCGACAGCCTTGTTTCGACCCTCAATTCGCCTTCAGACATATTTTCGCGATTCATCACGCAGCTGGGGCCTTCGATGGTAAGTGAAAAAGCTAAATCTAGCTGTATCTCCGTACTGACGCTCTACTTGAGAAATCACTAGCCATTACTCTACGAAAGATCTTGGACGAACTCCCATATACTCCTGGTGGACAAATTGCGGTAGACGCTCAATTTAGGACGAGCCTAGAAGATGCTGTAGAATTGTATACTTGGTCACGACAAAAGGCCTTAAATCTGCTCTACAAGAACAAAGAATTCACCAAAGCAGGGTCTGTCCAAGTACAAGCCGACTTTGAAGAAGTGGCTGCTAGCTGCGGTTATTTCAGTTTTTCTCTTCTTGATCTAGCTAATGAGACCAAGAAATATCTTGAGATCTTAGACGACTTGAAGCTTGAGGTCGAAGAAAGGCCATATGGCCGCTCTTGGAACTGGCTCAATTTCTGGGGCAAAATTCTCCATTCAAAGTCAGAGCAGAGGAGTGGCGATCCCGGTAAGACTTCCGCTGATATGTCGTTGTCGCTAGTCAAGCGAGCCAGCCCAACTGACCTATTCTTCCAGAGAACGATAGCCTTATTACGCAGAACGAAGAAAGCGAAATACCGGGTGACATTCCAAGCCCAACGCAGAGAAAAACAGAAATGGAAGCAGGATCTACTCAACAGGGTCGACAATTGTCTTTTAGGTACCGAGTATGGAGGGGGCTTGACGTGCTCCGCCGCGATGATGTCAAATTCAGCATCAAGGTTGGCATCGGAGCGGCATTGTACGCATTACCATCCTTCCTGGAGTCGACACGGCCCTTTTATCAGCACTGGCGTGGAGAATGGGGCTTACTTTCCTACATGTTAGTATGCTCGATGACCATCGGAGCGTCCAATACAACTGGATTTGCACGATTTTTTGGAACTTGCCTTGGAGCCTTGTGCGCTATCGTTGCTTGGATTGCTTCGCAGGGTAACGCGTTTTTACTGGCGTTTTTCGGGTGGCTTATGTCTCTCTGGACCTCATACCTTATTATCGCTCTTGGTCGAGGACCTATGGGGCGTTTCATCATGCTAACTTACAATCTTTCCGCATTATACGCATATTCTCTCTCTGTTAAAGACCTCGAAGACGATGACGATGAAGGAGGCGTCAAACCAGTTATCACTGAAATCGCACTCCACCGGGTGGTTGCGGTCTTATCAGGGTATGATCACGATGCTCATCCATGCTGCGCCTATAGCTCACATATCTAGTTGTCTTTGGGGCTTGATAGTGACTCGTCTCGTCTGGCCAATCAGTGCACAGAAGAAACTGAAAAATGGTATCAGTATCCTATGGCTACGAATGGGCCTCATCTGGAAACGAGATCCCCTCGCAATGCTTACAGAAGGCGACCATCCAAACGTCTACTTCGACCTTCGCGAAGAATTCGAACTCCATCGCTTCCTCTTGCGACTAGAGAATTTACGCAGTGCCGCCAAATCCGAAGTTGATCTCCCCGGCCCGTTTCCTGATGCTGCGTATTCAAGGATATTAAAGAGTACGGGAGCGATGCTGGACGCTTTTCACGCTATGAATGTTATGATTATGAAGAATCCGCAGGCTACGAAGGGAGAGGCGGAGATGTTGAGGTATACGGTCAATGAAAGAGCACAGCTTTGCGCGAGGATAAGTCATTTGTTCCAAGGTATGTGCCTCTCTCTCGAGCTCGCAAATCTCTTTGCTTACCACTTTTGATGATTCTAGTGCTGGCTTCTTCGATGAAACTTGAATACCCGCTGAACGAAGCATTACCCAACATTGAACACACTAGAGATAGGTTACTGGCAAAGATATTCCATTTCCGGAAGGAAGAAAGAGATGGGATCGCTTCCAGGGAGGAAGACTTTGAACTGCTCTATGCCTTTTGTGAGTTCCACTCCCGCCCTTTTTTCCCAAAGGTTTTCTTGTTGTCTCGATAGATACTGGGACTTGCGATATCAATAATGCTGATAAGCAATCGTGTAGCACTTGTCACGGGTCAGCTATCGAAGGAGATTACGGATTTGGGAAAGGAGATTGAGAATTTGTTTGGGGTGCTGAATGAGGATTTGTTGAAGTTGCAATAATGCTTGTGCCACGGCCATGGGTTGCGTAGTGGTATGTAGATAGATTTTACCGTTCAGACAGTCAAAGAATTGATTTGCTCTAATTGTACTGATTCATGCGCATGGTTTGAGAAAGAAAGTGTAGGATGCCTCCGTCAAGCTTTGGGTCATATACAAGTGGAAGACAGACATAAAGGAATATCGGCCAAATCGGCCTAGGGTCAAGTTGCATTTATAAAGGGTCAGCTAAGGGTTGTTTTATATAACCTCATTTGATATTTGCTTTACTCTAAAAGAATGCAGGAAACAAGCATTGTCATTCATCATCATCGCCCTCATTACCTCCGTCATGGAACTACTTTAAAAAAAAAAAAAAAAAACAAAGATGCCGGAAATCTGTAAAGAGAGAAACTAACACGCCAATCATAATTCATATCAATGATAAAAAAAAATCTCAATGCCTTCGTCTCCTCCTGCGCCTGTCCCCATCCCCACCATGCCCATCATCATCATCATCGTCATCATCCCCATTCCCACCACCCAAACCAAAACTCTGAAGCACATCCCCCAATGACCCCCTCCCACTTAGCAAACTCTCAAACCTGTGCACGAAATCTTCTTCTTCCCGTTCCGGCAGCGGTCGGCCCCGCTCATCGAACCGCGGTGGTAGGTCGATTGTGGAATCGGATTCGGAAGGGGAGGAAGTACCGGATTCGTTATTGCGAGCACGATCACGACGACGACGTTCCCGAGCGGGGGTTTGGTCGTCTTCGCTGTCATAGCCGTCTTCGTGGTGAGAGGCGTTGTTGCGGGTTTTGAAGGAAGAGCCGGCTCGCTCACGACGTTTTCTGCGAGGTTGAGGGGTGGAGGGGGGGTCGGGTGCTACGGGGTCGGAGTTGAAACGGACAGATTTGGTGGTGACTGGGGGTGGTTGTGATGTTGCTCTTCGTTCTAATTTGGGGCGGGATGAGGGGGGCGGGGCTGGGGACTGAGCGCGGGGAGTGTTTACACCTAGGAGAAGAATTATGTTAGCAGGTTGATCTTTTGGTTGACTTGAAAGACGTGTAATGGCGGTCACCCACCCTCCCCTCCTGAAACATTGTTGGGATCGAAATATATAGGTATGCCATTCTCATCATACAACGGAGCATCGTTGATGGGAACGTTGGGAGCGTTGGGATTGTTTTGGGTTACTTCATCACTCACATTCTCATCTGCCCTCCTGGGCTCTCGGGGCTGCTGCGGTGGGTAGACAGCTCCGGGTGGAGGATTATAGGCATCAGGCACAGGAGGTGTGTAGCCTCCTGGTGGAGCGCCTTGGGGTGGGTAGCCGTAGTCGGGATGAACCTGGCCTCCGGGTGGAGGAGCGACGCCGGGCTGACCCTGATACTCATTGCCATAATTCGCTGGCGGAGAAAATGGTGCGCCAGGCGGAGGCGGGAAATAGGGAGCTTGTCCTTCAGGATTGTAGCCAGGTTGCTGCGGCGGATATGGTTGGTCGCCATAAGGAGCTTGACCGTAGGACGCTTGCTCAGCTTGCTCTCGACCTATACAAATCTTAGTTAAGTTGGGGAAGGAAGTAATTGTGGACTTACGTTTGCGCTCTCGCTTTTCTTCCTTCCTACGCTGCTTTCTTTGTTCGTGTTCAGAGGCCAGATAAGCTCCTGCGCCAGCTGCTGCTGCAGTGCCAGCAAGTGCCTTGGTACGGCTGCGGCTGCGGCTACGACTTTCGTCTTTCTTGCGGCGATGTCGCCTCCGCCGTGAGCGACCTTCATCATCAGAGTCTGAACCACTGATGCTACGGCGTCTCTCCCTTTGACTTTGTTCACCGTAGGCTGCACTTGCACCCGCAGCTGCTGCAGGTACTAGGGCGGATTGTGAGTTGTAGTAACCTTGTTGACTTGCGGGACGTTCCCCGTAGTAGCCGCCAGCATTGTTGTATATAGGCTGATTGCCATACTCGATGTCTGGAAGCATGGCAGGATCGCCGCCTGGAGCTTCACGGGAAGCGTCATAGTCACCTCGAGCTTGGGACCTGGATCTAGATCGACGTCGACGATGTTCGTGTTTAGCTTCTTCGTCCTTCTTCTTGGCCTGATTCTTTTCATACAAGCCTGCAATAGCTGCAGAGCCCAATCCAGCGGCAGCAATCGGAAGCCCTTGTCGAATTCTGCTCTTAGAACGAGATTTACCACGTCCTCCGCGAGACTTGCTTCGTGCGCGTTCGACAAGCCCAGCTACAGCAGCTCCAGCAAGACCGGCTTGTGCGATCTTTGAGGTTCTGTGTTTTGGATTCCGAGCATCATCCACAGAATCGCTATCACCAACAGAGCTCCTTCTGTGCCTAGAGCGGCTGCGCCGATCTTCTGGCTGGTTCTGCTTGTTCTTCTTGTTCGCATAGCTGACGGCGGCGGCGACAGCTGCAGCCCCAAGACCGAGTCCTGCAAGCTGTTTGCCACTGGGGAGACGAGACTTCGATTGGCTTCGGCTTCGAGACTCTTTCTCTTTACGATGCTTGCGGCGGCCCTTGCGTTCACGGGACCCACTGCGGTCACGGTCATAGTCGCGGTCGCGGTCACGGTCACGGTCACGGTCACGGTCTCGAGAGCCAGCGCGGCTCTTGCTCCGGTAGGCACTTCTGGCTCGGTGGACTGCCTCGGCACCAACAGCACCCAACGCTGCAGCACCAACGTCTCTGCCAACTCGACTACCGCGGCTATCATCACCTGCTCCAGACTTCTTACGGTGGTGGCGGAGTATCTCGGCCGCGCCAACACCTAGTGCAGCTCCTTCTGCTAGATGGCGTCGATGACGGGGTTCATCATCATCGTATTCATCTCGTACTTCCTTTCTGATGTATTCATAGCTAGAATCGCTGTCATATCGCTCATCACGACGTCCAATGTTAGAGACCGAATCATTAGGGCTGACTTCTCGTTCACGGCGTGACACTCGGGAACGACGCTCATCTTCACGAGGATCTCGTGAGACCTCACGGACACGGCGTTCGTAATAGTAGTCCTCTTCCTCTTCCTCCTTTGGTTTGGGACGCCTAGCAAGCTGGCGCTCTTCGCCAATTTCGGATCGCTCAGTGCCACGAATCTCAGAGCGTTGGATCATTTCGAAATTTTCTTCTCTGGGAGGTGGGGAGACGACAACAGGTGGTCGGGGTGCTTCTTGGATGATGATCTGCTGAGGCGGAGTCTCATGACGGATGATGATAGGCTGAAGAGGCTCCGGCCGTTGATAGTAATCCACAGATCTCGTGTAGCGCTCAAGGTCCGGGCGGTCAACAAATTCCCGTTCATACCGGTATTCTGCACGCCGAGGCTCTGGTTCACGCTCACGCTCCCGTTCAATAACGCGGATCTCCCTTCGCTCAACTGGAGGAGGCTCTCGCTCTCGCTCTCGCTCTCGTTCAATGACACGGATTTCTCTTCTCTCAGGCTGAGGAGGCTCCGGGGTCCTATCACGACGGATAACGACCTGACGGTCATCGATCAAGCTACCACGATCTCGCTCAGAACGGCGCTCCCTTTCACCGATGATGATTCTGTCTTCTCTTTCTTCGGGTTCGCGAGGGATTACATATGTCTTTTTGGTAACGTAGGGAGCCTCACGAGGCTCGGATCGACTGAATTCGGATCTTCTGTCATCGAAATCCCGGTCCCGTTCGCGAACGTCTGTTGTGGAGCGATAGACGACTCTAGAATCTCGAACCTCGCCTATCCTAGACATGGTGATGATGGGTTTGCCAAAATTAGCAAAAAGGAATATTGAAGTGAGGAAAGTTGCGAAGGATGGGTGTGGGAAAAGGTGAGGCTGGGAGTGAAGTGTTGCCTGGCTGAGCGCTTATCGCTAAGCCCCCGCACCTAATCACCGGCTGATGTCAATGTGTGCCCAACGGCGTGTAACGGGGCGATCTTCAAGCTCAGAGAAGACCGCTGAAAGGTGTAAGGGTGATCTGAAAGGTGGAAGACAAATGCGACAATTTGGTATCCGAGGTGGAGGAGAACACAGAAATAGGTAAGAATGCGCAAAGGGACAGCTGAGGTGGTTCTAGCAGGGGGCGGCTGGTGGCAACAAACAGAAGCCTACCGTAGAATACCTTCGTAGGGCTGGATGGTGCGGCTCAACTACTCAGTAAGGTAGAGGTCCTTCTAGAAAGCGACATCAGACTTTCTATGGCAGTACAGTACGTTAGCTGTCTGCTTTTGTTTACTTCTATTAGATCTATACCAGTAATGTTTTGATGTAATTGCTTGGAAGACACTAGGGTTGCTTTCGCATTGGATGCCCTTTGCAGGCTACTGTGATTAAGCATTTGAACCACAGAAGATGTTGATCACTTAGAAGAAGAGATGACTTGAGACTTTTTATTCAATCTTGCGCTAAGCTTTGCCGTGGTAATTGTGTTGCAAAAATGTGCTGAGGTCTTTGATCTCTGCTATGACTTGTCTGTCACGGTCTTTGCTCTCAACGTTTTTTGAACGCTACCAACACACAGCTCAACTGAGACTGAAGAATCATCTTTCTCCGAAAACCATTCAAAAGAACTCTGTCTTAGATATGGAGAGCAATTGTATGTCATGAGGGGATTGCTGAAGAAGAAGAGGCTCTCGGCGGATCACAGTGGTTAGCAACGTGTAAGGCCAGGCTGCATATTACCAAAAATGGTCCTGAAACCGGGCTACAGTTCTGGACCTCAGCTCACTAACACGGCTCAATAAGACCATTGGTCGGTTTTTATTTCAGCTCATCAGACTGGTCCTCCAATGCCCAAAGGTTCTTTGTGCTCTGGGTTCTCATGGCTTCTGCCATGCCCGCCTCTGAGAAGTATATACTAACGATTGCAAAGTGCAGTGCTCTTGTCTATTGCTATCCAGCTTAGATACTCTCCATGCAATTTTGACACGTTATCAGCTTTTAATGTATCCGGTATTCGACAATAAGTGTTCGGTGTCTCTGGGTCAAGCTCAAGCGTCCTGCGAATTATTCGTGGAGATATCGCCAGGTAGGGTCACTAAGATGCTGTCTCCCTGCTCAAGATTACTGGAAAATTCAAATGGTTCACCGAGCACATACTCGGATATTGCCTCCATGGAGAAGTTTTGTACACCAGACTCCGCCCAACTGTTCAACATCGAAGAATCAGCATTAGTGGCGTTTGCTATTGGCTGGCCCAAATCAGGGTTAGCTGACGAAGAATTATCAACCGTTTTGTTCACCATTGACCCGGCCAGGTCGGGAGCCACATCGTACATCTCAACCACCATGTCCTGGCTGAGCCCTAGAGCTATCCATGAGTAGCCGCGAGTGTGAAGCTCAAATTTTTGGAAGTACTAACCGAGACCCGTAGCTTTGCCTCCTCTATCTTTCGCTCGCATACAGATACTTGCAACAGCCACCATCGCCTCCCATATCTGATACCATGTTCCAATAGTCGGCATACCTATCATGTCGACGGTCGCTTCGCATCTTGCGTCAACTATCGAGGGGTTTAGTCTTATACTTATTCCGGGCTCTGGATACAACTCGCAGCTTGCTCGAAAGGAGGATACTCACTGGCTTTCATTCTAAAAGGCAGCACCACCTGAACAGGGGGTTCTGATCCACGCCCAAAGATCTGTCTCTCCTGCCCCGTTGGCATGTCTCCCCAGATATGCTGACAGGATTTCCAGGGTGGTGCGGGTATTGAGCTCGTGTCACATCGGACTCTAGGTTGGTACTTGGCAATAGCTACGTAAAGGTTGTTGTCACCACCTCGAATCGCTGCGTTAGCTTTGTCCATCATTGCGATGTAAGTGCGAGGGATACGTTCTTGTCTACAAAGTTCAAGGACGTTTACATACCTATCTGGGCTGCAACGCCGCCGACACCTCGCTTGACTACGCACTCGTGGAATAGTGTATAGGCAGCCTCGCCCAATTCTTGAAAATTCGCACGAGCTGAGACGGTCCCGTTTTTGAGAGCTGGCTGAATGAAGCAGAGCGCCTTATCTACCTTGTATTAGCTTCTTAGTACACGTCCTATAACCGCTGACAGCAGAACGGGCCGTTATATGAGAAAGCCGGCCAAACAGTTACATACTGTCATAGATCCTCCATGGCAGCAAAACGTCGGCTGGTATGCCAGTATGGCGGTCAGCGAAGGTCCTCTCTGGGACCCTTTTGTCTATGAAGTTGAAGATATTCCTGCAGCTAGCGACATTCATGTTTTTACCATAATTAATTCCGTCGCATTGTACTTTCAGTACATTGCTCGAGCCGGAAGAGACATTCGCCGGGTATGGCTGGTTAATCTCGGGTCTCCCTAGTGCTACCGGATTTGGTACAGGCCCTGCTGCTGTGCTTTGTAAAGGAGGCAGTATCGTCAGAGATGCTACACAAACTAAGGAGATGGACAATGCAAGCGCAGAAATTAGTAACATGACACACAAATTGTGATCAGCGTTACTCGGCACTTCCACAAGGAGGTTAAAGTTCCTATTCGATGAATTGAGGAAGAATTAAGAAAGACCGCAATATTGTTAAGAGATGTCTGATTTCCGCATGAATAATCCGACTGTAAGCGTATACTCTATGCGACAGACAGTCTCGGACATTGTTCCGACAGGCGTTAATCCTCCACATGAACGCGCAAGGCGCGCTCTGTGTTGAAAGTAAGATGAAGAAATGTAGTCATGGTAGAGAGTCCGCGAGTGGATCAAGGACGCTTCATGGACGAGGTTAAGGATGCACAAGCAATGTTTAATGTTTATTGAGCGAGCCGACAATGCTTCCTGTCAACATAAATTCTTTAATAAAGCAAAGTGCCAATACAACCGGGCAATGATCGCTTGGCCGGGTTAAGAAGGGGATATCATAAGAGGATGTCGGCTAGATGGCAGAGGCAGTCGAATTAATTGGAAAACGTGCTGGATACTCTTGCAGCGCGGTTGCTTCAATATTGCTCACTGTTGTACAGCCAGCATAGTAACACTGGGCATGTCGCAGGTGTAACATGTGTCTGCTAGATTCAAGCATTCCAACAAATCCTAACAGATATCTTTCAATTCAGAATCTTTGCTTGCCCATTCCGTATTCCAGCTAAGCAAATTATGGACACAGAGAGAAAGACAATTTCTTTACTAGCATGGGTACAGAAAGTGACAAGATAAGTCTTGATTTGCGCTAGCCGTTTTCGTAAAAGCCCTAGCCCTAACTCTAGATCAGGCCCCTAGAAGTAGAGCATGCTGGCTTTTGGCAGGACATCTAGGCGAAGAGCCCCTAATTGGGGGTGTTTGGGATGTTAGGAGTCCCCTAATAATGACCCTAAAGCGGGTTTTATCCAGGCACTCCCTCCAGGGCCTTAATCGTAGGGCTGTATTCTTGGCACGCTAACATGATTAGCGCGAATCAAGACTTTTCTTGTCAATCTCTGTATCATCATACCATAGAAGTAACGTGAAAAGCGCTTTGACAGCGAGGTCATGTGGTACAGTGCGAGAATTACAAGTACACCTGCGGGAGTGTTCCTGAGCGGTGTGGATGGGATACGTGGTTGTTGTACTTCTACTGTGGTGCGGTGCATGGGAATGAATCAGCAGATTTGGGAGTGCAGTGATTGGACGGGGGTACGGAGTAGTTGTCACTTCCCTGTTTTCTGTTTTCTGCTTTCTGCTTTCTGCTTTCTGTTTTCGCTGACAAGCACAACGGCCTAACGGCGGATATTACTCCGTTCGCGCCGGAATCTACTCTTGCTAACCTAATGGGGTCTAGTAGAATTCCGGTAGTGTGTAGTGACTCCAGTAACGATGCGCCACGCTCTCATACACTTTTGCCCAACGAGTAGAAGTAGAAGTAAGTTCACCATGCGGCATTGGTCTGCGACTGAGCCACTTGGAGCCACACACGAATGGCAAGGCAACGAAACAACACTTCCTTAACACCACATCCTTTCTACTCGTGTATTCCCTCTGACGACATTTACTTCTACATCAACACCCTCATTCGACCTCACCCCACGCAACTCTTCCTGCCGTGCGACTTACCGCGGCTCCATAAGCCCCGAATGGCCGGTCCGTGGGTCAGGAACAGCAAATACGAGTACTGAACGTTTTTGTTGCTTCTTACCGCACTAACATTCCTTCCCCCCAATCACCACAATCCCCATGGCCTTCCCTGCCGAGGGGCCCAATAATGACGAGTCTAAGCCTGAGGGAGAAGACAATCAACAAAACGCGCACAACAGTAATGGCAGCGAGGCATCAACAAGTACTACCACCGAGCCCGTCAAATCCTCATCCTCATCCCCTCCCTCAGACCGCACGCGAACCTCCACAACTCCACACATCTCTGAGCCTTCCTCTGCTGTCGCTTCACCCAAATCGTCTCGGGAAGGATCCCCTCAACGACCCCCACTGAAGCCAGGAATTACTACTGCTGGGCCTCGACCAACTCGGTCAAGAAAGAACAGCCAAGACCTCAGCCCGGTGCGAGCTCAAAGCAACTCCAACTTTATACCGTCAGTGCCCTCTGCTGCCGCTGTCCAACGCAAATTATCAGCGCCGACCATTCCCCACCTGCCTCCACCTACAACAACACCAGACTCAGCAGCAGACCTACCTCGTCCACAGAAGGTCAATAAGGTGTCCTCAGGGTCGAACACCCCAAGACTCCGATCCCCTCCTCCAGCCACATCGTCGGGATCAAACAAGACTCTACTAGCGAATGCTCGGAAAAGCGATCAAATCCAGCAACCCTCGACGACTCCATCTATTGTTCTCGAGCGCCCTAGCCGCACATCAACACTCACCAATGACTCGGATGTAGGGGAGGAAGAACGACCACTCAAACAAGGGATGCGGACACCGGTGCGAGGGATTAGTGGAAGCGGTTCTGCGCTTGAGACTGTACAAGAAAGTAGCCTCCCCAGTACGCCCGCTATTGGCACAGGAAAGCCGACACAAGCCAAGCAAGGAGGTCCAAATGATCGCCCGGACCGGATCGAGGAAAATCCGATGGAGGACGCATTGGGAAGGGACACACAGTCACTAATAGGAAGTGGTAACGAAAGTACAGGTCACAAGAGTGGTGATACTAAAGGCGTTGATGAAGGAAAAGACAGACGAAAGTCGACTACGGCTGCCAATTCCGCAAAACCTATTGGTGTCCATCCAAAGCGATCGTACTCCCAGCTGCCCTTCACGAAGAGCAAGCCTGCTTCTACTGAAGGATCCGTTAAAAATATGAGTGTGGAGACGGAAACCGTCAGCTCGATACCACAAGTGGCCTTGGGCGGCGGTGCAGGCGAGCGAAACGTACTGAGTCGAACAGAAACGGGTGGCAGTCTACGCTTGAAACCCAGCCAAGAGACTGTAAGGCCAAAGAAGGAAAAGGAGAAGAAGAAAGCGGTGCGAAAAGCCCCGTCATTGAACGCTGGCACTGGTGGGTTTCCATCTAAACGTCTACATCATCATCATTTACATTTGAGAATCCCCTTCCCTGAATCCCAGAGTCCATTAAATTCTGATTCCCCTGACTCTGCTCATAACCAAGGGTTTGAGCATGACAAACCCCAAATGGCGTTGCTTGCAGGCAACTTCAGGGAGATACACAAGCAAGCCCCATACTTGGACTCTGGCCCCCAAATCCCACAAGGTCCTCACAGAAGGCGTTCAAGTGCATTGCTAATACCTCCTTTTCATGGGCGAACAGCCTCATCAAAAGCAGATATCTTCGAAGCAAAGGTTGCGAGCGCTGTCAATGAGACAAACTCGTCGGACTCAGAGGAAACCTTTGTATACGAATCCAATCCTCCCGAACCCCACTCCGCACGACCGCCCCGATTCCACTCGCGAACACCCAGCGCAACGTCCATCAAAAGCCAGATCAGACAAGAGCCAAATCATAGTGTTGTTGGAAAGAAGAGTATGAAATTTTCGAACAACTACAATTCTATAAATTATGGGAATGATGGCGGTGAAGGTACTGTTCGAGGTCCACACCAGTCTACTCGCACGTCAGGCAGCAATGCACCCCATCATCACCATATTGGTCGATACGGGCGTGGTGGTCACGCTTCGATACTGAACGATTCTCCATTCCCAAATGCTACCAAATCAGTACGATCTGCAACGAATCACCCTGGTCAGGTGTCTCCTCGTTATGGGAGTCCCCGCAGTCCCCATGTATTGAATGTAGCGAAAGGTTCCCGGAAGGCCGAGGAGGTCATGTCATATGACCTGGAAGGCGAAGCTGCCGACGATGAACGCGCTCCGCTTCTCGGCTCTCTGCGTGCAGGACGTAATCGCCGACGGCCTCTGCCAGGAAGCGTGCGCCAGATGTATTCTGAGGACAGAGACCACCGAATCTGCGGCCGTGTAACAGCGTTCACAATCCTTGGCAGTGTCCTTACAATACTGATTGCGGCTATCGTGGCCATTTGCATACTTTGCGCAAAGCCTCTTCTCCAAGTCCGAACCAAAGGCATTGAAGGGGTCACGGCATCAGAGGCGGAGATCATTTTCGATCTCCGTATGCAAGCTATCAATCCAAACGTCGTCTCCGTTCAAGTCAGCGATCTCGATATCAACGTGTTCGCTAAGAGCAAGTATGTTGGTACTGGTGAATACTGGCGGAATCATCCTCATGGAAGATGGAACGATGGTTCTGCAAACTCTGACAGTACTGGTCCTCTCTCAACATCAATCGTCCCTGACCCACCACCTGATACCGTCCACCAATCCGGCGGAGTCGACAAAGGTACTGATCCAATCGACGATCCAACCACCGACTCACAGACCATGCTCCTCGGTCGAATATTTCAATTCGACTCCCCTCTAATATTTGACCCGTCTCCCTTTCAACAAAAACCCCTTGACTGCGTCGGCGAAGTCAAATTAATGAAACCTGGCAACGCAACGGAGGAAGGAGGCAGTCAACGCTGGGAACGGATTCTCCTGCACGATTTCGAACTGATCGTCCGAGGCGTAATGAAGTACAGTTCACCAATCAGCTCGAAAGTACATAGCGCTACCATTAACGGAACCAAACTCATCAGCCCGAGCAAAGATCTTGATAAGAAAGACCAGAATCCAAGCAAAGGCGTCGACAAAGGCACTGGAGGCGTCAAGACCTCAACAATCAACCTCCGAAGAACCATTCCACCAGATCTACGGCCTCAGGCAGGCGCTGTACGACTCGAATTTAACGCATAGCATAGCATAGAACCCCCACGATCTCTACGACATTCAACGATTCTCATTTTCTGTCTAATCAATGACTTCATTAGCGAGCGGTCCTTTGCATCTATTGGAGTGCTGTAAAAGGATAGGATAAGGGCTCCGCGGTTCCATACCCATGTCCTTTTACTTTTTTTGGTTCCATATTCGATATACCAGGTCAAGGCACAACAGGGCACGAAAGGAAGGGAAGGAAAAGTATCAGGTGTTTAACATAACATGCATGGCACGCTTAGTTGGTCTCGTTCGGTTATGGCCATGGGCTGGGTCTGAAGTGAAGTTAAGTGAAGCTTTAACGCTTGCTTGCTTGCGCTGCCTTGTACGATTGTGATTGTTGTATTGGGCAGATGTAAGAATCTACCGGGTGAGATGACAACTGATGGAAAGACTTGTCTTGATATTTGTACCCGTTAGAGAAGCTTACTTTGATAATGGTACACTTACATGACTACCTTGGGCCTCTTACCTTTGCCTAGTTTCAGGAACAAGAACAGCAACAGGAACAGGTACTAGCCGCCGTTATCTGTATACCAAATTGTACCCTTCACTTCGTTTCACTTGTCACTTTGACTTTCACCTAGACCCAGGAACAGGACTAGAAACGTGATGATGCTCTAATGGTACTAGCCGCCGTTATCTGTAAAATATACGGCTGCGGGCCGAGTAGAACAGCCCCTTTCCCATCACATCACGTGGTCATACCAACCCACCACTTTCCCTTATTGACCTTACTAACCTTACCTATACTCTTTTCCCCTCAACATCACAATCGAAATTGGATATCGAAATTCTTGTATTAGATATTTCCTTGTTGGGCGCGGTCCTCGAGTCCCACCTTTGGTAGAGAGTGCCTCTCTTGGCGTGCCTTGCCGATCTGAGGAACCCTTTATTCCTTAGGAGGATGCATTTGGTGTGCTGTATGTAATACACCAAAGTACAAGATGTCTGTCGTATGAATACAAGTCCATAAGAGGACTTTGACATGGAAGAGATTTGTCCAATTCATGAGGATTCTATCGTAGGTTCTGAAGAATGCAATGCCACAGGTAGATCACTAACCGCAGTGGGTAGTACCTCACCCACACTCCCGGCGATATCACTAACAGCAGTAGTAGGTGTACTGCTGAGCACGATCGGAGTCTCGCTCAGTCCCCCGAGATTGGCATCGCCCCAATCTCCCAATGTTGGAGCACTGGCTGGCAACACGATCGTCGCGTTAGAGGTGTTGGATAATAGTGAATTCGGCGGTCGAGGATCGCCTATTTGCACATACAACCCCGGTTGAACAAATACATTGGCTACAACGATTCGGACATCAGTTCTTTTCCTTCCCTGAATTCGTTGGAAGCGTTTACATACGTCGAATGCTGGATATTCCTGACAATTGCTGTCTGAGACACTCGGCCAATATCGCTTCTGAAGCTTGCCAGATGACATTCCAATTCGCATTCGCTGATTCGCCAGAGATGACGAGTTCGCACTTTTTGTCAGCTGATATAATAATAATGTTAGTATTATTATCCGTAGTTTGGAATCCCGCTTATTCTTACGTGAGAAAAGACTATAGGGAAGGAGATAATCGGCCGTCCTATCCCCCAAAGTTCCAAACCTTCGAGGTCGGTAGCTTTTGGGTATACCTGATATGATCTCTCCGCAAGACTCCTTGTCAGACTGTAATGGCCTCTGACAAGTCACTGATGGATGAAATCGCTCCACAGCTACTAACAGCTGGTTGTTTCCTCCTTCAAAGGCTTTAGCATAATCCAATATCAAATGTCTCAGATGCTACTCTTGGGAAAGTGGTTGATAATGATTTTTTGCGTAGCTGTGACAACTTACCTATGTGATAAGCCGTTCCACCTAATCCCTTACGTGCGACGCATTTTTTAATTACTGCACGAGCAGCATCGGTCACGTTTAATGGACTCGCTATAGCAATAATGTCACTTCTCCCAATGATGGCTGTGGATATAGTGCAAAGTCCATCATCTGTTCTAGGTCAGCATAGATGGAAGACCCACAGGCACAAGAGTTTCATAAGCGCGCTCCCACTCTCCTTACCACTCCATAATTTGCAAGGTAGGTCTTCATCAACAGTGGTACCTGGGGGCAGCTCATCAAGGTAGCCCCAACTTTCAAACTCATCACTTGTGGGACTGAGCGCTAGGACATTGTTACAACTTGTTGCTGTTAGCTCAGACCCGGCGGCTGCATCACATCGAATATTTAGGCGGTTGTCTATGTCATTTGGATCTGTGGAGATATTGGCAGGTAAGATCATCGCTAGGCCTTGAGTGGGGGCTGGTAGCAGTGGTAATGTTCGTTCTTCCAGGTCGCGGCTCTGTCCTTCCTCTAAGATTTGCAATGCAGTACATGAAAATGCCAAAATAATACACATAGACAGCCGAGTGATAAAAGATGGTGACATGATTCTAGCAGCTAATCCTTCGTAAGAGGTGTGTTGTGTAAGGCTATGAAGTGATATACTATAAGCTTGTAGAAGATCCAATTGTAGTGCCAATGCGCAGTTGCGGAAGAGCGCAAAGTGGAGAGACATCAACAGTCCGGATTAGCGATCCTACATGCGCAATGATCGGAAAAATACTGTGTGTCGAGAGGCCACGGCTATTTCCTGCATGATCCAGCCGCGCTTCCAGTACTGGTGCCGAAATGTTCGTTGTAGCCCCCTTGAAAAAGATATCTGGTTCTGCGACTTTGGCAGCCAACATCCCTAGGCTGGCTGGCATGAGCAAACTAGAATGGCCATTAATTTCAGTTGCACTGTGTGAAGACTGGGATCAGACCCCCACAAAGTCAAACCCTGCAACGGTACCTCACACCTAGCCACCTAACTTGAACCCCCCCGGCACACACCTCTGAAATATACCCTGCGGATCATACTTCCGGCTTACCTCTCTCAGAAAGTTCACATTATCCTCCCCATACCCTTCAATAACCGGCTGTGTAGGGTACGCATAACCCATATATACCGAACGTTGGAATTGTCCCACAGACTTGGTGTAGGCATATACGCGGTCAATATACAGTACAGTTGCTGCATTGATCACGGCTTCATCTTCCGTTTCCCAGAATTGTGAAGCGAAGTTCGTCCCTGGAACAACCATATCAGTCCCGCTCATGTTGATGAACGAAGGACGCAGAGATACTCACAGACGATGTTTTCACTTGTATTAAGACCAAGCACATTACCGCCTGTGTCTGCAGATTTGCTCGTGATAGACTTCGGAATAGGCTGAAATACATTTCCGAATGTGTAATTCTTTCCTTTCGTGGGGAGATCGGTGAAGACGTCTTGCATGATAGCGTTGGCTTTGGCAAGCGTGGTGGCATTATTCGAAAATGATAAATGCGCCCAGACGTAGTTGCCTTTGGGTACATCTAGAATATGACATCTGTCAGATAAGACGGATACTTGAGTAATAATAAGAAAGAAGGTTGACTTACTCCCTGCTTCCGTACTAAGATTAGATAGATTGGTAAATCGCAGATCATTCGAAAGCTGAGGTTGCACATTCTGGATTCCGTTGAAAATTGGGGGATAGGCGACGTGTTTGGTGTATACCAAGATGGCAGCGAGTGCGGTTTGCCCACTGGAATTGAATGCGTAGATGCTTTCAAAGGCTGCGTAATCGTCATTCCCCGCACCGGAGGCAGTATTGAAGTTTTGCACTGCTTCTAATTGTCCCGCTGTGGCATCAATAGGAAGAACCTGTAGATTGAATGAGATGCAAGCTCCATAAGGGGATTTATTTTTTTCCTTTACATACCACAAATCCTCCCCAAAATAGTCCCTGCTCAAAAGTTTTGTAATCAAAGCGGGTGACAATGCCGAAATTATTCCCACCACCCTTCAGCGCTTTGTAGAGATCCGGGTAATGCGTTTGATTAACGTTGACGATTTTGCCTGAAGCCAGTACGACCTCAAAATTGATGACATTATCACATACGAAGCCATATCGTGAAGCAAACCAGGAGTTGCCGCCTCCAAATCAGGCATTAGCAAAATCTACAAGGTCAGCAAAGAATAAAATTCACCTCCAACAGTGAGGCCTGCAATCCCTACAGTATCAGCGCGCCCACCAACGACAGCGAGATTCATGGGGTCAAGCGTATTATAGATGTCGATCCAACGACATCCAGGTCCCGCGGAAGTGGTCTTGCGGTTTTGGGACACGGTAATCTCTGTCATGGCTGTGAGGTCGATAGTCACCCCATCGAGAATGTTGGCGGATCCTGCCCAGAACATGTGACCACCGCCCCTGACTGCGAATTGGCAGTTGAGATTAGCGAGCTCAGTGACCGCCGTGGAGACATCTTGTGTGTCCACTGGAGTAACTCTGCACGCTGGAGTGACGTTCTGCTCGGCAACCGCCCAATAACCGGATGTGCCATTCTGCTCATCGACGAAGATTGGGGAGCCAGGGAAAGAGACCTTTGAGCCTAGTTTAGCCTGTAGTTGAGTACACTATTATAAAACATCAGTGAGTCTGATAACGAGAATTATGGCAATATGTAACGCACACACTGCTGCCTTTTACTTATCTGCCGTGTCAGCTGTACGCCGCCATGGAATGAAGCATCGTACAGTTTACTCGAAGAGACCGATGCTATAAGACAGGGCACAAGGAGAACGAGCCACATGATCAATGACAGGAAAGGCACGTATACAGATGATTTAATAGATAAGTAGATTAAAATTGAGAGTGGGGAGAAGGGGAATTTTACATAAGGGAGCTTTGCCAAAGTCGCGAAGGTAAATAAAAGATCGACCAAGTCAGCACGGGTGGGCGAACTCAAAAGCAACAGTATAAAACATCATAATAGGAAATTGTTGCGATTTTTTTTTAAGCATTCACAAATCAGGTGTGGAAGGATTCCATCTACCTTTTCCATATCTAAGCGCATATCCGACCCTATGTTTAGCTCTCCAGGTCGAACCGTCGACGGCAACTTCTGTGTGCTTGCAAAGATACCCCACTTCGTTTCGAGCGAGCCATAACCGAAGTGCGCCTCTGATGCAGACTGGGGCGCTCGCTGTAAACAAAATGTTCCCAGGAGAAATGGGAGTAGACAGAAAGGGATGAGAGGAGAGAGAGCCTTCCAGACCCGGTTTCTTCTAACGTCCTGACCATTTGAGAACAATCTACATACCGCTTCTATACACTAATTCTCATGATTCTTTCAAAATGTAAAATATAAAGGCTTGATCGTGACAATACAATGCCATCTGCAATATGCAACTAATACCAGCTTGTCAGCCTGCCAGCTGGCAAGAGTGAATGATGAGTGTGGGCTCATAGGCCGTTAGAAAATGTCTCCTCAGCCCTAGGAGGGTTCATTAACCGACCAGCCCTACAGGGCTCACAGGACCGCCCTTGAGATACTCTGAAGCCGGTCGCCCAGGCGGTAGAGTTAATCCCTGAGGCGGGAGTCTTTACCCCAGATGTTGTTTCCACGGGCACCAGCCATAGGGGACCTGTACTCTCTCTAGGCGTCAGCCTTGTAGCTGTTAGTGAGCGAATACCCATTGGGCGTGAATTCACCCTTCTATGCCTAGCGCAGCCGCATAACACCTTCATAGAATACCACTCAAGTTATCATCAATATTCTAAAGTAGGCCCCCTAAGTCTCCGATGTTCAGCAAGGGATAGGACTTGCTCAGAATGGCTAGCACAAAGCAGGACCTTCAATCCTTTCGTCTCACCCAATTCCCGAATTCTCTCAATACGTCTTTTGTTTGAAGATTGCCGTTGCTGGGTTTCGAGGCATGCAGAAGATATTTGTGGTCCACAAGCGATCTTTAGAGGAGCCGGAAGCAATGGCGGTCATAGCACATGTGGAGGGTCGCCCAATTTGAGGGGATATCAGCCGCCATATGCGACATGAGCCTATATTTAAGACAACGATCTGAGTATAGCTAATTATTTTCTGTGTTCGCTTCGGTGCAGTAGATCCCTTATTCGCCCAACATGATCTCGGTAATCCGTGTCTCAGTCCTTCTCGTCTTGTGTTCATTCTTCCCAGCAGCACCCGCCCTAACAATATCACCTAACTCCACGTTAACAACCGCCATGTACGAGACAGTCTGCAGAGATACCCCCCTTTGGCTGGATCCACCATGGAGCACCGACGTCATCTATGAATGTAACAGGGTTATTGAGATGCTTGCAAGATCCCAGCCAGACTCCATAAGGCCCGATGAACAACTCCCACATGAATTCCTACCACTAGGAATGAGCCAAAGATTTTTTTGGCCAGACCCTGTGAGAACGCCTTGGAAACTCACTTTTGGTATTGATCACTGTCACCTCTTCTCTCTTCATGCCCCAATGCGAGTTGTTGCCTCGTAAGTAATGTCCAAAACACTGAAAGCACCGACTACATAGGTTCATGTACAATGGCGGTAACAACTTTGGCATCAATGGAGATTGGATTTTTACCCACCGAGGTCGGTGGTGGTCCTTTTCCTAATAGTGGCGTCGATTATTGGTGGTGTATCCGCGAAAGTTTGATAGCATTGAGAGAGACTTGCGTCAACAATCGCAAAGGGGGAATACGTTGGTACCGTAAGTTTTGAATTCTCTTTCCTGCTCCTTTCGGCCTTTGTGGGCCTTGAATGACTGCTGCTAGGGCCGGGCCTTCCGGACTTCCACCCCGCATCCAAAGCCTCATTAGGGGTTTTCTTCTATGCGACGGCTTCCAATATTGATAGGGCCGTTGGACCAAGGACTAATCCTGTATTAGTCTTGTCTGGGTCCAATTTGACGGAAAATAAAACAATTTTATTGAACAACACATCTTAATGGGCCCAGGATAGAGTATCTTAATGCTCCGGTTATTCTTCCAAGACATGCACGAGACTGCATATTATGAAATACAAGGCGGGTTCAAACTGTGATCAGTCTATGGAATGAAGTTATTCATCCCATGTGTGCATCAGAAGAGTATTTCTGTACAGCGGCTTGACAATGTCAAGAGTCTGTTATTTCTAAGGCTCGCGAAAAGAGCGGCAGTAGAGTGGTTTTCAACGAGCGTGGAATGTTTTGCGTTACCTGTTCCTTCATCTGTGGATGAAGTCCCCCAAACTTTCCTGCCATGGAAAGATCCATGGGAGTATAATATCTTGGAGAGCTCAAGCCGGAGTAGGATATCATGTCGAGATTCACTGCCTTGGCCGATACATAATCTGTATCATCATGACGTCTGAATGGAGTACAAGTTGCCAGAAGTTGGCTGAACAGAGGCCTAAGCTGTGTACTTGAACCTCACGTCTCAAGTCGAGACCACAGTAAGGAAGTTCAGGTCAGCCTGAAACCACAGCTTCCCTGATAGAAGACCACTGACCATCAGAGGTCTATGCGTACAAGACAGACTGATGTTGGATCAGCCGCAGGGTTGGTGAAGGGAACGAACATGTGGGTTCTCCGCAAAGCGGCTAGCGAAGCGCGCCTACCAATCATACGGGCTTGATGTGCCAAAGCTTCATAAGTCCACGGAGACCGTGCTCATGGGTCGCAGCTCACAGCAATACCAATGCTACGGATGCTACCAAGCCGATCAAGATCTGTGGATCTATGTGAAGCGTACGATTTTTTCTTCCCGCGCTAGATTAGTGTCAAAACTAAGGCCAGGTATGTGATAGACACGACTTTTCATCTTATATTTTGAAGATCCCTCGCATAACTATACAAGACAAGAACGTAATAACACCCATGCCGTACAAATAACGTTCGATCAGGAAACATATGACATCGGCCTTCATCTTCTCGCAAAACAGCCCACCGTCTCTCGTCAACGCCTTTACAACTCATCGTGCTCACTCCCATCATCACCATCAGTATCTACCACGGCAGTCTTGACAGCCTCAGTAGCTTCACCGGCCGCACTCTTAACGACTTCCGTTGCCGCCTTGGCAGCTTCACCCATGCCCTCTGGCAAAATAGCCTGATCAGCCTCGTCTGTCTCGTTCTGACCTTCGTATGCATCGACCTTATATTTGCCATTTTCCTTGATAAACTCGGCCAGATCTTCAATGGTGCGCGAGCCAGAATAGGTGATGGGTTCGTCTTTACCACCAGCGGGGAAGAGCTTAATCGTGGGGAAGCCTTGAATCTCGTCTGGGACATCGTTGGCGGTGGCATCAACTTTGGCGACGGTGACTTTGGAAGATGAGGGGTACATGGCGGCGAGCTCTTCGTACTTAGGGGCAAGGCTAGCGAGAGACCATTAGTACTGGGTCTCCGAGGGTAAGTTTGGGGTGCGGTTCTTACGCTTTGCAGTGACCGCACCATGGTGCGTAAAACTCGAGGAGAACATCGTGATCATTATCTAAGACGACTTCCTTGTAGTTTTTGGCTACGACGACCTGAACTGGACCTTCTTGCTTCTCTGGGATGGGCTCAGACTTGATGCTAGGGTCGATCTTGCCGTCGACAAAGGCCTGAACGAAAGCGCCAACATCGTCATGTGTAAGCTTCTTGCTCTGATCGAAGGGGAACTTCTGATTCTTGACGGTTTCTTGAATGGCGAATGCGGGCCACTTGTCGACCTCCAGATTCAGGTTGCCGGCGTGTGCGCCGAATGACTTGGCGTCAATTGTTGCGAAGCTGATAGCTCCCTTATGCTTCTGTGCCAAAGGCTTGAGTGTCTCAGCGAGCTCGGCGCGCTCTTCTGGGGTTTCAGCGAAGATGTAGGCGAGTGGGATACCGGCCTATAGAGTGGTAAGCGAGATGCTGACTGATGAGTTTGGGGGGCAACCTACAGCCATGTAGCCGGCATAAGTTTCTGGACCGACCTCACCAACCAACGGGATCGCAGCGGTTTTCGCGAATTTGGAGATTGCTTCTGTATCGAATTTCTCCTCAAAGACATCCTTACCCTCATCAAACGACTTGTAGAGAACTATTGCGGGTTGCTTGACACCTTCAGCTTCCGCTAGTGCGGCGTCACTGGTGGCTCCAAAGAGATAGTTGTCCCTCATTGTCTCAGCAGCCTCCGCGAAAGTAGCATTCGACGTCTTATCGTCCGCGGCAAAGTACCCGACCACCACAACCTTGTCGGAAGTCTTGAATTCTTCTAATGTTTCGGATGTAAGGACTGATACTGCAGGTAGAGCTTGTTTCGTCATATACGAGATGATCCTGCAGGACGATTAGCAAAGGGGCGCAATTGATGATCGAGGAATGAGACTGACGCAGGTGCTTTCCTGGCTCCTGAGTAGGCCTGAACATTGTCTAGCCCCCGGAAGACTTTTATTGTAGGGTATCCTTCTACGCCGTAGTCCTTACATAAGTCGGCCTCTTCTGTACAATCGACTTTGGCGAGGGGGATGTCCTTCTCTTTCAGGGTAGTGGCAGCTTCTTCGTACTCTGGGGCGAGCGCTTTGCAATGACCGCACCATGGTGCAAAGAACTCTGCAAGAACCAGATCGTGGCTCTTGACGAAATCTGTAAACGTATCCTTTTTAAGGTCATGGACGTCTGAAGCTGAAGCTATGGCGGCAGCTGCAACGAGCCCTAGGGCTATACTTCTGAAGCTCGTCATGGTTGTGGGTAAATGAGTGACAATTGAATAAGAATGCAGGAATTGCGACCTCCTATGAACGGATTATCAAGAAGAGGACACTGAGCAGAAATATAAGAATGATGTTGGAGTCTCAGATTTGTATCAGAGCAAAGGGCGTTATCTCCATTGGATTTGTCAGTTTTTCCGAGTGGACAGATTTACCATAAATTCATTCGCACAGCTGAGCCCCTGGACTGGTAGGGCTGAATATCACGTGATCAGACCCCGCGACATCCCCAACGGCATCCCTCAATCTTCATCCCATGTTGCTCTTCTATGCTCTGCTATCCTTCTTACCATCTATCATTGTCATATATTCGTGTGATAGAATCCATTGCTTGGTTTTTCTTTCAGAGATTGCCTAACTGCGGCCACACATGCGGCCGATCAAGCGGCTACAGCCTGGTTGAACCAGGGTTGAATCAGCCCGGGGCTGAGCAGTCCGTCGAGCTGGCTATTCGGGCTTATTGACCCATGCGTGTATGTGTAGAGCATCTCTTGTATTACTATCTCGGATACATGAGAGCAGTATAACTCGGGTATTCCACCTGTGTTTGATGCTTTTGACAGCTTCCCTGAGCGATTACTCCGCCGCTGAGTCCTGTGCCACGAAATTGATATTGTGGTTCTTGCTATGTCTGGGACAGCTCGAAATACTGGACTTGAGACTTACAATAGAAAAGTACCTAATTATTACCTCGTTCGGTCATGGAAGTGGATTTATCGAACAGGCTTCATGATACTCGTCTTCATCTTCCTCATCATCTTCCCCATCATTTGCATTGCCCTAGCCTTGATCATGTTTCCGTTCGACTGGGCCTTGACCTGTGCATTCAACTCAAGGCGGATGCCTGATTACAATTATGAATGCATGGGGTTCTGCTCAGATGCGATAAAGATACCTGGTCTGGTCCTAGGAAAATACCGCAGCTTTTTCCAACGACAACAGGCAGAATGGGATTATGAATTAGGAAAACCACCGCCGCTACCTCGGAAGAGGAAGCGTCGGCTCAGTGAAGGGCAGAACGAGCTCAAGACTCAATCATCCTCATTGTTCCTGAGCAAACTTCCAGCCGAGATACGATTGCAAATATACGAGTACGTGATTTTTGGGGACTGTATACACTTGCATATGGCAGTCCACAGGACAAAAAATCCCAAAGAAAAGAGGATGTCCAGCAGGATCCACGGTCATCCTTGCTCGCAGCCAATCAGCTCTACTCCCACCAATGAATGTACCTGCTACGGCTTGGGCTACTATGGACACTCGCGACCACATACGATGCTCACTCTACCAGAAAATCAAGGTCGAGGGCGTCTAGCTCTCTCGAAGACCTGCAAGCAGATCTATACGGAAACAATTGAGCTCCTGTATCGTAAGTAGAGCTCGAAATCACCACTGATCTGCCGATAGACTAAACATTTTCTTAAGGCTTGCCAACGTTTTATTTTAATTCCATAGCCCAACCGCCCCATTTTCTCCACAGTATTCTCCCAGAGCGCCTCGCCCAGATCCGAAACATTCAGCTCTGTTACAACCAGCAAATCATGAACAAAATCCGTGCCCATACTGACGAGCTAGCTCAGCACCAACATTGGCTACATCAGTGCGCTTTCTGCAACGTCAACCTCTGGCTCGATTTGATCAGAAAACACATGACCGGCCTCCAGACCATTGAAGTTTTTGCTTATCTCGACGACTCGGGCCGCTTACCAACGCTTGGAGATTCCTGGATTGTGCGTCTATTCCAACTTCAACATGGACAGAACGGACTGAGGGATTTGAAGATACGGTTATATCCGGGACCTGATGCGCCTTGGATGCTACAGAATGGAGCGAGGCCTCCGAATCCTCAGTCAGTGACGCAACTTGATGCGTTATTGCAAGAGAAGATCCGCAAGGGTATGAAGAAGGGTTTACCGCCTGGGTTCCCGGCGGAGGTTCACCTTGATGTTCGACGACCAAATGTGTGACTCACAACTCTATATTATGACCAATAAGGAAGACACTTCAGGGTGTCTTCCACACATACTACGAGCTATGATCCCTGGGTAAACAAATGACAACTACGTCTGGGAAATCTATCATAAGTGCTTCTAAAAACGAGTTATGAGGCCGTCGCAAACTTCCAGCTATACGAAGTTTGTATCTTGGTAATTAGACCTCCCAAGTGTCAAGTTGGCTTAGAACTGCTGGCCCGATGATCCTCAAACCAGACGTTCGAACCCATACTACCTCCCCAATGGTCATTTCATCAGACAACCCCTGATCGGTACAAATTAAGATCCCATCAATCCTCAGTCTGTCTCACTGTAGCAGAACCTCCTCGATGAAGCTGGCCCGTCACAGCTCTGCCCAATTTCTTCACTTTCCACGATTCCGGGCCATCCCGCCCCCTGGGTAAATTGATATAAGCCTGAATTTCATCTAATATAAAGAGTTAGCATATAGGAAACTGTAAAAAGCCATCTAAGAGTGTTGATATTTAACAGCTCGGTATATTTCTTGGATCACTATAGGAACGGACTTCGGAGGGGCCGAAGTGATAGGGATAGGAGGGCACAATTTTCTTGACGGTTTAGGTGAAGTGGGAGTGAATTAACGGCAGTTTCGACACTGGGTCGCTCTCACACGATGGAAAGCTTTTTGAATCTCCCAGTATCCTCCCGAAGCAGCATCATTCTAGCCCAAAATACACTAAATAGTCTCCTGCGTCTCCATCCTCTGCGCCAAACTCCCCTTCCTCCAACTCTGTTTCTCATCCTTCCTCTTGATCGCTCGGCTCTCCTGCCCAACCCGCCCCCATCCACCACCACCAGGCGTACACACCACAATCCTCTCCCCACTCTCCATAGCAGCCGTATTCTTTCCTCCCAGATTAATCCACCGATCCTCCCATTCCTCTCGATCGTCTCCTCTCCCCCCCTTCTGCACATGCCGTACCCAGTAATTAATCCCACATGCGGCTTCTTCCCCGCCCTCGAGTCCGTAAGGGTGGTAGACGCGACGCTCGCTGAGAATGCTGACTTGCACTGGGATGCGGAATTCAATGTCTCGGATTACGCCTTCGCCGCCTCGGTGTTGGCCAGCGCCAGCACTGTCGGAGCGCAGACTGAATTCGCGTAGGATGACGGGGTAGCGACGTTCGAATACCTCGGTGTCTGTGATGCGAGTGTTTGTCATGTGTGTGTGTACGCCGGATGTGCCGTCCCAGGTTGGTCCGGCGCCGGAGCCTCCGGCTATCGTCTCGTAGTATCCGAAGCCCTTGGTGGCTTCTGTGGAGGTGGATAGATTGCCGCCGAAGCCGAAGGTTAGATTGTTGCAGTCGCCTTGGGATGCAGCGCAGGCGGCAAAGGCACGGAGAATAACGTCTGTAACGCGCTGGGATGTGAGTACGTTGCCCCCGACTACGGCTGCTTTGTCAGAGGGTGAGAGGAAGGATTTTGGTGGAATTTTGACTTGGATGGGCTTCAGGCAGCCTTGATTGAGCGGTATGTCATCTTCTATCAGGCTGCGAAGACAGTATATTATTGCCGAATACGTGACCGCTTGCGGCGCGTTGGTGTTTCCATAGACTTCTGGTCCAGTACCAGTAAAGTCGAAGATTGCTTCGCCTTTCTCGGCGTCGATGGTAATCTTAAGCTTGATTGGACTGCCATCGTCCATGTAGTCGACGGCACTGAGATCTCTACCTTCAAATCTTCTGCATACATCTTTTAGTAGGTTCCTGACGCTGAGCTCGGCGTTATCCTGAATGTTGCGCATGTAGAATTGGACAACTTCTTCTCCATAATCTTCAATCAATGCACTGATCAAGTTGATACCTTTCTGATTAGCTGCAATTTGTGCTTTGAGATCATTCAAGTTGTCCGCCAGACACCTCGTCCCACTGCACCCGGGATATTGTGCTGGTTCGTCGTAAAGTAATTCAGTGATGCGTTTTTCGTTGAAATGGCCTTCAGATACGAGCTTTTCGGATTTGATGGCTGCACCCTCTTGATACAGCTCCCGGGAATGTGGAGGCATCGAGCCTGGCAATATACCGCCAATATCGGCATGATGCGCACGCGAAGCAACATAGAATACGATTTTTTTGCCGTTGAAAGCTGGTGTGACGACGGTAATATCAGGGAGATGGGTTCCACCAAATTCCGGATGGTTCGAGACAATGACATCGCCAGGCTTGAGCTTGCCTCTCCATATCTCTGCTTGGGTCGTAACACAGGTGGACATACTTCCTAGATGGACCGGTAAATGAGGTGCTTTGGAGCATTAGCTTATCTTATTAGAATGCTTTCGAAGACAGTTCATACCATTGGCGACAAGGCCTCCTGTAGAGTCAAACAAGGCACAAGAGTAGTCAAGTCTCTCCTTGACATTAGTGCTGACACTAGTCTTCTGTAATGCTCTGCCCATCTGTTCGGCAATAGCCATGAAGCGATGAGCGAAGATGCTAAGCATGATCGGGTCGACTTCCTTGGCATTGACACCTGTACTTTGCCCTTGTTCCTTGCCGATGTTGATGATGACATGAGTCTCGATGATAAGAGCTGTTGAGCCTGGCGTGACGACTATTGTTTGAGTGCCGTCAGCTATAATTGCAGGACCCTGTATTCGATCACTGACGTCCAGCTCTTCGAGCTTGTAGATAGGTGTATCTTGACGCCCGCCTTCAAAGTACACTTTCGAGACACCATATCGTTTTCCTTTCCCGAGGTCTTTCGGATGGATCTCCTTAAGTTGCATATCTACAGTTTTCTCAAGGCCTTCAAAGCTCTTGCCGATACCTCTGGCTCGAACATCATCGACAATAACATCTCGATCGGGCAAGGTGAAGCCGAATTCTTGTTCATGTTGTTTGACAAAAGCTTTTCCAAAGGCCCAGTCATCGCCATTGATGTCCTTCTTAGCTTCTTCCTCGCTTGGTCTGACAACCATCAATGCAGACTCCGTACCTCGATATCGCATGTTCAGGTATTCCTCGAATACGATGTTCTCATCAGAGAAGCCTTGATCTCGAAGTTTCGCAGTCGACTTATCTTTCAGTTCCTGCATTGTCTTCTTGAGCTCATCTACCACAGTGCCTTCGTCAGACCAGGTCTTGGAAGTAGGCACTTGACTCTCATCTACAACATCCGCTAAAGCCATGCCATACGCGGACAGAACCGAAGAATAGCGGTGCACGAGTATCTGCTTGATACCTAAGCTCTCTGCAATAGCCACAGCATGCTGACCACCAGCTCCACCGAAGGTCGCCAGCCGGTGTTGGGATGTATCGTGGCCTTTAGCTTCGGTCAATGATCTGATAGGCCTAGTCATAGTCTCGTTAGCGATCTTGATGAAGCCGTATGCTATTTCATCAGGGGTCATCTTCTTGTCCTCGTTATCTCCTGCTATTTCTTGGTTGATCTTCTCGGTAAGTTCCTGGAATAACTTCTCACTAGCTTTGTCATCAAGGCCTTGGTCCTCAGTCTTGCCAAATATCTTTGGGAAGAAGTCTGGTAAGAGACGGCCCAGTAATAGATTGGCATCGGTTACTGTAAGTGGTCCACCTTTACGATAACATGCAGGACCTGGATGCGCTCCCGCAGATTCTGGACCAACGACAAAAAGACCATTGCGGAAAAAGAGACGCGATCCACCACCTGCTGCAACCGTGTTAATATCAAGCTGAGGCGATTGGATCGTCACGCCAGCGGTGGTAGTCTCGAACACATGTTCATACCTTCCAGAGCCATATCGGCTGACGTCTGTGCTAGTACCACCCATATCGAAGCCGATTACAGGTGTTTTAGTCTTAGGATCATACGATGTGAGTGCATAACCTACTACACCTCCCGCAGGTCCAGATAGAATAGCTCGTAGGCCAGAGAAGAGGTCCACATCAACCAAGCCGCCATCAGATTGCATGAATTCGCACCGAGCCCCCTTCGCACGACTCTCCTTTTTGACGCTCTCAGTGCCTAAACCGCCCTCGAAGCCCGCTTGAAACCCTGCTATATATTTCTTGATTGCTGGTGTAAGATAGGCATCAGCGCAAGCTGACGTAGCCCGCGGAACGAGTTTGATCATTGGCATCAGTTGGTGACTCAGGCTAACATGCTCAAAGCCGATCTCATGAGCCAATTCTCCTACCAGTGCTTCATGATCTGGAAAAGTGTAGCCGTGTACAAGGCAGACGGCAATGCTTCGAAAACCATCATCATACAGACTCTGCAATTGTGACCTGACGGAGTCTTTGGAGGGTTTCTTGATTATTCGTACAGCCTCAGAAGACAGCCCGCGCACAAGGCCGTCTTTTACAGTAGATTCGCTGATCTCAGTGGTATGTCTTTCAGGATCTTCAGCGTAATCTTCTAGTGTGACCCTTTCGTCTATCTCAATCACTTTTTCATAAAGCACATCCGGTTTTCTAATGGCCAGATCAAATATCTTAGGTCTAGATTGATTACCAATCTCCAGGCAGTCCTTGAAACCTTTGGTAACGACCATAGCAATGCGTTCACCTTTTCGTTCCAACAATGCATTGGTTGCTACCGTAGTGCCCATGCGAATGCTTTCGATCTTCGATGTGTCCAAAGGCTCGCCACGTCGGACTTCTTTACCCGTGAATTTGGACAGAAGACGCCGGATACCCTCCAAGGGGGCATCATCATAATTAGAAGGGTCTTCTGAAAGTAGCTTTATTATAACATCATCTTGCATTCTACCACTGCCGGGGTTACCGACGCAGTCTGTGAATGTCCCACCTCGCTGTTCGCCATTAGCTAGATTAGATGAAGAGCAGGGTGAGAGGTATTAGTCCTCACATCAATCGCTATCCGGATACCTTGTTCCTGCGTAGAACCCATTTTTACTATGCAAGAAAAGGAACAAGATGAAGAGGAAGTTGATCAAATATGTGCTATTGAGAGAAGGCGTTGAAGCAGCATTGACTAATGGCAAAAAAGATTGATTAACGTTCCCATGTAAATTGCTCGTTTGCCAGCTTCACTTGCAGCATCGAACCGCAATAAAGAGTCAATGAGTTGTAAGCGTGGTGAATTATAAGCTGTGCTGTCTGGCCAATGACCAAATATCAAATTGGAAAAAGTATACACAACAACACCTTGTCCAGGTTCAAGCAACTCGCTGGGAGATCAAAACTACTAAATATTCACATGAAAGAGAAAATGCCGCCCGAGATGGGAATGGGTATGCTAGTGATGTGAGTATGATGCAAGAATGGGGGCGTCCAGGTTCAGATCAGCGTGGAAGGTTTAGCCGGAGCGCCGATGAAAGGAGGCCTTGCCTTACTACTGCGTCATACCTCCCATCCTACCTACCCTGCATAACAATGAAATTAAAAAGGCGTTGGCAACTTGAGCATCTTACTCTATTTCGTTACGACATGCTACGATTCTTGCCCGTCCAGTGTTACTTGCACGGGTTAGCGCCGCTGCCTGACAAGCCCTTACGGCTGCATACCCACCAATGGCACGTGGGAAAGGGCGAAAATATCCTGCGAGGCTATGCTGACGTAAAACTTCTGGAGGATTGGTTGTCTAGGGATGAGAAATTCAATGGCGTACTATCACGCAAGGGGGGCCTGAGGTGAGCACGGACGATGGGCATTATGAACACGCTGCATGCAGCTAGCAAAAAGGATAGACTTTGATAGCAGACAAAGCTGATGTTGGTTTTAAGGACTTTTGTAAGTAACGTTACTTGGTATAGGTAGCCAGCTTCGGACACGTCGCTGAACGGTAGGTTTGGATGGACACCTGTTAGTAGGATCTGGAGTCTACTGAACGGAGGCCCAACGTCGTTATATAACCACTTACTACCGAATCTTTGGCGAAAGCTGATTGATACCATCATGGCTCCGATATTGACGACTAAGCCCGCCCATCGCAATCCTATGGTATCTAGATCAGCTATTGAACGCTCAAATATAATGTTGCCAGGAGGTTACATAGGCTGCAATCAACAGCACCAGAGGACCTCAGAAGGCCTGATTCAATCGGTGGCTCAATATCGGGTGAAACAAACAGCGGCCTTCATTCGAATTCAGGGGACGTCGCTGAGATATGCCATTCGGACAGTACATCAATAAACCCAGCTTTCGAGATTTCCGATTCTGAGGCTATGGATGATTGGCTTAACAGCTGTTTAATCGGAAGTGATTGGGGGGGTCTAGATGAGTTCTTGAAGAGGACATGGAGGCTAGTAGCAACCTCGAATGGTGATCCAAGTAAGAGTAATGCTGTTGCTAAGGCGTGGAAGCACAACGCAGAGTAACTTACTAAGGACTGCGGATCTTAATTAACATGTTAGTTGCGTGTAATAGAAAGAAAAGAGCGTAAGCTCAGCCATTGCAATTGCATCATTTGGACTTTGATAAGGAGAGTTGGGCAAGCAATACGGTTGACAAATAGGTCTAGATCAAAATCATCTATTTAAACGACGATACGCAAGCCGAGAAGGAAGCTTCTCTGCGCCACTCCAGTCCAATTCTATAGGATGAATGCCGGATTGCCCAATGCCGCTGAACACCAAAGACCACCGTGCATGCAGATGGAACGCCAAGAATGCTCATAAAACTCAGAACGTCGTTCCCTGGGTATATCTTCTTATGCTCCGAGCGTACATGGACAGAATTTTGACTCAATGGTTCCGTATGGTCAGGCATTATCATCGCCTAACGAAACAAAGAAGTCTCGAGCCAGCTCAAAGCTAAGGAAACTGCTAGCCATGCTGGGTGCTACTTTGAGGAGATTTGGTACAATCCCTTTGTAGAATCCGCGGATACCTTCCTCAGCACCTATAATCTTGACTGCGTCCCATATTGATTTGTATTTGTAGCCCATGCTCTTCATCTTATTGATTTGAAACCTTCGGCGAAGTACGTCGCTAAGAAGTATTAGCATTCGACATTTCCAAAGCGAAGGCAATACCCTTACAGTGGATATGTGCATGTCTGGGCGACAGCGCCAGAGACAGCACCAGCCAAGAGTTTGCCATAACTTGATGGATTCTTCTGGCCTTCTGGGGTTAAGGCGATCCTCAAGAACTCGTAGGTCATAAAGTTGAGGCCCACCTTGGATCATCAGCCAAGACTGAGTGATATTGACAGTTGAATGTCACTTACATATGGGGCAACACCAGCTATCGTTGGCACATAACCACCATACAAAGCCAGGAAGCCACCTTCGGTTGCGTAAATGTTGACGCCTGTCCTCCACATTCCAGGCAAGTCTTTCCTCTGGGCTTCACTTAGAGTGGCAAAATCTGCGGTTTGCACGGAAAGCCGTGTTCTGATAATGTCAAGTGGATAGGTGAAAGTGACCGAGGTAATCCCCGCGAATGCTCCGCAGAGGAGATTCTTCCAGGGAGGCGGCTTTCCCCCTTGGTTCATACCCAGTGTCTGGTTTCGTGATAACATCAGCCTGTGTAGGATAAGAGACCGAAGACTTCAGGTTTCTGCTTGCCTTCTGGTAGAAGTTGTAGCTCGCGAATTGCACAGCAGAGTATGGGATAATACGGATGCAGTTAGCACCATTGCCTCGCATAAGGCCTCTCCAGCCCTCATCCCTCCACATCTTCATCAGACCTTGCCCAATCGGTAACTTGTATCCAGTTCTTCCAGCACTTTGTATCTGGAACAATATCTTCAAGCGCTCGAGAGGTGAGACGACGGTTCTCGAGACCGCACCGGCTACACCTCCAGCCAAAAACGCGGCGAAGACAGGCTGGGCAATGGTGTGCCGTAACTGTATGAGCCGTGATATTGGTGCAGGTAAGTTTTCCTCAGCCATCGCTGAAGGAGTCCGCCTATCTACCCTCATCGTAGGAATGTAGGTAGAGAGAGGAACGACTGTTATCACAGCGTCCCCTCCCTAAAGTTGGTGATGTGAAGCGCGTCTGTAGGCAATGTATGTATCATGTAGCGCTCTTTTCAGAGTAGTCTGAAGAAGCAGCGTCGTCTGAGTTCAAGTATGAGTAGTTGGAGGTATCTAATTTTTGAGGAGAGCAGTGGGATAATCTGCAGCGCAGCCGTGGAGGGAATTTTGGTTCTGCGGCATACAGCGTTGGACGACGCGGCGTGTGCAACAGGTATGCAGCCTTTACGTGCGTAGAAGGTGAAGCGTCCATGAAATGCTGGTGGAATGGACCGCCTGGTACGTGGATAAGTGGTGTTGTCACAAGTGTGTAGCACGAAGCCTTACTTGAGGATTTTTCGGTTCTCGCCCCTGGCAACTTTGCCTCTTTGGGCCTATATTTAAGCCCAGGGGATATGTTTAGTGGTGCCAGCCACTCTGTGTAGTATAGAAATTAGTCGCTGGAAGAATATGACCTTGAATAGTAGCGAACTACATTCCAGTCTTTTGTAGGGAGTTAAGATAATGCTCTAGGTAAGAAAGCAGGGGTTGGAGGGTAATTTCTCTGCTGACTCATCAGCCGCTAGTGGTCAACGACTCCTTGCGAAGCAAGCTGACGCTTCTCTTTCACTTTCGATACGCCCCTCAACACAGCCCAATCGTGCATAACTCAGCTGAACTGAGCCTCACATACTCTGGAACCGTACATCACAGGTCGAGGATGTCTCGAGGCGGCGGAACAACGCTCTACGTGACAGGCTTTGGCCATGGGACCCGCGCCCGTGATCTGGCTTACGAATTCGAACGGTACGTTCATCTCAGGACTGTTGCTGAAATCAATACCATTCGCCCTTAAACCCTCCTATCCAGCGTCATGTCTCTTCAAAGCTTCTGTCCGCCCCAACGCTAACATGCGCCAAGCTATGGACGCCTTGTGCGTTGTGACATTCCGGCTCCTCGAAGTGCTGCTAGCAGATTGTGCGTATTCAGATCACCCCGGTGCGGATGCCAGAAGACCACTCACACAACACATAGATTTGCTTTTGTCGAATATGAGAGTCGTCGTGATGCAGACGATGCGTATCACGAGATGCACAACAAGCGCCTAGGGCGAGACGATATCTTGAAGATCGAAGTATGTTGCTAGCATGTATTTCTGCTTTTGCTATCTTAACTGACCATATATCTAGTGGGCTCGTACTCCCCCGTCCGCATCCTGGCGTTTCGATTCAGGCCGTGACCGTGAAGCACGGGGTCCACCAAGTCGTCGCGATCGCTCTCCTCGACGTCGCTCCGTTTCCCCACCTCGTCGTGGCCGAGGCGACTATTCTCCTCGCAAGGATGATCGTCGTGAGCGTGATTATGATAGACGTGATCGGGATCGTTCTCGAAGCCCTGACGACAGAGATCGGGAAATGAAGGATGTGGATCGCCGCCGTGATCTTGACGATGATCGTGAGAATGGCACTAATGGCGATGACCGCAAAGGTAAGCCTCTAAAATTTGAAGAAGTCAGAAGCTTTGCTAAGCAGTTCTCTTTGCACTTTAGTCGATATGGGATCATCTGCCCCAGCTCATGATGAGCTGGACTTGGATACAGCCGAATAGATGTGTCATTGAGAGCATGAAAGGGAGTCCGGATTGCCAGCACCCAATAAACAAACAAGTGGAATGACGGTAAAACTGATGCAAAAATAAAAGCCGATATTTGTGGGAGGACTATCAGGTCAAGTTTCGAGGTTTCATTCTTAACATATCGCGCATTTCCCAGTCTTTGGCTGACAGTCAAGACATGGTGGGACATGAGGGGTCTATTAAACATAACTTAGTGGTTAACAGCTCGGTCGATTTCACGATATCGAACTCGTTCGGCGACGGAACATCCATTTCTTTCTCATCCTGTACCATCGAGACGAATTCATAGACCCAATCGCACTTCAACAAAGAACTTGCTACCTCCCCACCCCCCCCTGCGGCCGAGCCACCCCCTTTATCCCCCTACTCTTACCGTCCATTGAACCGACAGCGTCGTCATCATCCGACTTTCTCTTCTTCTCCTACCCTCGCCGTCTCCTTCGATCGTACCCTACCGAGTCCACGCGTACACTTCGGTCGAATTCGGGTCCTACATCTGATCCATTTACACGTCTCCCCTGCTGCAGCAGGATTACGGTAGGTCAATTTATTTTCTGTGTCTTCTTTATCTTGGTCTCTGCAAATAAACGAGCAAGGTATACTGGGTGGCGGGACACTGGTAGCGTGACTAGATATAGATCTGTAGAGTGAATGGTATGGAACTATCTGACACTTCCTAATTCTAGTTCAATACCTATCGTGATTGCTGAGTTGCTCAAGTTCGTGTGCATTAAATAAGCTTCTCCACCGAAGCGTAGGTCATGGTCTTCCTAGAAGTCCTCTGGCTTGGTGTAATCGTATTGCCGTACGTTAGCCACCGACCTTGTAGCTATAATTGGACGTGACCACGCTGGATCACTAGATTGTCGCCCTTGGAGTGAGGTACTTGTAGTTCGTGAATTATCAGCCCTAGGCCGCTAAGCGAGCCCACGAAAAAGTACGCTAGTGAAACGCAAGCAAATCCGCACATCAACCTCCAGACAACATCGACAATTATCGGCACTTAACATCAGCAAGGATGGGTAAGTCTACAGCCTCAATCTACCTAGACTGCATCCCAGCCTCTATGTTTTGCTGGGCATGGATCAAAGGACGGAATGGAGCCAAACGAGTTCCAGAATAACGGAGCCGGATAGTCTCCAATACAGAACAGACGCTGATTCAAGTGCAATTCTGCAGGTATCGACCTCGACAAGCACCATGTGCGTAGCACTCATCGAAAAGCTCCTAAGAGCGACAATGTCTACCTCAAGCTCCTCGTCAAGCTCTACCGCTTTCTAGCTCGTGCGTGCCCCTCTCTCTCTACCCTCCGCACAACATCCTCCGCAACAATCCTTTGCAATCTCCAGAAACACCCGACTAACTCCTCCTTAATTAGGTCGCACCGACTCCGCCTTCAACAAAGTTGTCCTCCGCCGCCTCTTCATGTCCCGTATCAACCGCCCCCCCATGTCCCTCTCCCGCCTAACCATGCTCGCCTCCCGCGGCACCCCCGAAAAGTTCACCCCCACTGAACGCACCCTCGTCGTCATCGGCACCATCACGGATGACACCCGTCTTCTCACTGTCCCTAAACTCACCGTCGCGGCTCTCCACTTTACCGCTACTGCTCGTGCGCGGATCGAAAAGGCTGGGGGCGAGTGCTTGACGTTGGATCAGTTGGCGATGAGACATCCGACGGGGAGTAATACGTTGTTGCTTCGGGGTCCGAAGAAGACGAGAGAGGCGGTGAAGCATTTTGGGTTTGGGCCGCATAGTCATAAGAAGCCGTATGTGGAGAGTAAGGGGAGGAAGTTTGAGAGGGCGCGTGGGAGGAGGAGGTCTAGGGGTTTCAAGGTTTAGGTGGTTGGCTGAGATGTTGTGGCTGGCTGCTGAGAGAGCTTTGAATGAAGGGGTGTGGCATGCATTGCTAGGAAAAGCTTCTATTATCTGAGAGAATGCAATGGTCAAGCTTGCCTTGGAGATCCTGTGGCTTTGTTCCTAGCCAACGACAAGCTTTGAAAAACTAAGAGCGATGGACACCATATGTCTTACCCATCGTGATGTATCTGCACTAATTATGACCTAACAGTCTCAAGTGTGATCGAATTATATTTGTGGCCAGTGAATTCTCTAGTAGTACCTATTAAGCATCTTCCATCTCGATATCTTCCGCCCCTTGCCCGTTGCTCATCCCATCACCTTCGCCAGTAGCTAGCCGTGATCCTTCCCTATCCCTCTGCTGCGATGGCGTCTGCTGTTCCGATGAAGAAGTAGCTAGAGGTTGACTGGTTGGTGTTGCAGAGGAGCTAACAGCATTATTCGCAATAGACGAATGCCTACTCGATTCCCCACCCTCATAGTGATCCCAACTCTCAGGGGTAAGGGTAGAGTCATTCCTGATATCGGCGCCCTCTGTGTCCCATAGTTGAGGCCTGTAATCTCTAAATAGTCCGCCTTTCGCAGTTCTCGGTCCACTCGTCCTCCAAGCGCCCCTTCTGGGTCTACCTATCCGGCCTCTTCTGTTTGAGGGTAATCTCCTGATGCCTTCTTCAAGTTCCCTATCTTCCGCAGCTTCGCTAGCCCGTCGCTCAGCTACAGCGTGCTGCTGACTACGCCAGCCTGAACCTTGATTTGTTCTTTGGGCGTATACCGTCACTTCGTCTGTTTCTCCCTTCGCTGCTTTCACTGCTATGAAACGTTGAAGGAAGTTGGCTTGGTTCTGGCGCGCGCGGTTGGGGGCTAAGCCGTCGGGGATCTTGATTGATGTGACTTGTTTACCGTCCAATAATTTGTAGGGCTGACTTGAGCTATCCGGTGCTGACTTGTGACCGTGGTTTCGTGTCTCTGAGCTTGTAGGCTCCCGGGAGTCTAGCTGTACTGGACGACAGGAGAGCTTGAGGCTTGTTGCAGCAAGGACAGAAACACCCAGCCCTTGCCGAAGGACCGGATGAGGGTCATTTGGCTCCGGCGCTGTAAGAAGCACATCCGTGCCAATGGTAGAGGTCCAGTCGCAGGAGTAGATTTGATTTTGATAGGAAATGATAGGATTTGGCGAGTGGAAGTCGAGAATTTGGATTCGATTCTCTGGTTCTGGAGGCGGGCCAACCTGGTCATCACCATTTGTAGCAGAGGCAGCAATTTCAGCGTCATCGGCCGATGCAGCAGCAGTAGCAGCACGACGGATGCCAGCGGCTGCGTTGCTGTTGCTTTCAGAACTAAACGTAGCTGACGTCTGAACGGCAGGCCTTAGGTCCGGCACTGTTACGTCTACGTTCCGCTTTGGTCTTATGTAACTCGACGATGAGGATAGATCGAGTGTGACATAGAAGGTCTGTAAGGTGGTATTTAATGCGAATTTCTCGGTTGAGGGCTGGGAGCCTACTTCTGTCTCCGTCTCATGATACTCGTACTCCCACTCCGAGTCGTTGCCCTCCGTAATGGAAGCAATAGTAGGTGGAGAGTTGTCTACCATTGCTGAAGAGAAGAGCAGAGAAGCTTCCCACCACCTGTTGACACCAGAAGACGTTTGAGCTTGCGGCTTCTCATATTGTAGACCTAGGCCTTACTATGACCCTTGGTTGAGATTGAACTAAGCATGAAGTGATACTCCATCGTTGCCGTTGGACATTCGAATCAAATCTCAGCCTTGGGACAAAGATCGTACCTACTATATAGTGTTCTGTGAGCTACATGCTACTTCTAGGCTCCCGGGAGGAAATGATAACGCCAAGCATCGGAACTCGGTGACCGGCTTGGATAAACCGGGATTAAGGGAGCGGACTGGATGCGAGAGGATGACGTAAGCATGCATTGAGTCCGATGCACCAAGCAGCAACATGTTTACCAAGCATCAATCACGCACGATTATTATATATACCATATCATCTGAGCAGGCCCACGGTTCTATATCCCTGTCAAGGTTCTTGACAGCTACCCGGACTCGCCTACATCCAGCTGTAAGTAGTACTTTTCGTGAGGGTCCTCTTTCACCAGCTCGATGATTCAGTACCTTAAGTCGAGTTCTTTTGATCCTCGAATCAGCGCACTTTGACATCCCAGCTCTGGCTAGAATCATCCTTCTCTAAGAATTGTCTCGCTTGCTTGTTCCAATTTGCTGACTGGTAGCGTTGAACGAACAGAACCCGATTTAGTCGCAGGAAGCATCACGCGGCTCTGAGTGCTACTACAACACCTCTATCCTGTGGTCCCATGACTTAGCGGCCGGAAAGGCCAATGGTTTATGCGTACAGAAGGCCTGAAGGCATCGCAACGGTCTGAACTATCAATTGGGTCATTCACCTGGCGTCTTAGAGCGGGGCCTCAGTGAAGACAAAGGAATGCACATGGAAGCCTCAGCAGTGGCGCCGGAACGACAGTATGAGGTAACATATGGAGGTGGCTCGAAGGGTCCGCTACTGATGTCGCAAGATACACAAAATACCTCTTCCAGAAGGTCATTCCTGCCAAGGAGGCGAATAATCTGGATTTGCTTGGTCGTTCTGGCCTTCACACTCGTTCCGTCCCATATATTCAGTCGTGCTCCGACAATTACCGGACATAAACTGTGCACTTGGCTGGGAGCATCTGATTATAGTAGATGGTTTTGGCACCATGACCCTTTGCGGGAGGTCATAGATGCTGTTACAGAGCCAGAAGACTTGTCACAGGATCCGCGAGTGGTGCACGAGATTCCTCAATATGTTATTGACTACGCACCCCTGGTCCATTTGTTTTCAGGAGAGCAATTCTGGCCCTGCGATATTGCCGAGCATCTGTTTCACGTTACGCCACAATTGAACTATACGCCAGTACAAGGTCGTCTACAATACTCCAACCTGACGAATCTGGATCAATTGAATTTATTTGAACATGGTCGCCATGTTTACCTCACGAGCAACGACAATGTGGAGGATAGACCAGAGTGGCTTGAGGGGGAGGAGAATATACCTGATGAATTCGATTTTGACGGTGGTGACGATGATGAGAATGATGCAAAATTTGAGACTCTGGCTGAGAAGCGAAAGAGAAATGGCGGAGGCCGGAGTAATGCACCGGCGGTACTTGTTGCCGTCGACAAAGGCAAGGGCATTGTCGATGCCTTCTGGTTTTTCTTCTACAGCTACAACCTTGGTAACAAGGTCTTCAATATCCGCTGGGGTAATCATGTGGGAGATTGGGAACATACACTCATCAGATTCCAGCACGGCGAACCAAAACTTCTTTTTTTTAGCGAGCACAATTTCGGAGAGGCCTATAGCTATGGCGCTGTGGAGAAGATTGGACGAAGGGTAAGCGATTTCGACCTGGACCTCCAAAATCCATTACTGACGCTGCGCAGCCTGTTGTCTATTCTGCCACTGGATCCCACGCAATGTATGGCACTCCGGGCCTCCATCCATATGTCCTCCCTCTTGGCATCCTCCACGACGAGACCGATCGTGGACCGTTATGGGACCCTGCTCTCAACTCTCATACCTATACCTACAATCACCTGACTGATACGCTACGTGCGTCAAACTTTACGCCAGATGCCCCGACCCAATGGTTCTACTTCAACGGGAAGTGGGGTGACAAAGCCTACCCGGCGGACGATGATAGACAATACGGCCTCGATGGGTTATACCATTACGTCAGCGGGCCTCTTGGACCTCGCTTTAAACATCTCAGTAGACGGAAAGTGTGCCAGGGAAGTTATACTGACCCGTGCATTATCAAGCACTGGCTGGATCCTAATGAGGTCAAGGTGTGGCCTGGTTTGGATGAAGGCGAAGGGCTGGAGGATCCGTATCTGAGACCTCCTATACGTTAAGATAAATGATTTATGTGAACTCACTCTTTTAGCGAGCGGTGTTTGGGTATACCCACACTTTTTGGAGCGTTGATTGGCTATTAGAATATAAGATTCATCCATGAGATTCTTCTTCCCAGTCACGTCCACGCTTGACTCTCTTCTCTTTTGTATCCCCAGCACCTTGAGCCAGATATGTTTCTTGCACGATGACCTTGCCTGCAATCCCGCTTTTCCCTTTTGCTTCCATCATTATCATGGATGTGCAGCTTCCACTTCAACTCCAATAAATCCCCCCACCCGCGCCTATTTACCATCAGTACCCCCTAGCTAAACCACCTTATTCCACCTCCATCATCCCATCCGCGGGGGCAGGCCCGTAAACATCCAGCTCAAAAAGCCCCTTAGGCCCCACCACCGCCGTTCCCCCCAAAGTCATACTCGGCCTCCCACTCTGGAAACAGTAGAACGCGATCTGCGCCGCGCTCTGCAGCACCAGTGCTACCGAAAACACGTCCTCGGCATCAGGCTGCAGCGCTGTGAGCGTCATCTCACAGGTGTCACTGCTGTCGACGTACCGGAAGGGCGTGGCGGACGGGTTGAAAACTTGAGGGGTTACGGCGTCCGGGGAGTCGCGGCTGAGGAGGTAGAAGATTATGGAGGCGCAGCCGGGCATTCGGAGGGGCCGATGGGTGGAGGTGGGGTTGGTGCGGCAGGTTATGGAGAGGGGGTTGGGGTTGGCTGTGGTGTTTGTGGGAGGGGAATGGAGGGGAAGGGAGAGGGTGAGATTGTTAGCGGGGTGAGCGGGGATGGCGAAGGAGAGGAGGGAGGTATCGCTTAGGGGTGGGGAGACGACGTTTCTGGTTGATCGTTGAGTAGATGCGTGGTGTAGGATAAGTTGCAGGATTAGGAGAAAAGGTAAAGAGAATAACATGATTCTTGTTTAGCATTGCAGAAAAAGCGAGTATTCAACAAATGAGCGGACGTCTAATGGACAACAAAATGAAAATTTGATAAAGGGAATGTTCGCAATGGAGCTCTTCCATGGGATGGCTTGTCCCACAGTCTGTCGGGTAATTGATTGAGGTTCAAAACTGCAGCCGACAAGCGAGGTGTAGCAGCATGGAACATTGGCCATGCGACCGCTGGATCACCGCCGCAGAAGGCCTTTGAACTTTGTGATCAAGTATACTATCCTCAATCCTGTAAGGACAACTGCTCATGCTTCCAATTCTTGCCTCCTGCCCCGTATTGACTAGCCACCTGTCCCGTTCCGTTAATGCGATACTTGTATATCATCAACCCTTCCAAGCCCACTGGTCCCCTCGCATGGATTTTATTCGTACTAATGCCAACTTCAGTCCCAAAGCCGAATCTCATGCCATCTGACATTCTTGTGCTTGTGTTCCAGAAAACACACGCGGAGTCCACGCCTACTTGGAATTGTTCCGCGATTTCTTTCGAAGACGTTAGGATCGCATCGGTATGCTTTGAAGAGTGGGCGTTGATGTGTGCAATGGCTAAATTACACATCGAGCTTGGGGTAGAACTGCCAAGAGCGGGAATAGATTTGATTGCGAGAATGGGTCCAAGGAATTCTGTCGAGTAATCTTCTTCTGTCGAATCTTGGAGGATCGCCACTTTCGATTTAGAAAGGGAGCTGGAGAGCAGTGTTTTGGACATGGCGTCGCAGCGGAGGGAGACACCTTTCTCGAGAAGTGCAGAGGCTACACCGGGGAGAATGGTAACAAGAGCCGCTTCATGGACTAGTAAGGTCTCTACAGCATTGCAAGCAGCCGGATAGCCCAGCTTTGCGTCTATCAATACCTTGACTGCCATATCTTTATCAGCATCGTCGTGGATATAGATGCTGCAGAGACCATCTGCGTGACCAAGGACCGGTATGCGAGTGTTATTCTTGATAAAACGGACCAGTTCATTAGAACCGCGGGGAATGACGAGATCGACATATTTGTCTAAATCGAGGAGTGAAGCAACGACGTCACGGGTAGTGAGGAGCTGAATTGAATCATTGGGAACTAGAGTGTTGGTGAGCGCATTGGAAATGACCGTGGATATCGTTTTGAAGGATAATGTGGTCTCCTTTCCGCCTAAGACCCATCAGAATTGTAGTCTCACATTGAACCAAGAGAGAGAAACCTTTCAAAATTGCAGCATTCCCCGACTTTATTGCTAGAGAGGCTATGTTTGCGATGACCTCTGGCCGTGCCTCAAAGATTATCAGGAGTACCCCAATAGGGCAAGTGACTCTCTCGAGCTCTAAGCCGTCATCTAATCGCGTTCGCAATGTGACTTTGTTGACTATATTGTACCAAGTCCGTAGAAGTCATACACCTCTGTAGGACCCACAGTACGATGTATTAGCCGATGCAAAATTGAGGCTTGTGCACGAAAGCCTCACTGGGATCCTCGAGGTCTCGAACATCCAATACACCTTGCAGCATATCCTCCCATTTTCCCTTTCTTCCCAGGTCCAATCGCTTTAGCACACTCTGACTCAGCTCTCCGTTTTCTGCGGCCTGGATTGCCGATTCAAGATCTCGGGCATTGGCTGCTAAGATTTCTTCTTTAGAATCCTGTAAGGCATGATATATTGCCGTCAAAGCATCATTTCGAGAACTGGTGGGAAGTGTTGCAAGACTTCGAGAAGAAATAGAAGCGGCTTTCGCAACCTCTAGGGGCGACGAGTTTGTGAGAGACATAGTCTTGAGGTCTGGCTGGGCGAGATAGAACAGTCGTAGATCAGCAATGCCGAATTGGGTGCAGGGAAATTGCGCTTCACAACGGAGCTCTAGTGGTTATTGATATCCCTTGTATCAGGAGGTATGGACCTGTGAGGTTTGATTTCGATCATATTAAAATCTTGTAACCTCATAGAAAGGCGAGATGTTGAGAAGAATAATCGAGATCCTCTTTAATATTGGGGCTGGTTGATCTTTAGTCAGCAATCGTTCCACATTTTTAAACGCTCTTCACGCGGTACGCGCTGTCGATAGCATTGATTTATGGTTGCGGACCCGTCGGGGCAGGCGGTGATGTTATCTCTTGGTTTCTGACTTTACATGTATCAGGTCTTACGGTCGAGGTGGTCGCATGTTGTTTTCTGTCATAGCGAAGCTCTGAATGCCTTGAAGTCGGTGGTTGCAGCTAATCCACGATGTCTGCCATGGAAGGCGGTTTGCAACAACTGCTAGCCTTTCCCCCATATCCAATGCCTGCCACTCCGCTGCCAGACTCCGAATATGACAAGCAAATCAAGGCTCACATCCAACATCTCAACACTATACCTGCCAGCAAATTAACAAATGGGGTTCCTAATGGCGGAGGCGATCTGCTAGATGTGAGTGTAGCCTGGTCCAGTGCTGAAGCTTTCACCAAGCTTATCGACCCTGCTTCGACTTTAGATAGTCGATCCTGCCGTAAACACAACATCGTACCTCTACATTCTACTGGCATACATCAGCGGTTCATCCAGCAAGCAGAAACTGGGCTCAGTTTCAGATTCATTTGCCCTGGGCTCTCCATTATGGCATAAGACTCTAGAATTCATGGATCGCTTCGATCCTATACAAGTTAGATATGCTGGAAATGAGTTCCGACGGCTTGTGGAGGCGGTTGCATCGCGGGCAAGGACATTCTCCCAAGTGAGTTCTGGTTATGGTCATGTCAGAGAGTACCTAACAGAACCTAGCCTTTTGCAGCTGTTCCAGCCATAAGATCCGCAATTCTACGCGTCGACCCCTCAGGAGCAACTTTCACATCAACTCATCTTATCTTTGCCCGCTTGTGTCTCGAAGCAAGAGCGTATACTGACGCCTTGCCCGTTCTCGACGAAATAATCTACTATCTCCCTTGTGCTACAAACAAAATCGCCGAGAACAATATGTTTCCTTATCTTAGCTCAAAGCATGAATCCAGCTCGACGTATTTAACACAAGAATCCGGCCTATCAGCCAAGTTAAATTACCGAGACCATCTACAATACTTCCTATTTGGCGCTATGCTCTATATGGGATTGAAGGAGTGGAAGAAAGCTCTTCTTTTCCTTGAGATCGCCATGACATCACCCGTGACGAACAATGCTAGCAAAATTCAGGTTGAAGCGTACAAGAAGTGGGTACTTGTCAGCTTGCTTTATAAAGGATCTGTAAGTGGTACAAGCCTTCGAACATCCTACGGAAAACTATTGACCATCTTCCAAAGCTTCCGTCTATGCCCAAAACAACAGGTTCCCTGGCTGCGAAACAATATTCAATCATAGGAAGACCGTACGAAGGACTTGCTGCAGTGTTTATAGCGGGAATAAAGGAAGAAGAAGGTGTGCAGAGGCTCGTTGAAGAGGCTCGGGTAGGCGCACAATTCTGGAGTAATGTAGGTATTAGGCTCTCAAGGCACAAATACAATGTTGTCTAGGGTTATGCTGACATTTTGGCAGGACTCAAATGTTGGGTTAGTAAGCCAAGTCATCGAAGCCTATCGAAAATTCTCCATCCTGGAACTTGAGAAGACCTACTGCGCATTGACTATCGCTGAAATCGCGCGTTGCACTTCTCCGGATCCCGACGACTACGCTGAAACCGGTCGATATGTGGTTCATTTAATATCCTCCCGCCAACTCAACGCAACTATCTCTGAACCGTCGCAAGATCCTGCAACATGGATCATACGTTTTTCTGATTCCGCAAGTGGTCCATTGGCGCGCTCAGAAGAACAGCAGTACGAGGCTCTCTCGAAGCAGACTCGTAAAGTTAAGACCCTCACAGACCATATAAAAGAGATAGATCACAAGTTTAGTCTTAGCAGAGATCTAATCGTTGATGCCAGGAGAAGGAAAAAAGAGAAGACTGATCAAGGCGGTAATGAGGTGGAGCCCCTCTGGAGCCGGGATGGATACGAACAAGATGAGGACATGATGGCCGACATGTGAGCTCCAAGCTCAAACACGCAACATTGGCAACAGGACTTGCTTGAGCGGCACAATAGACCTATGAAGGTTAAAAGGTTTTGAAAAGCGCATAAGCATAAGCGGGGGTCTAAGCGATGTGCTGCATAGCATTGGCGTTTTGATCTACACCAGTATGGTGTACTACAGAGATATCTGGTAGGTTCAAAGGTGGATAGCTACAATCACAGCTAGAGCTTGGTCAATGTGGACGTGAAAGTCCCACTTAGATGACTGTTCTTCGAGTTGTTTCCATTCGATTTCTGGTTCGCCATTGAAGACGATCACGTGACCTAGCATAAATGGTGGCGAATCGGACTTTACAAAATGCCGTCACATCGAGCAGACCTCAACCACCATCCCAGAAACCATCAATGCTACTCACCTGCTTCTACAACAACGATACCTATTGACCATACGACCAGTACCAATCCATCCAAGCTGCACATCTACTATCACAATGCTCAGAAGAGTCATCACTACCGCTCCTCGCGCCAGTAGAGCGCTTTCCACCACCGTCCGACCAGCCATAGTCTCACGATCCAGAGTCGCCACAAACGCGTCAAGGACAGAAAGGCGATGCTATCATGAGAAAGATAAGTGGCTACAGACCTCTATCATTGTTCTAGCACCTGCTACCTTGATGCCAATTCCACCCACATTCTCACTTTTCATCCTTTACCCCGCATACGCGAAGGAACGCTCAGCTAACGTCCATTTCACTCCTAGATCACTACTCAAAACCTCGGAATGTGGGATCCATGGATAAATCCCTCAGCGATGTTGGCACAGGTCTTGTTGGTGCGCCAGCTTGTGGCGATGTGATGAAGCTCCAGATCAAGGTCGACCCGACCACCAATACCATCTCAGACGTCAAATTCAAGACATTCGGCTGCGGTAGTGCTATTGCAAGCAGCTCATATCTGACAGAACTAGTTCGGGGGATGAAGTTGGAAGATGCTGGGAAGATCAGAAATACAGAGATTGCTAGGGAGTTGTGCTTGCCCCCTGTGAAGTGTGCGTATACCCGTCTTTGAGCGCTGAGCGAAGCGACTATAGGATGCTGATGCGTGTGATAGTGCATTGCTCTATGCTGGCTGAAGATGCCATCAAGTCAGCCATCTCCAACTATTATACCAAGAACCCAAAGGCAAAGGCTACTGATCTGGGAGGCACTGCCGCCGAGATGCCGAAGATTGAAGTGGATCAGGTAATGGAGACGCCCGCGCAGCAGCCTGCTATGGCGTGAGTTCGTGTTGAAGGAATGGAATGGCATTTCGGGGTGGCACACAATCCTAGAGTTGAAATTTGTGTTGACTAGAACTTGCATTCAGAGCGATTGACCTGAAAGGCGTTCATGGCTTGTAGCTGTTAACATTCACGAAATTGTAAATTTAAACAACTGTTGAGATCCTTCAATATCTACATGTATATATTGTGAAAAGTGTTTCATCCTTCATCTGCCGAGGTGTGGAATCCGACTTCACTAATGACCCATGTCATCGGACGAAATGCAGAATGCCCCAAGACAGCTGCCCATTCTTGCCGCCTTTAATCCAATGATCGAGTCCCATCTTCATGTTTCTGATATATTGGTCGGAGATCTTCCCCTTCAACTGCTCTTCTTGACCCTCAAGCTCTTTCAGTACTCTACTATATGTTGCGACAAGCTGCTCTGTATGATCTTCGAAGCCCATGCCTCTGAAACCTCTCTTTTCAAATTCAGTGCGATAGAATGCCAGTGTGCCTAAGCTCTCAAGTTGCAATCTAGCTAGTATAGCCTTCAACCCTTCAGCATTTGCACTCTCAGCTGCCATTGGATCCGTAAATACGATCCTCCCTACTTCTGCTACTAAAACTCTATCAATCTCAGCCACAATCATAGCGCGGTCTCCGAAATGCAGGAACGCATCCTGAGACCACACGAGATCGTAGCTGTGATCTGGCAATGGCATGGCATCAAAAGATCCCTCCACAACCTCCACCAACTTCTCTAATCCTTGCTCTTTCGTCTTCCTCCTATTCCGTTCATTTTCCACACTGGACAGGTTCAGGCAAGTCACTTTACACCCATACGTCTTTGCCAAATACCGAGCAGCACCACCGTAGCCGGCGCCCATGTCGAGAATACGGGTCGTAGGGGTTATGGGACTGGCAATTGAGGCCATATGCTCGACGGTATGGCGAGAGGCCTGGGCTATGGTTTCAGTGGGCGAGGTGTAGATGCCTATGTGGAGATCTTCGCCACCCCAAAGGGTGTGATAGAAAGTGTCGGCGTCGGCCGAGTCGTAGTAGGCTCGGGCCACGGCGGTTGCGGTGGAGGAGACATTGCTAGAGCTGGATGCCATTGTTTGAGAAGGAATTTGGGGGGGGTAAGCTGTTGATCTTTTATGGGCTTGCAGTTTCTAGACATGACCCATATTAAGTGGGAGTGAAAATTACCATCACCACCCGATGATCAAGGTATCCACCATTCGCAGCTCAAATCTGCCTTCACAGCGTAGATAGTAGAGTATCAGATAGGCTCATGGCACCCATCCGTACCTTGCACATTGCATTCCTTCCAGGAATTCGAGTCTTCACGTATGCAAGAATGGTATTTCAATATCGGTAGGCCAGTGCTGGCTCTCATCTTCCAAGGTCGCATCACTCGGCTGCTGTATAAATCCTCTCTTACGGTGCCAGTATCCCAAGGGCTTGCGTTCCCGGCTCCAAGTCCAGCCCTATGAGGCTGTACAGCAAAGGGATGATCTCTTCGCTTGAGGGCTGATGTGCAGAATACTACTCACCAGCATTGTGAGTCTTAGGAAGGAGGCCACAGGATATTTCATACAATGGAGAGTATTTGCTCCTGTCCAGATGTTCCTAGCTCTAGTCATTCAGAGATGTTCACCGTTTTGCAAACCACTCCCACCATATCCGTGGGGAAGCCACAACTTCTCAAACATCCGAGCATGACTCTTGAATCGATTCAGCCATTGGTCTTCACCCGTATTATAGCACGCTCTCTCTGAAATGTATGTTTTGCGATAGCGCTCAGCAGAGCAATCCGAGCTTCTCTGAAATTTAGGGAAGCGCTGGCCATCTGACGATACAAAGAATCTGAGGGGCGTCTTCCCACTGCGACCTTCCACTGCGACTTCCTTGACCCCAGCGGCTCTTTTGGATAAGGGATAGCGGTTCGCTGGTATGTTTCGGCGTAATAAAAAGACTTCAGTACTTGTCCGAAGCATCAACATGTGTTGCAAGTTTGACACCATGCACGGCAGTTCTATAGCTTGTGTTTGATCCCAAGAACCATATCAAGGCCGTGAATGTATGCGGCCATTCCAGCTTCTGGTCTTCCGCGTCCTTGGCTTGAAAATCGCTCCCTCCTATTCTCCACACTTCTCGTCACCGCTTTTCCTACTGCCATTCTTTGACAATTGCCAGCGTGCAATCCAGAATCCAGCTGTTATTGGGAACAGCACATTTTACTGGGGCTACTGTCTGGACATGTTTGAGCTTCATATGCAGACGAGCTAGGGAACATGCAAAGTCGGCATTGAGCTACTGGATCCGAGATAGAGGTACTCAGGGTTGCGGTGGTCAGAGATAACCTCCAAGGCTTTTGATTCAAACTTCATTTGCGTACTGCCTTCCACTGGCCGAAGCCGTAAAGTTGCCAGAGGTAGTATTTCTAGGCAGCGCCTGTGACATTAGTATCACTCTGGCGCACAGCTACATTACAGAGGGTCCGGTTCAGAGCATGACAGTCGTGTCCGTGTCACGGTCTAGAGTGCTGGTCGAATCAATCTCAAGAACTAAACTACCAGCCTTAACGAACGCTGACGTCCGCTCTCTCAACGTTACCACTGTTTTATGTTCTCACCCCTTCTCAAACGGCCATCTTACCAGGACTGCTCTGTCGTCATTCTCCAGCCTCCCAACTTTCAAACTTTTGGCCTCTCTCATAAGGACGCGCCTCACGAGAGGACTGAAAGCTGCCGTTCAAAGAAAGCCTCAGGACATGAAGAGTCTACGTTAGAATGATAATACTCGCCCATGTTCACTCGACTTGGACGACGATTGCATCGCAAGCCTACAATTTGAACGACGCTTGCTCAGAAAATACCCATGTGATAAGGACCTACGGAGGGTCTACTTTTGAGGGTCTTTACGGTGGAGCGGTGGAGTTGAGATCATCAATCCGCCTATTGGAGAGAATTCGACCAGCAGCTGTGAGAATTAATGATGGAGACCAGAATGGCACATCAACAGTCAACGAGCATGATGCTCACCGAAAACGTCGTGATCAATCAATTCACTAAGTTTTCCTTTTCAATTTGTTAAAAGTCTACAGCACAGAATTGTACGGCGTGGTACAACGGCTGAATACGTACCAGCTGCTAGGACTACATCGTCCCAGATCCCACTGCTTCGATCAATCCCGACCCCGCCAATCCCCCGAAATCTGACAGAATCCCTGCCCCTATTCTCTTTCCCGCTAGGAGGACATCGAACTGCAACGCCACAGTGTCCCATTCCTCCGTAAACCCCGCGATCGCTTCAGCCGTGTACAACCAATCCAGCCACATCATGTTCGGTCCTGGCACTACAATCAGGTATACATTGTCGAAATTGTAGTACGTGAGACTCCCCACTTTCTTAATTGGGCCTTTGCTTTTGGTGTAAGCATCGTACATGGCGTGGTCGGCGCAGTTGCGCACTTCAACAACAGAGATTTGATGTTGATACTTTTTGAAGATGACTTGAAAACCCTTCCCTCCGGAGTATATATAGGGATCCGGAGGAAGCCTACTGCATGAAGTGAGCCAGTAGGTATCGAGCGGACTCGACTGGGATCAGAAGCCTACTTTGGAACATTCGAGGCCAAGGAGCTGTGTTTGTCAGTAGGATTCCAACGTCAACTTCATGTTGTCACCCACTTTGCAGATTTGGGTACTGTCAAATTGAGAGGTAGGCTGAAGTTAGTATTCGCAATATGAAAGGATGTTAGAGAGGACGGCGTTGGTGGTGGTGCTCCAAGTGCTGAACTGCATATCTGAATGACGACCGCAACGTAAGTTAGGCATAACATATTGCCT